>CM031238.1:734741197-735941197 GCA_018340775.1 Taxus wallichiana var. yunnanensis | reverse complement strand
CATTTTTGAGTAAAATACATGAGAAAACACAATAACCACAGAGGCTCTTCAAGCTCATCTAATCAATGGCTAAACACGAATGATACAAGGAAACTAGGAAACGCAAGTATCAGTGTTCGAAAGAAAACTCGATACTTCAACTTTTATAAATGTTTTCCAAACAGAGTTGAAGAAATTGTCAAGATTACAATGTAAAGTAAAAACTTACTCATATAACGTGATTACGACTGGGGATCTCGGAAGAATAAAGCTTGAGATTTGTAGCTTTAGCAGACATGACCACAATGGTCTTTCTCTCAAGCTCTAAACATAGCAAAAAGAACCAAATATAGATATTTCATAGCCCCACAAGGTGGGTTTGCAGAAAAGAAAACCGAAGCTCAAACATACACCATGGATCGCACAAATGTAAATATCACAAAGAACTTAAAACAATGTCAATGGCCAAATCCAAGCATGTGCATGCATGAGAACCTCATGATGACTGATTCTTAGAAATTCTTAACAAATAATCAAGCTCAAAAGCTTCAAAAATGGCAGTCGTACAAAATTTTTCGAGGGCTTTGCCTTGCAGACCCAAAAAGCTAGAATGGAGTGATCATTAATGTCGAATGACCTTTACCACCGAGCTCAAGAGTTGGGTTAAGTTCAAAATAAATCACAGTCAAAGATCAATGGCCATGAATCGAAATGATAAAAGATCAACGCTCAGTGATCGATATCTAATATCAAAGTAAACCATCATGGTTAGTTACCACTAACCATCTTAATTGCTAAAGTTATAAACCCTAACCACACAGTCAAGAATCAACGGTACCTAATCAAACAAGACTGAGAGATCAACAAATTTTGAGATTGATACCATTTTCCAAAGAAAACTTGACCTGACTTAGTGCCATCGAAAATTCAAATGGAAGGGGTGAGTCATCAGTGAGAGGGGGCCACCCACGATTAAAGAAAAATTATCATTGCATCGAATTTAAAAAGTCTAAACCATAGACTATGTCCTCATGGTTAAAGAGATCCAATCACTATACATGACAACAATAATCACCGAAAAGGTAAAGTTAAACCTTATCCTCTTCAAAATGCAAAATCGACAAAAATTACATAGTCATGTTGTATTCAAAGGTGGCCAAATGTAGTATGGTGCTCCTACGAAATGCCCTTGTATTATTTAAAAATCATGGTAATATGGTAAGTCCACAAGAGTTGCCAAAATAATGAGGACTAATGGTGAAGTGCAAGGGTGGCCCCATAGAATGCATATGGAGGTGGTCCCCATCAAGTGGATGAATGGATGGATTATTTTGCAAAATTTTCAAGTGTTGTAATTATATTTCTCACAAACAAGGAGTTAATTTTTGCATGCTTTCACTAAGGGATAGAACAAACAAGAAGATGAAATCACATGCACAAGAAAAGAGACTTGCCCAACAAGTAAACTTATTATTAGAAAATTATTCACCATTCTTTTCTTAAAAATAGAACAATCAACTTCAGTTTGGTGATATGTAATCAAAGGCTATTAATGCCTATTTGTAATTGGATGTTCTATTTTTGTTCCTTTATTTATTAATAGATGAAGGATAAAAATAGGATGCATGGGCGAGTACAAGCCTTAGTCTATTTTTAGGAAGGGGGAAAATCAAATTTACTATATATTGTGTGCTTTGACAAAGCACAAAAAGGAGGGACTCTGTTAGCATAATTTAGCATAGGCATATTTATTGCATTTTATTGCATTGTCTTTTATTTAATAATGTGCAACATGTGCACTCTAGTCTAGTGACTTGCATTCAATATTGTTATGTTGGATAACATTCAATATTGGTATTAGTAGTAATTACATGTGCATGTGAGATGGGTCGTATCATCTCGTAGGTGGTTCCTGATAGGGTGTCATGTTTATCCATATGAGGCAGTCTAGTATCTATAAATATTACAGCTCTTGCATTGTTATGTAATCTAATTTAATGATCAATAACATTTGTGAGGCTTCCGTCCCTCTTTGGTCATTGCAATCTTATTCTATTCTATCATTTGGTATCAGAGATATACCATTATTATCATTTGGTATCAGAGCATGTTCTATCCAAGCAAGGTTGAAGAGGAGCACTATTGGAGAGGTTCCATTGAAGAAGAAGATCTGCATCAAAGGAGAGCCATTGAAGCATCCCATAGCCTCCATTCCTTCCAAGCATCCCTCAACTAAAATTTGACCTATCCACTTATTTGGAAGGTAAATTTTTTTGATTAGTCATTGGCATAGCCAATTGATCCAACATATTGGCGGAATATTTCAGATTTGGAGATCTAAAAAAAAAAAGATCTTGAAAAAAAAAAAAAAGATTTGTGAAAAAAAAAAAGATCTTAAAAAAAAAGGAGAAAGATCTTGAAAAAAATTGCAGATCTAAAAAAAGAGTGAAAAAAAAAATCAGATCTAATTAAAAAAAAATCAGATCTGAAAGTGGAGGTGTGAAGAATTCGGGAGCAAAGGTTGAAGCAGTCCCGTCAACAAAATTCTAGCAGATAGCTCTTAGAAAAAAAGATGTAAATTTTTCATACAATGTCGGATTGATGTACCATTTTTTTTTGCTGGAAAGATAAGAAGGAGGCACACAACTTTTCATTTTACATTATCTTCATATTCGGCCTCTACATGTGATGAAAAGTCTATACAAGTCGGATCATTTTTTCTGAAAAAAAAATCAGATCTAGCTGGTAAATTGGTAAGATCTCAAAAACTAAGATTCTGATTCTTCTGAAATTTTGTGGGTTTCAAGAAAAATATTTTATGATACTGCTGTCAAAATTTTAGAAAAACCTAGATCATGGTTTGTGAGAAAAGGTGAAAACAATATTCAGATTGTTTGTTTGGATCTTGGGAACAAATAGGTCAGCGGTTCAATTCCCACTCTCTCCATATTTTTTATTAAATTATTTTTTTTAGAAAATTTGGAGAAATTACTAAATTTTGGGAGATTTCTAAATTTAGAAGCTCACCAAACACATTTAGAGCCACCGCTAAATTTAGCGGAAAAACACCTATTGGGGGTAAATTTTTTTTGGCCTAAATTGTGTATTTTGTGATTCTAGACCCTTTTTTCTAAAGAGGGGGGACACAAAAAATTCATTTTGATGTACTTTTGGAGCATTTTGTACTAATCTTGGTGCATAAAGTGAAAAAAAGTACAAATTTTTTATTTTATGTTTGGTTCTATCACACGAGATCTTTGATCTCATAGCAGCGTTCGGTATATACGGTGCCTCTGGGAAGTGCTTACGGGTGATGTCGTTGCGACTACTACTGCACTTAACGCCTAACATATCTGCCTAAACGTCGTTTGGGCATCGACCCTATAAAATCTATTAGGAGTAATAAGGACACAATACACACACATTTGAGCCCTGTCATCCGTTTGTGCTTTGCATGCAAACCCCTCTCCGCATCGCGTACGCACGTATTAAATTATTTCACGTGCGTTAACATCTCTTTCTATACCGCGGGTATATTGAAAGGGTGATCTTCTTCCACGTACCAACATGTATATCGGAAGGGAGTGTATATAGAAAGGTTTGGTAAATCGGCCTGACGGTATATTGAGAGGGAGACCATAAACCTGGAGTGATAAGAGTCTTACCCTTTATCAGAAATTCAGAGTTTCATAAATTCATATTGCAGAAATGGGTACACAGAACCAAAGTTCTTCTTGTCAAATTCACAACTGCTTAGAGGAGATAACTATGCTGCATGGAAACCAAAGATCAAGATGTTACTTGAGTTTGAAGACCTATGGACAGTTGTAAATGGAAAAACAACAAGATCACTTGATGATGGAAGACAACAATTTCAATTTGACAGGGCCAATCAAAAGACCAAGTTAATCATCTTGTTTAGTGTAACAGATGATGTGCAACCCCACATTAGAGATGTCACATCGGCCAAGGATGCATGGAATAAGTTGAGCACGTCATGAGGCAAAGAATAAGAATGCCATCCTCAACCTACTACCGCATACTCTCAAGTTCAAGCACAATGAGAAGGTTGAAGTTTTTTTTTTGAGACGAGTTCTACTTTGAAAGCATCTCTATTGGCATTGGGAAAAGAGATAAGTGATGAAGACCTCATACCAATTGTGTTGTGAGCACTTCCTCCTTCCTACAGAATATTTGTGACAACTATCAATATGAGTGAACACACAACCACCTTTGAGAAGTTGGTCAATCTACTCCAACAAGAAGAGGCAATAAACAACAAAGATCATGAAGATGAGCAAGTACTATCTTCCAATCATAAAGGAAAGGGGAGATTTCAGTCCAATCACAAGAAGTCCCAACAAAATCAAAGTCAACATAGGGACCAAAGTCAATGAGACAACACCAAGAAGTGTCCCATTTGCAATAGAGGGGGACATGACATCAAAGATTGTTGGTACAATTCGTACAAAAAGGGTTCATCAAGTAATTCAAAACCCAATAACCAACGGGATAACAACAATTCAAATTAAGGGTAGAAAAATGGTAATTGGTAAAGAAAACCCAAATAAAAAGGGTACATTCGAACATAAGGATGATTCAGATGAAGGACACCACATATATTCTCGCTTTCAATTTGATGAAGAAACCAAGTCCACACAAGATATCTGGTATGTTGACTTGGGTGCAACTCGACACATGACTAGATGCAAGGATTGGTTCTACACACTATGTGACTCACCTAACAAGAACCATGTGTCATTAGGTGATGACTCATCATACAATGTCAAGGGGATTGGAAACATTTCACTACCTCTTGGAAAGCATGACTGCAAAATCACAGATGTATTGTATGTACCTAGGTTGACCAAGAATTTGCTATCAGTTAGTCAACTCCTTGATCACAACTTGAAGTTGAATTTTGACAGTAATAATGGAAAAAAAGTGTGCTTGATAAGAGATAATTCAAGAGGTTCCAAGATTGTAGCAAGAGCCTCCAATGTGGGACGCATGTTCCAACTTGATTTTGTCCACAAGGATGATCAAGCTCTAGTGGCCAAAGACACACAATCTGCAGAACTATGGCATTATAGATATGGTCACATCAGTTTTGGCTATCTCCAAACACTTCAAAAGGGCAACATGGTGAAAGGATTGCCTACACTCAAGAAAAACACTGAAAAGTGTCACAATTGCCTAGTTGGAAAGCAACACAGAGTACCCTTCTAGAAGAACACATATAGAGCTAAGGGAAAGCTTGATTTGGTGCACACCAATCTTTGTGGGCCCATACAACCAAGTCATTCTAGATGTCAATACTTCATGCTTTGTGTTGATGACTACTCAAGAAAGATGTGGATATATTGTCTAAGAAACAAGAGTCAAGCCTTTGAGACATTTCAGAAGTTCAAAGCACTTGTTGAGAATGAAGTTGGTCACAAGATCAAAACTCTCCGCTCAGATTGAGGGGGGGAATTCACAAGCAATGAGTTCAAGACTTACCTGGAAGCTCATGGGATTCGTCGACAAATGTCTCCTACTCACAACACCACAAAGAAATGGTATAGTTGAGAGAATGAATCGTACTTATCATGGAAATGGTGTGATGTATGATTGACGACTCAAGTTTAACAAAGACATTTTGGGCAGAAGCTGCAAGAACTACAGTCTATTTGTTGAACAGAGTGCCCACAATAGCTCCTGAAGGAGTGACACCTCAAGAAGCATGGTCAAATCGGAAACCATCAATTGCACACCTAAGAGTATTTGGGTGTAAAGCTATTATGCACATACCAAGAAGAATATGAATAAGTTGGATGAAAGCCGAGAAACTAATATTCATTAGATACAGTGAAGAAGCACTTGGGTACAGATTATGGGATCCGAAAGCAAAGAAAGTATACACAAGTAGCGATGTTGAGTTCTTTAAGAAGAAACAAGCAGATGCTCCACTCAACGACTCAACAAACATGCAGAATACACCTCTTGTGAAGATATAATTTGATGTTCCCACTGAAGATGATAGTGATGAATTGGATGATGGTGAAAACTTGGATCCACCACAAGCCAATGGAACAGCTAAGAAGTTACCTAAATGGTGTACTCAATTAATAAGAGATATAAATTTGGATGAAGCACTTAGCACATCATCCAATCCTGGACCTAGAACTCGCAGTCAAGCTCATGAAGAGGTCAATTATGCCCTAATGAGCAGATCTGTTGAAACAGTTGAGCCATCTACAGTTCAGGAAGCCCTACAATCAAAATCTTGTAAAGATGCCATGGATTTGAGTATCGATTAGTGATGAAGAACAACACATGGAACCTTGTCGACCTTCCACCAGGGAAGAAACCCATTGGATGCAGATGGATATTCAAGACTAAGTACAAATCAGATGGGACTATTGACAAGTATAAAGCAAGGCTTGTAGCAAAGGGGTATGCACAACAAAAAGGCATTGATTATGAGGAGAAATTTGCTCCCACAGCCAAGATCAAGACAATCAGGATGATCTTTGCTCTAGCTGCACAATTTGGTTGGAAAGTCCACCAAATGGATGTGAAAAGTGCCTTTCTTAATGGAGATTTGCAAGAAGAAGTCTATATGACTCAGCCAGAGGGTTATGTAATACCAAGAAAAGAGATGATGGTATGCAGACTCATAAAATCTCTATATGGCCTAAAACAGCACCCGGGCATGGTACATCAAAATTGATGAGCATCTCATCAGTCATGGATTTGAAAGGAATCCTTATGACCCCAATCTCTACCTCAAAAAGCAAGGGGGGGAGATTGTCATTGTGGTTGTTTATGTCGATGATCTAGTCATTACAGGTAGTTCTGTGAAGATGATCGATGCAACAAAGAAGGATTTTAATCGATCGTTCGACATGATAGATTTCGGGCTCATACACTATTGTCTTGGGTTAGAAGTATGGCAAAAAGAGAATTATTTGGCCAGTTTTCCCTCTCAATGTGAAGTATTTTCTACCTTTCCAATTACTTGCGAGTCTTGTGTATGTTTTCATTAATATTTTAAATGTAAATTCCCTAGTTAATCATCTTACCCGTTGTAAATTCAGTAATTTCGCATGTTATTAATGTCCATGTTTAGCTTTGTAGTTTTGTTGTGATACTTTCCTTCAATACCTCAAAGTGTTTTGCCCTTAACATTCTCGCAAAAACTATTTGTTCATGCATCAAGAATCCTTTCATATATTAGTTGTGCATATACTACCAATAATAGCCCTTATATAAATTTGGTGTATCACCTCGGTTTTAATCGTTTACAATCATCTTTTACCCTTAACCTCAAAAAAATTAGTCTAGGATACATCAATAAGGAACCGACCTTGATACTTAGAGACTCACCTATAAATAGGTATACCCACTGCACTGAGGTTTCTCCATTGTATCTACGAAAGAGAGAGATAAAATTTGCAAGGTTAGAACACTGCGACCATGTTTCTACAGTGGTGCACTTTTCGAGAGATAACAATTTTGGCACGCCTGGTGGGACATGAATCAGATTTTCATGCAAGTTTCAAATATTTACAGTAGATCTACAAAAGATCTTGCATCAGATAAAAGTTACTTTCAGATAGGAAGCTACAACAATATATTTTAAAGACTTAAAGATCTATTTGGCGACTCGTAGGGCTGATTTCGTAGACAGATTGCAGCATGTTCCATGCCTAAAATGACTAGAAGATCATCAGTAAAAGGAATTCCTCCCGAGTTTGTTTCTTTACCTTTGAATTCTCGTAAGAAGGAGACGAGTTGGTAATAATTTACCTTATAATAGACATGGTTTTGATAACCCTCCTCCTAATATTCCTTCACCACTTTTCAATATTTTTGTTCAAATCTCGCTTTTCAAATGGCTATAAAACCACCAAGTAATTTTGTAACTTTTACTAATGGTAACCCATTAGTAATCCCGATTTACCATAACATCCCTAATGCTGCCATGAAAAGTTTTCCATCATTCACCGATGAAACATTTTCCATCATTCACTCGGTGAAAATCAAAGTTACACCAACAGTAATGAGAAGTAGCTCCCCTTTCTCTGAAACCAAGGCCATGAATACAACTCTAGAAACCAGCAAAGTGACATAGCTAGGAATGAAACATGTACCTTTATTTCACTCATTAGATCAGTTCATGAACTGGGAAGCACATCTATCCGACATGTATTATGTTCTCGGCATGATTTGAGGCTTTATATTGAGAGCAGCATTACTCACTTTCGTGCTCCAAGGAAAATACAAAATATGGAAATACCGTAGCTGGGTGAGAATTAGCCAAATACCGAATAGGACAAGGCCTCTTCGCAACAAAATTGTTGACTATTTTGATTTGATCTAAATCACGAATATTATTTTCAACAATGAGATCTTCCTGAAGCTATCCTGGAGGCCATTTTTGTCTTCCAATTGTTGTAACTAATCTTTAAACTGTTTTGAGATATGCTTATGTTCTTTGAGTTGTTGTTCAATGCCTATTGTAAGTGACCTTTGAAATATTCTCACAAATGATTCTCGCATTGTTCGAGATCATCCATACAGTCTAAAAACTCAAGTTCCTCCTCTTCTTCTTCACATGCACTATCCAGATACATGGTATAGTCAAAAATCGAAGATCATCTTCTTCATTTTCATAAGTACTTATATGAAGTTGTTGTTCTAAATCATCCTGCTCGACATTCGAAACTAATCAACATACTTTGGCTCCTTCAAACTATTGTACCACAATTGATATTTCATCTTAATCATTCTGGTTTGACACATAGTCTGTAAGATCAAAATTATCTAGTTTTTCTACACAAGATCTGATTTGAGCAACATGCTTTTCTAACACATTCTTCTCCCAAAATGGTTCTTCCAAGAGGGGAAAATAAAGATTTGTATTTAATAACATTTCTTCCTCCTTTTCAATTACAAGAGGGAACTTATCAACCAGAGGTTCATTGAATGTTGAAACTACAAAATCAGTTACTTCTATAGGTTGTTCTTCACCTATGTAGTTTTCCAAGTCGACAAGAAATCAACCTTCTCAGTCAAATTTTAAACACGAGTTTCCTTGAATTTCACCCTCCTTTTCTTTCAAAGTGGTCTATTCTCTTTCGATATGGCTGTAAGCCGTGGTGAATATGGTGCCTTCATGCACACTACACTCAGAATATGTAGATTGTTGATCATCTTCCAACTGTTCTTGATTTGTTGGAAAAATAGATTGTACCTTTTATGTGGTTCTTTTTCCAATTCTGGAATAAAATCAAACTGAAAATTTGACGTCCATCCATACAAGTTTTGCAAAAATTCCAGCCTATCATTGTCTTCTGATAGCTACCCCTCCTACTTAATCTTTTGTTTCTCTATTTCCTGAACTGGAAGTATGGGTAAAGAAGGAGTGGGCTTAATTTTAGATTCAACTGGAAAATTTTGGACAAGAGGTTAGGGAATAAGATCTGCATTTGGAACAACATCTGAACGCCAACTTGGACACTTAATTTTGACTTTAGTATGTGATGGTGGGGTAGAAAAAGTAGGAATTGTACCAACTTGATAGCTAGGAACCGAGGAATAGGTGGCAAGGAGAATTTATAGGCACTAAATTTTGATAGGGAAGGTAAGTAGGAACATCCCATTGACATGGTTCCCTTTCCTGACACTTATCATTCTTCATTGCTTTTGATTTCTCAATTTGTTCCTTGATAGCTAAATATTGTTGCTTCAAACTATTAAACTCAATTCTAAGATTTCTTCACCTTTCATACTCAGCATAACCCTCTGTATAACTTTGACCTTGAACAAAAAAACCTCATATTGATAATCATTTTGATAGACGGGGTTTGGGTTATAAGGGTATTCATTCTGATAAGGGTTATAAAATTGATCTAAAGGAGAAGGTGGATAAAAATACTGTTGATTTGGCTAATAATATTGCTGAAAGTGAGGATTCATGGTTGCAGGACCTCATAAAATACTTGAACTATGAAAATAGGTTTGCTATTCACAAAACAACCGATACTTGATAAAATAATAGATCTAGTTTTCTTGAAAATACCTTAAAAGCGTAGCTAAAAAAATTTAATACTTGTTGAAAAGTTTTGTATCGATCTGCAATCAGATTTATGGAGTTGCCGAGATGAGTTCGCTTTAGATTTTGAATCTTAACGCATCAATAGTATTTCTTTCTAAGACTGCAAGCATGCATGGTGTCCGATATGCTTGAATGATGAAACACATCTGAAAGTGAAACTTTTAGTTGTGTGAGTGTCCCACCGGGCATGCCAAAAACTGTTATCTCTCAAAAGTACACCCTGTAGAGAGATTATTTTAGGTTTTCTAAGCCTGCACAATTGATCTCTCTCTTTCGTAGATAAAATGGAAACACCTCAGGTCTATGGGTATACCTATTTTGAGGTGAGTCTCTGGGATTAAAAGGTTGATTCCTTATTGGTGTATCCTAAACTGATTTATGGGAGTTTGAGAGTAAAAGATGACTGGAAAATAATTAAAACTGAGGTGATACACCAAATTAATATGAGGTCTTTGATTGAGTATATACACAACTGATTTGGGAAGGATTTTGATGAACAAATCAATTGTTTTTCTATAAAATATCTAAGGGAAAAACACTTGATTATACTGAGGGAGAATCACAATAGTACTAATAAGTTAACATGCACATTAAAATTAAGCAGAAAGGACTAAATTTGCAGCAAGGTAAGGTAATTTGTCAGGAAATTGCTTCACAAGACTAATGAAAGATACACAAGACTGCAAAATAACTTGGAAAGGTAGAAAATACTTCATACTCGAGAGGGCAAAAGCGTAAAATTCGCTTCAATACTCCTATATCTAAAAGTCCTCAAGAAGTTCCCCTTTTGCGGGCCTGCGTGAAAATTTGGCGTTTTAACTCCTTTTGCGAGTTTTCGGGCTCTCGGACGAGTTTAACATTTTAACTCTTTTGTAAAAAAAGATTTAAAGACAAAAGTCTTTCCGATCCTCTGCGTAGAGAAATTACAGGCTTACGGGGTAACTAGGAACTTTTAACCTTTGCAATTTTTAAGTTTGAAAACTAAAGTGACTCTCGACTTCCATTGTTCCGCCATTGCACTGTTATGCCATGTGTACTTTAGAGGAGCTGTGGGCCTACGGACAAAAGCTTGGAAATTTTAACTTTTCACAAAAGGTTTCAAAACTTAAAGAGGGCATGACCCCCGGCTTTCCGATTCTGTTCTGGTCATGACACATATCCTCTTCGGGCCTGCAGGTCTGCAGGTGAAAGTTTTCAACTTGAAAATTTTGAATTTTGACTAAGTTCGACCGCCATTCCAACCTAACGAATTTTTCCTCGATTTTGACGACTCGTTTGTGATCGTCGATCTCGTACTTATTGATTTTCAACCATTGATCTCCAAGGGATAATTTTAGGGTTTTTGCCATGTCATAAATGCATTTTAACCATGGTTTGCATTGATCACGGAGCTTGATCTTTGGCCTTTGATCTGTGTACTTGTCATTTTCGATCATTGATCTTTTAACTGTGGTTGAATTCTACTAATTCATCTCTCGAGTTTTCATTGTAAGATCAATTCAACCCTAAACATCATTTCATTTGGACTTTACGTTTTTGTGGGTGAAGCCATGGCAAAATTTTGTTCGACGCCATTGTTCTGAGCTTCTGAAACTTGATTCGAACCGTTTTAATGGCCCTTGATCATCTGTATCTTCTCTTAGAGCTTTCTGAGCAATATTTTGATAGGTTCTTGTGAAATACCTTGTTGCCATTAGAGATTTTAGAGCTCGGCTCCTTCTTTAAAATTGTCTCTATGTGATGAGATTCACTGTGCTTTTCCATTGTGTTTACTTTTGAAACCCGACCCTCTGCATAAATGATTCTCTGAGCTTGATTGGGTCTACCATGGAAAGTTAATATGGAGCTCGTTGTATCTATGTTCCTTTGTTCATGATTTGAACTTGGAGACTCTCAGCATAACTCTGACTTCTATGACTGGTAAGTTTATTTTCCCTCATGGGTATTTGGGTTTTCTATCAAAGGGATTATGGCCGTCATTTTTCTGAATTGATGTTCTTGTAGCATATTTTGAATACTGCCTCTTGGGTTTCCTTAAGAAATGGATCATTGTTCCTCTATACTGAAACCTTCAAGCTCATTTTGGGGCTTCAAACTGCAGTCATGACTTATAGATCTGTGTATATTTTGTTCTGAGTATCTGTATTCGATCTTGATAGTTATCCTTTCATGTTGGTGAGTTTTTCATTGACCTCTGAGAAATAAGTTTGTAACTCATGCCTGTAGAGTTAAATTAATTTCAAAATCTGATACTTTTCTTGATGAATTATAATTTTGACTGGTCTAATTTCCTTCATTCTATATCATACTTTCCTGATAACCCAAAATTTGAAAATATACTCTTCCATGGATCATTTCCTGATTACACAACTTGTTTGCTTTATTGTGAATGGGGTCTTTCCGTCAGAGCATTTGTATAATACATTCTTGATGAGATAATTAGAAAATCCTTCTTTCTGAAAGTTGTAGTAATTCCTCTCTACAAGACTGTTCTTGCTGAGATGTTGTAATTTCACTTCCTTTTCTGATTGAATACTTGTATTTAAGCTTCATTATAGCTTTACATGCATGCTGGAAAAGTCGTAAATGTCCATTTTTCATGGCGAAGCCCTGTCAAAATTTTCCCATAATTCCTTTCCTTTGATTGAAATCTAGAAAATGTACCTTATCTGCAAGCATATTCTCTGTTCTGTAGTACTGTAATCCTCTTCCATTTGTAGAAAATATCTGAGTTTCAGTTACATTGGTCTTCCTTTTCAGCATGTATATGCTTCTTTCTTCTTGGCTGCAACCTGTATTTGCACACTTTAAGAAAATAGTTAGAAATAATTAGGCTTTTGGCCTCTCTTGTGTCCATGTTTCTTATTCTCTTTTCTATTTCTGCT
This sequence comes from Taxus wallichiana var. yunnanensis, assembly GCA_018340775.1. NCBI lineage: Eukaryota > Viridiplantae > Streptophyta > Pinopsida > Cupressales > Taxaceae > Taxus > Taxus wallichiana. The sequence goes on along the minus strand of CM031238.1, from coordinate 735,928,228 downwards.
TCCTAAGTGGGCTATGTAGTTTGATCTTCATGCACTCCATATCTTCTGTTGGTTAGATATCCATATGCATGAATTAGGATAGTGTAGGAATATGGATTGACCCTGAGATCTTTATTGATGGTTCTTATGTTTTGCTTTTTAGGTACCATGCTTTGAATTGTGAAGATGTTGGCTAGATTTTCTGCATAGCATAAAACCTAGGAAGTCATGAAATAAATCTCCGTCATTTACCGGTGAGGCTCCCATGTCAGATTTGTCAATTTAAGTATGCTAATATCTAAATGGGGTTTTACTTTAACTACTCAGTTCATGAACCATAACTAAACAATTTTGCAGCAAGTAAGCAACTATTTAAAAGAAAGGAAATATTTATAGAAGAGAGGAAAGGGAATTATATCAACACAGAGAAGAAATGGGGAAGATGTGCATCCCAATCAATAGATAACAGAGTTGATTGTATGCACATAGAAGAAACCACTAGATATAAAAACAAAATTATAAAGCAAAGGCATCTCTAGATCCGGATCTAAAATAACACAAAGTTTATTAAGAGATATAAGATTAAAAGCAAGAAACGCAATACACCGTGACACAAATTTCTTCGGAAACCTACTCCTTTGTATTCCTTTGCTCCAAGTAGCTCTCAAGGGTTTTAGCACAAAGTCTAGAACACAAGGTTGCTGCTTACAAATTCTCATCATTAACCCGGAGGTTCTTCTCCTACTTATAGAATGTAGGAGGGAAAGTACAAATGGGAAATCTAACTAAACTGAAACACAAACAACAAGTAAAGATGACATTTGAAAATCATCCTCAACTAACTTTGCCTTAAGTGACACATGTATCACTTAACCGATAGAACTATTCCACATGACTTTAAGCAATTGTTGCAAAACCAATAACTTTGAAGTCTTACAATTTCATCCGGGAACATAGAAAATAGAAGAAAGAATAGAAGAAGAAGTCAAGCCAGCTGTAACATTTATGTCTTCTTTTTGTTCTGATATTGGATATACTTGTCGAACATGTGATTCAACATCTTCCCATCTATTTTAGCCACTTCTTCCTTCTCTATCCTAAACTACAGCAATCCTTCATTCAACACTTTGATGCACTCTTCGACATCTTCCAAGCTTGGCTCGAAACTTGCAATATCTTCCGTAGTGCCTCCATCGCTAATACAATTCATCGTGAAAGGCTTAGTAGCTCTGTCAATTCTCTTTTGTACCATCAGAAGAGACCCTTCCAGGGAATTAGGTACTTTGCTGGGAATGATCTACACGTATGAAGTAACATTCTCGTCCACTTTCTCCTCAGTGAAAGAAATGATATTGTCTAGTAAGGATGATGTCCTACTCTCAAGTGCCTGCATCCTATTCAGCAAAACTATGCAGATCTCCAAACGGAAAGATACTGCAAACTCCAACTGCTTCCCCTTCTCAACTGATCCATTTGGTACAATCTACTCCATAACCAATACATCTTCCAGCAGCTTGTTGATCTCGGCCAAAGTACTCAGGTTATTCTCAGCAACTGTGTTCATATCCACTATGCTCGTCACCGCTTGTCGTTGCTAATTTGCTACATCATTCATAACCTTTAAGCGGTGGCACTTCTCCCGCTTGTACAAAAGCTTGATGAATAATCAGGTTCTTCCATTCATCAATAGCTTGACACCCGATTACTTACATCTTCCATCTCCTGCATAAGATGATCACTCACCTGCTCTAAAATGGGCTGAATGGAAGGTTTAGCAACCTTGGCTATGATCTCGCACGATTGAGATACTTACTTATGAAGCTCGTCTTTCTCCGCCTTTTCACTGTCAAGCCTAAGGTATAGAGCATCTATCAATGTCTGCGTATCCTTCTTCAATCCTTCTGTGGTGGCTTGACCAAGGGGTGCTGCAGTTATCTTGTCACGTCTTCTACCGTGAGCTCATCCTCCTTCTTCCCTTCTACCGGGATTGATATCTCAGAAAATTCTGCCCGATTCCTCGATGATTAACCTAGAAGTTGCCTTAGCAACTTTAGGCCTTCTGTCTTTTCCACCTAGACTCGGGAGTAGCTGCAAGTCGTGTTCTTCCAAGTTCATCTCCACTCTCGCTTCTGGAACCAACTGCGAAGCTAAGCATTCCGAGAAGTTACTTCTCGAGAATTAGAAATTGCTTGAGTGCACTATCATCTCCTTCTCTCGCATCCTCTTCATCATAAAGTGCCACAGTGTTATGGCTTCCATCCTCTGAATCATCTAAGGACAAATCTCTTTTGAACTCGGCCATCTGCAGATTCAACGTCTCTTCTGGAATAGGTGCTGAATGGAGTGGCTGAGGAGAGAAGATGAATGTCACAGATTCAGTAGAAGCATGGAAGTATCATGCTACGGTGTAATAGTTGGTGAAGTACTAGACCTGCTGGAGAAGCCGGAGCTAAAGCCATGGTCGTAGAAGTGATCTTCTCCTTTGATTGAGATCTTCTGTGTACTTTCAACTTCTCGGACCTTCTGCTGCTTTCTCCTCTGTGTTTCCACTTTAGGGAATCTCATGCGCTGAAGTTTCCAATGACTTGATCCATTAATGCTTCATTAAGGCAATATCCCTTCGTCAGCAACTAGTTTGAAGTATTCACCAAAACGGCGCTAGACCTTTCTTCAATTGTGTTGCAGCCTCCTACGTTATCTTGAAGTACGGCTCTATCTCCTCCTATTTGATGGTAAGTGTCAAGTAACACATTCCCATCATCTTTAAGATCCGTAGGTATCCGAGCTAGTCCAAAGTTGAACACTTGCTTTGCGATAACCTCATCAAATCCTTCTTTTGACCTTGTACTCACTTTTGCACTTCATCCAGAAATCCTCCAATGAAGGCACGTGTGCATACTCTTGGGAGACTGCCTTCCCGATACTCCAAATGGATCGAAGTTCAGCCGTGTCATGAAGAACTCTTGCTCATACTCGGATAACATCTGCATCTCCATCCCTCGGGCTCTATGAATGCTCTAGCATCTATAATGTCCGACAGTGATTGGAAAGAAGCCCGTAGACTTGTGCCATTTTGACTGAAGGTCGTGTATCTCCACAAGTTGCCTGCTTAGCTCCATGGTGATAAATCTATCATTTGGATATCTAGGCATCTTTATTGGTTCTCTAGAAAATCCCATAACCCTGAGGTATGTGAAATCTGCAAACTGAATGAATAGATTGCCAATCCTGGATACGGCTTCCCACGCTTCTTTGCTTACCCTGTTGGCCTTCAAGTCTTTGTCTAGCCTACAAATGAAATCATAGAAGAATCCATCATTGACCACTTTGAAATCCTTCTCGCACGCAGGTACAGTAAGCTGTGGGTAGCACTCAAAAATGGGGTCCTTAGAAAGAACACCACATCTATCCAGCTTGGAAAAGACACCTTGTGAAGCTACAGCATACACCAAGTAGGAAGTCATTTTGAAGCTGAAAGTACGCTTCACGTTCCAGAGTTGCTCACCAATGTTGTCGCTAATAATTTTCGACCAATTGATTATGGAATCAACCTTGTTGACTTCAATGGTCCTGATGAAAGCATACATCCATGTACGGAAAGTGTAAGCATTCGCCTCACCATTAATCCTGCATAGCAATTTGACAATATCATCGACCTCCTGCACCAAATTGGACCACGAAAGAGTTCTTGGGAACTTAGAAGGAGATCTTGGCTTCTTCATGTATCTGCCATTCATTATGCTCACGTAATCAACTCTATGCTTATCCCACTTGCTGCCGGCATCCTGAAGGCTAATGGAAGTCACCACCTTTGCACCAGAATCTTCAAACAATAATTGATGAACTCTGTGTCCAATCAAATTATTGTTTTCCCCGTAGCATCTCACACTAATCTGAATGAAGGATGGTAGGATCTAGCACACTCCATAACAAACTCTGGAAACTGGGCTATGTATGGAAAGGCTGCAACTCGAATAATTTCACTGCTTTTAACCGCACGCATGAGTGAAGTCTTTTCAGCTCTGGATCTATCAATCATTTAGAAAGAGGTTCCGGACCTATATCTGTGTCTCCTATGTCTGCAAGTTTGGAAGTGATGCATGAATCCGTTGTGCTTTCTTTCTCATCTATCTTTGTCTGAATAATTCTTTTTCTTCTTACTTGGCCGGATTTCTTCAATACTGGTGCAGATCTGGATAATTCTTCAGATTCAGAGGATATATTCAATGTATTGGACATTGATTAGAGCTCATTTTCTTTTGTAAAGCACCTGTAATGAATTCCTGCAATTAATTCAGACAAAAATGGCCACCGGAGCATGAATAGTGAATTTTAATTGTAAAAATCTGCACTTTTCAAGCCTGCTGCCCCAAAAATTGATGTTTAATTTGCATGCAAAGAGAGCATGAATCTTTCCAACTTCACCTGAGCACCTGTAACACTTATGCAAACAATTATGCAGAAAAATCAACCTCCTTCAATGCATGCGCCAAAATTGGAAGCTTTTAGCCTTGTTTTCACCTTTGTCTGAGCAAAAATCCTCTTCAAATGGGGCGCACTTTTCCTCTTGGCTGCAATTCTTTACCTATGAATTAATTAATTCACCCTTATGGCAGCCCATGCTTATATAACCCTCATAATTCTATAATTAATAATTGTCCTTCCTATTCCTGGCAATTAATTAATTAAAAATCATGCTCTTCTCTTTAACTGGTGTGTAAAAATAGCATGTTTAAGGACAGCCATCCAATAAATTAAATTAATTCAATTTAATCATCCACTCTTCACTTCACTTAAGCTTCACAGTGTGCTTTGACCATAGCCACTGAAAATAGAATTTAATTTAATCATTTAATGCTTTAAAAAGCATTATATCTTTCCCAAAAGGGGCGCACTTTTTGTCATGAAGGGGCAGCCATTAAATAAATTTATTTATTTAATTTTAGACCATTTAATTCTATTTCTTTTATTCCCCTTTGCCTTGTTGACTTTCTTCCATGCTTGGGCACCTATTTTAGAAGGAGAAATAATTAATTTAATCCACTTAAAGGCTGCCTTCTTCTCTCCAAAGGGGGCACACTTTTTGCATAATAGAATTCTATTTTTAAGAATTTATGACAATGGGATTCTTTACCCTGCAAGGCAGCCCTGAAATCCCATGATCCACTTAAGTGATTTGACTTTGACAATGGGATTATTTACCTATGCAGCAAGTTGTGCAATAAAATCCCATGATTTCACTTAAGTCACTTTTCTTTTATTTCACTATGGGAATTTTTACCTGCTAGGCGTGCAATAAAATCCCACCGCTTGCTTATATTTTTCCACTACAAACTTAAGTGACTTATCCATCATGGGAAAAAGTACCCTGCAAGGAAGGCAATAAAATCCCACCTGCCTGCTGCTTCTATTTTTCCCACTGCAGCTTAAATCCTTTGTTTTCCAAAAATGCGCCCAACCCCGCAGGCTTTTCAAAGGTCTGCGACTTGGCGTCATTTCCCAATGAACCGGACCTTCGATGGTGACTTCCTCTAGGCATAACGTGCGTATATGTTTTCCAGCTACCAGGCCAAGAATCGGGCTAACCCAACAAAGGAATTGGTCTAGAGAAATTTCACAGAAAACGAAACGGGACAACACAAAAACACGAAAAATTGCCAAAAGTCATAAATAAAGCCCAAAACTTATTCCTAGTTAAAACCCTTAGGTATATAGGAGTAATGATATGTTTGATCACAACAGGGTTAAAACGGAGTGCAAATTGCCTCAAATAGGGCTCAAAATAATTAAATACAAATTTCCTGCAGACAAATCCCGACGACAGAATATAACAATTTTGGGCATCTGGGTATTTGACGAAAAAGGCTAATATGGCTCTTTGGGAATATCTTGACACAATTCAAGAACTTTCAGGCAATAAAAACACAAAATGACCCATTATTTTAAAAGTATGATTTTTTTTGGATAAGGTAGTCGCAAATTTTAGGATGAAATCTGGGGGACACCGAGAAGACAAAGATGAAACAAGCTGGAAGGGGGACAATCTGCACAACGAAGAATATACAAAGGCAATGATGGGTTCACTCATACTCCTTTGCTTTCTATTTCATGCATGTGTACCTCTTTCTTCAGTAGATGTACTTTACTTTTTAGTCACATCCCACAACTTGTGTGGGAAACATTTGACCTTCCTTGTGAATAAAACATTGAGTTCTGAAATTGAGTTGTGTATTTCCTTCTGCATTTCAAGCTTCTGAATGGAGTGTATGATGAACTAAACAACTCAGTCATATAATTGAATGTCTTAAACATGAAGGAAAGAACATTAATGAGAACTGTAACATTCAGTAATGAACTCGATTTTCTGTAATCTGCACTTATGTTTGTTGTCCCAAAACTCAACACTTCACCTACTCTATAATTCGGTGTCTTCATCAAGACAACACAACTATCCTTCGGGGCCCTTTGTGTTCTTTTGCTAAAGGTATCATGAAATTGCAGACTATGTGATCTGTTATGTTTTGTAACAACACACATAGCTACAAATTTCACTTAATCATTAATTAATTCAGCAATAACTAATAACATCATAACTTCCTTAGCTTAGGTATACTTCACCCATGACTTTCATCGTAACGACAAAGTTTCGAGTTGCCCATTTTTACACAAGTGTAAAAATTGTCAACATATGCATTCTTACCAACAAAATCAAAATTATAGGCAACCTTATCATCAAAGGTAATTTGACCCAAAGGCTCCTAATTCATCTAACACTTTAGTCCCAATTAATATGGCTACAGAAGAGTGGTGTCAACCTTGTAATAAACCTCATTCATTGTAAGTTTCCCAAATGCTTTTTCGAACATAAGTTTTGTTACACAACCCGAATCGAGACATTGTTCATGCCTCAAATGGAGGGTGGGAAGCAAGATACTCAGTTCAGAAGGCACCTGAACATAATTTAGTCAGTTTCAATGAGGATGATTTCATTGCAGTTACTACTACGGCTCAAGAAAAGGCTACATAGAGTAAAAAATATAGAATAGGCATGTTCTACCTACTATCACTGATAAAACAATAAGCATAAGCACAAAACCAGCTAACGGTGCATCCGTTCTCAAAATATAGCACGTGTTATAGCCAAGAAAGAACAACAAAAATAGCTACAACCTAATCCAAGAAGGTTATTTATACCTCAGATATAAAAAGTAGCTGAAGCAGTAATCGTTTTTGCCAAAGCCTATGCTAAAACAATAGAATTTGTCTCTAAAACTGTTGTTTCTTTTAACATTGTTGATGTAATGAAAAAGCATAATGTTAACATCTCAATGTGGGATGCTCTAAGTATTCCAAGACAACAAGATTTACTTTCTCATGAACTAGCTAAGCTGTAGATTTCTTCTAAAACAACAGAAAAGGAAGTCTAGAAGGCAAACATGGTCCTTGGAACAATGGAACAAGACCACATCAAAGAAGTTAAATGGATGGTTCAGAAAGTCTTAAATGCTCATGACATCAAGAATCCACCACCATTTTATCTATCACTGATTATTAGAGAACATCTTATTCATAATTGTATGGTGGACAGCGATGCAAGTAGCATAGTTATGTCGAAAGCTATTATAGAAAAATTAGGTCTGCAAAGATGAGCCTACGTAAAAGAGTGTCTTACACTTGATGGAACTACAACTAATACAGTTGGTGTAATCAAGAATTTAGAGGTAACATTGCATGCTTGCCCAAATGTTTCTATTCTGCAAGATTTCACTATTGTAGATTTACCTCCTTACTTTGCATTATGCTTATCTAGAGATTTCACAACAAAGATATGAGGTTATCTCTCTTCAGATTGGTCTTTCTTATTTTTCACTACTCATTATGGGACCAAGGTTACTATCAATTCATAAATGTTGGCTAGATTTCACATTGAGTCTCACGCTTCTAATGAAGTCGCTGATTATTTAGATTTCGACCAGTCTTATTTTGATAATATAGCTCATGTTTCAGTATTAGATGGTGTTTCTAACATGTTTATGGATGCAAAGACACATGAAGAACATGCTTATGATCCTTTCAAATAGGTGTAAGAACATCTATTTGGTGTGTATTGTTTGCATGAAGAAAACACACCACTTCCCTTGCTGTCCAAAGTAAAAATTCAGCAGAAGGGATTTGGAAGCTTTATTTTGATGGAGCTAAGAACAAGAAAGGATAGGGAGTCGGTTTGATGCTTACTTCCCCAACAAATCAAAGGTATTTCTCAGCTTTGAGTCTCCAATTTTCATGCACTTGTAACGTAGCTGAATACGAAGCATTAATTCATGACTTACTTTGGGCAAGAAAGAGAGGTATCAGCACGTTATAGATTTTTGGTGATTCTGAGATGGTTATCAATCAAGTAAGAAATTTTAATGTTTGTAAGAATCCATTAATGAATTCTTATAGACATAGAGTTTCATACTTAATGGAAGATTTTGTGGCTATTAATATTGAATTTCTAGAACATAAAATAAACATGCAGATAGACTTGCAGTAGTTGGTGTTATATTTGAAGTGCTTTGGAACAGATAGAGAATCGTAAAATTCAACCTTATATTAAGGTAATTTTCAGGCCTTCAATACTTGATAATGATTTGAACTGACAAGTTTTTGAAAATGATGATCAAATTTACATTTTTTACAAAGAAGAAGTTGAATTTTCTATAGTAAATCGGGATAAATTACAACACTTATATGGTGACTGATTGTTCAACTAAAGACAAATAAGCTACCTCAAGGTCTTGTAACATTAGAAGACATCTTTAGATCGATGATCGCTTAAGAAAAAGAAAACTAATATATCAACACATGCCGATAATTATGATGAGATATCGTTGATGAAGGGAAAAATTTGTTTCTGGAAAGGTATGGTCCTTAGTGAAAAGCATTCGTTTATTGATCTTTGCAAAGAATTTAAAGATGTTTTCGCTTGAGATACCAATATTTAAAAGGATTTTATACCAGTTTTAGCACAACATACTATTGAATTATAGCCAAATTATAAACAAGTTAGACAAAAACAGAGGCTTGTGAATCGTAAAATAGAGCCTCTAATGAGAAAATAATTATCTAAGTTGATTCAATCAGGTATTATCTTTCCAGTTAAGCATTCAAGTTGGGTAGCAAATCTTGTTCATGTTAGGAAGAAGAATGGTAAAAATCAGATTATGTGTAGACTTGAGAGATCTTAATAAAGCTTCATTAAAAGATCATTACCACTCCCAAATATGGACCGATTTTAAGAACAATTTCTATTTCGATAGACTATCTATTTTAGATGGTTACAATGGATACAATCAAATTCTAGTTCGAGAAGAAGATAGGTACAAAATATATTTTACCACCAAGTGGGGTACTTATGCTTACAAAATAATGCCTTTTGGCCTTTCAAATGTTGGTGTAACATTTCAACGTGCAATGGACATGGCCTTTCACACTTGTTAAATAAATGCATCCTTATTTATTTAGATGAGGTTATTGTATTTTCAAAAAAATCTGATGAACATCTAATGCATCTAAGGAAGATTTTTCAGTTATGCAGGCAGGTTGGAATATCTTTGAATCGTAAAAAGTCTATCTTTTCAGTAAATCAAGGTAAACTACTTGGTCATATTGTTTGTAAACAAGGATTAGCAATTGATCATTTAAGAATCAAGCCATATCCAGCCTATCATTGCCTCATCATAAGAAGGCATTAGAGTTTTTTTTTGGAAAAATCAACTTTGTTAGAAGATTTGTTCCAGATTTTGCAGTATTGATTAAACCATTAACAACTATGTTAAAGAAAGGGAAAACTTTCTCTTGGACCAACGAAGGGAAAGAAGGATTTTAAGTAATCAAAGCAACCATCTCTCAAGCTCCTACTCTTGCAAATCCAAATTTTGATAAAATTTTTACAATGTATGCACTTACGTGAAAGTCAGAATAATCTCAAACCATATTAACTCAAAGTTAATGATGAAATTTTTGAACAACCAATTGCTTTCTTTGGACAGAGCTTACATGATTATGAAACTAGGTACACATTTCTTGAAAAACAAGTACTTTCAAGAGTCGAGGACTAAAGAATTTAAAGTACATCCTTTCAAACAATAAAATTCATATTCTCTTTTCTCATCCAAGTGTGAAATATTTCTTGTTAAATAAAGAATTGAATGAGAAAAGAGAGCAAAGTGGATAATGAAAGTTATGGAATATGATTTTGGATATCCGGGTTCAAAGACAGTTAGAGGAAAAGGTTTATGTGAGCACCTATTTGTTGATATGGAAAAACAACAAACCTGCAGAACTCCAAGATTCAAAACTGTTGGACCATGATTTCCGTTAGACCAAAACCCATAGGTGTTAGTCTCCACTACAATCACCAAAGTTAGGATCTACGAGAGGTGGTTAGTCCATGTCACAAAAATCACGGGAGCACTAGACACACATGCCAACAATCTCCCCTCAGAGTTAACCGAGTGATTTTCGAACTCGAGACTTGTCACTCTTATACCATTTGTTGGACCACGATTGTCGTTAGACCAAAACCTATAGGTGTTAGTCTCTCGTTACAATCGCCAGAGTTAGGATCTACGAGAGGTGGTTAGTCCATGTCATGAAATTCACGGGGAGCACTAGACACACATGCCAACAAGAGCATCATGCTGAAATTATGTATCAACAATCGACATTATAGTTCAGCCGGAAAATTAGAACTCCGAACTTGCTCAAAAAGTCCAGAATCAAGATGGATGTCGATTTAGTTAACTATCTACAACATTGCATCTATTCGGAAGGTATGGACAAGAATAAATGAAGGTATTTCAGATTACAAGCTATACCCTATGTTTTTAATGATGGTGTACTCTTCAAAACATATATAAATGGAATCTTCTGTGATGTGTTGACTATGATAAAATTCAGCAATTATTATCAAAATTCCATGAAGGACCTGCAGGAGGTCATTTCTTAGCATACCATAGCCTTAAAAATTATGAAATTTGGTTACTATTGGACTAAAATATTCAAGGACTGTTTTGAATGGATCAAAAAGTGTAAGAAATGTGCCTTCTTTTTTTGAAAAGAGCATTTAGCTTCTGCTGCCTTTACAACCTATTTCAGTTGATCAACCTTTTATGCAATGGGGCCTTGATTTTATTGGTATGATAAACTTGTATTCGTCACAAGGACACAAGTGAATTTTGACTACTAAATATTACTTTACACGCTGGAATAAAGCAATAGCCTTGAAATATGTTAATGAAACTTCGATACTATCCTTTTATGAAGGTATAGTTTGTAGATTTGGTGTTCTAGCAACTATCATATCAGATAATGCTTTAGCATTTCTTAGTGCAAAGGTAACAAATTGGGCTGTTAATCATGGAATTTATCTAAGTTATTCATCTAACTATTATGCACAAGGTAATGGGTTATGAAAGTACTAATAAGAATATTTTAAGGATCATCGAGAGAAGAACACTCAAAGATAACCAGAGAGCTTGACATCTAATGTTGAATTTAACACTTTGAGATGATAGAGCGACTCCTAAAAGACTAGTTGGCAATTCACCATACAAGCTTATTTATGGAAGAGAAGCAAGAATGCCTATTTAAGTTGAGTTACCCGTATTAGATTTGTTACATCAAATGGAGCTTCTTGAGAATGAACCATTGCGGAGTTCGTTATGCAGAATTAATGGAGTTACAAGAGGTAAGAGATCAAACTCATTTAAACATGGAGAAGAATCATAAACAAATGAAGAAGAATTTTAATAAGAAAGCAAAATTCGAATCTTCAATGAAGGAGATATTGTGTTAAAGTTGGATGTTGATTGTGCAAAGCCAGGAAGACACATGAACTTCGATACAATTTGGGTGGTTATTATACGATTTCATCTTGCAAAGAACACAATGCTTTTCAGATCTTGAGGCCAAATGCAGAGGAACTTCCCATTCTTGTGAATGGTATGTTTCTCAAACACTATTATTGAAAATCCTATAGTGTCTGTTTAGAGTAGGATTTCCCTTCAATAAGTGTAGTTCCTGCACATTGCAATGTTTTTCAATTCAATAAGTGCATTTGTGCACGTGATCCAAGTTTACTGAGATCCTTTCCTATTTTTAGTTCATTTTGGAAGGGTTGGACCTTCGGGAAGGTGGATTTTGTAGCATGCTCTACACTTCATGCCCAATGGACAAGATCAAGGCATTGGTTTACAAGCTAGCAAGAAAATTTCCCCGCAGGATCGCCAGAGATGTTGGCAATTTTTGCACTTGTACAAAAATGGGCAACTCAAAACTTTGTTACAATGGATACCATTGGTGAAGTATATCTAAGCTAGGGGAGTTGTTTTAGAAAATATTGTTACTATTGAATTAATTAATGATTACATGAAATATGCAGCTATGTGTGTCGCCGTTACAAAACATAACAGATCACTTAGCCTAAAATTCCATTCTATCTTTAGCAAAAGAACACAAGGCCCCAAGGACAGCTATGTTGTTTTTATGAAGACACTGTTGGTGCTCAAAATAGTCTTGCCCCATTTTTCCATTAACAAATTTATCAATTTACGGCCCCTACCGTAAATTATCTTTCTCGTGTTATGCCCGAGAGGTCCCTACCTTCCTTTTGTTGTAACATAATCGGTCCTTTCTGGACTAAGGATCATGTATAAAACCAAAATTGTTTTCTCATTCCCCTGTTCATCTGAAAAGGTCTGTTTTGGGTGAAAAACTCGGGCTCTCGCGTTCTTTCCATCTTACACAGTCGAGATTTGTTGTCCTTGTCATTTTTTCCCTAAATACTTGAGGAGAAATGAATGGATGTAGCTCAAAGAAATGTATTTGAGATTTGTAATGCTTCTGAATTCTCTGTCCTTGGAGAAAATTTCATCTCCAAGCTCATGTGGTCATTTTTCTGCATTTTACGGTTTGACACACGTTTCTTCGGTCAAATTTGCATCCTTACATTAACAGGAAACATGGCCTCTTCTAGTTGGACGTGGCTCGGTGGGGTACTTCATAATTTTATAAATCACCTCAACTTGAAAACTTATCTACGTGGAAGAACGATGCTCATTTGAAAGTTCACTTTTGGTTTGGCCTTGAAGTTGTGCCAGGAGGACATGTGGAGGTTTCCATTGCTTTTCCCAGACTTAGACAAATTTTTATGTAGCTGGTACAGTTTGGCGGAACAGGACACGTGGCGAGCCCATGCTCATTCAGGGTCTCTGCTTTGGGCACCATTCTGAAATTGCGCCATGAAGACACATGGCGAGCCCGTACTCATTCGGGTTCTCCGCTTTGGGCACCATTTTGAAATTGAGCCATGAGGATACATAGAGGCTTCCTTCCGGGTCTTCCCATACTTATTCCTTTTTCAAAAAGGTTTTAAGGGGCCTGGGACATGTGGAGAAATTGTGCATGTTTGAGGACCGGCCCTTGAGGTTTACTTTAAAGAAGCGCCAGGAGGACACTTGGAGGCCTCCGCTCACATAGTATTTTACTTGGCCTTTTTAATGGCCAAAGGATATTGCCTCAAAGCCTGACACATGGCACCTTCCGCTGAGATTTAAACCTTCAAACAAATCTTGCCAAGCTAAGACATGTGGGGAGCCCGCACTCTTTCAAGGTCTCAATTTTTGGGGACCATCTCAAGATGCACCATTGTGATGCATGGCAGTTTGAAAAGTCAGAGGGGGGGAAGCGGACCATCGAAGGTAACTTGGATTTTCACCTCTTATTACCAAAAGGATTAAAACATCAAAATGCCTAGACTCAAATAAAAATAGTCAAAAATTTTCCGCGGTCAATGGCGGAGGTGCGGACTTCTAGGGGAAATTTAGAAAATTTTCCTTTTATGGAGAAAGGAGTTAAAAGTAAAAAAGAAGCGTGCTTCTGCTGGGACCCACATCAGAGACTAGAAGTAGAGGGGTGGAGTTGTGGGAAAATTTGGAAAATTTTCCTTTTCACAAAAAAGAGGTGAAATAGCAGAATTTGGCCATGGTTCCTTTGGGACCCACCTTAGGACACATGTTAGGTCATTTCTTGAGGGCAGAGGTGCGAAGCAAAATGTGAAAATTTTACATTTTTCCAAAAGTTGTAAAAGGAAAAGGGAACCCCAAGCCCACTCTAAATGGATCTCCCACGTGGATGGTCCAAATTCAAAATAGAAATCAATGGGAGTTGTGCTTCGTATATGATTTTTTTCATCATTTTCACTGTAGATCTCTTGGGATGCGTATTCTTATGTTTTTTAATCATTTCTTGGAGTCTCCTGCACGTCAAGTGAATATGAGCATTAATCTGGTGGCCTAGTTTGGTGGGGAAGGTCCAAAACATCTCTCACCATTAATATACAATCGAATGATGGATTCGCACCAATTTTTCTTTCCTCGCACGTGAAAGACCTATTGATATGTAGGTTTTATGAGAAAAATCTGGGGACGTCTTTTACCATTAAGACGAGATCTAATTTCTAGGCTTCATCCGATTTTTTGTTTTCTTTTCCCGAGCACGCAAGGAACCAAATTTGATAGATTAGGGGTAGAAGTGGTTGGTGAGTAAAAGGAAGATTGATCTACTAGGAGAGGGAGTTGAATGCAAGAGAGACTCAAAGATATCTTCCCCCGAGCACCGATAAATTTTTACAGATCTGATTTCGGGAATCATGATCAAGATCATGACAAGCACTAGTACACTCAATATTTCTAGTTTTGGGGAGAAAAGGCTCTATTATAAATGTTATAAATAGGCATGTCTTTATCGTGAAAAGGGTTGGAGATGTGAGGTTAGAATGTTAGAGTGTTAGGAGTTAGAAACTGATTTCCTAAGAGAAAAGCTTGATAGAGCCCATCTTTTTGAGGGACTGTTTTGAGAAACCTGTATATCTCTTTTGTGTTAAACTCGATCGTGTCAAGGTGGTTGTGAGTGTACAGCCATTGACAAGCTCTGAGACTATTCTAGAAACTTTCCCCTACTGATAAGTTTAATCAAATTTGAGTTATTCTATGTTGACTCTGAGAAATTAGTGTTTGCTTTGTTTTAGAATGTCTGCAAATAGTTTTATTCATTCCTATTGTAATATTATACTGAAATTTTTGTGAAATCACACAGGATCTTGTCCCTGTGACAGTTTAATGGTATCTGCAATTTCATTTCAAGAAGATCCTTCATCTTGGATGAGATAAACAAATTTAAAATCAATTCATTGTCATTTGTTGATAAAGATTGTCTGTAAGTCTTTGGGTGTACCTTAGGCATGGTTAATCAGAAACTATAGTGTTTAATTGGGTCCTCTAATTCAAGCCTTCATGTTAGGGTCTTAAATATTATGTGAAAACGTGTTGATTTGGGCCTCCATTGAAGCACACCTTTTGGTTGAAGGAACGTCTTGACTGTTCTAAAGCTTTCTATTGTAAAGTTTCTCATTATTGTAAAGTCCCTCCAAAGGTTTGGTATAATCAAATTTATCCTACTTCACCTCCCACCAAATTCATTCAAAAACAATTAATCATACCCATACTACCCCTGTTTGTCATGTGTGTATACAAATGCAAAATTTTTACTACCAAAACATGCAGAAACAATCAAGTTTTCATTATCTTTAGTGGCCTGAACCTTGCTTAGAAAATATCTCCATTATGTAGAGTGACAACTCGTGAGTGTTAGGTTTTTTTGCATTGATCATATTTTCTTCAAGGTCTTCTTTATAATTTCACAAGGAAGGACATCTCCATCTTCTCCACAAACAATAGGCCATAAAAGGGTTCTCTCACCTTGGTGTAAAGGCACAACCATAAAGAAGTGAGGATAGATCAAATCCTCTAGAGGGTGCTATCCATTTCTCCACATTTGAGTGACAAAGGGCCAGTTAGATCCCATCCCCAGCTAAAAAATGACTCATTATGATCTATCTGTCTCTAAACCTCTTGCTAAACCTATGATGTTGCTCAGACTTTGAAGGAGAATTAATTTGGGTACCAACACTTTATTGGCACCATTGTCGGGGACTTATTAGTCCGAAGTCTGTTGAGTTATTGATTTTACGTATTCACATCCATTTGGCCCCTCAACAACACCTTACGGCACCATTCTTTGGGGACTTGTTAGTCCGGAGTCTCGTTGAGTTGTTGATTTTTTGTCCATTCAAATCCATTTGGCCCGTCAACAACACCTTTTTGTCGTTGTAAGGGGACATAGTGATTGCAATTCATATTCAGACCCTGGTAAACACTTCTTGTGTGCTCAAAGTGATAATACATCTTTTCAAACATCATTTTGTGTTCGGGCTTGTAAGAAGTTTTCAAAGTTACAAGTGATATGTGCAACATCTCCAGGTTCTACAAGTAAGTGCACTAGCTTTCATTGATAAATCTGGGTAAAGAAGAGTCAGTCTTTCCATTTCCAGTTGCTAGTATTGACAGACATTTGATAGATCATATTTTAGTGCATTTGCACAACTAAGGTGGAAATCCTTAGTGGAAACTCCCTATTGATCTGATTCTTGATGAGTACTAGTGTCTTAACCTCTGTCAAGTGAGATTTTTACCAATCTTTGCAAAGCTAGAAGGAAGAAGATCTTTCTTTGCTAGGGATCCTGCTAGGACATTATTTCCAGAGCTAGGAAAAGAAAAGTCAGAAGGAAGAAAATCTTGGAGAGTTGTTGGGGATCAATAGACAAGAAAAGGATCTCCATTGATGAAAGTGATCAGCCTATCATTGAATACTGTCATTCGAGTGATTCGAATCGATATCTTCTTTGTGGAATTGAATTCTCCAGCTAGAGATGGGCCTTCATTTGATTTTGAAAATTTTTCTTCTCATTCTACCCTTGTCTTTTCAGAAGTTGATAGGGATTTCTAAGAAACTAGGCCTTTAGGGGATACCCATTTTGAAAGTTATACTCCTGTGTTTCAAAGACCCTCTGCCCTTATCAATTTGTCTCCCCTCCAAGGTCACCTCCTCAAAACAACATGGCCCTACCCCCACCTAGACCTCCATTTGTTGTAAATACCTTTGGACCTATAAATTTTGTAGGGATGGTTGGTTATCTAAATGCAGTTCCTCAAGATGTAAGGAATAGACTACTAGAGTTCTAAGGAAACAACACTAAAATTGGTGATTAACATTTAAAGATTTTTATTAACATGATGGAAGAATTTGAGATTGAACATGAAGATGTATATATCAAACGTTTATCCATACTTTGGAAGAGGATGCAAGGGACTGGTATAAAGCTTTGCCAGATAATTCCATTGATTCTTAGACAGAGATGAACAATGCATTTAGATTACAATATGGTGATAGAATTAACCCTAGGTTTCTTTTGACATAATTTGAAAACATCAAGAAGAATCCTAATGAGTCAGTACATGATTTCAACACAAGGTTTAATAAGACCTTGAGGAGATTTGTTAGGATAAGGCCATGTGATGAATCATGTTTGATCAAATATTCAGATGCATTTGATAAAAAGGATGCTTACTAATTGAGGGAAAAAAACCCTACAAATTTGAGACAGACCTTCACCATGGCTCTGCAAATAGAGAAAAACATCAAGGCAATTGGAAATACTATAAAAAGGGAGGGTCTAAAACTAATTAACCCATAAAAACATCAGACAAGAAAGGCTGTTGATTTGGAGGAAGTTGTGAAAACTTTGGCAGGGGCTGTCACAGAAATATCATACAAACTAGCACAAGTAAAAAGGGATGGACAGAGCTCATAAGGTCAACACAAGCATCAAGGCCAAGAAAGGCTCACAAATCACCAATATCCGATGATAGAGGCAAGGGACGTATTGGATTTGGAAATAGACATTCCCAAAGGGATAACAGAATGGTACCTAATCCTTTGGCATCCGAAAGTTTGTTGTGAAGGAGACAAATGTCATTGATTGGTGTGAAAGATGTTTCATGCCCCATGCTCCATGTGAGGAAGATCATCAAGAAGAGGAAGAAGATGGTATGATAATAATGATGATATTTTCATGATGGGTTGCTCCATGAGCTCACAACAAGGGGCAACTTCAACTGAGGTAATAAGTGCCAAAACTGCTACTGATTTTTGGGATTGCATCCAAGTACCTATTCTTCCTCCCTCTCATACTTTAGAAGTAGATACTGTACAATCTTTTGAATTGCCCAATAATGAATTTGAATATTTGAGGGCTTTAATGATAAAGAAGTATGATGGAGGCATCCCATCTGAGGAGGATAGGAAGTTGTTGATGAATGTTGTTATGGCTCAAGAAAAGGAACACAACACAAGAAGTAGGGTTGTCAAAGGGACAGGGCCTCAGCCAAGCCAAAAAACTCCATTGCTTTCAAATGTTCCTAAAGAGGCTCCTAAGAAAGATGCATCTGCCAAGGGCCTTGTTGTCCCAAACAAAAATCATACCCCTCCTCATGCCCAAGTTGTCAAAAATCCTGTGCCATCTAATGAGTGTGTCAACCTTCCTTCCAATGTTGCCTTGCCAAAGTCTGTCCCTTATGATATTGCCCAAGTCTTGAGTCAGATCAAGATCTCAATTCCAATTGTTGAATTGCTTAGGATTCCTGAGCACAAGAAGAGGGATCTTGAGTATTTGGGGCTGAAAGAGGAGAATACTACCCTAGGTAGAAACATAAACATTGTGGAGACTCCACTAGTCATCAAGAACTAAAAGCACCACCAAAGCATCAAAAGAGCTAGATGAACCACCTGAGGTTTATTTGGGAACATCCTTGGTAGATTCTCAGCTGAATGTGGATCCATTCTTCACTACCCTGATCATTAAGGACAAATTGTTGCACAACTGTATGTTTGATTCAGGGGCATCATGTAATGTTATGCCTCTGGAAGTTATGAATGAACTGAATATCAAAGTAACAACTGCATATGGGAAGTGCACTACCATGGATTCCAGAGAGGTGCTAGTGGTGGGATGTGTGAAGGGTCTGGTGGTACAACTTGCAGCCTATCCAGGCAGGAATTTGAAGCTTGATGTAGTTATTGTTGACTACCCAACCAAGTGGGGTATGTTGTTATCTAGAAAGTGGGCTACAAGTGTTGGTGGGAGTGTTCAAATGGATATGTCCTATGCCACCATCCCAATTGAGGGCAGCCTTGTCAAGTTGTATGGGGAAAATAAGATGTTGCACCTTATTGAGGATCCCAACAATGCATCCTATGAGGTATTGTACACAAGTGTTGATGCTGATAACTTTGTAGGATTTTCTAATGGAAAAGAACACAAGATTGAAGAATGCAAGTGTCTTGAGTAGGAAGGCTCTCCTTGGACTTTATTGTTTGATGGAGCTTTCTCCAAGTTCGGAAATGGTGTTGGTGTTGTTTTGATCTCTCCAAGCCAGGAAAATTTTGTCTTTTCCTTCAAGATCAACATTGAGTGCACTAATAACATTGCTAAGTATGAGGCACTATTGTTAGGTCTAAGGATTCCGTGGAAATATGGTGTTAAAGACATCATTGTTAAGGAGATTCAGAATTAATTGTAAAGCAAGTCAGAAAACTATATGCCACAAAAATCAGCGAATGAAACAATACAAGCATGCAGTTTGGGATTCCATTGAGATGTTTGATTTATTCAATATTATGCATCATGATAGGAAGTTCAATGATTTGGCAGACATGTTTGTTGTGTTGGGATCTCGGTTTGATAATTGTGTAGTGTCCCCATATTGTGAATATGATGTTGAGGTGTTAACAAGGCCATCTGTCCCTGACAACATTAAGCATTGGCAAGTTTTTGATGATGATGCTCATGCAAGAAGATTTCTACATAATAAAGGAGAATTTGCTTGATCAAAATATTGATTGGGAGCCAATGGTGTGTGTAGCAAGAGGGTAAAGAAACCTTGTTTGGAAAAGGCATCATCAACTAAAAACCAATACCATTCCTAGAGGGCTAGTTTCTCTTGAGTCCAATTTTGATAATGTTGATCACATTATTAATAGATGTATAGTATCCTCAAGGGATATTGAGGAGCATGACCTTGGCACAAAGGAGAAACCAAGGAATATTTGGTTAGGAAGCAATCTCAGCAAGGAGGAGAAGTATTCCTACATCCAATTGCTAAAAAAGTATCAAGATTACATGGCTTGGACTTATTATGAACTGAAAGCATACAAAGAGGATTTGTTTCAACATGAGATTCCCTGGAATCTAATGCAAAACCATTTAGGTAGAAAACAGAGGCCAATCAATCCACTTCTATCTCTAAAAATACAAGAGGAACTAAAGAAACTGAGGGATGGAGGGATTATTCAGCCCACAAGGTATTCTTCTGGGTTGCAAATCTAGTACTAGTCAAAAATAAGAATGGTGACATCAGGATGTGTGTGGATTTCAGAAATTTGAACAGAGCATCAATGAAGGATAATTATCCTTTACCAAACATGGAAAACATGTTGTAGCTAGTGACTAGTTCTGAGCTACTTTCTACCCTGGATGGTTTCTCTGGTTATAACCAAGTTGTGGTGAAAGGAATCGAAAGAATTAAAACAACCTTTACCACTCCTTGGGGGACTTATGTGTATGTCAAGATGCCCTTTGGTCTGATGAATGCTGGAGCAACCTTTCAAAGAGCAATGGATGTTGCTTTTTCTAGTTACATCAATGATTTTATTGTTGTTTACCAGGATGATGTGACTATGTTCTCTAGAAAGTGAGGTGATCACTTGTTGCACTTGGAAAAGATGTTGATAAGATGTAGAGAGTATGGCATTTCACTCAATCCAAAGAAGTGCCATTTTGGAGTGCAGAAGGAAAAGATTGCTTGGTCACATTGTGTCACAAGAAGGGGTGATGATTGATCTAGAAAGGGTAGAGGCCATCAACAAGGTCCCAATTCCAAGAACCAAGAAAGGAATCTAGTCCTTCTTTGGGAAGATAAACTTCATCAGAAGATTTATCTCAAACTTTGTTGAGTTGACCATTCCAATCACCTCCATGTTAAAGAAGGACCAGGTCATCAAGTGGGAGGAGGATGCCATTCAAGCTTTCAATGGGATTAAAGAGGCATTAAAGCATGCACCTGTTCTAGCAGCTCCAGATTATAAGAAGCCCTTTCAACTGTTTTCTTTTGCTTTAGAGAACACCATTGCATCTATCCTGTTGCAAAAAGATGATGAAGGGGCTGAGAGGCCAATTGCCTTTTTTAGTAAGGCATTGCAGGGGGCTGAGCTGAAATACACTATTATGGAGAAACAAGCATTTTCCTTGGTAAAAGCAAAAAAGTTTTTCAAGCCTTACATTTTGAGTTCTAAGATTGTTGCTTATGTTCCCCACACTATGGTGAAAGACATCTTATCAGAGATGGAAGTATCAAGAAAAAGATGCAGATGGGTGAACAAGTTACAAGAATATGACATGGATATCCAAACCATGAAGTTGGTGAGAGGTTTGGGCTTGGCTAAGCTTATGGATGAGAGCAACTTGCAAACTATTGAGGTGAATGAGGTAGAAGAAGGAAGGTAGATGTCTTTGAGAAACTAATGAGTTTTGAGTGGTACAAGGATGTGATTTTCTATCTTAGACATTTATATTGCCCTGAGTATTTGAGTAAGAACCAGAAAAGGGCCCTTAAGTTGGCTTCCCAAAAATATGTCATTACTGATTATGGGTTAGCTTGGAAGAACCTTGAGGGAGTCCTCTTAAGGTGCATTACTGAAGATGAAGCCCCCAAGATAATTGTTGATCTCCATGGAGGATTTTGTGGGGGAATTTTCTGGAAGGGTCACAACACACAAGATCCTGAGGGCTGGTTATTGGTGGCCAACTCTTTTCAAGGATGCAACACTTTTGGTTAGAAGATGTGAGAGTTTCAAGCGCTTCTCTAGAAGACTGAAAGCTTCAAGCTCCCTTCCTTTGCAACATGTATCAATTGAAGCTCCATTCAAGTAATGGGGAATGGATTTTATTGGTGAGATTTCAGACCCTTCAAGTGTTGGCCATAAGTGGATTCTTGTAGCCACAGATTACTTCACCAAGTGGGTAGAGGCAATCCCCACCAAAAGGGAAACACACCAAATTGTCATGGACTTCATGTTGAACCATATCATCTGCAGGTTTGGGGTGCTAGTCAAAGTTGTTGTTGATAATGCCATGAGCTTTAGAGCTAAACCCTTGGTGGAAATGTGCAGATAATATGGGATAAATTTGACATATGCTTCTAATTATAATCCCCAAGGAAATGGACAAGATGAGTCCAAGTAATAAAAATTTGCTAAAGATTATCAAAAGAACCTTGGAGCTTAACAAGAGAAAATGGGGTGAGCAATTGAAATTTTCTATCTAGGTTGACCAAATTACTGTTAAAAGGGCCACTGGAAAGAGTCCATTTGAGTTGGTGTATGGAACTTAGGCCCTACTGCCCTTGCATATGCAATTATCCTCATATCAGTTCATGCAACAATTAGAAGATCAAGAAGTAAGTCCATATGATGCCCGCATTAACCAGATTGTTGAACTTGATGAAGAAAGGAGGGCATCCCACCAAAGGCATATAAAGTTCAGAGAGAAGCTGAAGAAGTTGTTCGACAAGAAGGTCACTCCCAGAGCTTTCAATGTTGGGGATCTTGTGCTACTATGGGATAAAGCAGTGTGAGGATAAGGGAAAGCATGGAAAATTTGACACTCTATGGATGGGCCCTTACTCCATTGATATTAGAATTGGTGAACATACCTTCTTCCTGAAGGACTTAGATGGGGAATTTCTTAAATTGCCTATTAATGGAAGGCATTTGAAACATTTCTTGGATTGATTCCCTAGAATCAAGGTGAACATCTTTTGTACAGTGTATAGTTTGTTGTTTGTTTCTATCTTTTGTGTTTTCACTCACTCGGTCCTTGGTGACCTATTTTTGCTGGTTTCTCTATTCGTTTTTGGGAGATGGCTCTATTTCTCTACTCTGCAAGCTGACTCCTTTACCCAATGGATATTTTGGCACTTGGTCTACCTTTGTTCTTGTGGAACTCACAGGGAGTGCCCATCCTTGAATTGGAGCTGATGTTGGTGCTCAAAATAGTCTTGTCCCATTTTTCCATTGAAACATTTATCAATTTATGTCCCCTGCCATAAATTATCTCCCCGTGTTGTGCCTGAGAGGTCCATACCTTCCTTTTGTTGCCATAATCAGTCCTTTCCTGGACCAAGGATCATGTATAAAACCAAAATTGTTTCCTCATTCCCCTATTCATCTGAAAAGGTATGTATTTGGGTGTAAAAACTCAGGCTCTCCTATTCTTTCCGTTTCCACAGTTGGGATTTGTTGTCCTTGTCATTTTTTCCCTAAATACTTGAGGAAAAATGAATGGATGTAGCTCAGAGAAATGTATTTGAGCTTTGTAATGTTTCTAAATTCTTTGTCCTTGGAGAAAATTTCATCTCCAAGCTCATGTGGTCATTTTTCTACATTTTACGGTTTGACGGTGTTTCTCCTGGTCAAATTTACATCCTTGCATCAACAGAAAACGTGGTCTCTTTTTTTGGTTGGACGCGGATCAATGGAGTACTTCATAATTTTATAAATCACCTCAACTTGAAAACCTGTCTACGTGGAAGAATGACACTCATTTGAAAGTTCACTTTTTGGTTTGGCCTTGAAGTTGCGTCGGGAGGACATGTGGAGGTTTTCACCGCTTTGCCTCGCACTTAGACAAAAATTTTACAACAATAGTTTGGTAAACAGGACACGTGGCGAGCTCGTGCTCATTGGTGGTCTCCACTTTGGGCACCATTTTGAAATTGCACCATGAGGACATGTGGCGAGCCCACGCTCATTTAGGTTCTCCGCTTTGGGCACCATTTTGAAATTGCACCATGAAGACACGTGGAGGCTTCACCGGGTCTTCCCATGGTTAGTCCTTTTTCAAAAAGGTTTTAAGGGGCCTGGGACACGTGGAGAAACCGTGCATGTTTGAGGACCGGCCCTTGAATTTAACTTTAAAGAAGCGTTAGGAGGACACTTGGAGGCCTTTGCTCACATTACATTTTGCTTGGAATTTTCAATGGCAAAAGGAGATTGCCTTAGAGCCTGACACATGGCACCTTCTGCTGAGCTTTAAACCTTCAAACAAATATTACCAAGCTAGGACACGTGGTGAGCCCGCACTCTTTCAAGGTCTCAACTTTTGGGGACCATCTCAAGATGCGCCATTGTGATGTGTGGTAGTTTGAAAAGTCTAAGGGGCAGGCAAGCAAACCATCAAAGGTAACTTGGATTTTTTCCTCTTGTTACTAAAAGGATTAAAACATCAAATGGCCCACAAACCAGAAGTAAAATAGTCAAAATTTTGCCCTCGGTCAACATGAGTGGAGGTACCTTCGGGGAAATTTGGAAAATTTTCCTTTTTTGGAAAAAGGAGTTAAAAGTAAAAAAGGAAGCGTGGTTCCGTTGGGACCCACATCAGAGACTAGAAGTGGAGGGGGTAGAGTGCGGGGAAAATTTGGAAAATTTTCCCTTTTCCAAAAAGGAGGTGAAATAACAGAATTTGGCCACGGTTCCTTTGGGACCCACATTAGGACACATGTCAGGCTCATTTCTTGAGGGCGGAAGTGTGAAGCAAAATGTGAAAATTTTACATTTTTCCAAAAGTTGTAAAAGGAAAAGGGAACCCCAGAGCCCACTCTAAATGGATCTCCCATGTGGACGGTCCAAATTCAAAATAGAAATCAATGCCTCTGTATCTGATTTTTCTACCATTTTCACTCTAGATCTCCTGGGGATGCGTATTCTTATTGTTTTTTTATCATTTCTTGGAGTCTCCTACACGCCAAATGAAGAGGAGCATTAATCTAGAGGCCTGGTTTGGTGGGGAAGGTCTGAAAACGTCTCTCACCATTAATATACAATCTGACTATCGGATTCGGCCCGATTTTTCTTTCCTTGGCACGTGAAAGACCTATTGATATCTGGGTTTGATGTGAAAAATCTAGGGACGTCTTTTACCATTAAGACAAGATCTTATTTCTGGGCTTGATCCGATTTTCCATTTTCTTTTCCCGAGCATGCAAGGAACCAAATTTGATAGATTAGGGGAAGAAGTGGTTGGCAAGTAAAAGAAAGATTGATCTACCAGGAGGAGTTGAATATGGGAGAGGCTCGAAGAGATCTTCCCCCGAGCACCTAACTACTTTTACAGATCATGATTTTTGGAATCGTGATCGAGAACATGGTGAGCAATGGTACACTCAATGTTTCGATTTTGGGGGGGAAAGGGTATGTTATATAATGTTATAAATAGGCATGTATTTTCCATGAAAATGGTTGGAGGTTGGAATGTTAGAGTGTTTGGAGTTAGAAACTGATTTCCTAAGAGAAAAGCTTGATAGAACCCATCTTTTGAGGGACTATTTGAGAAACTTGTATATCTATTTTGTGTTAAACTCGATCATGTTAAGGTGGTTACGAGTGTATAGCCATTGACAAGCTTTGAGACTATTCTAGAAACTTTCCCTTGTTGATAAGTTTAATCAAATTTGAGTTATTCTATGTTGACTCTGAGTAATTAGTGTCTACTTTGTTTCAGAATGTCTGCAAATAGTTTTATTCATTCCTATTGCAATCTTATACTGAATTTTTTGTGAAATCACACAGATCTCATCCCTGTGATAGTTTAATGGTATTTGCAATTTCATTTCAAGAAGATCCTTCATCTTGGATGAGATAAACAAATTTAAAATCAATTCACTGTCATTTGTTGATAAAGATTGTCTATAAGTCTTTGGGTGTACCTTAGGCGTGGTTAATAAGAAACTATAGTGTTTAATTGGGTCCTCTAATTTGAGCCTTCATGTTAGGGTCTTAAATATTATGTGAAAACATGTTGATTTGGGCCTCCATTGAAGCACACCTTCTAGTTGAAGGAACATCTTGACTGTTCTGAAGCTTTCTGTTGTAAATTTGCTCATTATTGTAAAGTCCCTCCAAAGGTATGGTATAATCAACTTTATCCTACTTCACCTCCCACAAAATTCATTCAAAAACAATTAATCATACCCATACTACCCCTGTTTGTCATGTGTGTATACAAATGCAAAATTTTTACTACCAAAACATGCAGAAACAATCAAGTTTTCATTGTCTTTAGTGGCTTGAACCTTGCTTAGAAAATATCTCCATTATCTAGAGTGACAACTCGTGAGAGTTAGGTTTTGTTGCATTGATCATATTTTCTTCAAGGTCTTCTTAATAATTTCACAAGGAAGGACATCTCCATCTCCTCCACAAACAACAGGCTACAAAAGGGTTCTCTCACCTTGGTTGAAAGGCACAACCATAAAGTAGTGAGGATAGATCAAATCCTCTTGAGGGTGTTATCCATTTCTCCACATCTAAGTGAAAAGGGCCAGTTAGATCCCATCCCCAGCTACAAAATGACTCATTATGATCTATTTGTCTCTAAGCCTCCCGCTAAACTTGTGATGTGCTTAGACTTTCAAGGAGAATCAATTTAGGTACCAATGCAGACCGAATTGTAGAATAGATGAAGTGTTAGGTTTTGAAACAAAAATAAGGACTGCAGACTACGTAAAATCAAAGTTAATTACTTGATGTTACATGTATTCTTTAATGTTCTTTCTATCATGATTAAGATACTTAATTAAAATTTTCAGAGTTTTTAGTTCATCATACAATCCATATCGAAAAACAGAAATGTAGAAAGAAATACACAACTCAATTTCATAATTTGAGTGTTTTATTCATAAGTAATTTCAAATGTTCCCACAAAAGCCGTGGGATGTAATGGAAAGTAAAGTACAACTACTGAAATAAGATGTACACATGCATGAAAGAGAAAATAAACTAGTATGAGTGAAGCCATCATTGCCTTGAGGTTGATGCATCCTCATCTTCAGATTTGTTATCTCTTCATCTTCATTGTTGAGAGCACTACACCTGAAAATGTAAAAGAGGAAACTATGAGTTTATGAGCTCTGTGGTATAATCCATATCCCTATACTATCCTAATTTGTGCACATGTATCTCTAACAACAGAGATATAGATTACTTGAAGATCAAACAAGATATACAATTTACTCACTCAAAAAGGAGGGAGAAGAAAAGAAAAAAACCATGGACATAAGAGAGGCCAAAAGCCTAAATATTTTCTAACTATTTTCTTAAGTGTGCAGTACATGTTGCATATCGAAGAAATAAATAAAGTCTTTCAACAAAGATTCTAGAGTTCAATGAATTCTATTATATGGCATAAATTAGTTAAGTCATTAAGTACATGCTGGAAAGAAGGAAGAATAGAACCCAAGTTTCAAGAATCGTCATACAAATAGAAGAAGTTACAGTACAAAAAGAGAGACTGACAAATAGAAGTACATGTTTGAATTGAAACTAAAGAAGAAGAATCAAATTTCAAGAAGCTGAAGTTAACTGGAAAGAAACGATTACAACTGAAACATAATGAGAAAGAGGATTATGGGAAAATTGTGACAGGTTCGCCATGTAAAATGGACATTTACATATTTCCATCATGTTGTTTTTAACTAATACATGCTTTAAAAGATTTATGTAAATCAAAGTAAGTGATACAAAAAGTAGAAAAGCATGCCATGATCAAGATAATAGTTATTATGTTTCAGTTTCCAACAACAAATCAGCTTCAATAAAAAAGTGTTACATTCTGTATTCTGAATAAGAAAATACAACTACAGCTGAAAAAGGAAGGAAAAGAAAATTTTGTTAGGGCTTCGCCATGAAAAATCAACATTTCAAATTTTCCAGCATGCCAAAAATACTACTATCAAAGAAATAAAGCATCTAAATAAAAGAAATAAGATTACAGTATTTCAACAAAGCATCTGAATCAAGGCTTATGCCTGAGAATGGTATTACATGGATGAATAACTGCTTATAATTTTTCAGAAAACCACATGCAAGGTACAAAGACCTCTTAAGATCAAGAACAAATTGCAGAATCGAATGAAGTAAAGTAATTTCCAGTACCCATGCCAAGGGAAAGATACCCAAATCTAGGTTTTTACTATCTCGAACTTTAAATTGAAAATTATAGATCAAGGTAGGAAAAAAAAAATTCACTGGTAAAATTGAAGTAGAGAAAACCCTCAAGTAATCATCAAATTCAGAGCCAAAGGAAGAATGACATATTAAGTACAAAATATCAGAGAATATGTTCCTATTACAAATGAGAAAATCAAAGTTTCAAACTTGAAAGATACAACTAGTGAGGTACAAAAAAAATGTGCTCACAAATTATTTTCAACTATCAAGTTTAAGAAATACAGATTTCTAGAATTACAATTAGGAAATATTGTCATCACATAAATTAAGAATTATTAGTACAAACCTAGTATCTCCACAAGATCTAGGAATATGAATATCAAGGTTCTCAGTTACTCAAAAGAGTAAAAGTGACAAACACCTTAGAACCAAATCTTCAATGAAGGAGAAGCGAAATTTAAGTACGATTCGGGAAAATAGTTTTAGTCAATGGGAATACAAAGTAAAAACAACACATAAATGGCTCTCAAATCAAGCTCAAAGTAGAAAACCCAAAACAAAATAATATACATGAGGACAATGCCTCCATCATAAGAATAATGAAAGCTTCAGAAGTGATGAATATCGGAGCAAGAAACTCACCGTGTACAGGATGGTATTACCGAGAACCTTATTTTTGAGTAAATTACATGATCAAACACAATAACTACCGAGGCTCTTCAAGCTCATCTAATCAATGACCAGGCACAAACGATACAAGGAAACTAGGAAATGAAAGTATCTGTCTTGAAAGAAAACCGATACTTCGACTTTTTTATAAATGTTTTCCAAACAGAGTTGAATAAATTGTCAAGATTACAAATCAGTAAAGTAAAAATACTCGAGATAATGTGATTACGACAACATATCTTAGAAGAATAAATCCTACGAGATTTGTAGCTATAGCGGACATGACCACAATGGTATTTCTTAGAAGCTCTAAACAGAGCAAAAAGAACCAAATGCAGATATTTCATAGCCCACAAGGTGGGTTTGTTGAAAGAAAAACCAAAGCTCAAACATACAGCCATGGATCACACAAAGAGAAATATCACAAAGAACTTAAAACAACGTCAATGGCCAAATCCAAGGATGTGCATGCACGAGAACCTCATGATGACTGATTCTTAGAACTTCTTCACAAATAATCGAGCTTAAAAGCTTCAAAAATGGGCGTCAGTACAAAATTTTTCGAGGGCTTCACCCATAGACCCAAAAATCTAGAATGGAGTGATCATTGAGGTCGAATGACCTTTACCACCGAGCTTGAGAGTTGGGTTGAGTTCAAACTCAATCGCAGTAAGAAAAACAATGACCACGAATCAAAAGGACAAAAGATCAATTCTCAGGGATCGATCTTCAATATCAAAGAAAACCACCATGGTCAGGTTTCACCGACCACCTTAATTG
The DNA here is from genome assembly GCA_018340775.1 of Taxus wallichiana var. yunnanensis. Lineage (NCBI taxonomy): Eukaryota > Viridiplantae > Streptophyta > Pinopsida > Cupressales > Taxaceae > Taxus > Taxus wallichiana. The sequence continues at coordinate 735,898,795 of CM031238.1, read as the reverse complement.
TCAGGTTAGAAACCCTAACCATAGGTCAAGAATCACCGACACCTAATAAAACAAGTAAAGAGATCAATGACCCAAGATCGATACCATTTTCCAAAGAAAACTTGATTACCTTAGTGCCATCGACAATTCAAATGGAAGGGGTGAGTCACCGTGGAGAGGGGGCCAACCCCATGATTAAAGAAAAATTATCATTGCATTGACTTTCAAAATTCTAAACTATAGACTATGTCCTTATGGTCAAAGAGAGCCAATCACTATCCATGGCAATAATAATCACCGAAAAGGTAAAGTTAAACCTTATCCTCATCAAATGTAAAATCCGACAAAAATTACATAGTCATGTTTTCTCAAAGGTGGTCGAATGTAGTATGGTGACCCTTCTACAAAATGCCCTTGTATTATTTCAAAAGCATGGTAATATGCTAAGTCCACAAGAGTGGCCAAACCAATGAGGACTAATGGTGAAGTGCAAGGGTGGACCCACAGTTGCAGAGGAAAAGTTGAGCATGTGCAAATGGAGGTGGTCCCCATCAAGTGGATGAATTGATGGATTATTTTGTAAATTTTACAAGTTTTGAAATTATTTTGCTCACAAAATAGGAGTTGATTTTTGCATGATTTCACTAGGGGATAGAATGTACAAGAAGATGAATTCACATGCACAAGGAAAGAGACTTGCCCAAACAAGAAGGCTTATTATTAGAAAATTATTCACTAATCTTTTCTTAAAAATAGTAACAGTCAACTTCAGCTTGATCGAGATGTAATCAAAGGCTATTAATGCCTATTTGTAATTGTATGTTCTATTTTTATTCCTTTATTTATTAATATATGAAGGATAAAAATAGGATGCATGGGCGAGTACAAGCCTTAGTCTATTTTTAGGAAGGGAAAATCAAATTTGTTATATATTGTGTGCTTTGGCAAAGAACAAAAATGGGCGACCTTTTTAGATAGAGGAGTTTCAAGCAATTATTTTGCCGCTTTTTCCTCTCAATGTGAAGTATTTTCGCCTTTCCAATTATTTTCAGTCTTAGGTATGTTTTCATTAATCATGTGAATGCAAATTCCCTGGTTAATCATCTTACCCCGTTGCAAATTTAGTAATTTCCGTATGATATTAATGTGCATGTTTAGCTTGGTAGTGTTGTGATATTTTCCCTCAATACCGTAAAGTGTTTTTCCCTTAACATTCTACATAAAACTATTGGTTCGTGCATCAAGAATCTTGTCATATATTAGTTATGCATATACTCAATCAAAATCCCTTATATAAATTTGGTGTACCACTTCAGTTTTAATAATTTAACAATCATCTTTTACCCTTAACCTTAGAAAAATCAGTCTAGGATACATCAATAAGGAACCGGCCTAGATACTGAGAGACTACTTTGAAAATAAGTATACCCACAAACCTAAGGTGTTTTTATTGTGTCTACGAAAGAAAGAGATATAATTTGCAAGCTTAGAACAACCTGCAGCCATCTCTCTACAGGTGCACTTTCTAAAGATACTTGCTTTTAGCACAAAGGGACACGAATCAAATCTGCATACAAGTTACAAATATTTACAGAGATATACAACAGATCTTACAGAGATAAAAGTCACTTTTTGACTTTGGAAGTGTAGCATTCTATTTTAAAGACTTAAAGATTTATTTGGCGACTCCGTAGGGCTAATTTTAGACTAGTATTGCAACATGTTCCGTGCCTAAAGTGACTACAAGATCATTGGTAAGAGGAATTCCTCCTAAGTATGTTTATTTGACCTTTGAATTCTACAATAAGGAGAAGAGTTGGTAATAATTTACCTTATAATAGGCCTAGTTTTGATAACCCTCCTGCATTTGATATCCAAATTTGTTCTCCTTTATAAGCCGAGAAGCATCATAGATTTTTCACAGAGCTTAGAGACAGCACATATCATAATGTATGTCATTTTGTAGCCGGAGATGAGATCTAACTAGCCCTTTATCACTCGATTTGTGGAGAGATGGATATCACCTTTAAGAGGATTTGACTTATCCTCACTACTTTAGGCCATTCCTTTCAACCTGGGGTGAGAGGACCCATAGTGTAACCTCTATTTGATGAAGGAGAAAGAGATGGAGATATCCTTCTTTTGCACAAATTTTATGAAGAAAACCTTCGGAAAGTATGATCAATACTCCATAATTTAACTCTCAAGAGTTGACACTTCTAAAAGATAGAGACACTTTCAAAACAAGGATAAGGTTATCAAGACATTATGAAATCCTAATTGTTCTACATATTTTAGTAAATAGATTGTGTTCCTTTGTAGATATACAAGGAAAAATAGGGGTGATTTAGGATGGATTCATTGTTTTTGAATAATTTTGGTGGGAGATTAACCAGGGTAAAATTGTTTATACCAGATCTTTGAGAGACTTCACAAAAATTGGAAAGCTAAATGACAGAAAGCTTGAGAATAGCAAAAATATTACTTCAACTAGAAGGTGTGCATCAATGGAGGCCCATATCTACACGGTTTCACACAATCTCCAAGAATTTAACACGAAGGCTCAAGCTAAAGACTCAATAAAACATCAAAGACCCCTGGTTCCTCACACCTAAGATACACTCGAAGGCTTACAGACAATCTTTATCAACAAATGATAGTGAAGTGATTTTAAATTGTTTATCTCATCACAGGATGAAGGCTCTTCTTGAAATGAAATTACAAACACCACTAAATTTCCAGAGGGATGAGATCCTATGTGATTTGGAGGGAATTTAACACAAGATTGTAATAGGAATAAGAAAAACTACTTGCAGACATTCTGAAATAAAGCAGACACAAATTTCTCCAAGATTGACACAAATTAACTCGAAATTGATTAGATTCATCAATGGCAGGGAAAGCTTCTAGATAAATCTCAAAGTTTTTCAATGGCTATACATCTATAACCAACTTGACGTGATTGAGATCTAATACACAAGAAATTAACGGTTTCTTGGATTGGTATCTCAGAAGACGCACTCTCTCAAAAAATTTCTTAAGAATTCAACCCCCACCATTTGTAAGAGTATCCTCATTTTATTTATACATTTCACTCACTCACTCATCCCAAATTTCCCCAAAAAAGAAGAATATTTGAGGGACCTTTGCTTGTTACCAATTTGTCTCAGAAAGTGACGTTTAATAAATTTGCAACAAAAATTGCCAGTTGGAAAAATCATGAACTCGATCACGTATCTCGGGCCCTCGACTAATAACTAGGATGACATGCCACAATTTTTTTGGCAGTCCTAATCATTCTCGATTCTGTCATGTAAGAAATCCCCATTTTAATCATTCTCCAAAGGATCTGCAGACACCTGGATCCGACGAGGTAATCCTTTTCACTCTCGAGGCAACACCTTTTTCATCTTTTGTACTGTAACCTCCATCATTTCATCCTTTTCCCTCTCTTTCCTCTACAACTTTGCCCCGCATCCATCTTCTCTGGTAATTCATGTTTTTACAAGTTCCGAGCAATTCCAATTTCAAAATATCAACCTTAACAATTCTTAGACTCACAAATTAAGTTTTAAATCCATTCAATGGTACTTTGCAGACAAAAACGACAAGGAATTTCATCAAAAATGATGAAAAATAGTGCGTATTCACATCTCTAGGAGTTTTGGAGCAAAAATGGTGGAAAAATAGATGAAATTTGAAGCAATGTTGATTCTTCCGCTTCTCAACTCTAGATTAGAGCCATCAACTTGTTTCCTTAGCACAACCGCGAAGGTGAGGTACAAAGGCAAGTTTCCAAACAAGCGCGAGGCAGCCTTCCACGTGCCCCTGGGCCAAAGAAAATTATCTTTTGGCCTTTGAAAAGTTAAAGTATAAAAAGGAGCTAGCAAAAGCCTCCACGTGTCTCAATGGTGCACTTTGAGATGGTTCCCAAAAGTGGAGACCCTAAACAAGCGGGGGATCACCACGTGTTTAAGTCCAACAGAGTTTTCTAAAAAAGTTGAAAGACTAGTGGAAGGAACCATGTGTCTAGGGTCCAAGACAGTTTTCCTTGGCCGTTGAAAAGTCCAAACAAGGGCAGAGTGAGCGGAAGCCTCTAAGTGTCCTCATGACACTTCTTCAAAATGAAATTTAGGGGCTGGTCTCCAAACAGGCGTGGTCCCTCCATGTGTCCTAGGCCTTTAGAAAGTTGCTTGAAAATCTTAAGTATAGGGAGGAGCCGGCGGAAGCCTCCACATGTCTCCTTAGTGCAATTTTGAGATGGTCCCCAAAAGCGGAGACCTGAAACAAACGCGGGTTCACCACATGTCCCCTTAGCACAAATGCTAAGGTGGGACCCTGAGGTATATCCTCAAATGAGTGCCAACCCTCCACATGTCCATGGTCCACCAAAGAAGCACCGATCGCATGAAAAAAATGTCTAAATCTGGGCAAAAAATGGAAACCTCCACGTGTCTCCCCAGCGTAACTCCAAGGTCAAACCAAAAGGTGAATTTTCATATGAGCGCCGACCCTCCATGTGGACAAGTTTTGAGTTGAAGCAGGCCTTAGAGTTTTCAAAGTGTCCCACCGAGCCGCATCTAACCAAAAAGGACCACATTTCCTGAGATCTTTGAGATATAAATTTAACAGAGGAAGACACACTTCCAAACCGTAAAATGCAGGGAAATCACCATTTGTGCTTGGAAATGAATCTTTCTTTCAAGACAAAGAATTTGGAAATGATATAAGGCCAAAATATGATCCTCCAAGCCACATTCAATCACGCTTCCACAGATCTGGGACAAAAATTGACAGGAAAACAAAATGTTACTGTGGAAGAACAGAAGGAAGAAAAAAACCTAATTTTACGCCCAAGTTACAAATTCTTTCACATGGACAGAGGAACGGAAAACAAACTCTGGATTTAAAGTGATCCTTGACCAAAGGAAGGGACTGATCATGGCAACCAAATGGAGGACAAAGTTTTCATGCATCAATACGGGGAGATAGAAAAGACGACAAAGCCCACAAATTGAAGAATTTCAAGAATTTCAAGGACAAACGGGGTGAGATCAAATTGAGCACCAACATCTCCTCCTAATATTCCTTCACCATGTGTCAATCCTTTTATTCAAATCTCAAATTTTCAAATGGCTATTCAACCACCAAAAATTTTGTGACCTTTACTAATGGAATCCCATTAGAAATCCCATTTACCATGACATCCCTAATGCTATCATGAAAAGTTTACCATCATTCACCGGTGAAAATTAGGTTACACCTACAGAGTGCATTAAATATGTTGTAGCCTTATTTGCAATTCATAATATTACTCATGAGGATGTAGCTTTGAGACTTTTAGCTGAATATCTTAAAGGACAAGCCTTGCAATGGTATAGAAATCTAGAGATTGAATGCATAAGAACTTGGGATGACTTGGGTGATAAATTGCTGAAACAATTTCAAGATAATTCAGATCATTTATCTCTTATAGAACAATTTTCTATAATTAAAAGAGCTCCCAATGAATTTATGTCTAGTTTCAACATCCGTTTTGCCAGTAACTTGGGAAAGAATTCCAGCAAGTGTCAAGCCTTAAGATGATCACACTTTTCTTTATTATCTTAGGGCATTAAACAATGATATTTCAACTATGATTCAGTCTATGGGAGGAGAGACACTCCAACAACCTATGATATTGCCATCTAAGCTGAAAATAGTCTTATTCAAGCTAAAAATTAGCACCAAGGTCTCAATGCCTTTTTGGCAAATTTAACACCTATTCCTCATACTATCACAATTATAGAACTTGTTGTTTCAACCCCATCAGATGACATATTTAAATCTTTGTAGACTATGGGGAACAAGCTGACTTCAATTGAGAATAGGCTTGCATTACCTAGCAAACCTTATCAGGCTCCTTATAAGCAAAATCAAGCAAAATCAGCAAAATCAGCAAAATAGGCAGCCTTACCAACAAAATCAAAATTATAGGCATCCTTATCAACAAAGGAAATTTGACCCAAAGGCTCCTAGTTCATCTAACGCTTTAGTCCAGATTAATATGGCTACAGAAGAGTGGTGTCAACCTTGTAATCAACCTCATTCAAGTTGTAATTTACCCAAATGCTTTTCTGAACATAATTCTTGTTGTACAACCTCAATCTGAGACATTGTTCATGCCTCAAATGGAGGGTGGGAAGCAAGATACTCAGGTTCAGAAGGCCCCTGAACAAAATTTAGTTAGTTTTAGTGAAGATGATTTCATCATAGTTACTACTAGGGCTCAGGAAAAGGCTGCGCAGAGAGTAAACAAGAACATAATAGCCCTGTTCTACATACTATCACTGATAAAACAACAAGCATAAGCCCAAAACCAGCCAATGGTGCATCTGTTTCTAAAAAACAACAGGTGTTACAGCTGGTAAAGAACAACAAAAATAGCTACAACTTGATCCAAGAAGGTTATTTATACCTCAGATATCAAAAGTAGTTGAAGTAGAATCAGTTTTTGCCAAATCCTATACTAAAACATTAGAATTTGTTTCTAAAGTTGTTTCTTCTTTTAACATTGTTGATGTAATGAAAAAGCATAATGTTAACATCTCAATGTGGGATGCTCTAAGTATTCCAGGACAACAAGATTTACTTTCTCATGAACTAGCTAAGCTGCAGATTTCTTCTAAAACAATAGAAAAGGAAGTCGAAATGGTAGACACGGTCCTTGGAACAATGGAACAAGACCACATTAAAGAAGTTAAATGGATAGTTCAGAAAGTCTTAAATGCTCATGACATCAAGAAGCCACCACCGTTTTATCTATCATTGATTATAGGAGAACATCTTGTTCATAACTGTATGGTGGACAACGGTGCAAGTAGCACTGTTATGCCAAAAGGAATTATAGAAAAATTGGGTCTTGAGTATTGAGCCTACATAAAAGAGTGTCTTATAGCTTGATGGAATCCTGAACTAATACAGTTGGTGTAAATAGGAATTTAGAGGTAACATTGCATGTTTGCCCAAATGTTTCTATTCTCGCAAGATGTCACTATTGTATATTTACCTCCCTACTTTGCATTATGTTTTTCTAGAGATTTCACAACAAAGATATGAGGTTATCTCTCTTCAGATTGGTCTTTCTTATTTTTCACTACTCGTTAAGGAACCAAGGTTACTATCAATTAAGAATAGTTGGCAGATTTCACATTAAGACTCATGCTTCTAAAGAAGTAGCTAATTATTCAACTTTAGACCAGTCTTATTTTGATAATGTAGCTCATTTTTCAGCATTAGATTGTGTTTATAACTTGTTTATGGATGAAAAGACACATGAAGAACATGCTCATGATCCTTTCAAAGAGGTGGAAGAACATATTTTTGGTGTGTATTATTTGCATGAAGAAAAACACACCACTTCCCTTCTTTGTCCAAAATAGAAAATTCAGCAGTAAGGGATTTGAAAGCTTCATTTTGATGGAGCTAAAAACAAGAAAGGACATGGAGCAGGTTTGATGCTTACTTCCTTAACAAATGAAAGGTATTTTTCATCTTTGAGTCTCGATTTTCACGCACTTGTAACGTAAAGAATACGGAGAATTAATTCATGGCTTACTTTGGGCGTAAAGAGAGGTATCAACACGTTACATATTTTTGTAATTCTGAGGTGGTTGTCAATCAAGTAAGAAATATTAATGTTTGTAAGAATCCATTAATGAAGTCTTACGTATATAGAGTTTTAGACATAATGGAAGATTTTGTGGTTATAATATTCATTTTTTCCTAGAAAAGAAAAATAACACATGCAGATAGAATTGCAGCATGGGTGCTAATTTTAAAGTGCTAGAATAGATAGAGAACATTAAAATTCAGCCTCATATTAAGCTAGTTGTTAGGCCTTCAATACCGATAATTATTTGAACCGGGTGTTTGAAAATGATGATCAAATTTGTATTTTTTTGGAGCAAGAAGCTGAAATTTTCTGCAATAAATCAAGATAAATTACAACACTTATATGGTGACCAGATTGTTCAACTAAAGACAAATAAGTTATCTCAAGGTCTTGTCACATTATAAGACATCTTTAGGACTGATTATCAGTTAATAAAAGACAAAACTAAGATATCAACACATGTTGATAACTATGAGGAGATCTCAGTTGATGAAGGGAAAAATTTGTTTCTTGGAAAGGTATGTTCCTCAGCTGAAAAACATTCATTTATTGATCTTTGCAAAGAATTTAAAGATGTTTTTGCTTGGAGATACCAAGATTTAAAAATATTTTATCCCATTTTAGCACAACATACTATCAAATTACAACCAAATTCTAAACTAGTTAGGCAAAAACAAAGGCATGTGAATCCTAAAATAGAGCCTCTAATGAGGAAAGAATTATCTAAGTTGATTGAATCAGGTATTATCTTTCCAGTTAAGCATTCAAGTTGGGTAGCAAATCTTGTTCCTGTTAGGAAGAAGAATGGTAAAAATCAGATTATGTGTAGACTTCAAAGATCTTAATAAAGCTTCATTAAAAGATCAATACCCACTCCCAAATATGGATCAAATTTTAAGAACAATTTCTGGTTCAGATAGAATATCTCTTCTAAATGGTTACAATGGATACAATCAAATTCTATTTTGAGAAGAAGATAGGTACAAAACATATTTTACCACCAAGTGGGGTACTTATGCTTACAAAATAATGCCTTTTGGCCTTTCAAATGTTGGTGCAATGTTTCAACGTGCAATGGACATGGATTTTCGTAGCTTGTTAAATAAATGCATCCTTGTTTATTTAGATGAAGTTACTATATTTTCAAAATATTCCGATGAACATCTAATGCATCTAAGGTAGACTTTTCAGTTATGTAGGTAGTTTGGAATATCTTTGAATCCCAAAAAGTCTATCTTTTCAAAATCAAGGTAAACTACTTGGACATATTGTTTCAAAACAAGGATTAGCAATTGATCAATTAAGAATCGAAGCCATATCCCAACTATCATTGCCTCATCATAAGAAGGTATTGCAGATTTTTTTGGAAAAATCAACTTTGTCAGAATATTTGTTCCAGATTTTGTAGCATTGATTAAACCATTAACAACTATGTTAAAGAAAGGGAAACCTTTCTCTTGGACTAGCAAAGGGAGAGAAGGATTTGAAGCAATCAAAGCAGCCATCTCTCAAGCTCCTACTCTTGAAAATCCAAATTTTGATAAAGATTTTACAATGTATGCACTTACAGAAGTTAAAACAATCTCAGCCATATTAACTCAGGTTAATGATGAAAATGTTGAACTAATTGCTTTCTTTGGACAGAGCTTGCATGATTACGAAACAATGTACACTTTTCTTGAAAAACAAGTACTTTCAGTAGTCGAGAGGACTAAATTTTTTAAATTACATGCTTTCAAGCAATAAAATTCATATTCTTGTTTCTCATCCAAGTGTGAAAGCTTACTTGTTAAATAAAGAATTGAATGAGAAAAGAGCAGTTGGATAACGAAAGTTATGGAATATGATGTGGATATCCAAGTTGCTAAGACAGTTCAAGGAAAAGTTTAATGTGAGCACCTAATTGCTGATATGGAAAAACAACAAACTATAGAACCTGAAGGTTCAGAACATCATGCTAAAATTACATATCAGCAATCAGACATTATGGTTCGGCTAGAAAATTAGCAACCTGAACTTGCTCAAGAAGTTAAGGAATCAAGATGGATGTCTGATTTAGTTAACTATCTACAACATGGAATCTATCTGAAAGGTATGGACAAGAATAAATAAAGGTATTTCAGGTTACAAGATGTACCCTATGTTTTCATTGATGGTGTACTGTTCAAAATAGATATAAATGGAATCTTGTTGCGATGTGTTGACTATGATAAAATTTGGCAATTATTATCAGAATTCCACGAAGGACCTGCAGGAGGTCATTTATCATCATGTACCACAACCTTAAATATTATGAAAGCTAGTTACTATTGGCCCAACATATTCAAGGACTATTTTGAATGCATCATAAAGTGTAAGAAATGTGCCTTCTTTGTTGGAAAAAAACGTTTAGCTTCGTTGCCTTTACAACCTCTTTCAGGTTGATCAACATTTTATGCGGTGGGGCCTTGATTTTTATTGGCATGATAAACTTTCCTTCGTCATAAGGACACAAGTGGATTTTGATTTGCTCTGATTACTTTACACGCTAGACTGAAGTAATAGTCTTGAAAGATGCTAATGAAACTTCGATACTATCCTTTTATGAAGGTATAGTTTACAGATTTGGTGTTCCAGCAACTATCATATCAGATAATGCTTTAGCATTTCTTGGTGCAAAGGTAATAGATTGGGCTGTTAATCATGAAATTTATCTAATTTCTTCATCTAACTATTACCCACAAGGTAATGGGTTAGCTGAAAGTACTAATAAGAATATTTTAAGGATCATCAAAAGAACACTCAAAGATAACCAGAGAGCTTGGCATCTAATGTTGAATTTAGCACTTTGGGCTGATAGAGTGACTCCTAAAAGACCAGTTAGCAATTCACCATACAAGCTTGTTTACGAAAGAGAAACAAGAATGCCTATTTCAGTTGAGTTACCTACATTAGATTTCTTTGTACATCAAATGGAGCTGCTTGAGAATGAACCATTGTAGGTTCGTTATGCAGAGTTAATGGAGTTACAAGAGCTAAGAGATCAAGCTCATGTGAATATGGAAAGAATCAGAAACATATGAAGAATACTTTTGATAAGAAATCCAAATTCAGAATCTTCAATGAAGGAGATATTGTGTTGAAGTGGGATGTTGATCATGCAAAGCCAGGAAGACACATGAAGTTTGATATAATCTGGAGTGGTCCTTATATGATTTTAGCTTATAAAGAACACAATGCTTTTCATCTCTTAAGGCTGAATGGAGAGGAACTTCCCATTCCTATGAATGGTATGTTTCTCAAACACTGTTATTGAAAATCCTACAGTGTCTGTTTAGAGTAGGATTTCCCTTTAATAAGTGTAGTTCCTACACATTGCAATGTTTTTCAATTCAATAAGTGCATTTATACACGTGATCTAGTTTACCAAATCCTTTCCTAGTTTTAGTTCATTTTGGAAGGGTTGGACCTTCAGAAGGTAGATTTTGGTTACATGCTTTAGACTCCATGCCTAATGGACAAGAGCAAGGCACTGGTTTACAAGCTAGTAGGCAGCTTTCCCCATAGGATCGCAGAAATGTTGAAAATTTTTACACTTGTGAAAAAATGGGCAACTCAAAACTTTGTTACGATGGATAGCATTGGTGAAGTATACCTAAGATAGGGGAGTTTCTTTTAGACAATATTGTTATTGTTGAATTAATTAATGATTACATGAAATATGCAACTATGTGTGTTGTTACAAAACATAACAGATCACATAGCCTATAATTTCATGCTATCTTCAGCAAAAGAACACAAGGCCTCGAAAGACAATTGTGTTTATTTATGAAGACACCGAATTGCAGAATAGATGAAGTGTTAGGTTTTGAAACAACAATCAAGACTCAGACTACGTAAAATCAAAGTTCATTACTAAATGTTACATGTACTCTTTAATGTTCTTTCCTTCATGATTAAGATATTTAATTATAGTATTGGGTTATTTATATCATCATATAATCCATATCAAAAAGTAGAAATGCAAAAAGAAATACACAACTCAATTTCATAATTCAATATTTTATTCATAAGGAATTTCAAATATTTCCACACAATCCGTGGAATGTAACTGGAAAGTAAAGTACAACTACTGAAATAAGAGGTACACATGCATGAAAGAGAAAATAAAGGAGTATGAGTGAACCCATCATTTCCTTGAGGTTTTTCTTCGGTTGATGCATCCTCATCTTCAAACTTTGTTCCCTCTTCATCTTCATTGCTAAGAGAACTACACCTGAAAATAGAAAAGAGGAAACTATTAGTTTATGAGCTTAGGGTATAATCCATATTCCTATACTATCCTAATTCATGCACATGGATCTCTAATAATATGAGATATAGATTACTTGAAGATCAAATAGTATACATGATTTACTCACTTAGAAAGGAGGGAGAAGAAAGGAAAAAAAAGCTGTGGACATAAGAGAGGCTAAAAGCCTAAATATTTTTAACTATTTTTTTAAGTGTACAGTAAAGGTTGAAGCTCAAGAAGAAATAAATAGTCTTTTAAAAATATTACAAATTTCAATGACTTCTATCCTATGGAATAAAGTAGTTAAGTCATTAAGTACATGCTGAAATGAAGGAAAAATATAGCTCAAGTTTCAAGAATCGTCATACAAATAAAAGAAGTTACAGTACAAAAGAGAGACTAACAAATAGAAGTATGTGTTTCAGATTACAACTAAAGAAGAAGACGTAGATTTCAAGAAGCTGAAGTTAACTGGAAAGAAAGGATTGCAACTGAAATAGAATGAGAAAGAGGATTTTGGGAAAATTTTGACAGGGCTTCGCCATGTAAAAAGGACATTTACATTTTCCATCATGTTGTTTTTAACCTATACATGCTTTAAAATATTTATGTAAATCAAATTAAGTGATATAGAAAAGTAGAAAAGCATGCCGTGATAAAGATAACAGTTATTATGTTTCAGTTTCCAACAACAAATCAGCTTCAACATAAAAGTGTTACATTCTGTATTTAAAATCAGAAAATACTACTACAATTTGGAAAAGTAAAAAAGAGAATTCTAGCAAAAATTTTCCAAGGCTTCACCATGAAAAATGAACATTGCAAATTTTCCAGCATGCCGTAAATACTACTATCAAAGAAATAAAGCATCTAAATAAAAGAAACAAGACTATAATATTTCAACAAAACATCCGAATCAAGGCTTATCCCTGAGAATGGTATTACATGGATGAATAACTGCTTATAATTTCTAGAAAATGCCACATGTAAGGTACAAAGACCTCTTAAGATCAAGAACAGATTGTAAAATTGAATGAAGTAAAGTAATTTCTAGTACCCATGCCAAGGGAAAGATACCTAAATCTAGGTTTTTACTATCTCAAACTTTAAATTGAAAAGTATAGATCAGGGTAAGGAAAACAATTTTTCACTGGTAAAATTAAAGAAGAGCAAACCCTCAAGTAATCATCAAATTTGAGCCAAAGGAAGAATGACATCTTAAGTACAAAATATCAAAGAATATGTTCCTATTACAGTCGAGAAAATCAAAGTTTCAGATTGCAAAGATACGACCGGTGAGGTATAAAAAAATGTGCTCACAAATTATTTTCATCTGTCAAGTTTAAGAAATACAAATTTCTGAAATACGCTTAGGAAATATTATCATCACGTAAATTAAGAAATATTAGTGCAGACCTAATATCTCCACAAGATCTAGGAATATGAATTTCAAGGTTCTTAGTTACTTAAAAGAGTAAAAGTAACAAACACCTCAGACCGAAATCCTCAATGAAGGAGAAGTGGAAGTTAAGAACGATTTGGGAAAATGGTTTCGATTGATGGGAATAAAAAAGTAAAGACAACACACAAATGGCTCTCAAATCAAGCTCAAAGTAGAAAACCCAAAACAAAATAATATACATGAGGACAATGCATCCATCATAAGATCAATGAAAGCTTCAAAAGTGACAAATCTCGGAACAATAAACTCACCATGTACATGATGGTATTGTCGAGAAGCTCATTTTTAGTAAAATACATGAGAAAACAAAATAACCACAAAGGCTCTTCAAGCTCATCTAATGAATGGCCAAGCACGAATGATACAAGGAAACCAAGAAACGCAAGTATCAGTGCTCGAAAGAAAACCAATACTTCAAATTTTATAAATGTTTTCCAAACAAAGTTGAAGAAATTGTCAAGATTACAACTGTAAAGTAAAAACTTACTCAAATAACGTGATTATGACCACAACTCTATGAACAATAAATCCTGAGATTTGTAGTTATAGAGGACATGACCACAATGGTCTTGCTCAAAATCTCTAAATAGAGAAAAAAGAACCAAATGTAGATATTTCATAGCCCACAAGGTGGATTTGCAGAAAGAAAAATTGAAGCTTGAACATACAACCATGGACTGCACAGTAGAAAGATCACAAAGAACTTAAAACAATGGCAATGGCCGAATCCAAACATGTGCATGCATAAGAACCTCATGATGACTTATTCTTAGAACTTCTTCTTTACAAATAATTGATCTCAAAAGCTTCAAAAATGGTAGTCATGTAAATTTTTTCTAAGGCTTCGCCCGCTAACCCAAAAAGCCATAATGGAGCGATCATTGAGGTCGAATGACCTTTACCACCGAGCTCGAGAGTTGGGTTAAGTTCAAACTCAATTGCAGTCAAAGATCAATGACCATGAATCGAAAGGACACAAGATCAACGCTCAGGGATCGATCTCCAATATCAAAGCAAACCATCATGGTCAGTTGCCACGACCACCTTAATTGCCAAGTTAGAAACCCTAACCACAAGTCAAGAATCAACAACACCTAATCAAACAGTACAGAGATCAATAGCCCGAGATCGATACCATTTTCCAAAGCAAACTCGACCCATCTTAGTGCCACCGACAATTCAAATGGAAGGGGTGAGTCACCATGGAGAGGGGGCCAACCCCACAATTAAAGAAAAATTATTATTGCATCGACTTTCAAAAGTCTAAACCATATACTATGTCCTCATGGTCAAAGAGAGCCAATCACTATACATGACAACAATAATCACCGAAAAGGTAAAGTTAAACCTTATCCTCTTCAAAATGCAAAAGCCAACAAAAATTACATAGTCATGTTTTATTCAAAGGTGGCCGAATGTAGTACGGTGCTCCTTTAACAAAATGCCCTTGTATTATTTCAAAATCATGGTAATATGCCGAGTCCACTAGAGTGGCCAAACCAATGAGGACTAATGGTAAAGTGCAAGGGTGGCCCCACAGACTGCAAAGGAAAAGTTGAGCATGTGCACATGGAGGTGTTCCCCATCAAGTGGATGAATGGATGGATTATTTTACAAATTTTGCAAGTGTTGTAATTGTTTTGCTCACAAACAGGAGTTAATTTTTGCATGCTTTCACTAGGGGACAAGACATACAAGAGGACGAATTCACATGCAAAAGGAAAGAGACTTGCCCAACAAACAAGCTTATTATTAGCAAATTATTCACCATTCTTTTCTTAAAAATAGAACAATCAAATTTAGTTTGACCGAGAAGTAATCAAAGCATATTAATGCCTATTTGTAATTGCAAGTTCTATTTTTATTCCTTTATTTATTAATAGATGAGGGATAAAAATAAGATGCATGGGTGAGTACAAGCCTTAGTCTATTTTAAGGAAGGGGGAAAATCAAATTTGCTATATATTGTGTGCTTTGCCAAAGCACAAAAAGGGGGACCTTTTTCAGATACAAGAGTGCTAAAGAAATTATTTTTACAGTTTTTCCCTCTCAATGTGAAGTATTTTCTACCTTTCCAATTATTTCCAGTCTTGTGTATGTTTTCATTAATCTTGTGAATGCAAATTCCTTGGTTAATCATCTTACCCCGTTGCAAATTCAGTAATTTCCGCATGATATTAATGTGCATGTTTAGCTTAGTAGTGTTGTTGTGATACTTTCCCTTAATACCTCAAAGTGTTTTTCCCTTAACATTCTCAGAAAACTATTGGTTCGTGCATCAAGAATCCTTTCATATATTAGTTGTGCATATACTTAGTCAAAAGCCCTTATATAAATTTGGTGTATCACCTCATTTTTAATCATTTTACAATCATGTTTTACTCTTAACCCAAGAAAAATCAGTCTAGGATACATCAATAAGGAACCATCCTTGATACCGGAGACTTGCCTAAAAATAGGTATACCCACAGACTTGAGGTGTTTCCATTGTATCTACGAAAGAGAGAGATAAAATTTGCAAGCTTAGAACACCTACAGCCATCTCTTTATAGGGTGCACTTTCGAGAGATAACAATCACTTATAAGGGATCAATTCTAGCAAGGATGTATAGAGTATTAATGACACTATGCCTAATGAATATTTGTTTAGATTGAATCATGTCCCCAGTATATTTAGAAGACCAAAAGTGTTCTTGCACACTATATTGGGGCTAGAGGGGATATTGACACTTGAAAAAGTTAGATTGCTATTCGGATTGTGCCCTACCAAATCATTGGATGATAATTGTATAAGATGAGAAGAGATGAGGTCTTATCTTAGTCCGTAGTTAAACATGAATGCAAGGCTATTATGGAGGAAGAACATGATGGTATAATAGGAGGACATTATACATCATATACAACTATGCACAAGATCCTTATGGATGGAATTTTGTGGGAGACTTTGTATAAAGACATTCAGGCAATTTTGAAGGCATGTGATCATTGTCGGTGAGTTAACAAGCCCTGAAAGTAGGGATAAGATTCCCATTATACCTATTGTGAGCATGAAACCTTTCGATAATTAGCCCATTAATTATGTAGGACCTATTCAAAGTACCAACGTGTAGGACTCACGTCCACTATATTATTACTTGCACATATTATTGAACAAGGTTGAGGTGGCACCTTTAAAGGATTGTAATGTAGCCAAAATAGCAAGATTACTTTGGTAAAATATCATTAGAAGGTATTTCCATCCATTAATCTTGACAAGTGATAGAGGAATTCATTTCATGAATAAGAAAATCAAAATTTTATTTACTGATTTTATGGTGGCACACCATAAAACTACCCCTTACCACCCTCAAGCTAATGGGACAACATAAGCGTTCAACAAGATTTTGGGACAAAGTTTTACAAATATTAATGATGTTGGAAGAAAGTATTGGGATGAAAACGTGTCATTTGTACTTTGGGCTTACAGGACCACATATAAAATATAGGATAAGGCCACACCATTTCGGTTGGTGTTTGGAACGAGAAGAAATACTACCAAAGTGGAATTCTTATTACCATCCCTGTGTATTGCACGCGTAGGTGGATTGAGATGAAAAGACTATAGAAGAGCACATTTTGAAACTAATGCAATTAGATGAGTGACATGTAATTTCGCATTGGAGCCATAAGAATGATAATGCATGACAAAATTTTTGGTATGATAGTTACATTAAGAACAAGACGTTTGAATTTGGAAAGATGGTACTTCTCTATGACTCCATGTTTGCACACCATCGAGGAAAATCAAAGGTACATTGGTTAGGACCTTTTGTAGTAACCAAGATACTTGAATCAGGATCATGTTAGTTACACGCATTGGATGACACCATGTTTCCTTGTTTATTTAATAGGATTAGACTGAAGCCCTACTATATATAAGCTTTTTAGTGTATGCAATAAGGTAGTATTGTCATTTAGACTATATTTCCCTTTTATGTTTATGTTTTTGGTTTTCTTTTTTTTGTTGTAATATGCATGAAGATTATTACTACATTTTGAGTTCATGTGCAGAGGACCGCACATGATTTTAGTGTGGGGTTGAACAAAGTGCATATGCGTGAAAAAGAGATCTTGTTGTACCTTTGGGACTTGTGGGGAAGTTGATGAACCTAAGTGCGTGATGCTATAAAGGTGGGATGATGTTGGAAAGATGCATACAAGTAGAAGAAAGAGGTGTCACAAGTACTAGGAATGATGGTGCTCATGAAGAATTTTTTTAATGAAGACCACATGAGGAAAAGCCTCACGAGTGTAACACGAGGTAGGCAGAAAAAAGATTAAGTACTTGGTATAAATCCCAAAGGAAGAAGTTTTACGTAGAATGTAAGCGTGAGTTAGGGTTTGCAGATTGAAAGATATACATATTTGATGTAGGGCATAAAATTTGAGCAAGAGTAAATTGGGGAAGCGAGATAAGGAGAAAAAAGATGACTATTTGACACGAAGGTTGAATGCATGGATTTCAAGCTCCAAGGGCACATAAGGGTAAGCTGTTGAGAAGTTGGGATTTGCATGCGACATGGCACAAGGAAACCAACAACTATGTTGTCCAAGGTGAAGGGTAAGGTGAAGCCTTTGGCGTACATAAAGAGTGGTATTCACAAATGCAATACCCATAAGGTGTCATTATGGGGTAGGATTGGGTGTCCCATGTAAGGAATATGATTATTAGTGATTATAACCATCACTCAGATTCAAACAAGAAGGAAATATAAATTGAGTTGATTCGGAGAACAAGTGAGAGGAATATGGATGATAAGACCATCTATGATGATAAGGGATACCAATTTTTGAGTGGCATAGGAGCCTTTCAACTCTATGAGATCCCATATTTTGGTAATATTGATTCACTTTATCGTTGGCTTATGTCACGATTCTATGAGGACTATGTTGGTCCCATTATTGAGTTTGCATAATGTGCCTTATTTTTCATGACCAAATGTACTCACAAACGTTTCATTTTTTGGTCTCGTGGTCTGCAGTTCACATTTTCCAATTGAATGCCTTTGATATGCTCATAATGTTGTTATTCTGCCCTATTTTGAAACAAGATCCAAGTTTCCCCCATTTGTGCCCTAATATTTCATTTTTTGGGTCATGTGTCGTCTTTTCCATTGCCAAATCGTGAAAAAACTCGAAATTGATCAAATCCTGAATTCGTGCAAGTGTTTCCCCAATCCCAAGGTCGTAAATGATGTCAAAAATGATTCAGTTGGTTTAAAATGAAGAATTCTACCTTCCCTGTCAAAAAATTTGGTTTCTAGGGCATTCCCTGTATTTTTCACGTTTTGACGGGCTCTCGGGCCGTCAAATTTATCATTGCAATCTTTATGCTAACGTGGCAGGCTCCTATTGGTTGGGGATGTGCGGGAAAACATTATTAACTTGTCATTTTTGAAATTTTGGCTGAAAGGAAAATTCTTGACCGCGGCCCCGCAGTGCTACAGTGATGTGCCTACATGGCACGATGTGATTGGTCAGATGAACCGGTGGGTGGCGGGGGTCACTTAAACTTTTCTTCATTTTGAAAAAGTTCTCAATGTTAAATTTTACTCCGAAGGGCCTATACCCAATGGTATGACGACACTGGCATGGGAGGATCAAATGGGCGGTGGTGGAGTTAAAAAAATTTCAAATTTTTGGCTCAAAACGTCATGGAAAATTTTGACCTGGAGGCCCGCGCCCAATGGAAGGGTGACACGTGTCCAGGGAGGTCGACTAGAAAAGCGGGGACTTGGAAGAGTTTGAAAATTTTGGCTTCAAAATGCTAGAGGAAAAATTTGGCCCGAAAGCCCGTGCCCAATGGGATGGTGACACGCGTCTAGGAGAGTCAGCATGGAGAGGTGAATAGTTGGATTTTTTTGAAGATTTTGGCTTCAAAATGCCTAAGGAAAAATTTCGACCTAGGGGCCCGTATCGAATAGGAAAGTGACACGTATGCAGGGGATGAAATGGAGGGGCGGGGTTTGGAGAAATTTGAAGTTTTAAACTTCACAGGGTAAAAGAAAAGTTTGGCTTATGAGCCCGTGACGAATGAAAAGTAGACACGTGTCCCGGATTTGGTGGGGATTTTGAGCGTGGAGAGAAAGTGGAAAATTCTCCAAACTTTGGCAAAAATTTTCAAAGGAGACAGTGAACCCGTGGAAAATATTGGAGGTGTCCCCCCGTAGCCAATCAGGGGGAGACACGTGGCATTATTAAAAAAGGCAAGAGGGAGAGCTCGGCCCGCTAAGGTTTTTGTGCTCACGGGGGAATGAAGGAAAATTTGATGAGTCGGCTCTGCCTCCAATGGGAGAGCGACACGTGGCAGAGGGAGCGGGTGTTCGGGGGCGCAGAGAATTTTGATAAAATTTTCCTTTTCTCGAAAAAGTGGCAAAATGCATCAAATTGGCCTGCGGTTTTGGTGGAGGCCCATAGGAGGACACGTGGCGCATCCAGGGGCTCATGGGGAAAATATTCAAAATTTTCCGAATCCAAAAAAGGGTTTGAAATGCATTCTTGGAGGCAAAGGCCCAGTCCAATGGTATTTGGACACGTGTCCCACCTCATCCAAAGGGAAAAAGGGTATTTTCGAGGGAATATTCAAGATTTGATCTGACACGTGGAGGGCGAGATTTAAAGTTGATTTTAATCAATGGTTGCTGTGCATTTTCATTTTTTGGGCGCCATGGAAGCTCCAAGAAGTGTGGAATCGTTATTTTTGCACCAAATCACATGAAATTTTATATGATTTCGCATCCCTCGGCCTTTTGAGTGTAATGGCACCATTATTTTGAGCTAATTTGGTGCCCTGTAGTGTTTTTCGTGGAATATTTTCCTCAGCCCATGAAAAACACGTGAAAGGTAAAAAATGAAAAGTTGCAGAGTTAAAACGATGAGGAAAAAAGGTGAAAATGATTACAAATGCATCGTTGGCATGGTGGAATGCCAAAAATGTGACCCTAGGATGGATAAGGATCCAAGTTCATGTAATATTTTAAAATATTTGTGCATCTCTGGCATTTGGCGAGCTGTTTTACAATTTTATATCATTTTTCATCAAATGGATAGGGTTTTGTAACAAATTTGATCCCTTTGGCATATTATTTGCTTGGGATGCAAGGATCCAAGCTGGCAGAGGATATATGATGTAATTTGGAGGCATTTTAGAAGTTATGTTGAGAATTTTGGAGGAGGAGAGAAGAATTTTCACAAGGAAAACTGGAAGAGGTCCATTTTCTTTTGGAGGAACTGCCTGAGAGCCATTTTTTATTCTTGTTTGCATCAAATGTTCATCATGTTGAGTTGGTTTCATTTGTAAAGCCATCAACAAGCTTTGAGATTGTTTAAATAACATTCCCTTGTTGATATATCTGATCAAATTCTTGGATTAATTGGTTTTATCTCTTGGCAAATTTTGCATACACTTGTGTTTCAGTATGTTTTCAATTTATGTTTTATGCTCATGTTGCAATCTTGTGTTTAGGATCTCTCTGATCATATAGGGTCTCGTTTCTGGTTGATGGTTTAATGGCATTTGCAATCTTGCATTCAAAAGAGCTCTCATCTGATAGAAGATAAACAAATTTAAAATCATCTTACTGTCCTTGATTAATGAGACTGTCTGTAAACCTTTGGGTGCACCTTAGGTCATGATTAAATAGGGATTCTTGGATGCTTCATTGGTATTTTTCTTCAAGCCTTTGTGGCAGGTTATCAAAGTTTGTATGGAATAGTGCAGATTTGGGCATCCATGTGTGCACACATCCTGGTTGAAAGAGCACTTCAGATTCATTGAAACATCTCTGTTGTTTAGGTGTTGTAATTCATTTGCAAAGTTTCCCAAAGAAGGTGATGACTCCAAACTACTCTTGTCCCAACATCTCTCATCATAATTTCATTTTAAACTAACTCATCCTACCTACAATACCCCTACATTTGCATTGTGTGTCCACAAAAGAATTCAATCCTTTCACTAAAATGCACAAAGTTGATAAGGGTTTTATCATGTCTTTAGCAGCTCTAGCTTTGTTTTGAGAACATTTCCATCATTTAGTAGTGAAAACTCCTTTGATTTTGGATAATGGATACTTGATCATGTTTTCACAAATCCTCTTCCATATTATATGCAAAACACAAGGACATCTCCATCTCCTTACCATATAGGGGCTGCAATACAGGTTCTCTTGCCTTGGTTGATAGGCACAACCTAAAATAGTGAGGGTTAGATCAAAACCCTCTTGAAGGTGCTATCCACTCTCTCAATTCTTGAATGCAAACAAGTAGATAGGTGTGCTTCCCCGGATACAAACGACATACAAAACATCTATCTATCCTTGAGTGTCTTGTGAAAATTCATGATGTTGTTCAATTTGTGAAGGAGATTAAATCTGGATATCAACAGACTATTTCTATTTTGTGGGAAGAAGTATGCGGCTTACTAAGAACTTGACTAAAAAAAATTTTGACCTCCGAAGCTCGGGCACATAAATTGCAACAAACATGGATGATGATGATGGGGTGAAGACCAATGCTGCCACCTTGAAGTATCATCAAGGAGGGTGTGCAATGGACATCACAAAACTTCTGAACCTATTTTTAGAATGGCCACATGAATAATTACAAAGTTGGGAGCGCAAGGAAGATGATTATAGGTGAATAAGATATAACTTCACATAATAAAAATGATTTTTGAGATAACTACTTATAACATTGTTGGATTTATCGGTGAAGAAATTATAGAGCAATCACATGTGGGAGAGAAGATAACCTTTAGATCTATTATAATTTTAATTGTCTTCTCGGATATTGGGGTTTTGGATGGGCCAAATGATAAAATGTGTAAGTTCCCCCATAATATAATTCCTATGCAAAGAGGTTCATTGATTATACATGTGATGGGATCAATAATTCCTATAAGCTAAGGGTGGACAAATGGTACAAATAGATGTGCAAGGAATTTGGAAATGAGTGGTGCATTTTGATTGAGTTACCATTAGAGTTGGAAGGAAGACAAAGTTCGTCATGTATAAACAATTTTGTCTAGGATTTTTTTTGAAAAATAGAACAAAGTGTCCTTGGTGCAAACTCCCATTTGATTTTACAATGTGATACATCTATAAATCGGTGATGGTTCTCAAAAGCACGTAAACAAAATTTTGATATAGATAAATTACATTTTGAACATCATAGGTTGTGCAAAATGTATTTTTGACTGGAAGGAGCACATATGTCGAGACAATGATATCAGATGATATCAATATAAAATCCATTACTTTGGCATTTGGCAATTAGGAGGTCAAATATATATATATATATATATATATATGAAGCCAAGGATGGTTGATGGGAAGTATGTGGAGAATGATTTAAATATCCCTCAAAAACCTAAGGGAAGATAAACAAAGAAGATGAAAAGGATTTGTGAAGAGACTCCTCCCCTTAGAGAATAAGAAGAAGATAGCGAAGAAAAGGAAAAACACAAGGAAAATGGGAAAGGTGCAAGTAAATTTTTACAACCCCTAAGCCACCTTAGAATCCAAGTCCCAAAAATAATACACAAGAAGAAAACCAAGTTATATTTGAGTGAAGAGACTGAGGAGGCAGATAATTCAAGAGAATAAATACCTCACATATCACCATTAATTTACACTTTGGAGGATTTAGAAGAGGAAGAGTGTGTTACGCGTTGTGAGAAAAGAAACCCGAGTTAAATGAAGGAGTATAAGGGACGAAGAATAATAATGAAGAACGTAATGGTGAGCCCCATGTAGAAGACACATGAGGATAACATAAAGAAAAGGAGCGTGATGTTGAGCATAATGTCGAAACAATATTGAGCACAAAGTTGGACATGATGAAGAGGAAGAAAGGAAGGACGATGAAGGAGGGATAGGTGTAGGATGGTCTCTTATGATGGAGATACCAACGAAACACCAAGGGAAATGAAGGAATACAAAGTTTACGCCAAGGTTCCTATAATATAATATGTTGATGATCCTCCAAAAGATTTAAGTGCACAATATCAAAGTTCGGTGGCTACATAAGATCTCCTCTATAAGTCAATATATGACAATAATGAGGCCCTACCATGTACCTTAAAGATGTTCTCATGGGCATATCAATCACATATGGAGGAGCCAAAATTTGAGGTTAGCATGCAAGATTTATCGAAACACAAATTAAATTGGGTCTAGGAGATACTTACCCCATGGTCAATGCACAACTACTTACATATAAATAGGCATGTATCGGGCTTAATAAATGATCATTAGAAGTGGGGATAATAATTTTTGACAAGGATTACATGATAAAAAGGTTTCGCAATGAGATAAATGAGAAGGATGAAATCATTGCGCAACTCAAGAAGGAATTGAGAGAAGAGAAGGGGTGGACGCGCATACACCTATAAGAAATCTAAGTGCATTACATAAACAATAATTGTCACATATCCTACCCTCACCATGAATACAAAGGAATATTATTAGACGTGGTTGCATAATTTAGAGGAAATCGAAGGGACGATCTCACACGAGCAAAGGAGATAACACCACCAACATCCAAGGAGTTAGCCGTGAAAAACAAAATAAATAGGGAATAAATAGAGGAACACCTTGCATAGTATGATGCACTATTTGTTGAGCCTAAGGAGGCTACGTGGAGGGTAGAATTTGTGTTTATTAACTTCCAAGAATTTTATCATGTCGTAATTTTGTTTATTGCTAGAGATGAGGTAGAATTGAGGGAGTTACAAGACAAGACGAAGAACAATAAGGCGAACGAAAGAAGATGTTGGCGAAGTAGAGGAGAAAAGAAAATTGGTTAGGCTTTTGAAGACCTCACTCAAGGATAGATTGAAGGAATGTTTTCCTCATATTACATGCAAGATGGATGCATTGGACAATGCATCCAAATAACTAGAGAACTTGATCAACCAAATGAATGGTATGATTGATGAATTGAATCCTACGAAGGTCCTTGAAATGGTTGATGTTGTGCCGGTGAAAGAAACTAAATATTTTGAAGGGTGGAGGGAATTAGAGAAAATATTGGTCAAAGAATTATCATTACTCCTTCCACCTAAGAAAGGTTGATTTGTTTTTCTTATACTCTTTGGCGCAAGCCCTATTCTTTTGTTCATTCGTTTTTTAAGGAATTATTTGGGGTCGTGCATTCATGAAGGAATATTCTTTACTATGTATTGCCGAGGACGGATGAAATACCTAGTGTGGGATAATGTTGGTTACTAAATTAACTAAGTACCAAGAGGAATGAAGAATGACATGCAGCAATGCACACATTTTTAGGAGTTTGTGTAACATGTAGGAGGGTGAGCATAGACATGAATCAAGATAGCGAGCGAGACTACACATACACAAGTGGAAATAACAAGGACTTAGGAAATGTTTAGAATACTTCAATGGCTAAAAATAGGAAAAGCTAATATGGAGTGCCAACTAAGAAAAGAATCAAAATATGCTAAATTGATGAGAAAAAGTAAAGGGATAATTGTGGAAAAGCACATGCAGATCTAAGGTTAAAAAATTGCATGGATTAAAATATTAATATGATTAAAGAATAATATTCTTAGAAGATCTATTATTATATATTTGTAAAGGCATGCATGTATAGTACACATGACTATTTTTTTGCACACCTATTATTGGAAGAGTGCATGAGCAAAGTGAAGGGTAAGTCCCCACCCCTATAAATACTTGATGAATGGTTGTTATTGAGTAGGATTTATGTTTCTCTGATTTAGACATATGATTTCACACATATCTCAGTATGCTTATTTAATAATTAAGTGATAACTTCCTTTAATGAGAATCAATGCATACTTGTGGTTGGATCTCGTTGTTCATGAATTTGAGCATGGTGATGTTATAGTGAAATTGATTTTTGTTATTGATTATATTGTTATGTCTCCTTATTATATGTGTTTCCAAAATGAGGTGAATGAAATGATTTAGTATGCATGAATGAATATTTGATTGGTTATTGTGACAATTATGCATGATAATATCTTGACAAGAAAACACAAATGAGGGACTTGGTAGCTTCAAGCGTACTTTGTGTGAGC
Source organism: Taxus wallichiana var. yunnanensis (assembly GCA_018340775.1). Lineage (NCBI taxonomy): Eukaryota > Viridiplantae > Streptophyta > Pinopsida > Cupressales > Taxaceae > Taxus > Taxus wallichiana. The sequence goes on along the minus strand of CM031238.1, from coordinate 735,873,327 downwards.
ATTAAATTTTGATCTGAATGAGGTGTCAACATGCATAGCTTGTGTGTGCTAACTAAGGGCTACACCATATGTGAAAAGTCACGCGAGTGGAGGCTACAATAATTCCTAGTCGGAAGAAGAGGAACGACACGTAATCAAGCACAAAAGGTGGAAAACAATACAAGGGTACATTTTTCAACAGTGTGAGAAAAAGGCCTCTCACTAAGTAAAAATAAGGCTCCCTTTCCGTAAGGCTATAGTGGATGAACTCACTAGCCACAGGTGAAGAGAAGCACTAAAATGCAGCGAGCGTAAAAGGTGGACTCGAAAAGACGAGTAACCCTATATAAGGAACCTGAGAAAATATACTTCCCCTTGTGTATAATGAATATTAAATAAATTTCCCTTTAATTAATTTTATTAATGAGAAAAAAGGTAGAAAAGGGGGATAAAACCCAAAAAACTGGGGAGAAGGTTGTGTCTGCAGCAAAAAAGTGCTAGAAGCTACTAACTCGGTGGCGAACTAGGAGGAAGGATTCGTGAACTGGTTATGGAATACGCCGAGCTATGAAGTGAACACCAAAGTGGCTCAGTGGGAGCACATGTTTGAGATTTTCCACATGGAGTCTGAGTTGACTTGTTGACCGGGATCTTGAGGTGGAAGTGAATGGTCACACTTTGGGGAGGCTGTAAACACCTAAAATTAGCACCGGTAACTCTAGTGTTATCATTTGCCAAGCCCCCTCATTATCACATTATAGCCCTCATATTTATTAAATATTAACATCGTTGACATACTATAACAAACTGTTACACTAAAACCTTAAGGAATTAGTGAAATCCACACATGAGGATCATAACATCCCACCTTGCTTTATGCAACTGGACCCCGAGATAGATTTATGCCGATATAGTGGGACCACTCGCTACCCTATATGAGCCCGGGTGAACTGCAATGTCGGCGTAGCCACCCGTGCCGAGACTCGAACACAGGTAGTCGCTCGATACCAAATGTAACAAACTATTACACCAAAACCTCGAGGCGTTAGTGAAATCCACACATGAGGATCATGACAATAATTTATCTTGTGGTTAGGTGGAGTTAGCTATGCATAGTAGGGTGATTAGATGGAGAGGGTAGGCATAAAGTAAGTGGTAGGTGGGTAGGTAATTTTAAATTACTACAAAATAGTTAATGAAGATTAGTTAGTAGTATAATGGAATATTAATAATGTATTAATATGACTAAGGGTAGGATGGGATTTTGAAATGGGTAATAGAAATGGTTGGAATATAATAATTAATTATTATATGATTATTAATAGGAAAGGATTACTAATGTAAAATTAATGTGATTATTTGTTAAATGATAATGTCAACATTTTACATGTCTACACGTCCTTTTAAGAAAACTAACTTGAGGGACTCAACATGCAACCTTGAATGTCTTGAATATTGAACACAAAATAGGAATCTTTCGGGTAATCTTCTAGTGGCTCATCTTCCTTTTATATTATATGAAGAGTTCGTATCCTCCTCTTCTACTTGGCATGTAGTAGTATTGGTACATGTTTATAAACTTGTCTTTAGTCCCCCGCTGAGGTAAGTAATAACATATATTTTTAGGCCCATAAACCATTTCAAGGTTGCATCCTTGAGGGTAGTATGGAACAACTTCATCTTGTGTGCATCACTTGTGTAGTCATAAATACTTCATAAGACTTAAAACTCAAATAATAAAGTGTTTGGGTCTTTAGTCATAGATCCATGAAAATTAGGAAGAGTTGGTGGAGAGATGTTCTTCATTTGAACATGCTTATTGTTATTGGAGATAGGAAAATCAAATGTTCTTGGTTCCCTTGCCTCTTATTATATGTTTTGATTCACCTCCTCTATCATGTTATACTATTCAGAATAGCCTTTGAAATCTCACTTGGGAGGGAGTGTTCTATCAACAAACCTTGCACATAAGAGGATGTTTCTTCTTGAGTAATTAGAAGTAATTTGTTATTTGAAGAATGGGTAGGAATCTACCATAGGCATCTCTATGACAAAGTGCATACATCAACTAATTCAACTCAATCAAAATTCATTAGTGGGGGGTTTAAAGATGGAATTTCTACAACCTAATATGTTCTAAGAAATTCAGAAATGTAAAACCTCACAAACTCCTATAACTTGGCAATATCCCTAACAATGGTGCCAAAAATGTTGGTGTAAATCGACTTGCAGCAATTAATATGTTGTACATTGGGTTAAATTCATTTTGTTGTTATACCATGGAGCGTAGAATTGAAATAATCCTTGTGTTGTATATGCAATTATAGTTGATCTAAGAGTTTGTAAAGGAAATAACTGTCACATAAAAAATATGAAAGAAAAATAAAACTCAGACTTGAAAATAGACTATTGCTAAATTTTATCACTAAAAAATAGTTACAAAATTAGAGAGAAGATTGTTCCTAAGGAAATATAGATTGGAATGAAACAATGGAGGGGATTTAACAGACCTCAAGTGGGCTCTGAGTTGGGTGTTAATCCCTTCCTAGCTATATAACTAAAAACTAAATGATAGAACTCCTATTTCTTTATTGATTTGCATAACACATTTCATATAGGAATAAAAGAGATTACTCATATTCTCTCCTAACTTTGTTCACTCTTTTCTCTAATTCCAAATATGACTTTCTAGATTACTTATTACAAGGCACCAACCCTTTCCTTTATATCCTATCATTTACAACACATGAGAATAAGAAGAATACAATAAGGAGTTAACAAAACAAGTGAGAGATTCAACACATGTTTGAAACACACAAGTGTTCAACTAACAATTAGTTCTTCACTAGTTCTTAATCAATGACCAAATAAAATATTGATCTGTTTCTCGATTTTCCATGTTTCACTGAACTACTTCTCCAATGGTGCGTAATGAATTAAGTTCCATCACTTCACATTTCAAAATATCTTCATAAATGTAGGTTATTTGCTGTGAATTATTTCCTTATGTTGCGAGACGCATTGCTACGGAAAATTTCTTTGGCTACGAGATGACTTGCTCAAGACAAGTTCCTTTGCTGCATATGACAAATTTCATACAACCAAGAGTGGCATCAACACATATAATCATCCAAACAATTTATTGTAATAATAAGAATAAATTCACACATAATATCACAAAATAAAGACAATTACATATAATTATATCAATTAGTCATTATGCCAAAAGTTCATGGTTAAAATGGTGACGTTCAAGAATGTACCGAGGAAATACATAGACATGGCTACAATGGTCTTATCAAAATACAAAAGATGAGTTGTTATGAAAGAAATTAATAAAACTCATCATCTATCACCTCCATATTTATGTGAGACCAATATCTATTAAAGATTCAAAATGACAACCCGTTTTACACTTTTTGGTGCAATACAGAATGACGGTGATGGCGTTGCATAATTTGTGAAATTTATGCATGAATCGTAAAGATGATCAACTTCCATTGTTGGGATGTTACGTATAAGTGTCCACATTCACCATTTCCAATCATCCATCTTCATAATATTTAACAAAAATCCATACAAACACCATATTCATATATATAAATAGATTTTCATATTCATATATTAAAATAATACTGCAAACAAAGAACATATTCATATTCATATATACAAACACTATTTTTCATATATTAAATGTTGGTTTATCACATCAACCCACATATCTATCTTTATTATATATTAGATTCAAAACATCAACTAAAAATATTATTTTTACTATAAATATTGTATTTATCATATCAAACTTTATAATTTAAAAATTTAAATAAAATAATATAATAGTAATTAACAAAATATTTATAGACTAAATGAAATATTTGATTACATTTCTTATCTAAACACCTTTTGCATTCCATTCCATAATCATTAAATTGTTAGACAACTAATTAATACATTGTTAATTGACTCAGTTAGTCTCCATTACTTGTCGGTTATCATCCCTAACTGGATAACAGTTGGGTCAAACCGTTTTTAGGCATATATATATATATATTAAGGCAAGGCATTTAATAAATTTTAGTTCTATCTCTGCCTTCATTGGTATCAAAGGGACCAAGAAGAGGTTGCGCAGAGTTCTGAAGTCAATATAATATATAGAAAAATGTGTGCGATCTGGAGGAGGATCTAACAAAGGCATTGGCGACCTGTATGCTGCATAAGTCGTTGAAAACCTACTTTGGTAGCGAGTAAATGTCCTCGTTTAGCATGCATACCTATATATGCATGGAAACTAGGTAATTGGAGACCTGCATTTTTAGGAGGAGGATGTGTGCATAATTACCTAGAGATCTAGACGTGGCAAGGATCAACAAGTGAAAAGGTGAAGACCTAAAATTGAATATTGGAGTCTTCATTGGTGTTTTTACTATTTTCAGTGCATTGGAAAGGGAGGAAAGGAGACATGCGTGGTATTTTGGCATCCAAAAGACCTGTCTTTTATTTTTCCTGCATGGAGAGGCCTTTGCAGCTTGTGTGGGAGAAAGGGACTTGGAGACCAGTGGAGAAAGCATCCTGCATAAAATTTAAGGAGGAATCCAATGTGGAGACATGAGGATTGGCGCAACAGAATAAATTTGTTTTTACTGGCCACAACTTGTTAGGTAACGTCTTCACTTCTTTCTGTATTTCCTTCAGTTAACATAAGATGTTCCTATTTTTTGATTGGAATACCCATTACCACTGCCACAAAACTCACATTAAATCGCTCCATAAAATTACAAGTGAACTCATTATCAAGATTCGCTTCTCAAAATTTCATGCCATATACATCAGAACATCAGTTTAATATATGGTAAACATGTACCAAATATCAACAGACCTTTAGCCTAGAGACGTGCACTGCTAGGTGGTATTACCACAAATATCCTTACGTGTGGATGAATTAAGACTACACAATCCAAAGCTCGTTTCATGAGGAAATATGTAGAAAAAATGATTACTTTAGCTAAGGGAGGAAAATTCAAGCCTAGTGAAGCTAATGTTGTTAACTAGAAGATCCACCAGATACTAATAAAAGTGAAGAGTCAATTGACATCTTTTGTTATGAAGCATGTAATAGTACCTTATTGGAGACTGGAGGATACACAAAAGTTGGAGGAAAATTGGCAACCTCTCATTAGTCACCTACGATGAGGTCACATCATTTCTATGGTGACGTTTTTATTAGTGTTTATTTTTGTTATACGTGGTGTTATTTCCTTATGGGTAGTGTGTTTTTCAATAAAATGTAGAGCATTTTTCAGTTTGGTACCTCTTGAATGAAGAACATTGTGAGGAGAAAAACACACTAAAGTAGTGCTTGGTTCTTGTGTAAAGGGTTTGTTGAAATTTGAGAAACCACCAAAATGTATAGCTAAGACATGTCATCACCTCTAGGTTCATGTTCATCTCGCAATAAAAATCACGAGGGTTCGTGGTAATCCAGGGAAACCAGAAACCACCGAAGGTGTTTTTAGAGAGATGTACTCATGTCACTTCAATGTTTGCGGTAATCCTGTAAGGAAAATCCAAGGTGCCTCCAAGATTATGGAGACACAAATATGGCATGCCACCTTAAAGGTGAGCAAGCTACATGGAGAGTGTAAATACTTGTTACAATGTTTGAAATGAGGGGGGACCAATATTTGGAAATATGATGTTTGCAATAAACATTGTATTAAGGGGGCAATGTTAGAAAATTAATTAATGCATTATTAACAGACTTATTTAGTTTCCATTACTTATCGCTTATCATCCCTAAATAGTTAACAAATTGGGTCAAACCATTTTTGGGCATGTATATATTTATGTGATTTATGAATATTAATGCAAGGCATTCAATCAATTTTTGTTCCATCTCTCGCCTTCATAAATCTTAGCCATGAACAATCAATTAAAATCATAATGATGATCAACACTTTTTCATTATATAATAATAATTTATTTATTCAAAGTTAATATTAAAAAATAAAAATTCCCTATTATCTACTTGGTACCCTTACCAAAATTATTAAATATAATAATATTTTATATTCAAAACAATCTTTTACATTACTTACTTTGTATTTCACATTTACATTAATGATATTTTATATTATAAAATCACATTGCTTACTTTGTATTTCACTCTTTTACATGGAAATTGCTAAAACATCTACTGAATACAATTAAATATATTTAATTTCAACTACAATATCTTCAATCGAAATACACACCTACATAGCACTTGTTAAATATATAGTGTAACATTTTAATCTATCATATTAAATGATAGGAATATTTTATAGAACTATGAGACACCCATTCTTGAGTCTAAACATATACATTAAATAAAGAAAAATATAACAAATGTATGTAATGTTATAAAGTGTTCAGTACTACACAGTTACCAGCCTTATAAAATTAATTAAGAAATCATAAGTCAATTGTTTGGGTGCTTGGAGCTAAGGAAATTTCAAGGAAAACTTTTGTCTTAACATGAATTTAACATGCATGAAAGGAATCAAAATAGACTCGCATTGTGTCTATAAGTAATAGAGGTGGAAAACCTAATTACGAGACATATAATAGAGTTTTTGTGATAATGTAAAAGATTCATTTTTAAAGGGATAAGGGTGTGTTTCAAAGGGATAAGGGGTGAAGCCATAAAACTAGACACAAGTTTGTAAAAGTTTGAAAGATTCATTTTCAAAGAGGAAAAAACCATTGACACAAGTTTGTAAAAATTAATATTAATAGGAATTATTTTTGTGATTATAATAATATTATTATATTTAATATATTAATTGTAAATATACAATTTAAATAGGAAGATATATATTTTTATTTGTTTTACAATTAATATAGACATTTCAAATTTATTTATCTATATTGAATATTCATTTTAGAATTCATATTTTTATTTTTCATACACTACAATAATTAATGATTATTATTTTCTCTTTAAAATTGATATCTTAAATATTTCATCTACCACACTAATTAATGACTTCATTATCTTCTTTGTAATTTGTCTAATCTAACAAATAAATATAAACATAAACCCATACTTAAGATACTAATTTATTTTAATGAATTAAATCGTAATAAAAAAACTAGTGTATGAATTATACCATCCATAAATAACATTTATAAAATGCATTTATAATTATAAATTATCATTAAACATGCAATCAAAATTCAGTTGTAAGAGAAATATCATAAAATCTTTGATCAAAATTGGGTGCAAAAAAATTATCATAAAATTTAATGATAACAATGAACTTTCGTTTGAATAAATAATTTCATGCATCCATTTATGTTCATTCGATGTCGCAGTAGTGAGCGTGACGTGCCCAACAATTGGTGTTTCGCTTTTTTACAAATTTTGTTGTTGAAAAACACATTGTTTTTTTCAACACTTTTTGTAAAAAATCTACACATTCGTTTGTGGGATTCAAACTTAATACTTGCCATCTAGAAATGCATGTTCTAACGATTCAACTATCCTTTTAGACATGAAACTACACCATTCCAAAATAAATCATTTAAATAAATTTTCGTCCATGATTTGACAAGATCGGGCAGGCTCCACCAATGCAGGAGGAGGTTATTCTCCCATGCATGTGACGCATGAAAGGGCCCTGCCTAAACTTGTCAAATCATGGGTGCAAATTTATGTAAATGCATGGGTTTGAAATGATGTAATGGCATGTGTTTTTTCAACAATGTGTCATTACATCATTGAAATTCATGCATTTAAATACATTTCCGCCCATGATTTTACAGTTTAGGTGGGATCATCCCATACATGGTATGTATATGTTTATGATTGTACATGGATGTAGGGAAGTTATTTCTATCGGGAGAATAGCCTCCGCTCCATGCCTTGTAAAATAATCCATCAACACAATCATACCATGCATGGGTGGGCCCCACCGTAACTTATCACATCATGGGAAGATTTTTTTAAATGTATGAGTTTGGAATGGTGTAGTTGCATGTGTAAAGTGATAGTTGAATTAGTGGGAACATGTGTTGCTAGATGCTAGGCCTTCAATTTGAATCCCACAAATGATTTTGCTGATTATTTTTCAATAATAGAAATTGAAAAAAAGTAAGTATTGGTGCACCTACCATGTGGCATCCGATGCGCCAAAATTAGCAGGAACTTGACAAGGTCATAACTCGAGTTCCGGTGTCCATTCGAGTCCCTTTTTTTTTTTTTTGAAACCACGTGTTTCGATGAGATGAACGTAGCGGCAACCCACCCTACTAGTTGGGGCAAGTTTTCGACACGTTTTCGGGCCCTAAATCCACCATCTTGAGGCCGAAAATTAGGATTTAAGTTATAGTTCGGTTTTTTCCTATTTTTGAGCATTAGTTAATTTTAGTCTATTAATTGCATTATGAGTTAGAAAGTTGGCAATTCCTCTAATTTAGGGATGTAGAAGATGCGTGGCAATTTCTGTGCCCGTAGGAATAAGCATGCGAACTTACTAAGAATAAGCGGAGTTCTAGTAAACTGCTAAAAATAGTAATTTCCGCCACCTAGAGTAGATTTAGTCAGAGTTAGCTAGAGTTTACTTGGCAACTCGAGTTGGGAGTTGTTTTCCTATTTAGGAAACATTGTAATTCATTATTTGATAACAAATAAGGAGACCTATTTTCTTTTGGAGTTTATAATATTTGCGGCAAAGATATCCGGTTTGTTCTTAATTTATTTGCATTAGCATCAAATGTGCATATGATGGATGCATGTGTATCTTATGGGTCCATTGTAATATATCATGATAATAACCACCACCGCATAAAATATCCAGAACCCATGTGATTCCCATCTAGTACCACAAGATGAGCACATGGGTACCTACTTTATTTACAAATTATTTTGTGTTGAAAATTACAAGACATTAGTTACATGATTTGAATCTGGGACCTTCAGGATGTGAGAGCACATGCCCACCAATTGATTCTTCATTTCACAAATGTAACCTTATGTTTTCAAATTGGTTTATTATTACCATAGTTTTTCGATCAAATGACGAGTGATCAGAGAGCCCTCCCAAACATGTGCATGTATGTGTTTTATGTCCACCCATGCATGCACATGTATGCGAGAGTAATTTGAAAATAATGATAAATAATTGTTACTTTAAAAAATTATAAGAAATAATAATTATGTGTAAATGTAGGTAGTGATAGGTTAAGTTGGATGCTCTCACACCACTATCCCAAGTTTTAAATTAAAAAATTATACAAAAAATATACACCACATTAGGAAGACACTATTTACAAACAAATAATATATTTATTAAAAAACAAAATGGTTTAAGGGTTTGTTTTTACCTTATAAGATTCAAAGTATCAATATTTGAGATGTATCTACTATATCTAGAGACAATCCATCACCATTATATAATAAATAAAGATAATAATAATATTAAATTTAGAATTAATAATACATATTAATTTGTTTACAAAATATCAAATTTTTTATTACAATATTTTATGATATTATTTTTTAAGTGATAATGTATATTGATTTAGAGATATTAAAAAATAACACAATTAAAAATAGACATAGCATTTTGCCATAATTCAATATAGATATACGTTTACTTTAATATAATTTAAATTATTTGTAACTATTTTTAAAATTATACCAAAAATCTTCAATGATATCCACCTAAGCCCATATTTCCATATTACCTAAGCCCATACTTTAAGTAATGGTATTTTTATAATTTAGATGCATATTTTACATAGATCCTTACACGCAACATGGATGTTTTCCATATTATCTCTTACTAGTCCCACAACATCTTCTCGGTGGCATATACTTTCGTACACATCACAAGTGTTATTGTTTCAATTTATACTATTTCCTACTTATACTAGTACACTAATTTATATCGGATCATACACGCTTTGGCATACTTTTTATCTTTCTTACATACTAATGGTTGTTTCATGTGAAATGTTTGCTTTGCAGAACCATTTGTTACCATGGTTTTCACACGTTTTTTCTTGCTATTGATTGTCATTATTTTCCATTATTTATAGATTTTTCCTTTGTCTTGTGCACACATTGTATGCTTTTGAAAACTTCGTCCTCAAATGGCTTGCAACATCATGAGTGATTTCCCATGTTTGCAACCCACTTTTCGTTGTCTATATTGTCTTCTTGCGTGTTAGCTTACACATTTTTTTCTTGCTTGCTAGCTTATCTATTATATTTTATATGCATATTTGTCTTATTTTTACTATCACTTGTTTTTAGTTGCTTTGTTTGTGTGTGCCTTAGTGTCTACCAAGAACACTCCCTCCCACTACATGGCATCAATTTGAGTACAAAGTTTGGTCCTCTTTTGGGTTGCATACTCCTTGCAACGTCACATGCACCCCAAATCAAGAGGGCATCATTGGGTGAATCAATCACCCCATATAACAGTTCATAGTCACAATTTAACACAATATTCAGTTTTAGCAACATTCCAGAATCTGACTTGGGTCCTTAGCACATCATAAAAACTTGTGCTCAGAGACAGACAATACTTCCTGGGTGCCCTTGACCCTTCCTGGGAACATTTGGATAGGGAAAAGTTATATAGTTTTTCTTAGTTTGGAATATTTCACGACAATTTACACAATGGATTTTACAGGATAGGCACAATCATTTTGCACTCAACATGAATGCATTCTACCTTCTTCTCTTTTCACGTTGGATCGAACTAGATCAAAGGGGATCATATTTTAACACACCATCTGTAGTGGTGTTTATACTTTGAGAAGTAGTCAAAGGTTTTATAATAACACTAGACCATTCTCCCTACACTTCTTCCGCACTTGGTGTGGGATGGCCCAAATATCTCGTACTTGGCACAAATTGCATTAGATCGTCCAAAAAACTTGCTCTTCTATAAAATATTTAGGATCCTTTCTATCTCTTTCACTCACCATGGATCATGTGCACATGTTCCTTTTCACTTTTGTACATACTTTTTACTCACTTTTTACTAGTTTGGATCAAAATTTTCAAATACACATATTTGACTACTCGTTTGTTCTTCTCTTTTGTAGGTTCGTCCTAAAGGGAAGAAACAATCACATCATCAAGCATCAAACAACATCAAAAACATGTATAATGCGACAACTACACATACACTCTCAACCCTAGTGTCATTTTAACTTTATCTTTTTAGCTTCCACACTTTATTTTTATCACTCCAAACTTTTTCTTGTTTCCTTAGCATGTTTTTTCCATCAATCTACACGGCGATCATGTACGCATATCTTATCTACTTTATGGTAGTGATCATTCACTCAACAACATAAAGGTGGGGAAAGTGTATACACTAAATCATGCACTTATATTTCTAGGTCATGATCACATACTACTATTCATATGATTCCTAAGAAAAAAATTACTAATCGACAACTATATTTGGCCTCTTTACTTTCTTTCGGCTTCCTTCTTGGTCTTATACACCTTCTTTCCAAGAATTAACTTTAACACTTTAGTTTTTCAGAGCCAAGACCCCACCACCCCCATCCCCTCCGGGCACCCGAGACATCTTTGTATCTTTCTCACATCTTTGGGGTCCTTTTTAGATTTTGGGCATTTTATTTTCTTTGGTAGTCGACCTTTTAGTGGTTACTTACAAAATTCAAACAAGGGAATCATATAAATACAAAGCTAAGTGACCATAATAAAGGACCAAGAACTAAGCATCTACTATGACCACCTAGGGTTGCATTCAAATGCCATTACAATAGAATTCAAGCATCCATTCAAGGGGCAAGGGATCGCATTCTTATGAATATAATTCATAGGAGAGGAAGTTCATTTTTCCATGAACACATCTATCTACATATAGCTATTTCTCGATATTCATGTGTGTCTAGCACAAGATCTACGTAGGGCACGATTCTACACACATAAAAAAACTACATGGAGTCTAAAATGTAGTACAACACCCGGATCTTAAGTTCACTCAGTTGGGTGACCATCGAGGTCAGTATGACTCCCCATTTACATATTTTTCTTTTTAGGATTTGATTTTTTAGTGGTTTTTGCACGTGTTCTTTCTCTTTTGCGGGTTTCAGGTGAATTCATCAATCAAGAAACGAAGTACAAGTGAAAAAAGGTGACATCCAATGAACATCTTGTGATCCTACGAAATTGGTTTATGAGGTTTTGAGTAGTCGAGGCATCCGAAGGAGGTGTGCATCGCCCCAAGTGCCCTTGGCCCTTTTCAAGTGCCCAAGTCTCGGAACTTATAGCATTTGCACAATCTTATAGGCTCGGTTATGGCAATATGTTTTCTTGTTTCATTACTTTTCCAACACGGCACACCTTCGAATGTGTTTTAAATTAGCTAAGTATCTTACCCTCTCTATTGCAACTAGGGTTTCATATTTTCTAGTTTACTTACTTATGTTAAATATGTAATTTATTACATATATATCTACGCTGGTACTTAATTATAATTTAACATTTATATTTAATTATATTTAATTATTTTTTAAATCGTATAGGAGTAAAGGGATTCATGACATTATTGATGATTTTAGAAGGAAAAAATATCATAAGGATCACAAGAGTAGGGGAACGCAATATATGAATAACATAATGTAGTAATGAAGAACTGGACTTGTTATCAAATTGAATTGCTTCAATATAAAAGTACTAAAGGTGGCAACTAGATTCATTAAAAAAATAAGACGGTTCCATTGACAAGAATAAGACTAGGTTTGTAGCTACTAGTTTTCCACAATGCTAAGCTACTCATCCGGGAGAAACTCATGCATGTATAAAGCAAAGGTGAATACAATTAAATTTGTGCATATGGCTCAAATATGAGGATATGTAAATAAGGGAAATAAGCATCTTATATGCAAGATCAAATAGTCATTTTATGGTCCGAATTCTGAAGTAGGATCTTAGAATATGGGTATGCAAGGTTAGATGAGAATATTATATATCTTTTACAAAATAAGAGTATAAAGCAAGAGTCAATTCAATCTATGAAGCATATGGATTAGAAAAATACTTTGGTGACTTTAATTTAAGTTAAATCCATGCATCTCTTGATGATGATCATATATTCTTACTTACAATGAATCTTGTATTTCATAAACATTAAATTCCATTACCATTGCTTCAAAAATGAAATTATAGAACAATAAAATTGAGTTAATATTTTATAGATCTAAAGATCATGCACTTGTTTTTACTAAGAAATTTTCTTGGGAAAATATTTTTCCCAAGCCAATTCTTCATTGGGTAAGATCGATTTATAGGGCGGGGGCATTGGTTGGAACAAATTATCAAAAATTATTCTTATTTTCCTTTTCTCTTTTACGTCCTTTATCTCATTTCTCTCCAATTCGAAGCATCGACCTTAAGTTCCCTTGTACCAATGGATAAAATTTTATTTCAAGACAAAACCTGTAGAGCCCCTTAGTGGCTCTACTGAAACACTAACCAATGCTTATTAGGGTGTATATTTTCAAATTAAAGCTGCATGAATAGTCTCCCACCGCTTTCCATAGATGACCTACATATTAGACTTGTTGACAATTTTTACACTTGTGTAAAAATGGGAAACTCAAAACTTTTATTTTTAATGGAAGGCATTGATGAAATGGACCTAACTAGGGGAAGTCATACAATTTCACGGTGTTTTCAGTTGCAACAATTGATTAATTACATGTAATATGCAACTATATGTATTGTTGCAGAATGTAACACCTCACATAAAATGCCATTCCATGTTCATCTTCAACAAGGAAACACAAAATCCCTGAAGGACTAATGCATTTCCTTGATGAAGGCGAGAATCATAGTTTATGTGAAATGTTATATTCAAGAGTAACACACAGAGTTGTAGTTACATGGATATGAGAGGGGTTCATTATTAAGTTATAGGTACATCAAAACTCATTATTTCTGCATGTTTAAATACATTTAATTATGTGATTGAATTTTTATTTCCTTATACAATAAATACATATCATAAAAGACTAAATGCGAGAAAGAAATCAACAACTTAGTTACAAAAATTAATGTTATTTATCCATTAAGAAATTAAGTGTTTCCCACATAAGTCGTGGGATGTAACTTATATGTACTAGAAATAAAAGATGCATATACTTAAAACTATAAGAAAATGGAGAGAGAAGAAACCCATCATTGCTTGATTGGGTTGGTTCTCTCATGCTCCTTGTATTGCTTCATCTTCAGCTGCTTCATCCTCATCTCCAATTCCCAACAACAGGTACATGTGGACATACAATACATACTATTAGAGCTCCAGGTTTGATCTATATCCATGTGTTTACAGTTTCAAGTAGCTGAATCTTTTAATGAAGGCACATATAAGATACATGAAAGACAAAATCAGAAAGTACATATTGTTAGAGCTCTAGGGGTCTCCAACTACTATTTTCAAAAAACAAGACAAAAAAGGAGAATAAATGACAAGATGCAAGAGAGGTTGCAAGCCTTATTTTCTAACAATTTCTTTAAGATGGTTATAGGTACAATAATGAAAATGTCATTTCAGCTCTCCAAAGATCCGGTACAAGTCAAAGAAGTTTAATACCCTGAAAGTACTTCTCAAATCATCATCTTAAAAGGGAAATTACAGGACATAGTGTAGTTTCGAAAAACAAATCCATTCTTCCATCATATTTTACCAAACTTGAAAGAGCCTCGCTTTTCAATTAGGCATGAAGGTTAAAGAAAATCTGACAGAGGCTAAATCTATAGTGATTTTGAAATTTGAAGGAGACATAGTTCTACAATGCATCATTCAAACAATTGTTTGTCTACAGTAAAAAGGATACATGGCTTCATTCATATATGATAGAGCTCAAGTTTCATATAAATATAATAGCTCACAAATGAAAAATCATGATTAGATTGGCCTTGTCAAAGATTTCAAACAGAATATGCCTAAAGATACATCCAGTTTTCAGGATAGTTGCTTAACTTCTTCTCATTTTAGGCTACAGAAAGAAGGGTGATCAGAGAAATGTTACAACATGGAATCATTGCATCATGGTGTAAAATAATCACATATTATATCAAGAATCGGGATGAACAAGAAATTGTAATTGTCTTGCTTTCACGTCTCCTTCACAATTCTTAAAAGTATCTCACAACAGAATGAAAGATTACCATATAAAATATTGAAATAATTTTAGTCATCCAATGGAAACTAGACTTTCAGTCATCACGGTGAAGGAATTTTAGAGCACTCATTATATCTTAACAACTAAAGAAAAATAACATTTAAAGGTAATCTTACAAAGTGCAGCAAAAGGAGCTAAAACAATCATTTTTTTGTTTGAAAACAGACCACTGGATGCATTAAGATTTCAATATGAGGTTGTATGTTTCAAAATGAATCAAAGTACAGTTTCAGTAATGAATCTCTATCAATGTCAAAATAAAAAAATGAAACAGAGAAAAATAGATTCTAGAATGCATGTTTTAAAATAGTTGCTCGAGAAGAATAAATACAAAGATGTAATTTTCACATATAGGAAAAAAATAGTAAATGAAATTATTTGCTTCAAGAAATGCATTGTTGCAATTTTATAAAGCATCATTAAAAATTTAGTTTCAATTTCAATCAATCAGAACAACTTGCAAGTATCAAGTTAACTAACTCCAAGGAACAAAAAAAAAGATCATGGATTACGGTGACATAAAACCTGCAAGGAAATGATACATGAATTTCCTCCTAATAATCATTTCATTACACCATCGTGGAAATTGATCAAGTATAGTGCATGAAGAATCAAAAGGAACCAAACAGATGAATCAACAAGTACAAATGCCTTTCAATCATTATCAGAAGGGTGAAACTTTCAAATATATTATTATGAATGATACAACTTCATATGTGTACTACCTAGACCATGAGCATCGGATATGAAGCTGACTACAGATTGTCATAGGAGCACTTTAATTACGAATAACAAAGAATATGCACCTAGGTTGTCATTTAGAGGTAAGCTTGAGAGGCTCAAGAAGACTAAAAGAAGTGCAGATAATGAAAATCCTGGATAACTTAAGAAAATTACCATTTGAATAATGAAACAAAATTCTACATTAAGCTACCAGAGCTTGGAATATACGAAGTTGCAAGGACAATATTACACAAAAAATAAATAGTTCGTGCAACTCCTAAACTTTAAAAGTTCATTAACAAGTTCCATAAAAGCCTGGAAAGCTAAAATCCAACCATGACCATTTACCTTATGATATACAATTTTGAAGCTCAAACTTTAAAAATGCCCATAGATGTGAAACAATAGAAATTAAGCATAAACCCGAAAAGATCGGAGACAAAAGAAGACACCAGATCCATGGCGGCATGACCAATTTAGAGGCACAAACCAATCATTTACAGTAAAAAAAATAGTGGCAAGCTGTCAAATGCATAATTCAGAGAATAATGGCAATATTAAATGGTTCACACCTGATCCAATTAGAATAAATGCATAGAACACAAAAAGTGAGATGAAGCTCCATTTCATATGGCGAGCTAAATAGATCCACGTAAAACCACGAAATTCAAACACAGGAAATCCCCAAATGGTTTTTTTTTGCACAAAATAAGGGTTTCATGTATACCCATTTCAGCCATACCATGATAGAAAAGTACGCACACAATACAGAAAATTCAAATCCCTTTTTGAATAAGCACAGTTTAATGAGGCAAATGAGAAAACCCGGTTCGAGAGGAACTCAAAAGCGAGATAGATTTATTATGAACATACCCGAGAAGACATAATAACATCAAAGTATAAGATGGAAATAGTTTAACAAATCAGATAAGAAAAACAAAGTTTTACCTTCTTTTCACAAGCAATGCCGAAGTCAAAACACAACAAAAGAAAAATAGAGTTTTACTTTTTCATCTTTGAATTTGGTGTTCTAAGTAAAACTTAGAATAGAGATTTAAAATCCCAAATGGGTAAAATCGACACGTTCCAAGTCGAGCCCAACACAATGAAAAGAGCATGAGCATGAAAATGAGTTTGACCCGAGAAAGTAAGTCAAATTGAAACAGAGAACAAACAACAATCTCCAAACAAGTAATATTTCAAGCCCCGAGGCTGTTAAATAGAACAAGACATAATTTTTACCTTTTTCAATTCACAAATCAAAGGCTTCAACACGAAATGGCGAATCTCCTTCTAGATTGCAGAGCTCTAAAAGATTAAAAAAACCCATTACAAAGTGGCGTTGATGGTCGAGGACTTACCACCACGAACGAAGTTAGAACTCAAGTAAACAAAGCAAGGAGAGATACCAAGATGAAAAATGGGTATCCAAGATCTGAAAGTTTCACAAATAAAGGAATAAATTAAATAGTTCCATACATTTCCATGGTAGTCGATCTTGAACCCAAATTCCAAACAGAGCATTCATGACTGTAAAAAAATGCAAAAATTCATGCTCAGAACTTCATGGAGGTTGAATTTACAGAGAAACGAACTCAAAAGATCAAGATAATGGCATTGATCGAAATTGTCCAAGGCTTCGCCCTCAAACTTGACAAAGAAGAATGATCATTTTTTTAAGGTTTTGAGTATTTGGTCACTCAACTCGACCGGTGAGTTTCCTTACTCAACCACAGTTTAAAAGAGTTGCATGTGGAAATGTCTCAAAAACCATAACTCCAACCATGGCTAGGTATGATTACCAAAGATCACAAAGGGTCAAAGCAACATTGAGGAGGGGACATAATTCCCACTTAATTGATTATATTCGATGAAACCATACAAATAAACATATGCAATGATCATTGCAAAAAGGTTGATTGACCACATATGAGTTTATGATCATTAATCAATGTTTTAGGTTCGAACCATTGAAATATGTCCCATGCCAATAATCAAAAAGGGGAGGTCAAATATTAATACATGCCATTGACCAAAAAGTGGTCATCATCCAATCTAGACCCATCATCCTTCGAATCAAGTATATACATGCCTTAGTAAGATAAGACAAAGAAATACATATAGGTGGTCCCCACATGGGTTAAACATTAGCTAAGTATTAAAACCAAAGACATTACTTTTACTTGTAAAGGAGTATTATTCTTGCATGTGTATAGGTGGCCCCGCATAGCAAGAAGAAAAATTTGACAAATTTGAACATGTGCACATCAAAGGTGGTCCCCACACAAAGTGGAGTTGGATAATTTTGCTAAGTATTGAAGATTAGGGACATTATTTTACACAAGGATATTATTTTTTCATGTGCATCCAAGGGGGCGAATTGTAAAGGTGCCAAATTTATCATTGCAAGTGTCACATCAAGAAGAAGAAGAAAAATATTGCATGCACATTGGAGAAGACTTGCACAACAAGCAAGAGCTATTATTAGCTAAATTATTCATCCAAGTTTATTAAAAATAGATCAGTCAACTGCACTTTGACTTGATTTTATTTTTATAACTAAGGTTATTAATGCCTCATTATAATCAGCATGTCTATTTTTATTCCTTTATTTATTCATGATAAAGGGGTAAAATTAGCATGCATGGGCAAGTACAAATTTTAGCCTATTTTTAGGATGGGTTGGGTGAATAATTTTGTTATATATTGTGTGCATTAGCAAAGCACAAGGGGGATGTCTTTTTGGACATAGGAGTGCTGAAGCAATTTTTCGCCAGTTTTCCCTTGAATGAGAACTGATTTTTGTCTTTCTAATTATTTATAGTGGTGTGTATCTCTTTATTAATTCTTGTGAATGTCAATTCCCTGATTAATAATCTTACCTTGTTGTAAATTTGGTATTTTATGCATAATCTTAGTGTGTATGTTTATCTTGTTGTTTTGTTGTGATTTATCCCTCAATACATAAGTGTTTTGCCTTAATATTCTGCTGAAAACCATTGGTTCATGCATCCAAAATTCATTCTCAATTTTATTGTGCATATACTTAGTCAAAGCCCTCAATAAGTTTGGTGTATCACCCTTTTCAATTTCAGTTATAGTCATCTTTTTACCCTCAAAACCCCAAAAAAATTAGTTTAGGATACATCAATAAGGAACCGACCTTGATACTGGAGACTCACCTCAACAATAGGTATACCCACAAACTTGAGGTGTTTCCATTGTATCTACGAAAGTGAGAGATCAAAGCAAGCTTAGAACCCCTATTGTCATCTCTCAACTAGGGTGCACTTTCGAGAGATAACAAGACTTGTTTCAAAGAAGAATCATTCCAACCCAAAGAAACCGTAAACTCCAATTACCTTAACTCCGCACATATGAAAAGAGGGTTTCCTTACCGATTAGACGTTAGCTCAAAAATATACTTATACAAGCAATTCTCATAAATAATTTCTTCTAGATAATAATTTAACACCATGGCTTGCATGTCACAAACTAGGATGAAACTAGATGCCTATAATTATCTACAATTAGGGCCTCATATACCTTCCACAAATGTAAGTGTAGACATGCCCGAGTTGGAGTCGATGATGCTAGTGGCTCAAAAGGCATCATGAGCTTAGTAGGATGCCAAATTTCAACACTTAGTTATAATCATAAGAGGAAATACCTGACCCTATAAACTATAAAATCTTAACAGTCCCACCACCTCTAGTCTTGTTTAACCAGTATTGCACAATATATAAAGTTACACCACCTCTAGTCTTGTTTAACAATGAGTTGTTGGTTATAACCCTTAGTTAGGGTTGAAAGTTGGTTATCCATCACCATTATGATCATTAAGAATAGGTATTAAAATGGATGGGAGAGGTGTGTGGAGTAGATATTTTTTTGAGAGAGAGAAACTTTGTATCCGAGCTTAATGACTTAAGTAACTATGTAAAAGTGTGTTGTATATCAATAAAAATCTTCTTAGAGAATGTAAAATGTGTATTAATGTTTTTATGCCATTTTTTATTGAATGTATTTTAAATTATCAATGAAATCCATTGGAAAATGTTTTAGGAAATTTTGTTCAAGTGTGTGAAATGGGAACAATCACAAGGAGTGGAAAAATGAGTCTTTGAAGGTGGAAAAGACATGGAAATAGTCATAAAATTGTGTTCATTGAGGTGAGTGTAAGGAAGTTTTATCTTCTCCTAAGTCTTGAATGAACGCAAGTGCAAGTAAGTTGTAATAAGATTCTATAGGGATGATAGTGATTTTCAACTAGGTAACATGTCAATAACGTGAGATTGAATGAGGAATAAGAGGATTATACCCCTAAAACAGGTTTCTTTTTGTTAAATATTAAGCTTACTTTGAATTTGGGAGTGATATTAATGTTTTAATGAGTATAAATCTTAAGAAGGAAGTTGGAAAATATCTAGGAAGAGATACTAAAACAAATTTGAAGTTTTGAAACCCTAAATATCATAAGATATATCCAAAACATCCTTCTCGAGATATGTAGAAAGCCTTACTTAGGGTTTGAAGAAAAATGTAATAGATTGAGTTTTTATAGATGAAATGTTGTGAAATTTGGAAGATATGGTCTTGACATGCCTAACAAAGAGATATTGAAGCTTTATGTTGATTGGACACCTTACGATCATACTTTCTCGGCGGTCAAGATTGAGCATAAGGAGATCTAATTAGATCAAACCAATTAAAAACTAGGGGAATATCATTCATTAACATGCTATGAAATTGGTAGGACATGTATAAGTTCCAAATGGGTACTAGAAAAATTTCTTATTTCATGATTAAAATGAGTTTATGGAAAGTTACGTCCAAAATTCTAGAGTAGTAGGGCCAATAGATGTGTGCTGGTAGTGAAGAAGGTAACATCGAATACAAGATTTTTTTCCTTGCATTTTGTGCTTAAAGATAGGTTTGTGACTTGGTAATAGTATTATTGAATCTTGATATATGGTTTGGATAACTCTTTGATTGTGATTTAGGTCCTAAGTGTATATACAGTCTTGGAACCTAGTTAAGTAACCTTGGAGTAGGGTTGAGGAGTAAGGTAAGAGAAAGCTATGTCTTCCATTTTGGTCTTGAAAAATTTGGTCTTTAACATGGAAATAAACTTGTGAAAGTCTAAGTTAAGGTCTTGATATTCCTTTTAAGGATAATAGCTCACAATTTGTAGTTGTTAGGATTTGGTGGTCATTCCATTTTAGGATCTGTGGCAATCCTCGTAAGTGCTTGACATTTGAAATATTACAAAATCTTCGTAATAAAAGGAAAGAAATCATGAGAAAACATTAGAGGAAAGTTCATTAAAGAATAACATAAGACTAAATTTAGAACTCGAGTCAAAGAATAAGAATACAAATTTTTGACAGTTGTGAGAGCATTTTTCTTGAATATGTAAATATTTGAATCTTGAAAATGATCTTGGTAACCTAGACTAAGGTGTCTAAAGTATTATTGATCAAGATTTAATTCATAGGACATATAGTCACGTATATGACGTGAATCATAATAAAAATGTCAGACATTCCAAAGGAACAACCTTGAAGAAAGCTTGGAAAAAATGCATATTTGTTTTAACAATTAACTCCATTAGATGGAGGGACCTTGTATGAGCCAAGATAAACTTGTGTACATGTTTTATGAGCATTTTAATAGGGTCTAAGTAATTGGAATAATTAAATTGTATATAATATATGATAAGAAGGTTAAGAAGAGTCTTAAACGACATTCTAAGGAAAGGAATTGCAATTAACTTGTTAGCTCGAAGGGTGAATCTGAAAGTTCAATAAGGGAGTAATGAATAAGAGATGAGTGTTCTTGAGCATAGATATTAACTAGGGTAGGGGAAAGGAGGAATGGTTTTATAAGATGATAATAAAATATCATGAATACATTATTGATAATCCTAACCTTGAATCGCTTATAGAAAATCTTCTTAACATCAAGAAAGCATATTTTGTAGGGAATATGAAGAAACTAAAGTCTCAAAATTGTGAAAGAGGTATGAAACATCCAAATGAATAAGAAATTTTTCATTTTTCATGAATATTAAAGTATGATGAGCTCATGTCATCTTGAATTCAATTTTAACAATGTCTAGAGAGGTTGCTTCCATTATTGCTCTGCATCATCTACCCACTTTATAACCTCTTCCTCTTGATACTATAAAATTGGTTTTCAAGATAAATAATCACTATTTTATAAAAACATGCAGTAGCTCTTATCAACAATTTTACAAGTAGTTCTATAAATCTTTATATGGTTTAATGGATCAAAGTTAAGTATAATGCATTGAAATTTTCACGTTGCTCACAAATGTTCTATTTTATTGTCTGAGAAAGAATTCAAGAGACTTGATCCTAGGAGGCATTTTCCAAACACCTCTTAGTAAATTAATAACATTATCAATGGTTATTCTATTCCAAAAAAATGACAGATGAGGTATGTTTTGTGTTTTCTTTGTTTTCCAACACATTGAAAAACACAATGTATTTTTCAACATGTGGAAAAACAATGTGTTTTTCAACGTGTGGAAAAAAAGTGTGTTTTCCACATGTTGAAAAACATAGTGTGTTTTTGACATGTGAAAAAAACACAGTGTGTTTTTCAACATGTTGCAAAACACACATTTAAACATGAATAGTTTCCACGGTCGGAATAACACCCTATTAGAAATGTTTTCATACTCATTTAGAATAATAGATTATGTATGAGGAATGGTTTTTTCATACCATATATCTATCAGATCCAAAAGTTTAAGAGAATAAAAAGCATGTGAACTATTTTCCAAAATGATTCTATAAAACATGGTCATAAAACAAAGCTTGTAGTTATGATCTATATATATATATATATATATATATATATATATATATATATATATATATATATATAGTCTCACGTTAATTGTTTGATTGTATTATGTTATAATCATGTAAATGGCTCTCAAAGATCCTTGGGTTTCAATGTCGGTGATGAAATTGAAACCCACGGTCTCATATTATTTTAGGAGTCTAGATGTGGTTGATATAGTCATCTTCAATGCCTTCCCCAAGTCTGCAAGACAACGAATACATTTCAAGATGCCTTTTATTACAAAAATAATAGCAATGTTACTAGATATTATGGAACTTCGTGATGACAAGATACCGATGATTGGTGGCATCCAAAACGAATATTTCATTATCGAGGCACTTGTATATGATATGCGTGCAAAGATTGTGCTTAAATGTTATGTTTTGTAATGTGTGATAACAATAAAACAACTATGAATCTCATGTTTGGGGACCACATACTATAAACATATATTGGGGAGAGCTATACTCTATTACTATCATCCAACTAGAATGAGAAGACATTTTTAGGGAGTGGAAACAATCTGTAATATAAAATCACATAGTAAAGTGAAAATGGCATTAATTGGGGATTTGGTCATTATCTATAACACATTGAGTGTAATAAATGAATGAAACAACAAAAATTTAAACTCTTATAGGTTTAAATCACATCTATATGAGACTAGGTAAATAAAACACAAACAAGTTCATTTATGAAACATAATGTGGTGCTCGCGGGTGTCTCTCTTGCGACGTCCCATGCCTCCCCTACATTTGTTCCCTGCTTTGTAGCCCCTCAATAACGGAGGTCACCCACATACAATTTCCACTTATTGAATAATGGAGGTCACCAATGATCCTGTTTTATGTTGTATATGTCGTCCGATGCCGCTTGGGAGCACCTCGAATGCTAATTTTTTTAGCGAAACATGATTTTTTTTTTGGCGAGGGTGTGATTAATTTAAACACACCAAAAACCATTATGTCAATTCAAACCATATTTTTAGTTCTAGGCTCATGCGTTCTCGACACTCCTTTTGATGATGTCACCAAGTCAAATTGTCGGCCATGTTTTTCTCCTCTCTACGTCATCATAATCTGGAACAGAGGCTCATGGTATGTTTATCATGGTGCATTCTATGGTATTCTATTAACATGATGTTTGGTGTCGGGGTTAAATTTGATGCCCTTTTAGACGTTTTTCATAATTTTACCGTAAAATACTTACAAATATTTTAAATAATTGTCGCATGCAACTTGTATATTGTAAGTATGACCATCATTTTTCTATAGATATATATGTAAAGTATATTAATATATATTAAAAATAATTAAGTATATATAAAATAATTTTTATATATTTTATTAACACTATAAAAATAACACTATTTTACATTTTTGAAGGGTAATATTTGAAAATGACCATCACCTAAAAATTGTTTGTGGACGTCAAAATTAAACCTTGTTAGGTGGTGCATTCTATGGGGAGAATAGTCCCCTGCCATCTTGAACACCCTTTTTGTCAGCTTAAAAACATAAAAATAATATTTTCATCAGTACTTTTATGACACCTCCGAAAAATAAATGCAATTATTGTTTAAGTGTCATGCAAAGTTTCAAGTTTTCCATTAAATATCATAGTTTAGCGGATCACTCTTCGCAGCTAAAAACCAATTTTGTAAAGTACGTAGTAACTTAATAGAATAGAATTTGGGCCCAACGTCAATCGAGAAATAAAATATGAGGGAAAAGACTGCGCATATTACATCTATAGGTTCTAAAATTTTACGATTCTACCAACCTACCAAGATAAATTATGATGGTGTCATCTCAATTTTGGTAGGTATACAGTATTCCAAATTCAAAGTGTATTCTATAATCTCTCTTAGTCTATATGTCAAAACCAAAAAGAGGAACAACATATTGCTATGTCGTGTAACATCGGCTAAAAACTTCTACTTGTGCAATAAGCTTAATCATATCTCTCTCCTTGCAACGGTTTCCTTTCCACATCTTCTTCTCTTTCCTTCCTCTCAAAACTAACCTTATTGACGTCTCGTCACGCGCCGTAATTGCTACTTCTTAATTCAACTACTTATCAACATTTTCAATCTTCTATTTTAACCTTGTTCATTTTTTATTTCTTCCGAAAATTAAAATCATGGGCATAGTATTCTCTATTTAAACCACTCCGTCATGTCACTCTCATTGATTCTACTTCATTCATTCTTACAAATTTTCATCACAACAATAATTGATTTTAACAACTTGACAACTGTTGGCAGCCCTTCCACCTGCCAGATATGTGTAGAAAATCTACTGATTATACAGTGAAAAACATAAACAGAACAATTAAATAACTTGCATAAACAAATTAAATACTCGAACCAGCAGTAATGTGCTTAATCTCCATTAAATATTCATACTCATAGCTTCGTCTCAAATTACAATAAATTTTGTGCATGCAACACTTCTCTAATTCTTCATGTGAATATTTCACACTTCGTGTGTGCATATAAAGCAAATACAATTGTTGTTATTTAAATAAAATAACTTACCCACTAACTACTACCGAACCGAGCATTCTAAATCTAGACTATGCTTTAAAACAATCACATGTTGTGCATGCAATAAAGCAGATTTCTTTTATTTAAATGACTTCCTAAAAATAGGACAAAGTTGGAGTTAACTAAAGCAAACTAAATCTATTTTTATTTCTTCTAAAAAGCTACAGGAGGAATTAACAATGCATGGCGCATGCATATTTCCAACACTCCCCCTTAATTTTGAACCAATAGATTTCATATTCGGAGCTATGTTTGGTTTTTTAGATCTGTTATGTGCGGGATCACAAACTCCCAAACAATCTCTCAAATACTCGAAAACTTCCTTTGCCAAAACTGTTGTAAAAATGTCTGCAAACTAATCTTTGGATCTGCAAAATTCAAGATGAATTTCCTTGTTTTTATTAGCTCTCTGATGAAATGATACCTCATATCAATATGCTTGCTCCTCTTATGAATAACGTGATTTTTGGACAATGTTATGGTTGAGTTATTGTCACAAAAATTTGTGTAGCTTCCTCTTGTTTCTATTGTAAATATGTCAACACGCTTGTCATCCAAACAACTTGACATGTTTCTCTTGTTGCTGCTACATACTCGTCGCTAAAGATAATGTGATAATGGGTTGTTTCTTTGATTCCCATGAAACCACTCCTGTTCCAAAGTGAAAAGTATAGCCAGATGTGCTTTTCCGATCATCTATACTTCCAACATTGTCACTATCTATATAACCAATGAGTTTGAACTCATCTGAACTTGAATAAATAATTCCATGACTCCTTGTTCCACATACATACCTCAAAATTATTTTTCTAGCTTGCCAATGTGAATCTTTTGGAGATTCCATGAACCTTTATATGAGGCCGACACCATACATAATGTCGGGCCTTGTGGTGTCAAATACATAAGACTTCCAACCAAATTTTTAAACAATGTTGGATCCATAAATGATCCTTCATCCTCTTTTCTCAAATTCAAACCTCTGCACATGGTGTGGTGTTGGCGTTAGCTTACAATTCAACATGTTAAACCTTTTCAAAACATCATTTGCATACTTTTATTCTAATATAAACACTTCACCTTCGATTGTTGAAATTCAATGCCCAAAAATTAATGCATAAGACCAAGATCTATCATCTCAAACTCCTTCTTCACAACTGATTTGAATGGCTCTATAGATAGATTTCCAGTAATAATCAAATCATCTATGTATAAAAAAAGAATCCTACCTTGCTCATTTTTCTTGGTTTATAAGATAGGCTCACTACTGCTCCTACAGTAAAACCATTCTCAATAAAAATAAGAATATATTCTACTATACCAAACTCTAGGTGTTTTCTTGAGACCATAGAGAGCTTTCTTGAATCTGTATACCTTTCCTTCATGACCTTCTGTCTCATAACCTTCTAGCTGATTCACATAAACTTCATGTTGACAATTTTTACACTTGTGCAAAAATGGGCAACTCAAAACTTCGTTACGATGGATAGCATTGGTGAAGTATACCTAAGCTAGGGGAGATTTTTTCAGATAATGTTGTTACTGCTGAATTAGTTAAATGATTACATGAAATCTGCAACTATGTGTGTTGTTACAAAATGTAATAGATCACATAGTCTGCAATTTCATGACTATCTTCAACAAAAGAACACAAGGCCCCAAAGGACAGTTGTGTTGTCTTGATGAAGACATTCAATCATAGAATAGGTGAAATGCTAAGTTTTGGAACAATAAACATAAATGCAGATTGCAGAAATTAGAGTTCATTACTGGATGTTATAGGTTTTCTTTAATGTTCTTTCCTTCATGTTTAAGACATTAATTATATTACTAAGTTGTTTAGTTCATCATACAATCCATAGAGAAAGCTGAAATGTAGAAAGAAATACACAACTCATTTCAGAATTCAATGTTTTATTCATAAGGAATTTCAAATTTCCCCACACAAGCTATGGGATGTAACTGAAAAGATAAAGTACAGCTACTGAAATAAGAGGTACACATACATGAAAGAGAAAATAAAGGAGTATGAGTGAACCCATCATTGCCTTGGGGGATTTTCTTTTCGGTCGAGACATCTCCATTTCCAGATTTGTTCCTTCTCCATCTTTGTTGTTGAGATCACTGTACCTAAAAAGAAAGAAACAAAGAACTAACAAGCTATTCTGAGCTCAGGGATCAATCCATATTCCTATACTATCCTAATTTGTGCATATGAATCTCTCAACAATAGGAGATATAGTTTACTTGAAGATAAAACTACATACATGTTTTACTCAATCAGAAAGAAGGAGAAAGAAGAAAAGAGTAAAACCAGTGGACATAAGAGAGGCAAAAATCCTAAATAGTTTCTAACTATTTTTTAAGTGTGTAGTACAGGTTGCAGCCAAGAAGAAATAAATTAAGTCTTTCACTATAAGCACAGATTGCAGATTTCAATGGCTCCTATCCTTTGGCATAAAACATATAAGTCTTAATTACATGCTAGAATAAAGGAAAATGTAACTCAAGTTTTAGTAACTTTCCTACAAATGGAAGAAGTTACAGTACAAGAAGAGAGATTGGCAAATAGAAGTACATGTTTTAGTTTGCAACTGAAGAAAAAGAATCATATTTCAAGAAACTGAAGTTAACTGAAAAAAGGGTTACAACTGAAACATAATGAAAAAAGAAGATTCTAGAATATTTTTGCAGTGGCTTCGCCATGAAAAATCAACATTTCAAATTTTCTAGCATGCCAAAAATACTACTATTAAGGAAATAAAGCATCTAAGTAAAAGAAACAAGATTACAAGTATTCCAACAAAGTGACATAATCATCTTCAAAATCAAAGTAAGAAGCACTTTTGGAAAATTGAAGTACAACCCAGTGAACCAAAGAGGCAAAATTCTACAACATAGGTACAGATTCAGATCAAAGCATAATCATTTTTGACAAAGTAAGGATCAAATAAGTACAACCATTTATGCAAGGAAAAGATCAAGTACGGATGAATCATACAGTTCTTAGCAATAAGCTCAAGGTACAGAAGTGAATATGAAGCACCAGAAATCAGGTTGCAGCAACAGAAATGACGTATGCAATACAGATAACAACTTCAGGAAAGCATACTATGAAGCTTCATGATTTACAGTTGAACAAATGATAAGCATGCAAGTGTCTAATTGATCATTTCAGGCTATAGGATTTTATTTAATTAAAGCAAGTGCTTCATGTTTTAATACACAAGTGAATGGAGTATCAAAACACCAACTAAGTGTGTCAAAATGTAGTATAGAAGCATCCAAGTGGCATAAAATTAAATGTCTGAGCATCCTAAGAACTCCAGGTTGTAAAATCAATAAGAAAACAAGAATCAAAGTTTTCATAAGCCATTTTAAAAATATTCAGGATCTGAGTTCAAAATTTTCTCGATAGAATAGAAGTAAAAGTACTCAGGAAAAGCCACCAAATGTGGAGTTTCAGAGATCAAAAGGAATGACGGTATAGTGTCACAGAGAATGAAGAACAGAACAAAAATGCTACAAGATCATTCCCATAAGGGACAAGAAGGAGCTCCAAATTATTCATAGATCAAGTTAATGGTCGTAAATGAAAAGTTACATAATCAACCTCAGAGTTCAAAAATTATGCAACTACAGGTTACAAGAGATCAACCCAAAAGGTGAGACTTGAGTTTTAAAAAGCATCAAAGTATTCAAGTCTTGGGATGAAATAGAACTCAAATAAAGAACATAATAGTTCGTAGTTTGAGTCAAGAACATAAAAGTTACAGAAACTTTTATAAAAGAGCTTTGCATAATGATGGAATAAGGTTTCAGTAGAAAAATGCAAAATTTGCAGACCATATAGAAGGAAGCTTATTATCAGTGTCTCGAGAATCAAATGGCAAAAACAATGAGGATACAGATCTTGGGAAAACTCACAAAGAGGTCAATAACAGACTCGCCAACAATAAAAGAGAAGCTTTGAGCTTAGAATACTACTACCAAAATAATGAAAGCTACATAAGTTACAAACACTTGAGACTCGAATCTGCAATGAAGGAGAATACAAAGTAAATGTTACACACAAATGGCTCTCAAATCAAGCTCAAGGATCTGAAGATGATCAAAAACCGCAAAACCATATGTCTCTAAATACTTTAAATACCCAAATGGAGCCATTGAGAAAAAATGAGCTCATACAAAGTTATTTAGAGATACATAGCAGAAAACACGATATCACAGAGTCTTTTCAAGCTCATTTTATCAATGGCTGAAGCGTGAAAATATAAAGAAAACCAAAATGCAATTATAGTGCATGATGAAAACCAATATTTCAAAACTTTTACAGATGTTATCTACACAGACTTGAAGAATTTCTCAAAACTTGGATCTACGAGTACCCACGTCTCAGAAAGCACAGATCCTAGCCAATAAATGAAGACCCATTAATGGGTAGAAATGAAATGGAGTAAGAAAAATAACTCACCAACTAAATTGGCTCTATCAAAACCCTCAAAGTCATTGAATTCAAAGAAAGAAGTGGAAGCTCAGAATGAGTTTCAACTCGAAATGACAAAGGTCAAGCCACGAAACCACAGAAAATGCAAAGAAAGAAAGGATTATCAGTATTTCGAAAGACAAAATGGCAACGATGAATCAACAGTGATACCCAAGGAGGTCGGGACTTAACTTCGTCATTAGAAAGAGGATTGGTTACAGAAATCCACAGAGTTCGAGTGTAAAGAATGGTGTCTGCTAAGAATCCTCACAGGACTTCACAAGACATAGAAATATTTTGAACAAAGCCAAGCTCAAACCCACAGGAAAGATCACAGCACCTCCTCAGAAAACTCAAACAGAGCGAACGACAAGAAAATACAGGTGCAAGAGAAGATCCAGAGAACCAATCTGCAATGAGAGTCGAGCTTCAAGTTACCAACAATGATGTTGGAAAAAAATTCCGTGGCTTTACCCGTAGACCGAAGATCCAAATGAAGTGATTATTGGAAACCGATTAACCTTATCGCCGAGCCCAAGCATTGGGTTAGTTCGAACTCGACCATGGTCAAAGATCAATGGCCATAAAGCAAAAAGACAACAGATCAATGCTCAAGGATCGATCCCCAATTTTGAAGCAAACTACTTGGGTAAGATTCCATAGACAACATTCAATGCGGGTAAAAACCCTAACTACGCTTTGTTATCATGTAAAATTGACAAGGGAAATTTTGTCGATAACCATACCAAAATTTTGTTTTGGTCCTGAAGAGGTCTCGACAACATTCAAAATGGCCTAAAACTCCCTTCGGGAAATCAAGTTTAAAAACTTAGCCATTTTCAGCCTTTTTGAGTTGGATGCAAGAAATGGTGTGTCAACATCAAGAAATGTGCGCCCTTTCAAAACCCTTTGGCGCAGAAATGACATGCCAAAATTAGTAAACATGCGCCAAATATTTGCACCTAAGGCACGAGAAGTGGTATGTCAACATATCAAAATGTGCACTTTTGTAAATTTTCCTAAGGCACTAGAGATATCATGTTGACATCATGAAAATTGCGCCCCTTTATACCCTTTGGCGCTGAACTTATCATGTCAACGTCATGAAATATGCACTTAAGGTGTCGAGAGTGTTATGTTGAAACTAATGCAATTGTGCCAAGGCACATTTAAGCCTGTGTTGACACCCGAAAACCGTGCAAGGAAAAGTTGGTGAGATAATTAATGCCAAGTTTTCTATAAATAGGCGCTTAACACCTGTCATTTTCACAAATTGAAAATTTTTAAAATTATTCCTCTCGCGCTTGTCAGCCTATCCCTATCACACTCGTGTGCCATTTTTCAAGTTTGTGGACCCCAACGTCATCCTTCGTCCCTTATAAAACTGGGTAAGTGGATTTTATCACTCTTGTTATTGTTTGTGGTTTTGTTTCTTAGTTATTGTTAGGTTTTAGGGTTGTTATAAACCAAAAGGTTAAATCTAATAGAATAAACTTACCAATCTATAACTTATCCAAACCGCCTTACCTCTCCTTCAAGATCTGCAAATCTGAGAAGGCCCCTACCTCTGAAAAACCTAAAACCATGTTCCATGCTTATTATCTTATTGCAAAATCTCTCTTTACCATTTGTAAAATTGAATAAGAGAGAAGAAACCGAGAAGTTGTAAAGAAGTCCCTAAAAGCTTCGTGCATTTGCTTTTGCATATTACACTCCTCATGATCACGCCTTGGTGAACTGTCCTCCCATGCAACATATCCCTAACCCGTGCCCAAGTATAAACTCTTAGCAATCTCGTAAGGGAGCAGGCTCATCCTCGACCAACATCAACACCTGGATGTTGTGTCCTCTAAATCCATGACAAGCACTTTCCATTTGGTGTATAGATCTCCCTTCCAACATCTTCTGAAATTACGCCTTTGGCGCACTTAAAATCCATGCAACACCATCTTTTTTAGTGCCTAGCTAAAGCAAATTTCCTAAGATATTGGCGCATGAACCTTGACATCAACATGCCATGTTGTGTGTTGCAAAACCGCGCCCGCACCTTTCTCCTTGGTGCTAAAACCTTTCATGCAACACTCTCCAAAAGTGCGCCCTTTATAACCCTTTGGCGCAGCTTTTCTCCTGTCAACACAGGCACACCTTTTTGCATGTTGACATCCCCAAAAGTGCACCCAACCTTTTTAAGCCTCTGCAGCATGCTGTGAACTTGCACCTTACACCCTAAGCCTTATAATTGCTCATTCTTCTTTCTGCAAGCTTTTATTATGGATAACATGATGGTTGACATGGCTCTTCTATGTTGGACCTCCTTGATTCTCCTTGCAGAACAACAACAGCCATCCTCGAGCTCACACATGTCTTCATCAAGAAAAAAGCCAACCAAGTCTAAAGGAAAAGTAAAGTTGACAGAACAAGAGATGAAGTACAAATATTAGAAAGTCAGGATGCCTGACTCATATGCAGAGAGTGATCTCGATATAAGAGACTCGAGCTTGGGCACATTGATATGGAAGACTTCTGGGCGAGAACCAACTAGGCCACTAGTGGCCCCTAAATGAACAAACTGGTAGGCAGTGGATTACACTTTGCAGCTGGGCTACCAGTAAGTGTTGTAAATAATGAATTTATCATGTTGGTTTCCCGTTGCTAT
Organism: Taxus wallichiana var. yunnanensis; assembly: GCA_018340775.1. Taxonomy (NCBI): domain Eukaryota; kingdom Viridiplantae; phylum Streptophyta; class Pinopsida; order Cupressales; family Taxaceae; genus Taxus; species Taxus wallichiana. The sequence goes on along the minus strand of CM031238.1, from coordinate 735,840,846 downwards.
AACAAGGACACTAGATGTGTCGAGGATAAAGAGGGAAAGACGGTCATCGACCTAACTACTCGTCACTTTGAAATAACCCTGGGCATTCCTCATCACAGGTAGTATGTCGCCATAAGCCTAGAAGATTGCAAGAAGGCATGGGACGATAATGAAGACAAACGTATGCAAATGATGAATGACCTATATCTAAAAAACAAGAAGCCGGTGAGCAGATGGCCACAGACCATCCACCGCAATGACTTTAATGAGGAACTGAGTGATACAATCACCTTCCTGATCAAAGTGTTTGGACTTCCTGATGCCCATCATTTCCATAAATGGATGCTGAGGTACCTAGAGACCATGAGCAAAAATGTAACTAATCATTGTTTTGGCTAAGGGAAATCATCGTGACACCATCTCTCAAAGAACTTCAACATGTCATGACAATGGGAAGTTCTATATGAATTCCTATGTTGTATACAGTGCAGCATCAACGAGAGATTTTGCAGCCTAACTCGGAATGGGGTATGGCCTCGTGTCAAAATATATGAATACTACCCAGAGCTAAGGCTCGAGAATAGCATCCCCAGCTTCTAAAAAATCAACGGTGCCTTATTATATGAGGTGATCTTCCTATTGAGGCCAAATATGAGATATGGTCGGACTAGCCGAGTGTGGTCACTGTCACAAAGAAGTGGGGGCATTGTTCACGTAGTTTCCACATTCACGTATCTCGTGGTGGTGAATTTTGAAGGTGAACCGACCAAACTACTAAGGTATGCAGGGCCCAAGCTGATTCTCTTGGAGTTGTCAAGACAACCGATCACATACCATGAGAAATGCATGACGAGAAAGAAGGGAGGGACTCCATTCCCCCATCGTGGGCCGATACACCTACACCACACTGGTCAAAGCACGGGAGTTCTATGCCGAGCTTGAATTGCTGAATCTAAAGCACAACTTCCCAACTAGTAAGACCTTCGATTGCCATAGTTACTGCTATCCAAAATTCACCCCCCAGGGTAAATTTTGATAACATGCATCAGAATATTTAAATCCCAGGTAAATTGATTGATTTAGGGCAAAAAATCATGTTTCCAGGGTCCCCTCAGACTTTTTCTAACTCTCCTGTTCCGAGTGAAAAGAGCAAGTTCTGAGGAAAGGTGAAAAAATTGCAAAACAAGCTTGGGGCAGGAAAAATCATGAAAATTGGCTAAGTCCTAGTCCTCGCAAAAGTTGGAACAGTTGGGACATCGAGACGTGGATCGGCCGGAAGGCCGCCAGGTAGTCTGCAGAGCAAAGGAACATCCGGGCCATCGGGACGCGGAAATCCGGTTCGGTCGAAGGAGAAGAAAATTGACCAATTGCTCTGGGACATTTGGGACAAAAAGACACGAAGGACGCGAACCGCCGATTCAAATTAAACGGGAACTTTCGCACTAAGTAGTTTGGGACATTTGGGCGTGGAGGACGCGAACCGGCTGAATCGGAAGAATCGAAAGAATTTTTCCCAAACAGTCCGGGAAAAGTGGGACAAAGTGGGACACGAAGGACGTGAAAAGTCTGGCAGACCCGTGGACCAATCAAATCACGACACGTGTCACAAGGGAGAAAGTCCAAAAGTCAAAGGGCGAGGTTTCAAGCACTGACCCGAGCCAATAAAAAGAGGACACGTGTCCAATGAAGTAGGGAAGGAGAGAGAATTATGCATCCAATCAGCGCTTGACACGTGTCATCCAGGTGGCAGAGCGGGAAAGATTTTCAAAACACGTTTTCACCTGTTTTGTGCCCTAAATCTTCAGATCGACATATCTTTCGATCCAGAGCTCAGATTTGCACGTTCTTTATATCAACGGAAAGATTATGAAATTCTCTACGTGATTCTGGGGTTAATCTTGAATTTTGGTGTAGTTTAGAGAGAGAAAATTGAGAAACAGCTCTGACGCGTGTTCATGGCCAGAAGTGACATTTCAAAGACCAGATTTAATGCAGAATGGGTCGCATTCTCCTGTAATTCAGTCAAAGTGATAGGGTATGGGTTTGTAAGGTCCCCCATGCCATTTTAATGCATCTGTAGTTAAGGAGGAATGGGCTCCCACATTTTTGTACGTTTTATCTCCCGGGCTTGACCATGCAATGTAAAGCCTTATTTGGCTCATTTTGGTGGAGAGATAATTTTATTGATTACAAGTTGTTCATTTTTCGGTTGGGCCCTCCTTTCTTTTCTTCTCTAGGGTTGAAAATGGAGTTTGAACCTCCTCCCCTTCTCGTAATGGCGTTTTTTCCTTTTACTACTGAAATGATGTTCGTGCAAACTGAGCAATAAAAATGTGTTTTGTGATGCATCCGGCCATCCTTGCTCGTTTTTGCTTGTTTTCTTCTTGCCTCTCTTCATTGCAGGTATTTGTGCATGCTCTAGTGTTCATTATAGGTTGGAGTTGTGTTCATGGAGTTTTAGGACATTTTCTATGTGAAATCTATCCATGGGCCTGTGATGCGTCTGTCCATCCTTCCCATTGCTCACCTCTCTTTGTTCCATGGCAGTTTTGATAGATGTTCAACATTCTCCTTCTCTGGTGTATCACCGTTTTAGTGTAGGCTTTTGTTGTTTTCCCTTTTTCTCTCTCTCTGTCTCCTTGGCATGGTTAGATTAGGTTTAGATTAGCTTGCCTGCACTGGAATAGCTTGTGGCAGGTAGTTTAGGAGCAGGAACCAGCCTTCTCTGGAGATTCCTTTCTCATTTTCACGAGTCCCACACTCAAAGAAAGGATTCAATGTTATGTAATCACACTGGATGCCTGATGATCAACCTATAAATTTGATCAACATCCAGGGGTGCTGTGATTTTTCCATAACAGTTTTTGGCACGCCCGGTGGGACCTTAGAGGTCTTCCACTTCTTCTTTTGCAGGTTGGTGTGTTCCTGTGAAGATTTGAGCCTTTGGAGGCACTTGCAAACACATCTAGCGGCTCCATCTGATCAGCAACCCATTTCTAAAGTTGTAGACCTGTTTTTCATCCATTCCTATCCATCCTTCTTTCCATCCCTTTCATTCTTTTCCATTCCATGAAGTTGTGCAATCATGACTTCTTTTCCATCATGGAACTCACATTTACAACAGCAGTATATTCCACCTCCAACACGCATTACAACTCTTTCAAATCAGCATTTTGAACAAATTCAAAATCAGCATGCATACCCATATGAGCAGCAATGCCAAGATCAGTTTGGCTATGGAGCTTTCCAAGAGCAAGAGTATGCATATAATGAAGACAATCAGATGCAAGATGCTGGTCTGTTGGAGAAAATCCAAAAGATGGAGGTAAAGATGGTGCGATCAGAGCAACAACTCAAATGAGAGCTTTCAGAATTGGTTGCAAGACTCCTTGTCCATGGGGAGGCCCTTTTCCAAGACACTTCAGCCCTCAAGAGAAGCTGGACTTCATGATGAAGATGCTGCCCCAACTTGCACAATGGACAGCAGAAATAGAGGCCTATGCACTTGTTGTTGAACAACCTTGTCAATGGGTAAGTTCTACACCATCATCTGGCTTTTCTCTTCCCATTACTCAAGCAGCACCATCTCATTTGGAATTGCAAGTTCTAAACTCCCCATCTACTGTCCCAAGTGTTGAATCCATGTCTCCACCTCTCAGTCTTCCACCACACCTCGATTCTTCTTTCCTTTTTCCTTCCAAACAGTCATCCCCTTCACAAGAGCTAACAGAAATACCCCCTCCTCCAAAGAAACAAGAGTTTCTACCTCCACCACCACAAAAAATTTCCAAGCCATTTGAGTTACAACCCATCCCTCCTCTTGCATTCCCAATTCCATGTGGGGAAGAAGAAATTGCAAAAATCAGTCATCAAGGACAGCAAGAGGAAGAGCCAAGAAGAAAAGAAATGACAGACAACTTGAAGGTTTGGGCTGCCAAATTTGGGATGACAAAGATCCCCTTGATGGTTAAACCTACAGAAGAGGTTGAAGTCGGAGAACAAATGGTGGTCAGGACTGATTTTGTTGCAGCAGAAGAAGAAGTTCTTGCAGTCCCAACTTGTCCTCTAGAGCAGCAGATTGAAGAGTTTGACTTGACAAACTTCATGCTGGAGGAAGAGTTCTATCAAGAGCAAGATTGTCTTCAAACATCAGAGGAAGGAGAAGCTGCTCCTAATCCAAAAGAAGAGGAGAACATCCCAGTTGTGGAGGAGGAAAGTGCAGATCCAAGGGCTTTGAGCACAAAACAGGCTACAGGAGAACCTTCAGTTCTTCTTTCTACTTCACCTCTCTCAAGTTCTAGTACTGAAGAGGAGTTTGATCTCTCAAACTCAATGTTGGAGGGAGAAAGAAACCATGGTGGTCAAGTTGCAGATCAAGAGAACACCATGGGAGAGATTGAACATTTGCAGCAGGACAGCCATGAGGCAGTTTATCTGTCAGATTTGGAGGACTATTTTGATGGAGAAGAGCCGGTTGAGTTTCCACCATTCTCTCTTTCATCATCCACATTCCAAACACAAGAGTCTGCTGTCATGAAGAAGAACATTCATTTGCAGTAGCCTGCATCTTATAGCAGCTCTTTGGAACCAAGATTGGAAGATTTTAATCTTCCATGTTCTTCATTGGAAGAGGAGAAAGGACAGAGGGATTTCACCATTTCTTCCACACCATCCATTCTGGAGGGTCTACAAGAAGACTCCATTCTTGGGGTTGAAAATCAGAGCTATGGGCATATCAAATGGATCAGACCTTGCCCAATCAGGTATTTGGCTTCATTGGAGCCAAAGGAGAAGTCACAACCAGTCATGCTTGCTTCTGAGCATGAGGGTGAGCTACAAAGTACCAAGGATCAGCTGTCATACCTCTTCAATCCAAATGCAGAGCAACTAAAAGAGGTATTGGATTTGTTTTCAGTTGATACCTTGATGATTTGGGTGGAATACTAGCTTCTTGTTGATTTTCCACTCATCCTAACAGCCATGATCAGCTCCAAATCATTTGCATGGCTGCCAATTTTGAAAAAGGAAGCTATTTCTCACAACCAGTTGCAGGGTTTGTTTAGCTTGCCTTTGCTTCCAGTTAGAATAGAGTAGATAGGTTTTCTTTCAGCAGAAGAAGTGCTTGTGCACACTCTGCATGTTCCATTTGGAGCATGTATGATTTTCAGTTCTATACATAGTTTTTGTGGTGCTGGTTTTGCTCTTCATGCAGCTTCATCCCAAAGTGGCATTTTGGTGAGAACAACTCCATGTCCAAAGTGGGATTCAAGTGGCTCAGAGAGGAGATTTTCAAAGTTCGAGATCGGGTTGCGAGGTTATAACTCATGACTCCATGCCCAATGGATGCTTCAGAAACCGGTAACTTCATCTAGCAGCAGATGACCCCACCGAAGTCGCAAATTGTTATCCAAAATTCACCCCTCTGGGGTAATTTTGATAACATGCATCAGAATATTCAAATCCCAGGCAAATTGATTGATTCAGGGAAAAAAATCATGTTTCCAGGGTCCCCTCAGATTTTTTCTAACTCTCCTGTTCCGGTTGAAAAGAGCAAGTTCTGAGGAAAGGTGAAAAAATTGCAAAACAAGCTTGGGACAGGAAAAATCGTGAAAATTGGCTAAGTCCTAGTCCTCGCAAAAGTTGGAACAGTTGGGACATCGAGACGCGGATCGGCCGAAAGGCCGCCAGCGTCTGCGGCAGCAAAGGAACATTCGGGCCGTCGGGACGCGAGACGCGGAAAGCCGGTTCGGCCGAAGGAGAAGAAAATCGACCAACTGCTCTGGGACATTTGGGACAAAAAGACGCAAGGACACGAACCGGCCCGGGTTCGGTCAAACGGGAAACTTTCGCACTAAGCGATTCGGGACATTTGGGCCGTGAGGACATGAACCACACGAATCGGGCGAATCGAAGAATTTTTCCAAAAAGTTCGGGACAAGTGGGATAGTGGGACGCGATGGGCGCGAAGTCGTGCAGACCGCAAACCAATCAAATCATGACACGTGTCACAAGGGAGAAAGTCCAAAAGTCAAAGGGCGAGGTTTCAAGCACTGACCCGAGCCAATAAAAAGAGGACACGTGTCCAATGAAGCAGGAAGGAGAGAGAATTACGCATCCAATCAGCGCTTGACACGTGTCATCCAGGTGGCAGAGCGCGGGAAAGATTTTTAAAACACGTTTTTGCTTGTTTTATGCCCTAAATCTTCAGATCGACATATCTTTCGATCCAGAGCTCAGATTTGCACGTTCTTTATATCAATGGAAAGATTATGAAATTATCTATGCGATTATAGGGTTAATCTTGAATTTTGGTGTAGTCTAGAGGGAGAAAATTGAGAAACAGCTCTGACGCGTGTTCATGGCCAGAAGTGACATTTCAGCGACCAAATTTAATGCAGAATGGGTCGCATTCTCCGTAATTCAGTCAAAGTGACAGGTATGGGTTTATAAGGCCCCCATGCCATTTTGATGCATCTCGTAGTTAAGGAGGAATGGGCTCCCACATTTTTGTACGTTTCTCTCTCCGGGCTCGACCCATGCAATGTAAAGCCAAATTTGGCTCATTTTGGGGGAGAGATAATTTTATTGATTACAAGTTGTTCATTTTTCTCGCTCTCCGCCCTCCTTTCTTTTCTTCTCTAGGGTTGAAAATGGAGTTTGAACCTCCTCCCCTCTCGTAATGGCGTTTTTTCCTTTTACTATTGAAATGATGTTCGTCAGGTAAACTTCGGAGCAAGAAAACGTGTTTTGTGATGCATCTGTCCATCCTTGCTCGTTTTTGCTTGTTTTCTTTCTTGCCTCTCTTCATTGCAGTATTTGTGCATGCTCTAGTGTTCATTACAGGTTGGAGTTGTGTTCATGGAGTTTTAGGACATTTATTATGTGAAATCTATCCATGGGCCTGTGATGCGTCTGTCCATCCTTCCCATTGCTCACCTCTCTTTGTTCCATGGCAGTTTTGATAGATGTTCAACATTCTCCTTCTCTGGTGTATCACCGTTTTAGTGTAGGATTTTGCTGTTTTTCCCTTTTCTCTCTCTCTCTCTCTCTGTCTCCTTGGCATGGTTAGATTAGGTTTAGATTAGCTTGCCGCACTGGAATAGCTTGTGGCAGGTAGTTTAGGAGCAGGAACCAGCCTTCTCTTGGAGATTCCTTTCTCATTTTCACGAGTCCCACACTCAAAGAAAGGATTCAATGTTATGCAATCGCACTGGATGCCTGATGATCAACCTAGAAATCTGATCAACATCTAAGGGTGCCGTGATTTTGCCATAACAGCTTACCTCCCAAAGGAAAAATTGATCCCATCCATGTCCCCGATATCGAGGACATCTACATCGACGACACCCAAAATAGATTTGTGCGAAAAGATCACTCCAAGTCGGCTCTAGAGGAAATCATTCATTATGGCATAGCCATCGTTCCAAAAGGATTCCAAGAACCTAATAAGGAAATTGATCAAGTCTACCTTGATACGAGATGGAGACGATTGGTCGTTTACGTAAGTCCACAGAGCCAAGGCACCAAAGAGCATTCAGAAAGGGTCAAGCCCATGTCAGAAGCACATCGAGCGTTGGTGCCAACAGAATGGTCTCACCTATCGGGGTAGATTTCACTGCTTCTCCTTCAGAAGAGCACCTCCAAGGCCGGCCCAAGTGCCGAAAGGAAAAGGAAAAGATAAGGAGGGAGAATCAAGCAAAGAAGAAGCTCCTCAAAGCCCTCCTACTACTTCCGAGAAGCAAGTGGTCGACCTGGTGTCTCCAGGTAAAGAAGAAGAGACCACCAAAGTTTCGACGGACACATCCACTCAGGATGTGGTCACAGCTACAACCACTGAGGTACCCACCATTCCTTCTTCCGCTCCTTCTCCTCCCCCTGTCGTTGAAACATCTATCCCAATGGATGTTTCTTCTTCTCTCCCTTCCTCCCTTCCATCTCCCACCTCTTCCATCTTCTCCTCTCTTGTGGATCTGTCACCTAGTGTTCCCTCCATCCAATTACAAATCCCTTCTGCCTCCATGTCCTTTTCTTCACAGTAGTAACTCCAAGCCCCACAAGCAGTAGCATGTTGCACTCCTTGTCGATGCCACCACCAAGTGTCTCAACGTTCTTCCCTGCGGCCTCTTCAATTGCTTCGCCTTTCACCCCCGTTTCTTCTTCCATTTCCTCTACTCCCTCTCCCATAAGTCCAAGCTGGATCTCTGACCATCTAGGTCAACTCAAGAGAAAGGTCCCCATAGAACCCATGGACTTTTCTGTCATTCCAAAGAAGGGACCTAAGAAGAAAAAAACTATAACTCACTTCTCTAAGAGCATTTTAGGAGAGAGATTCATGGAGATTGCTTATCCTAATCCCACCAAAGAGAAGAAAGATCTATCTCCTACAGAATTTATAGTGACCCAAGTCACGATGGGAACCTCATCTGAGAGCCTGCAAGGAGAGGCCTTGTCTGCAGTAGACGCCTCTTGTAAGAAGCTTCAAGAAGCAAAGGAGGAGAAGAGAATACTCAAGGAGCAAAACAAACATCTCCTCCAAGCTTTGTAGAGAATGGGAAACGCCTCTTATGATTGTTGCTGAGCCTACTGAAGTTCTCAGTAAGGACAAGATAAATGAATACGCCAAGATTGGAAAACAAGGCACGGTAGTGTCCTCCTAGATAGAGTGAATCCTCAAAGATAGTGAGGAAATAATCAAGAAATTCATAGGACTCTATCAGAGTATAGATCAAGCAAATAATGAGCTACAAGTAGTAGCAGGATCCCTCTCCGAGGAGTTGGACAATGCAGATTGCAACGTGAAACATTTCAGGAAATGGTCGACTACTCAGCTGACGACCTATTAAAGGTCGGCGTCATTGATCACCCGCGGGCACACAACAAAGCTCTCGTTGCACTAGATTACTAGGTTGATCAAATGGAGTATATCCTGGAAAGGATAGATAAAATCAAGGACGAAGCCCTAGATGCAAAACACAACATGGAGCAGACGGTTACAAAGATGGCTCCAGAGATGCTCAGTGAATCATTCACCTTGAGGGAGGTAGACGATACAATCAAGCTCTTCAAGGCTATCGCAACCCAAGGTTTGGCGCCAGAGGTCACTTTTGACCGAGAATCAATCAATAACCTTCTGGCTTGCCGCGATTTCATTGGATTCTGATTGAGGCATGCAAATAGTATGCCAAGCTACCTGACAAGCTCAAGATTGAGAAAGAAACTTGAGAAATCATCGGAGACCACTTCAAGGGTCCTGATCATAATCAACTTTAGACCATGGTTAGCAAGTTTATGGAGTACTGAGCTCAGGGTCACGTCGCTTCTCCCGATAAAAAGAAAGACACTCCACTCAAGCAAAGAGACGACGACGAGTAATTTCTCTTCTTGTGTATGCTTCGATATTTTTGTAAAAATAAAATAAAATTATGTTGGCATTTATGATGACATCATCCATGTTGCACCATGGGATGTTGCCATCCACAAACTTGCCTAAAGTCAACTTTTGACTTTTTAGATATTTTGTAAATAGTGGTTGGTTTCTTTTCTTCTTATTTCTCCTTCTTCTTCTATAAATACTGGAATACTTGTTGTATTCCAGGTGGAAATTATTTTTATGAAAAAGGAAGTGAAGAGAGAAAGACTTTGTGCCTTCTTGTAACAGAAGAGATATTAATATATATGTTAAGAATTTGTGCTCAATATATGTGTTATTTACATCAGATCTTTCTTAAGTTAGATCTATGTTTCTATTCTGTTGGATTCATTCTTATTATCATCATATGTTCATCAGTATTGCTTTGTTTTTTTATGCAAGTAAGTTTGGCTCTGTTTACTACCAGCCCAAAGCATAAACCCTCTGACCTTTCTGTCTTGGAATTCATTTCTTTTCTCCCTTTAGATCTACCTTCCTCCGTTCCTTCCCTCTTACATTTCTGTTCACAGTTGGAACTACCTCTACTAGGATGAGATCCCAAACCCCTAAAGTTAGAATAGTGTATATTTGCACATATTCCTACTTGATAGAATAGCAATAAACCAGTTTCACTTTTTTGTCTCAAAGAGGGGCTTTGCCTTGCATACTGTTGGCCTATTTTTCCTACCTAACCTGTCTAAACCGACAAATTTTCAAAACAATAGTTTTTAGCAACTCCACTGGGGATCAAACTAAGGAAATAATTAAACAAACTGTAAGAATCACTACCAGTTTGCAAATTTTAACTTTTTGTTAAAAATTAAAATTTTTGCAGAAGTGATCAAAACTGAAAATTTCCTTATACAAATCCATAGATCTCGGGTCAAATAGAGCTTTTAGTTCGTTAAAGTTTTACAAAACTTGTATATTTCCGTAGATTTGAGAATCTAACATTTTCCAATATTTTCAAAACCTTGCGAAATTCGGTTCAAGATCTCGAAAATCAGTCCTCTAAAAATCAACCCACTTTTTATCCTTGTTAATCTTTGAAAAAAATTGTAATCGGTTGTTATTAAAGAGGGTAAAATTTAAATATTAAAAAAGTACATGCTGCTGATTTTTGCTAGAAAAATCAGAAAATCAGCAAGTACAAACAAAAATATTGTTGTAAATCTACTCTTAAGTGTTGCAGATCTGAACGGCTACACTAACGGGTGAACAATTTACTCATGGCAGAAGAGCTCGTGGAGAAGTTGATCCAATCTTTGATCTACTTCAAAGGAACAATTTCAGTATCACTCCAGCATGATTCGCATCACTAATTTCAACGGATCGATCAGCCATAAGTTCCTCTCCTCCACAAAAGAGTCAGATTTCACAAGGTGCCTCGACATCAATTTTCAGTGCTCTTTTGCTAAGTGGAGCTACACTTCTTGCTCGTGTTCTTTTTCCCACTTTTAAAATGGCGATAAATCTACCTGTACCATGGGGAAATGCCATGGGTCCTCTAGCACTGCCACATCCAATCACCCTCCCTCATGGAAATCATAAGAATTTCCCAAAGTTTGATGGGAGTAGAAATCAAAGCACGGACGCGCATATAGCTGCATTTATTATGTCATGCAACATTCTAGATGTGACTCACAAAGACGTATCTATACGTATTTCTCGAGACCTTGTAAGGGATCGCATCATAATGGTTCCAGCATTTACCAGCCGGATCCATCACCAGTTGGGCCACATTACGGATTGCATTTGATGACAGGTATAAGCCTTTAGAAGATGCATTCGTGTTATTTTCGCAAATCACTCACATGAAGGAGGCCAATGAAACCATGCACGATTTTATCACCCGATTCAATTCACTAATCAACCATGTGCCGCTTGCCATGTTGCCAACATTAGAGAATCAAAAGTGTTTCTTTATGAACGTAATGATTTCGAGAGTGATTTTATTACTTTTACAGAACAAATACCAACCTTGGTTCTTGCTCAAGTCGGCCATTTCGATAGAAGACAACCCGCTTATATCCGGTGAGTTAAGCCGTGAGTTGTCAAAGTAGCTCGTAAGATTAACTAAGTATATCTAAGACCAGCCGTCATCCTTCCTCCCATTTCTCTAAAAGGAATTCTTCCCACCCCTCCTACATGTCACGTAAACGTCGCCTTGACTTCTATGTTGGGAAAAATTGAACCTTTTACCTATCTCTCCCGATCAATGGTCATAAATTAAGCAATCGTATAATTGATTTTAGAGCTTCGATAATGTCATGCAAAGCAAAGGTCGCCAATGCTTTGGGCCTCACGCTCATAAAACCTTTTGGTAGATATTACTCCATGGAAACCAAGCATGTGCCATTGATTGGTCAAATCAAGGATGTGCGGTTTGCATTCGCAGCATTCCTCGAGAAAAGGGTAAAATGACTATTCTCGTAGCCGATATTCGTAGTAGCGTCACGGAATATTGCTAGGGAGGAGCTTCTGTAAAGAAGTTGGCGGGAAATTCATATGGACTGGTCCAAAGCCAGGATCCCTGTCAAAGGAGTGATGCAGACATTGGAACCAGAATCGCAAAAGAAATATCTAGTCACCAACTCTGATGACCCTAAGGCTCATATTCTTTTTGAATCATCAGGGATGGGAAACTACTTCTTATCCACCGACTCAGATAAAATGGATGTTCTCATCTAAAAAGAGGACCTCAACAAAGTGTGGACATTGTAGTTTGATGGTAGTTGTGCAACAAGTGGATGCGGCATGGAGGCTGTACTTATATCTCCTGAGGAGGAGATTTTCCCTTTTTCTTTCAAGTTGCAGTTCTTCAATACAAATAATACCGCCGAGTATGAATCCTTGTTACTTGGCATGCAAGCTACAAAAGAGAAGGGAATCAAGAATCTAAAAGTGCAAGGTGATGCTGAGCTAATTGTCAATCAGGTGAAAGGGATATACCAAGTAAAGAATGACCAGCTCAGACACTACCGCAATGTAGTATGGGATAACATCGAGGAGTTTGATGCTTTCTTAATCAAAGCAGTTCCGAGAGCTCAAAATGACATGGCTGATTCATTGGCCATCTCAGCATCTCTCATGCTCCCTCACCTGGGGTTAAAAATGGATACATATACCATTGAGGTGGTTTTTCACCCGAGTGTGCGGATAATTCACAAGACTCGACAAGTGTTCAATGATGACAATCAAATTATTGCTTTTCTCGGAGAAAGCTGAAAATTTCAAGGAGCTTCATTTTGATGGATCAAATTTTGCGTGTCATGAGTCTCTCACCAATCAAGCACATGAATCTGATAAAGAAACAGTGATACAACTCAAAGGAAACAAGATTCGAAAGGTTTAGTTTCCTTAGAATGACTATTTGATAATCATGACCGTTTTGTTAAGAAAAAGTGACAAGATGATCCTTCCTCTTCTCCAGAAACTGAATCATCAATTTGGGTACTGCGGAACATCCTCGTTCCGTGAACATCGGGAAGTGTTGTACACCAAGAGAAAAAAATTCGTCAAGCTACTAAAAAAGTACATGGATGTATTAGCATGGTCTTATGCTAATCTGAAGTCTTTCAAGCCAAAGGACATTCGGCACGACATTCCGCTCAAGGATGACGTTAACCCTTTTCATCAAAAGCAAAGGCATTACAACCCCAAGATCTCAGGTACCATCTAGGCTCAAATTTAGAAGATGTTGGATGCAAGAATTATTTTTCCAATTCATCATAGTACCTGGGTTGCAAATATTGTGGCTATGCGGAAGAAGAATTTTGAGATCCGCATATGCGTGGACTTTCGTGAATTTGAACCAGTCATCCTTAATAGATAACTATCCACCGCCGATAATGGATCAAGTGCTGGTAGTAATCGGTTTAGAAATGTTGTCCATGGTTGACAGTTTTTCAGGTTACAATCAAATTCAAGTCACATCGAAGATCAGTTCAAGACATCATTCACCACCCCTTGGGGTACCTTCGCATATAGTAGGATGCCATTCGGTTTAATCAACGCTAGTGTCACCTTCCAACGAGCAATGGACTTTGCGTTTAAAGGCATAATGGGAAAGATCATCATGGTTTACCTAGATGACCTGACCGTGTTCTCCAAGAAATGAAGTGATCACTACGATCATTTGGAACAAGTCTTGATCAGATGCCGAGAACACGGGATTTCACTAAATCCAAAGAAGTTAGTTTTTGGGGTCACTGAAGGGAAGCTGCTAGGACATGTTGTCAACAGAGAGGGAACTAAAATAGATTTCGAAAGAGTCAAGGCTATTTAGAGCCTTACTTTACCTACAAGTAAGATTGGTGTTCACTCCTTCTTCGGAAAGGTGAATTTTCTCGACGCTTTGTCCCCGATTTTGCTTTGAGAAGACTCATCATATATCTAATATGATGAAAAGATCCCAAACATTCCAATAGAGTGAGGAAGGAAAGGCATCATTCGAAGGCATAAATAATTCCTTCACTCACGCTCCTATTCTTAAAAGTATGTCCCGACTTCAACAAAGACTTTATCATGTACGATTATGCATCTACGCATAATGTATCGGCTATGTTGATGCAAAAGAACTTCGAGGAGATAGAATCCTGAATTCTTTCATGAGCTCTCTTCTCAAGCCTCATGAAATGAAGATGTCACAAATGGAAAATCACGCCTTCGCCATGGTAAAAGCAAATCAAAAAATTTTGCTACTATATTCGAATCCTCATACAAAGAGTGCTAGTTCCAGACATGGCTATTAAATCTATCCTGACTCAATAGGAGTTAGGGAGCTTATGAGGGAATTGGATCGCAAAGGTCCAAGAATACGATCTAGACATCAAACCGACCAAGTTGGTAAGGGGTAAGGGCCTGTGTCAGCTAATGGCTGAAAATAAAGACTCAGAGGTACCTGAGGAGCAAACTACTCACGTTGATGAAGAACCAAGTGAGCTGGAGAAAGCATATTCTTTACCCATGGTTCTATTTGTCACAACCAACGATGAATGGTATTTTGACATCACATTCTTTCTCACCTATGGAGAGTGCCCAACTCATCTAACCACTAAGGAAAAGTGAGCAGTAAATCTCAGAGCCGCAAGATATGTCATATGGGATGATGGATTGTACAAACGTGGAATTGACGGCGTTTTCCTATGATGTGTTGATAAGCCGCAACAGATAATATTGTTAAAGAGTTTTCACGATTCAACCTGTGGTGGTCACTTCTCCTCATCCGTGACAACACATAAAATCATTCGGGCCAGGTACTATTGGCCGACACTATTTCAGGATGCAACCACCTAGGTAGAAAAATGTGAACTTTGTCAATAGTTCGTTGGCAAACCAAAGTTGGTTGCATTTCCCCTCAGGCCCATCACTATTGATGAACCATTCAGGGAATGGGGAATTGATTTCATTGGAGCACTCAATCCTTAATCGAGTGTTGGACATAGTTACATCCTAACAATAATGGATTACTTCACAAAATGGGTGGAGCCCATACCTGTCAAGTATGCCACTTATGAAGTTGTTTGTAACTTCATCAAGGAAAATATTATTGTGAGATTCGGCATTCCACACAAAATCATTGCTGAAAACACTTCCAACTTCTCTTCATGAGAAGAAATTGGTTTTTGTTATAGATATGGAAAAAACTTGGCTCATGCTTCTGATTACTACCCCCAAGGAAATGGTCAGTAATCTAACAAAAAGAACTCGTAATTATCATACGGAAGCTAGTTGATGAAAACCAACAAATCGACACAAGTCATCAGACGATGCTTTGTGGGCGATTGTATCACCCAAAGAGATCTCAAAGATGTTACCTTTCCAAGTGTTATATGGGACCAATTCTAAAATCCCTATCTCCATAGAACTTCCGCTCTTCGGCTTGGCTCGAGCAATCGAGGATGAAACTTTTCAGAGTTTTCTTAAAAGAGGATTATGTACCTAATGGAACTTGAAGAAAAGCAAGTGAAAGTGGTCGACAAGATCACTAAACATCAGAATCAAGTCAAGAGGTTGTTCGACAAGAAATCTAGGTAGAAGGATTTCCAAATAGGGGATCTTGTCCTTCTATGGGACAAACGAAGAGAACTGAAAGGTATGCATGGAAATTTTGACTCTCTTTAGAGAGGGCCATACAAGATCAAGTAGCTCAATGGAGAGAATAGTTTCTATCTCTCATATCTGGATGGAACCAAGCTCCTGCTTCCCTATAGCGGGTGGCACATGAAGATCTTCAGGAAGTAGAGCTTTCTCTCTTATTTGTACAGTTTGTTTTCATTGTGTGTTTGCTTTTGTTGTGTGTTTGCTTCTGTTTGTTGTGTGTTCCCTTTCTTCCCTTTTGGTCACCCTTGTTTTTGACTCTCTGTAACCCAATGGATAGGCACATGAAATATGGGATTCTCTACCCTTAAGTTTTACTTAAAGATAATCCCTAGAAAGAGCCAATTGACAAGGGAAATTTTGCAGATAACCATACCAAAATTTTGTTTTGGTCCCTGAAGAGGTCTGACAACATTCAAAATGGCCTAAAACTCCCTTCCGAAATCAAGTTTTAAAAACTTAGCCATTTTCAGCCTTTTTGAGTTGGGCGCAAGAAATGGTGTGTCAACATCAAGAAATGTGCGCCCCTTTGAAAAACCCTTTGGCGCAGAAAATGACATGCCAACATCAGTAAACATGCACCAAATATTTGCACCTAAGGCACGAGAAGTGGTATGTCAACATACCAAAATGTGCGCTAATTAAATTTTCCTAAGGCACTAGAGATATCATGTTGACATCATGAAAATTCGCCCCCTTTATACCCTTTGGCACTGAACTTATCATGTCGACATCATGAAATATGTGCTTAAGGCGCCGAGAGTATTATGTCGACACTAATGCAATTGCACCAAGGCACATTTAAGCCTGTGTCGACACCCTAAAAACCACACCAAAGAAAAGTTGGTGAGATAATTAATGCCAGGTTTTCTATAAATAGGCGCTTAACACCTGTCATTTTCATGAATTGAAAATTGTGAAAAGTATTCCTCTACGCCTGTCAACTATCCCTGTCACACGCGTGCCATTTTTCAAGTTTGTGGACCCCAACGTCGTCCTTCATCCTTTATAAAACCGGGTAAGTGGATTTTATCACTCTTGTTATTGTTTGTGGTTTTGTTTCTTGGTTATTGTTAGGTTTTAGGGTTGTTATAAACCAAAAGGTTAAATCTAAAATGAATAAAATTACCAATGTAACTCACCAAACCACCTTACCTATCCTTCCAGATCTACAAATCGAGAACACCCCGCCTCTAAAAACCTAAAACCATGTTTCCTGCTTATTATCTTATTGCAAAATCTCTCTTTACCATTTGAAAAATTGAAAAAGAGAGAAGAAACCTAAGAAGTTGGAAAGAAGTCCCTAAAAGCTTCTGTGCACTATTTTTGCATGTTACACTCCTCACAGTCACACCTTGGTGCACTATCCTCGCATGCAACATATCCCTAACCCGCACCCAATATAAACACTTAGCAATCTTGTAAGGGTGCGGGTGCATCCTGACCAACATCAACATTGGATGTTGTGTCCTCCAAATCTGTGCCAAGCACTTTCCCTTTGGCACATAGATCTCCCTTGCAACATCTTCTGAAATTACGCCTTTGGTGCACTTAAAATCCATGCAACACCATCTTTTTCAGCGCCCAGCTAAAGCAAATTTCCTAAGGTGTTGGTGCATGAACCTTGACATCAACATGCCATGTTGTGTGTTGCAAACCGCGCCCTGCGCCTTTCTCCTTGGCGCTAAAACCTTTCATGAAACACTCTCCAAAAGTGCGCCCTTTATAACCCTTTGGCGCAGCTTTTCTCCTGTCAACACAGGCACACCTTTTTGCATGTTGACATCCCCAAAAGTGCGCCCAGCCTTTTTAAGCCTCTGTAGCATGCTATGAACTTGCGCCTTGCACCCTAAGCCTTATAATTGCTCATTCTTCTTTCTGCAAGATTTTATTATGGATAACATGATGGTTGACATGGCTCTTCTATGTTGGACCTCCTTATTTCTCCTTGCAGAACAACAACAGCCATCCTCGAGCTCACACATGTATTCATCAAGCAAAAAGCCAACCAAGTCTAAAGGAAAATCAAAGTTGACAAAACAAGAGATGAAGTACAAATATCAGAAATTCAGGATTCCTGACTCATATGCAGAGAGTGATCTCGATATCAGAGACTCCGAGCTTGGGCACATTGATATGGAAGACTTCTAGGTGAGAACCAACCAGGCCACTAGTGGCCCTTGGATGACCAAACTGGTAGGCAGTGGATTACACTTTGCAGTTGGGTTCTTTGGTAAGTGCTATAAATAAGGAATTTATCATGTTGGTTTCCCGTTGCTACAATAAGGACACTAGATGTGTCGAGGATAAAGAGGGAAAGACGGTCATCAACCTAACTACTCGTCACTTTGAAATAACCGTGGGCATTCCTCATCACAAGCAGTATGTCGCCATACGCCTAGAAGATTACAAGAAGGCATGGGAGGACAATGAAGACAAATGTATGCAAATGATGAACGAGCTATATCTAAAAAATAAGAATCGGTGAGCAGGTGGCCACAGACCATCCACCGCAGTGAATTTAATGAGGAACTAAGTGATACAATCACCTTCTTGAGCAGAGTGTTTGGGCTTCCTGATGCCCATCATTTCCATAAATGGATGCTGAGGTATTTAGAGACCATGAGCAAAAATGTAACTAATCAACGTTTTGGCTGGGGAAATCATCAATGACACCATCTCTCAACAACTTCAACATGTCATGACAACTGGGAAGTTCTATATGAATTCCTACGTTGTATATGCTACAGCATCAGCGAGAGATTTTGCAGGCCTAGCTCGGAATGGGGTATGGCCTCAAGTCAAAATATATGAATACTACCCAGAGCTAAGGCTCGAGAATAGCATCCCCTAGTTCTCAAAAATCAACGATGCCTTCTTCTATGAGGTGATCTGCCTATTGAGGCCAAATATGAGACATGGTCGAACTAGCCCGAGTGTGGTCACTGTCACAAAGAAGTGGGGGCATTGTTCATGTAGTTTCCCACATTCACGTATCTCAAGGTGGTGAATTTCGAAGGCAAACCGACCAAACTACCAAGGTATGCAGGACCAAGCTGATTCCCTTGGAGTTGTCAAGACAACTGATCACATACCATGAGAAATGCATGAAGAGAAAGAATGGAGGAACTCCATTCCTCCTTAGTGTGGGCCGATACACCTGCACCACACTGGCCAAAGCACGGGAAATGTATGCCGAGCTTGAATTGTTGAATCTAAAGCACAACTTCCCAGCCAGGAAGACCTTTGATTGCCGAAGTTACCTCCCAAAGGAAAAAATTGATCCCATCCATGTCCCTGAGATCGAGGACATCTACATCAACCTGACACACGAAATAGATCTCAGGAGAAAGGATCACTCCAAGTTCGGGTCTTGAGGAAATCGCTCATTATGTCGTAGCCATTCCACGAACTCCGATCGAGAAATTGATCAAGTCTACCTTGATATAGATGAGGATGATTGTTGTTCACAAAAGTTGACAGAGCAAGGCACCAAAGACCATTCAGAAAGGGTCAAGCCCATGTTGCAGCGCACCAAGCATTGGTGCCAACAGAATGGTCTCACCTATTTTGGGGTAGATTTCACCGCTTCTCGCTTCGGGAAGATCACCTCCAAGGCCTACCCAAGTGCCGAAAGGAAAAAGAAAAGACAAGGATGGAGAATTAAGCAAAGAAGAAGCTCCTCAAATCCCTCCTTCTACTTTCGAGAAGCAAGTGGTGACATGGTGTCTCTAGGTAAAGAAGAAGAGACCACCGAAGTTTCGACGGACACATCCACTCAGGATGTGGTTACAGCCACAACCACCGAGATACACATCATTCCTTCTTCCACTCCTTCTCCTCCCCCGTTGTTGAAACATCTATCCTAATGGATGTTTCTTCTTCTCTCCCTTCCTCCCTTCCATCTCCCACCTCTTCCATCTTCTCCTCTCTCGCGGATCTGTCACCCAGTGTTCCCTCCATCCAATTACAAATCCCTTCTACCTCCATGTCCTTTTCTTCACCGGGTAGTAACTCCATGCCCCACTGGCAGTAGCGTGTTGCACTCCTTGTCGATGCCACCACCAAGTGTCTCAACGTTCTTCCCCGTAGCCTCTTCAATTGCTTCCCCTTTCACCCCTATTTCTTCTTCCATTTCCTCTACTCCCTCTTCCATAAGTCCAAACTAGATCTCGGACCATCTGGGTCAACTCAAGAGAAAGGTCCCCATAGCACCCATGGAATTCTCTGTCATTCCAAAGAAGGGACCTAAGAAGCAAAAATCTATAACTCACTTCTCTAAGAGCATTTCAGGAGAGAGAGTCATGGAGATTGTTTATCCAGATCCCAATAAAGAGAAGAAATATCTGTCTCCTAAAGAATTTACAGTGACCCAAGTCATGATGGAAACCTCATTTGAGAGCTTGCAAGGAGAGGCCTTGTCTGCAGTAGATGCCCTCTGCAAGAAGCTTTAGGAAGTAAAGGAGGAGAAGAGAATACTCAAGGAGAAAAACAAACATCTCCTCCAAGCTTTGCAAAGAATGGGCAATGCTCCTCCTATGACTTCCGCCGAGCCTACTGAAGTTCTCAGTCAAGACAAGATAAATGAATACGCCAAGATTGGTGAACAAGGCGTGGTAGTGTCCTCCTGGATAGAGTGAATCCTCAGAGATAGTGAGGAAATAATCAAGAAATTCACAGGACTCTATTAGAGTATAGATCAAGTAAATAATGAGCTACAAGTAGTAGCAAGATCCCTCTCCGAGGAGTTGGACAATGCCATATTGCAACACGAAACATTCCAAGCAATGGTCGACTACTCAGTTGATGACCTATTAAAGGTCGGCATCATTGATCACCTACGGGCACACAACAAAGCTCTCGTTGCAGGATTACCGGGTTGATCAAATGGAGTATATCTTGGAAAGGATAGATAAAATCAAGGATGAATCCCTAGATGCAAAACACAACATGGAGCAGATGGTTACAAAGATGGCTCTAGAGATGCTCAGTGAATCATTCACCTTGAGGGAGGTCGATGATATAATCAAGCTCTTCAAGGCTATCACAACCCAAGGTTTGGCGCCAGAGGTCACTTTTGACTAAGAATCAATCAATAACCTTTTGGCTTGCCGCGATTTCATTGGATTCTTGATTGAGGCATGCGAAGAGTACACCAAGCTACTTGAAAAGCTCAAGACTGAAAAAAAAACTTGCGAAGTCATCAGAGACCACTTCAAGGGCCCTGATCATAATCAACTTCAGACCGTGGTTAGCATTTTTATGGAGTACCGAGCTCAGTGTCACATCTCCTCTCCCGATCAAAAGCAAAACACTCCTTTCAAGCAAAGAGATGACGACGAGTAGTTTATCTTCTTGTGTACACTTTGATCTTTTGTAAAAATATTTAAAAATTATGTTGGCATTTACAATGACATCATGATCACCAATATCAAAATGAACTCTACCCGAGTCACCATGTCACCAACCAACTCTTGAAGGGGTGAGTCATCGTCACGAGGGGGCCAACCCCATGATTAAAACAAAATCATTGCATTCAGAATGTCAAAAGGATCAACTATAGTCCAACTTCAAATAATGTAAAGTGCCGACCGAATCATGTTCATCGATGATCACCCAAAAGGTAAGGGTTATAAACTATAGTCAAGTGTTATCGAAACACAAAAGCCAACAAGTATTACATGGTCATGTTTAAACGAAGGTGGAAACTATATATTATAGCATGTGTTACCAAGGTGGCGAGTATGACAAAGGTGGCCTTTTATAAAAGTGCCCCATATACATTTAAAATTCAATAATGTGCTAAGTCCACAAAGGTGGCCAAACCAAATGGAGATCAGTGATCAAGTGCAAAGGTGGTCCCCATGTCAAGAGAGTTGAAGATGATCTACAGTATGTCACCAATGTGACCACTTAGACAAGGAATGTCAACATCAGAATCTGAGCATGGAGATGGTCCCCATCAAATGGATGTGTGGATGGTTTTTTTTCAAATATTGCAAGTATTGTAATTATTTTTCTCACAAACAAGGAGTTTTTTTTCATGCCTTCATAAAAGGATAGAACAAACAAGAAGACGAATTCACATGCACAAGGAAAGATACTTGTCAGCAAGCAAGCTTATTATTAGCAAATTATTCACCTTTATTTTCTTAAAAATAGAATAGTCAACTTCATTTTGACTGTAATGTAATTAAGGCTATTAATGCCTATTTGTAATTGCATGTTCTATTTTTATTCCTTTATCTATTATTAAATAAAGGATAAAAATAGGATGCATGGGTGATCTACAAGCCTTAGTCTATTTTTAGGAAGGGTGGGAAAAATATTTTGCTATATATTGTGTGCTTTGGCAAAGCACAAGGAGGATTTTTGGATATAGGAGTACTGAAGCAATTTCTGCCATTTTTTCCCTCTGAATGTGAAGTATTTTTTGCCTTTCCAAATTATTTATAGTCTTGTGTATGTTTCAATTAATCTTGTGAATGAAAATTCCCTGATTAATCATCTTACCTTGTTGTAAAATTTAGTAATTTCTGCATGATATTAATGTGCATGTTTATCTTAGCAATATTATTGTGATACTTTCCTCAATACCTCGAAGTGTTTTTCCCTTAACATTCTATAGAAAATTATTTTGGTTCGTGCATCAAGAATCCTTTCACATATCAATTGTGCATATACTCAGTCAAAGCCCTCATACAAATTTTGTGTATCACCTTAGTTTTAATTATTTTACAGTCATATTTTACCCTTAAACCCCATAAATCAAGTTTAGGATACATCAATAAGGAACTGCCTTGATACCAGAGACTCACCTCAAAATAGGTATACCCACAGACCTGAGGTGTTTCCATTGTATCTATGAAAGAGAGAGATCAATTTTGCAAGCTTAGAACACTGCAACCATCTCTCTACAGGGTGCACTTTCGAGAGATAACAATTTTTGGCATGCCGGTGGGACAACGAATCAGATCTGCATGCAAGTTACAACTATCTAAAATAGATCTACATCAGATTTACAAAAGATTTAAAGTTACTTTTGGGAGAGCAAGTTGAAATTTATTTTAAATATTTAAAGATCTTTTGGTGACTCGTAAAGCTGATTTCATACCTAGTATTGCAGCATGTTCCATGCCTAAAGTGACTACAAGATCATCGGTAAGAGGAATTCCTCCTGATTTTGTTTCTTTACCTTTGAATTTTACAAGAAGGAGAAGAGTTGGTAATACTTTACCTTATAATAGGCCTGGTTTTGATAACCCTCCTCCTAATATTCCTTCACCATGTGTCAATATTTTTGTTCAAATCCCAGTTTTTCAAATGGCTATTCAACCACCAAGAAATTTTGTGACCTTTACTAATGGCAGCCCATTAGTAATCCTAGTTTACCATGACATCCCTAATGCTGCCATGAAAAGTTTGTCATCATTCACTGGTGAAAATCAGGTGACACCTACAGAGCACATTAAAGATGTCATAGCCTTATGTGCAGTTCATAATATTACTCATGAGGATGTAGCTTTGAGACTTTTAGCTACATCTCTTAAAGGACAAGCCTTGCAATGGTATAGAAATCTAGAGATTGGATGCATAAGAACTTGGGATGACTTAGGTGATAAATTGCTGAAACAATTTCAAGATAATTCAAATCATTTATCTCTTATAGAACAATTGTCTACCATTAAAAGAGATCCCAATGAATTTATGTCAAGTTTCAACATCCGTTTTTCTAGAACTTGGGAAATAATTCCAGCAAGTGTCAAGCCTCAAGCTGATCACACTTTTCTTTATTATCTTAGGGCATTAAACAATGATATTTCAACTATGATTCAGTCTATGGGAGGAGAGACGCTCCCAACAGCCTATGATATCGCCATCCGAGCTGAAAATAG
The DNA here is from genome assembly GCA_018340775.1 of Taxus wallichiana var. yunnanensis. Lineage (NCBI taxonomy): Eukaryota > Viridiplantae > Streptophyta > Pinopsida > Cupressales > Taxaceae > Taxus > Taxus wallichiana. Next base: position 735,817,461 of record CM031238.1, on the reverse strand, counting down.
TCTTATTCAAGATGGAAAATTAGCACCAAGGCCTTCAATGCCTTTTTGGTAGATTTAGCACCTATTCCTCAGCCTATCACAATTATAGAACCTATTGTTTCCACCCCATCAGATGACATATTTAAAGCTTTGCAGACTATGGGGAACAAGATGACTTCAATTGAGAATAGGATTGCATTACCTAGTAGACCTTATCAGGCTCCTTATCAAGCAAAATCAGCTAAATCAAGCAAAATAGGCAGCCTTACCAACATAATCAAAATTATAGGCAGCCTTATCAGCAAAGGCAATTTGACCCAAAGGCTCCTAGTTCATCTAACGCTTTAGTTCTAGTTAATATGGCTACAAAAGAGTGGTGTCAACCTTGTAATCAACCTCATTCAGCTACAAGTTTCCCAAATGATCTTTTTCGAACATAAGTCTTGTTGCACAACCTCAATCTGAGACATTATTCATGCCTCAAATGGAGAGTGGGCAGCAAGATACTCAGGTTCAGAAAGCACCTGAACAAAATTTAGTCAATTTCAATGAGGATGATTTCATTGTAGTCACTACTAGGGCTCAAGGAAAAGCTGTTGAAAGTCAAAAACAACAAAATAGGCATGTTTTTCCCACTGTCACTGATAAGACAACATCTACAGCCCCAAAAAAACCAGCTAATAGTCTGTTATTCCTCAAAAACAACAAGTGTTTCAGCTGATAAAGGACAGCAAAAACAACTACAAGCCTGACCCAAGAAGATTGTTTATACCTCAGATATCAAAGACAACTGAAGCAAGAATCATTTTTGCTAAGGCCTATGCTAAAACAGTTGAATATGTCTCTAAAACTTGTTGCTTCTTTTAACATTTTTGATGTAATGAAAAAGCATAATTTTAACATCTCAATGTGGGATGCTCTAAGTATTCAGGACAACAAGATTTACTTTCTCATGAACTAGCTAAGCTACAGATTTCTTCTAAAACAACATAGAAAAGGAAGTCCAGAAGGTAGACATGGTCCTCAAAACAATGGAACAAGATCACATCAAAGAAGTTAAATGGATGGTTCAGAAAGTCTTAAATTCTCATGACATCAAGAAGCCACCACCATTTTATCTATCACTGATTATTGGAGAACATCTTGTTCATAACTGTATGGTGGACAACGGTGCAAGTAGCACAGTTATGCCAAAAGCAATTGCAGAAAAATTGGGTCTGTAGTATGAGCCTACAGAAAAGAGTGTCTTATAGCTTGATGGAACTGCAACTAATATAGTTGGTGTAATAAGGAATTTAGAGGTAACATTGCATGCTTTCCCAAATGTTTCTATTCTACAAGACGTCACTATTGTAGATTTACCTCCTTACTTTGCATTATGCTTATCTAGAGATTTCATAAGCAAAGATAGGAGGTTATCTCTCTTCAGATTGGTCCTTATTTTTCACTACTCATTACGGCACCAAAGTTACTATCAATTCAAACCATTGGCCAGATTTCACATTGAGCCTCACTCTTCCAAATGCAATGGCTAATTATTCAACCTTAGATCAATCTGATTTTGATGATGTAGCTCAGGTTTCAACATTAGATGGTGTTTCTAACATGTTTATGGATGAAAATATAGTTGAAGAACATGCTCATGATCCTTTTAAGGAAGTTGAAGAACATTTTTTTGGTGTGTATTGTATGCATGAAGAAAATACACCACTTCCCTTATTATCCAAAATAGAAAATTTAGTAGAAGGGATTTGGAAGCTTCATTTTGATGGAGCTAAGAACAAGAAAGGACAGGGAGCAGGTTTGATGCTCACTTCCCCAATAAATGAAAGGTATTTCTCAGCTTTGAGTCTCAATTTTCATGCACTTATAAAGTAGTTGAATACGAATCATTAATTCATGGCTTACTTTGGGCCAAAAAGAGAGGTATCAACACATTACAAATCTTTGGTGATTCTGAGTTGGTTATCAATCAAGTAAAGAATTTAATGTTTGTAAGAATCCATTAATGAAGTCTTATAGACATAGAGTTTCAGACTTAATGGAATATTTTGATGCTATTAATATTCAATCCATTCCTAGAACTGAAAATAAGCATGCAGATAGACATTTTGCAACAGTTGGTGTTAGTTTTGAAGTGTTGGAACAGATAGAGAACAACAAAATTCAGCCTCATATTAAGCTAATTGTTAGGCCTTCTATACCTGATAATGACTTGAATTGGTAGGTTTTTGAAAGTGATGATCAAATCTACAGGTTTTTTAGGAAGAAGCTGAGTTTTCTGTAGTAAACCAGGATAAATTACAACATTTATACGGTGATCAAATTGTTTAATTAAGAACAAATAAGTTGCCTCGAGGTCTAGTTACCTTAGAAGACATTTTCAGCACTGATGATCAGTTAAGAAAAGACAAAATGAAGATGTCAACACATGTTGATAATTATGAAGAGGTCTCAATTGATGAAGAAAAAAATTTGTTTCTCGAAAAGGTATATTCCTCAGTTGAAAAGTAGTCATTTATTGATCTTTGTAAAGAATTTAAAGATTTTTCACTTGGAGATACCAAGACTGAAAGGGTTTGATCCCATTTTAGCACAACATACTATTGAATTATAGCCAAATTCTAAACCAGTTAGGCAAAAATAGAGGCCTATAAATCCCAAAATAGAGCCTCTAATGAGGAAAGAATTATCCAAGTTGATTGAATTAGGTATTATCTTTCCAGTTAAGCATTCAAGTTGGGTAGAAAATCTTGTTCTGTTAGGAAGAAGAATGGAGAAATCAGATTATGTGTGGATTTCAGAGATCTTAATAAAGCTTCATTAAAAGATCACTACCCACTTCCAAATATGGATCAGATTTTGAGAACATTTTTTAGTTCAAATAGACTATCTCTTCTAGATGGTTATAGTGGATATAATCATATTTTAGTTGAGAAGAAGATAGGTACAAAACAAATTTTACCACCAAGTGGGGTACTTATGCTTACAAAAGAATGCCTTTTGGCCTTTCAAATGTTGGTGCAACGTTTCAACGTGCAATGGACATGGATTTTCATAACTTGTTAAATAAATGCATCCTTGTTTATTTAGATGATGTTATTGTATTTTGAAAGATTTTGATGAACATCTGATACATCTAAGACATACTTTTCAGTTATGTAGGTAATTTGGAATATCTTTGAATCCCAAAAAGTCTATCTTTTAGTACATCAAGGTAAACTACTTGGTCATATTGTTTCTAAACAAGGATTAGCAATTGATCCTTTCAGAATTGAAGCCATATCACAGCTATCATTGCCTCATCATAAGAAGGCATTACATAGTTTTCTTGGAAAAATCAACTTTGTTAGAAGATTTGTTCAGATTTTGCAGCATTGGTTAAACCATTGACACTATGTTAAAAAAAGAGAAAACTTTCTCTTGGACCAAGGAAGGGAGAGAAGGGTTTGAAGCAATCAAAATAGCCATCTCTCAAGCTCCTACTCTTGCAAATCCAAATTTTGATAAAGATTTTACAATGTATGCATTTGTAGGAACTGAAACAATCTCAGCTATATTAACTCAGGTTAATGATGAAAATATTGAATAACCAATTGCTTTCTTTGGACAAAGCTTGCATGATTATGAAACAAGGTACACATTTCTTGAGAAACAAGTACTTTCAGTAGTCAGGGGACTAAAGAATTTTAAGTATATGCTTTCAAACAATAAAATCCATGTTCTTGTTTCTCATCCAAGTGTGAAAGATTTCTTGTTAAATAAATAATTGAATGAGAAAAGAATAGGCTGGATAATGAAAGTTATGGAATATGATGTTGATATCCGGGTTGCTAAGATAGTTTGAGGAAAAGGTTTGTGTGAACACCTAATTGCTGATATGGAAAAACAACAAGCTACATAACCCAAAGATTCAAAACAGTATGCTGAAATTGCTTATCAGCAATCAAACATCATGGTCTAACTAGAAAATCAAGCAACCTGAACTTGCTCAAGAAAATCAGGAATCAAAATGGATGACTGATTTGGTTAACTATTTATACAGCATGACACCTATCTAGAAGTTATGGACAAGAATAAATGAAGATATTTCAGATTACAAGTTGTCCCCTATATCTTTGTTGATAGTGTGTTCTTCAAAAGAGATATAAATGGAATCTTGTTGCGATGTGTTGACTATGATAAAATTCAGAAATTACTATCAGAATTCCATGAAGGACCTGCAGAGGTCACTTCTCATCACGTACCATAGCCTTAAAAATCATGAAAGTTGGTTACTATTGGCCTAGCATATTCAAGGATTGTTTTGAATGGATCAAAAAGTGTAAAAATGTGCTTTCTTTGTTGGAAAAGAATGTTTAGCTTTCGCTTCCTTTACAACCTATTTAGTTGATCAACCTTTTATGTAGTGGGGTCTTGACTTTATTGGCATGATAAACCCACCTTCATCACAAGGACACAAGTAATCTTAACTGCTATATATTATTTTACATGATGGACTGAAGCAATAGCCTTTAAAGATGCTAATGAAACTTTGATACTATCCTTTTATGAAGGTATAGTTTATAGATTTTGTGTCCCAACAACTATCATATCAGATAATGCTTTAGCATTTCTTGGTGCAAAGATAATAGATTGGGTTATCAACCATGGAATTTACTTAAGTTCTTCATCTAATTATTACCCACAAGGTAATGGCTTGGCTGAAAGTACTAACAAGAACCTTTTAAGGATCATCAAAAGAACACTCAAAGATAATCAAAGAGCTTGGCATCTGATGTTGAATTCAACACTTTGGGCTAATAGAGTGACTCCTAAAAGATCAGTTGGTAATTCACCATACAAACTTGTGTATGGAAAAGAAGCAAGAATTCCTATTTTAGTTGAGTTACCTGCATTAGATTTGTTGCACCAAATGGAGCTGCTTGAGAATGAACAATTGCAGGTTTGTTATGCAGAGTTAATGGAATTACAAGAGCTAAGAGATCAAGCTTATTTGAATATGGAAAAGAATTAGAAACAGATGAAGAAGACTTTTGACAAGAAAGCCAAATTTAGAATCTTCAATGAAGGAGATATTGTGTTAAAGTGGGATGTTGATTGTGCAAAATCAGGAAGACACACAAAGTTTGATACAATCTGGAGTGGTCCTTACATGATTTCATCTTGTAAAGAACATAATTCTTTTCAACTCTTGAGGCTGAATGGAGAGGAACTTCCCATTCCTGTGAATGGTATGTTTCTCAAACACTGTTATTAAAAATCCTACAGTGTCTATTTAGAGTAGGATTTCCCTTCAATAAGTTAGTTCTTGCACATTGCAATGTTTTTCAATTCAGTAAGTGCATTGTGTACGTGATCTAGTTTACCAGATCCTTTCCCAATTTTAGTTTCATTTTGGAAGGGTTGGACCTTCAAAAAAGGCAGATTTTAGTTTCATGTTTGGACTCCATGCCCAATGGACAAGAGCAAGGCACTGGTCTATAAGCTAGTAGGTAGCTTTCCCCGTAGGATAGCAAGAAATGTTGACAATTTTTGCACTTGTGCAAAAATGGGCAACTCAAAACTTTGTTATGATGGATAGCATTGGTGAAGTATACCTAAGATAGGGAGTTTCTTTCATATAATATTGTTATTGTTGAATTAATTCATGATTACATGAAATATGCAGCTATGTGTGTTGTTACAAAATGTAATAGATCACATAGTCTACAAATTGATGATTATCTTTAGCAAAAGAACACAAGGCCCCAAAGGACAATTGTTTTGTCTTGAAGAAGACATTCAGTTACAGAATAGGTGAATTGCTAAGTTTTGGAACAAAAACATAAATGTAGATTGCAGAAATCAGAGTTCATTACTGGATGTTACATGTTTTCTTTAATGTTCTTTCCTTCATGTTTAAGACATTCAATTATATTACTGAGTTGTTTAGTTCATCATACAATCCATATAGAAAGTTGAAATGCGAAAGAAATATACAACTCATTTTCAGAATTCAATGTTTTATTCATAAGGAATTTTCAAATGTTTCCCACACAAGCCGTGGGATGTAACTAAAAAGTAAAGTACAACTATTGAAATAAGAGGTACACATGCATGAAAAAGAAAATAAAGGAGTATGAGTGAACCCATCATTGCCTTGGGGTTTTTCTTCTTTGGTTGAGACATCTCCATTTCCAGCTTTGTTCCTTCTCCATCTTCATTTTGAGATCATTGTACCTAAAAAGAAAAAAAGAGAGAACTATCAGTTATGAGCTCAAGGATCAATCCATATTCCTATATTGTCCTAATTCATGCATATGAATCTCTTAACAATAGGAGATATAGTTTACTTGAAGATCAAACTACATACATGTTTTACTCACTCAGAAAGAAGGAGAGAAGAAAAAAGAAAACCATGGACATAAGAGAGGCCAAAAATCCTAAATATTTTCTAACTATTTTCTTAAGTGTGTAGGTACAGGTTGTAGCCAAGAAGAAATAAATTAAGTCTTTCACTATAAACACAGATTACAGATTTCAATGACTCCTATCCTATGGCATAAAAATAAAGTCTTAATTACATGTTGGAATAAAGGAAGAATGCAACTCAAGTTTCATTAATTGTCCTATAAATGGAAGAAGTTACAGCAGACAGGAAGAGAGACTGGAAAATATAAGTACATGTTTCAGTTTTTATACTGAAGAAGAAGAATCATATTTCAAGAAACTGAAGTTAACTCAAAAAAAGGGTTACAACTGAAACAAAATGAAAAAAGAAGATTCTATCGAAAAAAAATTTACCAAGGGCTTCGCCATGAAAAATCAACATTTCAAATTTTTTTTAACTACAACATGCCAAAAATAAATACTACTATCAAGGAAATAAAGAATCTAAGTAAAAGAAACAAGATTACAGTATTCCAACAAAGTGACAGAATCATTTCAGAATTAAAGTAAGAAGCACTTTTGGAAAATTGAAGTACAACCAATGAAAAAGAAAAAATTACAACATAGGTATAGATTCAAGATCAAAGCATAATCCATTTTGACAAAGTAAAGATCAAATAAGTACAACCATTTATGCAAGGAAAAGATCAACTATCAGGAAATAAATGAATCATAAAAAAAGCAATAAGCTCAAGGTACATAAGTGAATACAAAGCAAAAAATCAAGTTAGTAAGAAGCAATGAAATGATATATGCAATACAAATAACAACTTCAAGAAAGCATACTATGAAGCTTCATGATTTACAATTGAACAAATGATAAGCATGCAAGTTTCTAATTGATCATTTAGGCTATATGCTTTTATTTAATTAAAGCAAGTGCTTCATGTTTTAATACACAAGTGAATGGAGTATCAAAACACCAACTAAGTGTGTCAAAATGTAGTAAAAAGCATCCAAGTGGCATAAAATTAAAATATATTCGAGCATCCTAAGAAATCCAGGTTGTAAAATCAATAAGAAAACAAGAATCAGAGTTTTCATAAGCCATTTTAAAATATGCAGGATCTGAGCTCAAAATTTTCTCGATAGAACAAAGTAAAAGTAACTCAGAAAAGCCACCAAATGTGGAGTTTCAAGAGATCAAAAGGAATGATGGTATAGTGTCACAGAGAATGAAGAACATAAAAGAAAAAAATGCTACAAGATCATTCCCTAAGGGACAAGAAGGAGCTCCAAATTATTCACAGATCAAGTTAATGGTCAGTAAATGCAAAGTTACAGAATCAACCTCGAGTTCAAAAAGTATGCAACTATAGGTTATAAGAGATCAACCCAAAAGGTGAGACTTCAAAGTTTTTAAAAAAGCATCAAAGTATTCAATTCTTTGGATGAAATAGAACTCAAATAAATTAACAAAATAGTTCGTAGTTTGAGTCAAGAAAAAGAAAAGTTACAGAAAAAATAAAAGAGCTCTACATAATGATGGAATAAGGTTTCAGTAGAAAAATGCAAAATTTATAGACCATATAGAAGGAATCTTATTATCAGTGTCTCGAGAATCAAATGGAAAAAACAACGAGGATACAGATCTTGGGAAAACTCGGACAGAGGTCAATAATAGACTTGCCAACAATAAAGGAGAAGTTTTGAGCTTAGAATACTACTACCCAGAACAATGAAAGCTACAGAAGTGAAAAACACCTCAAGACTTGAATCTGCAATGAAGGAGAATACAAAGTAAATGTTGCACACAAATGGATCTCAAATCAAGCTCAAGGATATGAAGATGATCAGAAAACCGCAAAACCATAAGTTTCTCAAAACTTTCAATACCCAAATGGAGCCATGAAACAAAAATGAGCTCATACAAAGTTATTCAGAGCTACATAGTAGAAAACACGATATCACAGAGTCTTTTCAAGCTCATTTTATCAATGGCCAAAGCGTGAAAATATAAAGAAAACCAAAATGCAATTATAGTGCATGATGAAAACCAATATTTCAAAACTTTTATAGATGTTATCTACATAGAGTTGAAGAATTTCTCAAAACTCAGATCTACAAGTACCCACATCTTAGAAAACAAAGATCCTGGCCAATAAATGAAGACCCATTAATGGGTAGCAATCAAAATCAGAGTAACAACAAGTACTTACTGGTATTTGAAGTTGACTAAACCCTCAAGAAATCATCAAGTTCAGAGAAAGAAGATCAAACTAAAACAAGGTTCAACTTGAAAAGAGCAAGGCCGAGCCATGAAATCACATAGAAAATGCAAAGAAAGAATAGATCATCAGTATTTCTCAAAGAAAAAATGGAAATGATGAATCAACAATGATACCCAAGGAGGTCGGGACTTACCTTCCCTCATCAGATAGAGGAATGGTTACTAAAATCTACAGATCTCAAGTGCAAAGAATGGTGTCCACTAAGAATCCTCACAGGAATTCACAAGACACATAGATATTTTGAACAAATCCAAGCTCGAACCCATAGGAAATATCACAACACCTCCTCAGAAAAATCAAATAGATCGAACGACAAGAAAATATAGGTGCAAGAGAAGATCTAGAGAACCAATCTGCAATGGGAGTCGAGCTTCAAGTTACCAACAATGGCGTCGAAAAAAAAAAAAATTTCCAAGGCTTTTCCCCGTAGACCAAAGATCCAAATGAAGTGATTATTGGAAACCGATTGACCTTTTACCTGAGCCCAAGCATTGGGTTAGTTTGAACTCGACCATGGTCAAAGATCAATGGCCACAAAGCAAAAGGACAATAGATCAACGCTCGAGGATCGATCCTCAAGTTGAAGAAAACTACCTGGGTAAGATGCCACCGACAACATTCAATGTAGGTCAAAACCTTAACTACAGTTTCAAGATCGATGGCCTGAGATATCAAAGTACAAAGATCAACGATTACAAAATGATCACCAATATCAAAGTGAACTCTACCTGAGTCAGCCATGTCACCGACCAACTATTGAAGGGGTGAGTCATCATCACGAGGGGGCCAACCCCATGATTAAAAAACAAAATCATTGCATTCAGAATGTCAAAAGGATCAACTATAGTCCAACTTCAAATAATGTAAAGTGTCGACTGAATCATGTTCACCGATGATCACCCAAAAGGTAAGGGTTATAAACTATAGTCAAGTGTTATCCAAATGCAAAAGCCAACAAGTATTACATGGTCATGTTTAATCGAAGGTGACAACTATATATTATAGCATGTGTTACCAAGGTGGCCGAGTATGACATGGTGGCCTTTTACAAAAGTGCCCCCATATACATTTAAAATTCAATAATGTGCTAAGTCCACAAAGGTGGCCAAACCAAATGGAGATCAAGTGATCAAGTGCAAAGGTGGTCCCCATGGTCAAGAGAGTTGAAGATGATCTATAGTATGTCACCAATGTGATCACTTAGAAAAGGAATGTCAACATTAGAATCTGAGCATGGAGGTGGTCCCCATCAAATGGATGTGTAGATGGTAATTTTTGCAAATATTGCAAGTATTGTAATTATTTTGCTCACAAACAAGGAGTTATTTTTGCATGCCTTCACAAGAAAGAAAAAAAAAAGATGAATTCACATGCACAAGGAAAGAGACTTGTCTAGCAAGCAAGCTTATTATTAGCAAATTATTCACCTTTATTTTCTTAAAAATAGAACAGTCAACTTCATTTTGACTGTAATGTAATTAAGGCTATAAATGCCTATTTGTAATTACATGTTCTATTTTTATTCCTTTATCTATTATTAAATAAAGGATAAAAATAGGATGCATGGGTGAGTACAAGCCTTAGTCTATTTTTAGGAAGGGTGGGGAAAATATTTTGCTATATATTGTGTGCTTTGGCAAAGCACAAGGAGGAATTTTTGGATATAGGAGTATTGAAGCAATTTCTGCCAGTTTTTCCCTCTGAATGTGAAGTATTTTTTCCTTTCCAAATTATTTGCAGTCTTGTGTATGTTTCAATTAATCTTATGAATGAAAATTCCCTGATTAATCATCTTACCTGTTGCAAAATTTAGTAATTTCTGTATGATATTAATGTGCATGTTTAGCTTAGCAGTATTGTTGTGATACTTTCCCTCAATACCTCAAGTGTTTTTCCCTTAACATTCTGTAGAAAAAGTTGGTTCGTGCATCAAGAATCCTTTTACATATCAATTTTACATATACTTAGTCAAATCCCTCATACAAATTTGGTGTATCACCTTAGTTTTAATTATTTTATAGTCATCTTTTACCCTTAAACCCTAGAAATCAGTTTAGGATACCTCAATAAGGAACCGGCCTTGATACCGAGATACTCACCTCAAAATAGGTATACCCATAGACCTGAGGTATTTCCATTGTATCAAACATGCTACGGTGAAAAATTTTCATTGTAGTCAACTTCATATTGTTGCATAAAAAAAGAGAGAGAGATCAATTTCATATGGAGGTGTAGCTTTTGCTATGACTTGTGGTGCATGTTAAAGATTTGTAGATACAGTAGACTTGTTGCTCTAAAGTTTCATCTGCCATATCATCATGCGGAATAACTACTTCTATACTCACTATTTTCTCTATACTTCCATACCATGCTTCATTCTCAATGAACTCTACATCCCCGCTGATCACAAAATTTCCAAAGTGATAGGATTATACAACTTGTATGCTTTTTTATTCTCTGAATACCCAATAAAAATATACTTTTCTCCTTTTTTTATCTAACTTCTTCCTTAGCTCATCAGGTACATGTACATATGCTACACAACCAAAAAATCTTAAATGTGAAACATTTTGTTTCTTGTTTGTCCATGCTTGTTAAGGAACCATGTTCATAACAAGTGTTTTTCAACACTGTTCAAAATATAAAAAGAAGTTGCTACTGCTTCTTCCAAGTACTCATTTGAAAGTTGTTTTTCCTTTAACATGCTTTTTTCATATCCATGATGTTTTTATTTTTCTTTTTGCTACACTATTTTGTTGTGGTGTATACCTAGTAGTCAATTGCTTGTGTATACCATGATATCTACAAAACCTTATAAACTCATTTGAAACATACTCACCTCCTCTTTCCGTTCTTATAACTTTGATGTATTATACACTTTGATTCTTCACTAATGCTTTGAATTGATAAAATGTATCAAAGGCATCAGATTTATTTATGAGAAAATAAACCCATGTCTTCCTTGTGTAATCATAAATGAATGTCATAAAATAATAATAACCTCCAATAGAAGTTGTCGACATAGGTCGTGTTGATGTGTAATCACAACACCCCTGAATTTCTGCAACTCGATGGGTTGAAACTCTCAATGTGATTGCATAACATGGAGCTTTTCCCAAAGTGTGGGAATTTGCAATCGGGAAAGATCTCTGGATGAAGGTTGGTTCTTATTCCTCTGTTCAGATGCACACATTCAAATTGTAGAGGATCTATCCTAAAATATACTCTAACTTTCCAAGGAGACAAGGTTAAGAAGATGCAAGAAAATAAACCTAAATTAACAGAGGTGATGCACCTTTGAAGGAATGCTGAAAACATACTTATCCATTAAACACAAACCATTAAAAATGAAAAAAAAAACCACCACGCATGAGATAACCATGACTGTAATGAGATATCAGATGAAGGCAATGAACACAAGAGAGGGTTGAAATCATCCACAGAATTATTTTATTGCTCCACAAATTTGATACAATACATTACAATGGCCAAGAGGAAAAATTTGCATTACAATTTGAATGGGAGGTTTGAAATCCACAAGATCACTTAAAATATCACAATTTGAATGGGAGGTTTGAAATCCACAAGATCACTTAAAATATTACAATTTGAATGGGATGTTTGAAATCCACAAGATCACAAGATCAATTTGAATGGTGAGAGATTTCCAAAAATTCCTTTCTTGTGCAAATCCAAGCTCCTAGTCAAAAGTTATGGCCATTTGAAGGTCGAGGTATCATTTTACAAAAATGGTGGGTGGTTAGCTCGACATTCTTTGCGATCTGAAATGCATGCAACCTCCAAAATCCCAAAATTCAAACTTTCAAACATTTCCATTTCGGAGATTGAAACACTGTTCATCTGCCAAATTTTCTTGAGAGTTTTGAAAGTTTGAAACCCAAACCTTTGAAACCCTAAAACCCAAAAGTCTGAAATTTAGGACATTCATACATTTTGCCTTGAGAACTTTTCATTGTTCATCACCCAAAACACATTGAGAGTTCCAAAACTGAAGTTCGAAACTCGAAACCCAAATTTTCCACCGCGTTGACCCCAAAACCTACATTGACCTCGAAATCTGAACCCCTTCAAGATTTGGACTTTCAGACATTTTTGTCATTTTTTTGATTTTACTCACGGATACTTCCGAAATCCTAATTCCGCACCTCCGAAACTCGAAACTAGAAAGTTTGATATTTTAGACTTTTGGAGTTTTGGATTTCGAGATTTTTGCTCTCATCGAGATCTCTGAAACCCCGAAACCCAAAATTTTGAAATTTTGGACTTTCGGAGTTTCGGACATTCGACTCACAGAGATCTCTAAAATCTCCACCTCGAAGTCCGATTTTGGACTTCAAAATTTATTGATTCTTCAAAATAGCTCAAGCTCCTGAGCTTCCCTACAATTTTCTCGACCCATTTTAACTTTATTTTCCCAACTCCAAAATGCAAGCCTCCATGACTGAATCAACTCCTCCATTTTTGTTGTGTGCAAGTTCTTGTTTGTCCAATTTTTCCCAAGGGGAAAAATTGGATAACACTCCACATAAATCTAAGTGTACTATCTCAAGTGGTGCACTTTCTCTTGTTGTTTTTCCAACTCGAAGGAATCTCTATGTTGCTTCCCAAAATACATCCTTCACATACCCTTTCGGGTTTTCGAATCAATGGTAAAACTTCAACCAAGTTCTTTCTATGAAGTAAATTAAACCTCCAAACTTCAAATGTCCATACCTTAGATGTCAAAGCCATGATTCATCTTTCATGACGGAATGAAATGTTGATTGTGTTCCTTTAGTGCATGAATCAAATGTATTAGTGCAGGAATACCATGCTGTAACATGGACCTAATTTGCATTGGTGTAGGACTCTGTTACATCAACATAGGACTCTATTACCTTAGCGCAGGAAACTTTTACCTTAGCGCACGACTCATATGTTTGAGCGCATGACTCAATAGAAGGCTGATTTGACTTAGAGAAGGACTTGGATACAAACTGAACTGTTGTTTTTGTTACAAACAGATCTGATTTCTTCTTTTTTCTTGGTTTTGAAATCAATAGAAACATCCTATTGCTGCTCATCTTCACTTTTGCAATCAACTGAGCATTAGGAGCTTTGTCCAAAATCACACACTCATTGTCTTCCATATAGACTTGATATCCTATCTATACTAGTTGTCCAATACTCATAAGGTTATGTTTCAAACATGTAAAATAGTAAACATCTTGCATACTTGTTTGCTCCCTGTCTAGTTAGAATACTAATTGTGCCTTTTCCTTTTATAGACACAACATTGTTATTTCATAGAGTTACATCACTCTTAATTGAATCATCCAGACTAGAAAACAAATCTAGATTACATGTCATGTGATTACCGAACCCGAATCCAAATACCATACATCACATGGACTCTCTTTTGATAAATTACATTCAATATGGGATAAATAAGGTATTGCTTTAGCAATCCTTGTGCATCACAATAAACATAGGTTTAGAAATAGAACTTCTAACCTGATTTTGATTTTCCTCTCTTGATCATATTTTTTTCTTGCAATCATAAGCATAGTGCCCATAATTTTTCAATTATGGCACTCAATATGAGATTTATCTTGTCTCGACCATAACTTTGTTCTTGATTTTTCCTCTTCCACCCGAGTTTGATGAACTGTTGCCGCATCCTCTAGATGGACTTCTTCCTCTGCCTCTTGGGTTGAAATTACCTCTTCTTTTCCACGAAAACCTGTCATCTCGAAATGCAAAAGCCGATCTAAACTTTCATGTGATCTATTCATCCTCTATTCATGATTGATTAGTGATGCATGCAACTCATCAATAGAAAAATGACTCGATCCTTAGTTTCTTCAATAACAACAACTAGAGGATCAAATTTCATAGGCAAACTCCTAAGAAATTTTTCAATAATTCTTCTATCTTTAAGAGTCTCTCCATGGGATTTTATTTGATTGACTAAGCCAACTACATAAGTAAAAATGATTCTACGGAATCTGAATCTTCAAGAATAAATTCTCAAAATCTCTATGAAGTATGCGTAGCTTGGAAATTTTTACTTTATCCTTACCTTTGTATCCCATGTGGTCTTTGGTTGAGCTATTGCCACTCTTGGAAGAATGCTTTGGGCATTTCGATGAATATAGAAAATATCTTAGTCATCCTTCTTTCGTAACTCCTTCAAAGTGTCTTTTTATTCTTGAGAAAGTGCAGATACGACGATCTGCATCTCGTGGGCTCTGTGTACCCATCCTTAATGATCTCCCACACGTCTTGAGATCTGAATAGCACCTTCATGGTGTACGACTAGTATTCATAATTATTTCCATTAAATTACGGTGTATGCATACCAGATGTAGAAGTCATTTCTTGCTACCAATTTAATAAGTTGTTGGAATAACCCCGTTATGCTACCAATTCATAGAGAATTTGAGAATTTGCAGTCTTATACAACAAACATCATAAACGAGAACAATTAAACAACTTGCATTAACATATTAAATACTCAAACCAACACTGTTGTGCGTAATCTCCATTAAATATTCATACTCGAGCTTCGTCTCAAATTACAATAAATTTTGTGCGTGTAACACTTCCCTAATTCTACCTATGCATATTACATATACGTGTGTGCATATAAAGAAAATACAATTACTTGTTATTTAAATAAAATAAATTACCCACTAACTTCTCTTTAATCGAGCATTCTAAATCTGGATTGTGCTTTAAAACAACCACATGGTGGGCATGTAATAAAGTAGATTTATTTTATTTAAATGATTTCTTTAAAATAGGAGAAAGATGGAGTTTAACTAAATAAAACTAAATCTATTTTTATTTCTTGTAAAAATCTACGGGAGGAATTAACAATGCATTGTGCATGCATATTTTCAACAATATGCATGAACACACACATTTGATTCAACACCAATATTTGAATTAAAATGTTTTGTATTGTTCATGCCCCGCTTCGACAAGATGTGTAAGAAGGATTTGACCATATTTGTCCTACCAATCTAATTCAATACATACGGGTAATAAATCTTTATTTGTGGGATGTAACTACCGAGAATGGTGGAGTTGAAGGGATGTGTGAATGATGTGAAGAGAATGTATTGTTTCCTCATACGTCGTTTGGATGTACAAGTGTTGATTGACATGGAAGACATTGAAAGCTTCACTAAGATTAAGGGCGATCCTACGGGAGCCAACATAAAGAGATCCATGAAAACATAGTTGGAGACCTGTACAACCCCAAGATGTGCTTTTTCCACTATAGTGGCCATGGGCGACAAAGATCATACCGGCTATGATGAATGCATTGTTCCCTCTGATATGAATCTCATCGCAGCTTAGCATTATTCTTTGCCACTCTCTACCGGCACTCTTATAAATTTTTGTCATGCACTTTTAAACTTTGATTTGTATTTTGTTTTTTTAATCAGAGGAAGCATATTTTACCTTAGGATAAAATATGCCAAAAATACCTTTAATGCTAAGTTTTAGCTATAGATTAGGTACGAGGTAATCCAAATCGCTGAACTTGAATGGGACATTCATCCTAACATCAATGCAACTAAATGGATGAAAAAGGGATTCATATTTCAACGAATACAAGATTAGATGATGGAATAATTTGTTCATTGGTTTCTCAAGCTAATAGATATATCCTACTTGTGACAAAAACTACAAAATTTCCATAGGTGAACCCTTTTCTTCTTTTTTCCCTCTAGATCTCACATTATTCATGCATCCCATGGATATTTTTACATGAAACATTCTAACCTTGAAAGCATCACATTTATGGCAACTCATTCATCGATTTGTGCC
Source organism: Taxus wallichiana var. yunnanensis (assembly GCA_018340775.1). Taxonomy (NCBI): domain Eukaryota; kingdom Viridiplantae; phylum Streptophyta; class Pinopsida; order Cupressales; family Taxaceae; genus Taxus; species Taxus wallichiana. The sequence goes on along the minus strand of CM031238.1, from coordinate 735,800,977 downwards.
AACTCAGATCTGGTTGCTCACATTTTCAGTTGGTAGCAAAAAATATGAAGGAAATAAGACGTAAATAGTAAAAAGCATAGCATAGACTTACACAACACAAGTAAATGTCTGGTCACATTGAACAACATGCAGCCCATTGGGGAAACAACGTGGGTGAGGGAAGTAGATCTTATTTCGTATGAGAGTATGTAAATCAAGATGTGGATCATTTTTCATGCTTAAGATTCCTACACAAATGTGCGGCTGTAGTCGGGCCTTCCACATTTTGACGCTTGTCAAAATCAATCGGCTCAAGTTCAAATATAAACACATTCATATTAGTTCTATGTATGCCAAAAATTCCTATGATTTTTCAGGCATGGAGAAAAGTGCAAGTTGTTTTGTGCATGTGGGAAGCCAAATGCTAAGGAAAATGGGAAGAAAGTTGGGAAAACACTCCCACATAATTTTAGAGTTGTTATTTTCCTTGCATAATAATAAAAGTTCTTTATTTGAAATCTAGATGCATTGGCCATTGTGCATTAAATTGTCCCTACAAATGCAAATAAATCCATAACCCTAAGATCTCCTCAATTCTCTTATTAGAATAATTCCCTTCTCGCTACAACATTTCTACATGCTTCTCTGCTAATTGTTTAACTAAATGTCTTGAGTGTCACTGCAAGATAGATATAGGGCTCCTTGGTGTTCTCATTAGGAGTGCATACGAACTGTTCGAAAAACTATCCTAAGCTCATCTAGATTTATTTGTTCTATGATAATTTCAACCATGTCTAATAATGGTTAGGATGATGAAAGAGATCCCGATGCCCACACAATTACCAACAAGCTTAGTCAAATGCACATTCATAAACTTAAAAAAGCATGCAGAACTCACCAAAACAATGATAGAACAAAACCAAATCATTAAGGAACAAGCATCAAAACTTGAGAAACAAACAAATCAAATCACCATATAGGGAGATCACATCTCAAAAGCGGAAATAGCTCGGCTAAACTAAGCTCGAGGTTGTTTCCCATCCATCTCAAACAACATCAGAGGTCATTGCAAACCTTCAAGAACAATTCCAAGTAACTAAGGAAGACTATAAGGGTTTGCTCCCAAATTTGAGAGCGTAACCATAGATCAAAAATGGACACAAGTAGTCTCTTGTAAATGTAAAACCCCACTAATTATTGAAGAAAAAATCCAAGCCAAATTTGTAGAGTAGAAACAAATATATTTTAAGGTTTTAAACCTTAGAGTTAGAGGCCTCACTAAAGAAGAAGTCCCTTTAACAATAGCTAAGAAATTTCTCCAACATAAACTCAAAAGAGATAACATACCAATTGAAAAAGTATGGTATCTACCAAATAATTCTCTAACCATCGATTCCACAAAGATACAAGATAAGCTCACCGGCTTGAAATTGAAAATTTTCCTCTTTAACCTTGACCAAAAGGTATACCTTGATGAAGACATGACTAGGCTACAATATGAGGAATTCAAGAATAAAAAGGCCAAAATGATTAAAGCTAGGAAACATGGCAAGTGGGCTATTATGAGGATTGATAAGGATGTGATACATGATATTCCAGCTCCTTGGTGGGACAAGCCATGGCCTACCAAAACATCTTGACACCATAGAGTACAGCTCTATCATCATACATCCATCTCACTCTCATTATGGAGCTATGGTAGATATCTTTTATTCTCTCAGGGTTCTCAAATGATGTTATCCAGGGTAAAGATATTATTTTCTTTACAGAAACCCATGAATCAAGAGACAAAACCCTACCTATTTTCTTTGGGTTCACTTGGTTCTCTAAGTATATAACAAAACTTCATCTTGGTTCTAGAGGCTCGAGTGGTATCAATTGCATTTCACGTGACAATCTATTCTCTAAACTTCGAATTGAAGAATATGATACACATGCCAGATATATGTGGGTATCACTTGACAGAGGAGCTTCACAATCCAAATTGTTCATCGTAGTATGCTACTTCCCTCCAAGATACTCACCATATACTATGATAGGGGATGATGAATCCCCATTCACTGATCTATATCCTACGACCTCCAAGTTCTTGGAAATGGGGGACGTGATCCTCTTGGGAGACTTCAATGCCCATACATGTAACAAAAAATACTACCAATATGACCATATCTTTAGATTTTTTAAGACTACATGAGATCGGAGGAGAGATGGATAGTTATAGGAAGTCAATTGATCATTCCATTTCATCTTATGGAAGACATTTAATAAAGTTTGGGTAATCTCACGACTTGATAGTGTTGAATGGGCTTTCTTGTTTTCTTAGGTATGGGGATTTGACTTGCTATCCTCATGCTTTGGTGGAGCCATTGTGGTGTATTATGTCATGAGCAACATTACTTTACAGTCATCCATCCAATATTTGTGTGGAACCTCTCCCACCCCTCGAGACCATGCACCTATCTCTTTTAAGGTCCTACTCCCCACTCTTGGGGCTGTACATATTACCTCTTATACTTTCTCGTCTTCCACCCATATCTCCTTCGACCATGATTTTTATGATATTTATACTGAAAACTTGGCAACTAACCTCCAAGATATAAATTATATCCATTGCCCAATGGAAAGAGCTGAATATTGTACGAGAAAAATTTGGAATACAAGTCTTCAATCCTTTCCCCATTCCACTCGTAATCATCCCACTAGTGTCCTACTTGGCCAATGCACCTGAATTCTTGGTTCGATAGTAGTTGCAGATCCCTCCACAAGCTTGTGGCTCACATCATTGCCAACACCCTTATAGGAAGAATTCATTCCAAAAATATACCGCCCGCTCCTACAAAAAAAGAAGAGGTTATATATTCGCAAGAAAGAAACATACACACTCAAGATGATGATGTTTAAAGCAAAGTATTTTGGCAAACCTTCCTCCCAAGGAAATCCTTATATGTTATATAGGACATAGATACATGGTTCAAATATGCATCATATCTCTCTTTGTTAGGTTGTGGAGCCTGTTTTCATGTGTGAAAGTGTTGAATATTGTACACTAATAGTACTGTACACTTTCCATAGTTGTCTCGCCGGGGTTCAAGGGTGCAGCCCTAAAAATTTTTTGGCCTTAAAATGTGTCTCGATATACCGAGAAACGTGATTTTATCATATGGGCGGGACTATTGACCCATACGTTTATGGGACAATTTTGGCCCATGGTTTTAATACCCACGGTTTTGTAAAAGCGCTTAGCAGATTGTCTACTTATATGGTTTTATGCATATGGTAGGGATAATGTAACATTGCAGATGGAATATTACCTTATCGAAGGATCTTTATATTCGTTGTCCGAGAAGGTGAATAAACCATCGAGCATGATGGATGCGAAATGGGATTTGCTAGATAAGAAGGCACTTGGGACAATTCAAATTTGTCTTACATCTTTAGTATTATTTAATGTTTCAAAGGAAAGACTACAAAATAAGCGATGGATGCATTAGGGAAGTTATATGAAAAACCCTCTGCCTCTAATAAGATATTTTTAATGAATTTTTTTTTAATATGAAGATGTCTGAGAATGGTTTAGTAGTATATCATTTAAATGATTTTAATACGGTTGTAAATATGCTAGCTTCAATTACAATAGAATTTGATGAAGAAGTTAGGGATTTATTAGTTCTGTGCTCTTTACCTGAGAGTTGGAATAGCCTAGTAATGGCGGTAAGCAACTTGGTTCTAGCTAACTGAAAGTTGAAGTTTGAGGATGTTGTAGGGGTGATTCTAAGTGAGGAAATACAAATAAAACACTCTGTGGAATCTTTTACTTCATGGAATGCTTTGACAAAGTGGAAACTAGAGGGAGATAGAAGAATAGAGGAAGCCGTGGAAAATCAAAGGATTGGGAAAGGTCAAAATCCAAAAGCAAGATAGTATGTTGGCACTGTGGAAAGTCTGGGCATGTAAAGAAGGACTGTTGGGAAATTTGAGACAAGAAGAAACAATAGGAAGAAAATAAGGAGGCAAATGTGGCAACGGGTAATGTATGTCTAGGATGCTTTGATTCTTTCTTTGCATAATATTATTGAATCTTAGGTTTTAGATTTGAGTGCTTCTTTCCATGCTACTCCACATAGGCATTATTTTCTTGATTATGTTCAAGAATATTTTGGGCATGTTTTTCTTGGTGATGATGAGCCTTGCAACATAATTGGAAAAGGTTCTATTCAAAGTTAAGGTGCGAATGAGAATACTTGGCTATTGAAAGATAGCAGATGTGTGCCTATATTAAGATGAAATTTGATATCGACAGGGGAAGTTGGGAAGTGATGGTTGATCGTGAATTTACAGCAAACTCTTGGAAGGTTACCAAGGGTTTTGTTAGTGCAAATTCACAAAGCACCCCAAATCGACACTCGAGATCTCTTTGTAGACAATTGGCCAATTTGGTGTGAATGCACAACATGGAGTTTTCCCTAAGTGTGGGACCTTGCAAATTGGGAAAACTCTCCATATTGAGGTTGGTTCCTACTCCTCTGTTTAGGTGTATGCATGCAATTTTTGTAGAGGTTCGATTCAAAATTACCAAGGAGATAGGGTTGAGAGAAAACATGGAAATGGAAACAAAACTAAGCAAAAACAGAACGGTGATACACCAAAGGAGTGTTGAACTTCTTGTTTTGCAAAATAGACAAATCATGGAGATGCAAAGCATTAAAATATGCATAGATTACCAAAATGAAATGAAGGATCGAAGATAATAATAAATGCATGAGAGGATTGAAAATTGATCACGTAACATACATTATCATTTCCAAGTTTAATACAATACATTGCAATAGCAAGGAGGCAAAAATGTGTTGCAATCTTCATGGGAGGTTTGAAACACCTTCAAATCCGATTGTTAAGAGAAAAGAAGGGCTTGCAAAAGCAAAAATGTCCAACATTACAAAATAAGCCAAATCCGCTTTTAACGATGAAAACGTAGAATAGGGAGATAGAACACGGGAAATCCATTTTTACACCCACCAACCGACATCATCCATTAAAACAGAAAGGGCACCCTCGCAAATCCATTTTCCAATGTATTCGACCATGCTGGAGAAAAATGGCTGCCATACTGCATTAATTTTTGGTGGTTAGATATATGTTATGCATTTTTTCCCATGCAGGACTTTTATTCAATTTTCTCCCTCCAACCTTACCCAAAACTCAAAATTGAAGATTTCATGGCGTAAAGGGTGTTGATAGATTTCAATGATACCAAATTTGATGAATTTTGACCACTGGATTGAAAGATATGACCTTTTGAAATTCTGCGGCCAAATTAGGGCAAAAATGGTGAAAAATGGGTCAAAATTGGGGTCGGCGGGGTCAAACCTTAAATTTTTCCCTTTGATTTCAAATTGGGAAAATTTCCCAAAAAAATCCACGCCCCACCGATGCGCTGATGACGTGTCATAAAAATGACACGTGGCGGCCTCTGATTGGTGTGGAGGTGTGCTTCGCTTCTTCCTTCATGGGCCCGTGGCCTCAAACTTCACCTTTTGCCCTTTGATTTCAAATTGGGAAAATTTCCCAAAAAAAATCTGCACCCCGCTCTCCCGATGACACGTGTTGGCTTCGATTCGGTGGGGGTGTGGCTTCCACATTTAACCCTTCTCCTTTGCGGGCTCGCGGGCCAATTTTTGTCTTTAACCCTTTCGCCCCAAAAGCTAAGTGCCAAAATTCTCTCCCTGGCCCCGCGAGTCCGCTTTCTCCCTTTGTCGGGCCGCGGGCCAAAAATTTCCTTTGTGCCTTTTAACCCCAAAAGGGCTAAGTGCAAAATTTATCTCCCTATCTCCACCGACTCACCAATTTTTCTTGGTAAATTTTCCTCCTTACCTTCGCGGGCCTGCTAGGAAAATTTCCCTTCCAAATTCCACCGAGCCATAACTCAAAAAATACAAGGAGTTATGAGGAATTCTTTACCTTTCTGGAAAGGTGGAAAAATTATCTATTTGATGAAATCATACCCAGAAAATTTGGAGTCCTTGAAGCATGCAAAAATTCATTTAAGTACCAGAGAAAGGAAAAGGAGGAGTTAGCCAAAAATAAGCATGGGTTTATTTTGGATAACAATTTGGCGACTCGGAGGGGTCATCTGCTGCTAGATGAAAAGACCAGCTACCTTGAAGCATCCATTGGGCATGGAGTCATGATAGATAGCCTACAAACTGATCCTCTACTTGAAAACTTCCCTTTTAAGCCTCTTGGAAACCACTAAAAACTGAAACCGGTTGTGACCAAATGCCAAGACAATGCACTATGTAAGAGCAAAACCAACACCACAAAAACTATGTACAAACATGAAAATCATACATACCCCAAGTGGGATATGCAGAGTGTGCACAATAACTTATCCTGCAAAAAAAACCTACCTACTCTACTCTAACTGGAAGCAAAGGCGGGCTAAACAAACCCTGCAACTGGTTGGGAGAAGTATCTTCCCTTTCTTAAGAGAGGCATCCATGTAAATGATTTGGAGATGATCATGGCTATTAGTATGAGTGGAAAATTGAGAAGAATCTGGTCCTCCACCCAAATCATCAAGGTATCATCATTAATGGAAAATACCTCTTCAAGCCGACTCCGCATTGGACTCTGGAGGCATTGATGGCGACCCTTGATACTTTAATGCTCATCCTCATGCCCTTAAGTAGGCATGACTAGTTTTGGTATCTCCTTTGGCTCGATGAATCCAAGTACCTAATTAGGCATGGTCTCGATTCTTTGGGTGTGCCCATTGCTCGAATCTCAACTCCAAGAATGGAGCCTTCTTGTAAACCTTCTTGGATGGATGACGTGGAAGAAGTGGTGAAAATTTCTTGCTCTTCCCCTTCCTTTTCCCATGAAGTACATGGAAGATTTAAATCTTCCAAACTTGGTTCCAAAAGGCTATGACAAAACATAGGCTGATGTTCTTCAATGTTCTCCCTCGTGGCACGCAGGCTCTTGATGCTAAAGAATGAATGGTGGAAAAGATAATGTTGTAATTTCAGCTATTCATTGTCCCGATTACAACAAAGCTTTTCCCTCTTGCATGGTGACCTCCAAATCTGCGTTTTCTTCACCATGTGCAACTTCATTTTTAAACATTCAACTTGGAAGCTCGAACTAATCCAAAAAAGCATATTCTTAGAGAGATGAAGTGGGAGAGAAAAATGAAGTTTCTTGTGCATCTTGCTCATAATTCAATGCCTTTGGACCTGTTTTATTCACCTCCATAATGGCTTCATCAATCAAATGAGCCCCTTCAAATGAAAGTAAAAATGTATCAATGATGCTTCCTTCTTCTACGCTGTTGCAAAACTCGACTTGACCTCATCCATTTGCTCCTCAAAAATGGGGTTTTGAGCTGGTTTTTCTTCCTCCATAATGACTGATTTTGTAGTGCAAATTGGATCAGCATTTTCTTTGGGCAAAGTGCCAACATGGACACCCAACTCATCCCAAAGAAACTGTTGTTTTTCTTGCTTCACTGCTACTATAAAATCAGCCTCACCACCACTTGGTTCTTTAATCTTGACCTCCTCTATTGGCTTGACCATCAAGGGGATTTTTGAAAACTCAAATTTAGTAGCCCAACTCTTGATTTTCTATCATTTCTTCTCTGTTGGGTTCCTCTGTTTGATGTCCTCCTTGGCTGGTTTTTTTATTTTCATTTTCCCAACATGGATTTGGGAACACAAGAGGAGTGATGGGTTGGGATTCAACCGATTCTACTATTTTTGTGGTGGAGGGGGAGGTATTGTTTTTGGATCTTGTCAAGGGACTTGGACTGGGGAGGGAAAATGGTAGAAGAACTAAAATGGGATGGAAGACTAGGGGATGAAGAAATGGAATTAAATTTTGGGACAATAGATGGGCAACTTGAAACTTGACACTACTGAGATAAAGCAGATTGGGAAAGAGGAAAAGAAAAAGCATGAGATGGTGTGCTTACCCATTGACAAGGTTGTTGAATACTCCTCTCATACACCCCTATTCCTTCAGTCCACTATCCAAGCAATGACAGCAGTTGCAACCATGAAGTCAAGTTTCTCTTGAGGGTTGTAATGTCTTGGAAAAGGGCCTCCCCATGGACAAGGTGCTCTGAAACCAATCTGAAATGCCTTCATTTGTGCTTGAGCCCTGGATTGCACCATGTTTGCCTCCATCTTTTGGATTTTCTCCAAAAAATCTACATTTTCTTCTTGACTTCCCTCACAATCTGCATACCCTTGTGCTTGACATGCTTCATAGCCAAACTAACTTTGGCATTGCTCATATGGATATGCATATTGGTTTTGAATTTGATCAAAATGCTGATCTGGAGGATTTGAAAAATATGTTAGAGGTGGGAAACATTGTTGTTGTTGTAAATGCAAATTCCATGAGGGAAATGAAGTCATGATTGCACAACTTCATGGGATGAAAGAAGAATGAAAAATGGAAGGGAAATGGATGGAAAAATGAATGAAAATGAAAGGAAAGAAGGTCTGCAACTTCAGAGATGGGTTGTTGATTAGATGGAGTCGCCAGATGTGCTTGCAAGTGCCTCCAAAGGCTGAAATCTTCACCAAGAGCACATCAACTTGATGAGATGAAGTGGAAGACCTCTAAGGTCCCACTTGGTGTACCAAAACTATTAGTGGTGCATGGTGGTGTAAGATATGTTGTTTTTTACATGAGACACTAAGAGAAGATGAAATATCTAACCCCAGTGTCCCACCGGGCGTGCCAAAACTGTTAGTGCAAATTCACAGCACCCCCAAATCAACCCTTAGATTTGCTATAGACAAATGGTCAATTTGGTGTGAATGCACAACATGGTGTTTTCCCTAAGTGTGGGACCTTGCAAATTGGGAAAACTCTGTAGATTGAGGTTGGTTCCTACTCCTTTGTTTAGGTGTATGCATGCAATTTTTGCAGAGGTTCGATTCAAAATTACCAAGGAGACAGGGTTGAGAGAAAACATGGAAATGGAAACAAAACTAAGCAAAAAAAGAACGGTGATACACCAAAGGAGTGCTGAACTTCTTGTTTTGCAAAATAGATAGATCATGGAGATGGCATTAAAATATGCATAGATTACTAGAATGCAATGAAGGATCAGAAGACAATAATAAATGCATGAGAGGATTGAAAATTGATCACAGAACATACATTATCATTTCCAAGTTTGATACAATACATTGCAATAGCAAGGAGGAAAAAAATGTGTTGCAGTCTTCATGGGAGGTCTGAAACTCCTTCAAATCCGATTGCTAAGGAGAAAAGAAGGGCTTGCAAAAATGTCCAACATTACAAAATGAGCCAAATCTGGCTTTTAACGATGAAAACACAGAATAGGGGAGAGAGAACGTGGGAAATCCATTTTTTACACCCACCAACCGACATCATCCATTAAAATGGCAAGGGCACCTGGCAAATCCATTTTCCAATGTATTCGACCATGCTGGAGAAAAATGGGTGCCATACTGCATTCATTTTTGGTGGTTAGATGTCTATTATGCATTTTTTCCCATACCTAGGACTTTTATTCAATTTTCTTCCTCCAACCTTACCCAAAACTCAAAATTTAAGCTTTCATGGTGTAAAGGGCATTGATAGCTTTCCAATGGTACCAAATTTGATGAATTTTGACCACTGGATCGAAAGATATGACCTTTTGAAATTCAAGGCCAAATTAGGGCAAAAATAGTGAAAATGGGTCAAAATTGGGGTCGGTAGGGTCAAACCTTAAATTTTTCCATTTGATTTCAAATTGGGAAAATTTCCCAAAAAAATCCATGCCCCACCGATGCGCTGATGACATGTCATAAAAATGACACGTGGCGTCCTCGATTGGTTTGGAGGTGTGCTTCACTTCTTCCTTCACGGGTCCGCGACCTCAAAATTTGCCTTTGCCCTTTGATATAGAATTGGGAAAATTTCCCAAAAAATCCGCACCCCGCTCTCCCGATGACATGTGTCGACTTCTAATTCGGTGTGGGGTGCGGCTTCAACATTTAACCCTTCTCCTTCGCAGGCTTGCGGGCCTATTTTTGTCTTTAACCCTTTCGCCCCAAAAGCTAAGTGCCAAAATTCTCTCCCGGTCCCGCGAGTCCGATTCCTGCATTTGTTGGGCCCACGAGCCAATTATTTCTTTTGTGCCTTTTAACCCCAAAAGGGCTAAGTGCAAAATTTATCTCCCTGTCTCCGCCGACCCACCAATTTTTCTTGGCAAATTTTCCTCTTTACCTCCGCGGGCCCGCCCAGGGAAAATTTCCCCTCTAAACTCTGCCGAGCAATAACTCAAAAAATACAAGGAGTTAGGAGCACTTCTTTACCTTTCTGGAAAGGGGGAAAAATTATCTATCTGATGAAATCATACCGAGAAAATTTTGAGTCCCTGAATTATGAAAAAAAATCATTTAAGTAACAGCAAAGGAAAAGGAGGAGGAGTTAGCCAAAAATAAGCATGGGCTTATTTTGGATAACAGGTGCTCTTGTGGTGGCAAGAGGTAAGAAGGTTGGAACCTAGTATTTAACCACTTATAGCACTAATGTTTGTAATCTTGTGGCTTTGTAAGTAGATACAACATTGTGGCACTATAGGCTCGGTCATATGAGCCATAAGGGCATGGAGATCATAAAGAAGGATTTTCCTGGATATATAGAAACATGTTTGGAGTTCTGTGAGGACTACATATATGGGAAACTGAAGTGAGTAATGTTTCTCAAGGTTGTACCTACAAAGAAAAAGAGTAAGTTAGAGCTGGTGCATTCTGATGTATGGGGCCGGATCAGGTATCATCTCTTAGGGGTTCAAGTTATTATGTTACTTTTATTGATGATGCAACAAGGAAAATTTGGGTTTATTGTATTAGAAAAATCTGATGTATTTGACACTTTTGTTAAATGGAAAGCATTGGTAGAGAATGAAATATGTCTTAAGCTAAAATGTCTCGGGTAAGATAATGGAGGGGAGTATCAGTATCAATGAATTTAATGATTATTGTTCTAAGAATGGAATCAGTAGAAAAATATGGTTCCATGAACTCCAAAACAGAATGGGGTGTCGAACGGATGAACAAAACAATAATGGAACGTGCTTTAGGAGCATGAGGTTACATGCAAGATTTCCTCTTTCTTTTTGGGCGAAGTAGTGAGCACAATGTGTGTACTTGATAAACAGAGACCCCTCAAGTGCCTTGGATGGAGGCATACCGAGCGTGGTTGATATGGTAAGACAGGTTGATTATTCAATTCTTAGAGTCTTTGGATGTGAGGTGTTTGTCCATATAGACAAAGATGATAGGACCAAACTAGAGGCTAAATCAGAAAAATCTACTTTCATTGGTTATGGCGGTGATGACTTTGGATATAAATGTTGGAGTATTAAGGATAAGAAAATCATTCGATCTAGGGATGTGGTTTTTAATGAGAAAGTCATGTATAAGAAGTAGTTGCGGGAAAACAGGAAGAATCCAAGACAGAATATGCAGTTAAGAGACGATCTTCCGGATGGGAAAGTGATACATGAATCAGTTCAGAACCTCCTCAATAGGAACTCCAAACTCTTATATTGAAGAGGTCTTCTAGGGTAAGAATAGAACCTGGATGTTTTTCTCCTTCTCTTTATTATTTATTACTCACTAATAGTGGAGAGCCAAAGAGCTTTGATGAAGCAATGCAGGTAGATGCCAGGAAGAAGTGGGAGCAAGCCATGGATGAGGAGCATCGAGGCTCTCATGGAAAACTAGACATGAGATTTGGTAAAGCTACCCAAGGCAAAAGAACATTACTGAGAACAAGTGGGTGCTCAAAGTCAAAGAGGAAGAATGAGGCAACAAAAGATACAAGGCCCGATTGGTGGTCAAGGGGTTTGTACAAAAAAAAGGTATAGATTTTAATGAGATTTTTTTCTCCGTAGTAAAAATGACTTGTATTAGAACTATTCTAGGAATAGCTATGCAGAAGACTTGCACTTAGAATAAATTGATGTAAAGAGGCGCATTTCTCCATGGTGATTTGGAGGAGGAACTATACATGAAGCAACTAGAGGGCTATGAGGTCAAAGGTAAATAGGAGATGGTGTCTAAATTGAAGAAGAGCTTGTATGGCTTGAAACAAGCTCCATGTCAATGGTATAAGAAATTTGATAGCTTCATGATGGAGTAAGGTTATATTAGATGTCATTCTGACCATTGCATGTATACAAAGAAATTTGAGGATGGCAGTTATATTATCCTTTGTCTGTATGTGGATGACATGTTGGTTGCAGGTAAAAACATGCAGAAAATAAAAGTACTCAAGAAGTAACTAAGTGAATCCTTTGCTATGAAGGATTTGGGGGCAGCCAAAAAAATCCTTGGTATGAGGATATCTTGGGATAGGAAGGAATGGAAGCTGACTTTATCTTAGGAAGAGTACATTAAGAAGGTCTTGGAGAGGTTTAATATGCAGGATGCTAAACCGGTTGGGACTCCTTTGGTAAGCCATTTCAAGTTATCAAAGGAAAAGTGTCCCAAGATAGAGTAGGAGAGAAACCAGATGTCCAAGGTACCTTACTCATTAGCGGTTGTAATTTGATGTATGCCATGGTGTGCACCAGGCTTGATATTTCCCATGCAGTGGGAGCGATGAGTAGATTTATGAGTGATCCAGGTAGAGATCATTAGTAGGCAGTAAAGTGGATCCTTTGGTATTTGAGAGGGACCATGGGGACAGTTTTGTGCTACAGTGGATCAGACACCACTTTGTGTGGTTATGTAGATTCAGATATGGCTGGAGATGTAGACAACAGGAGGAGCACGACAGGTTATGTTTACACTGTAGGTGGGACAACAATGAGCTGGATTTCACGACTACAGAAGTTGGTGGCTTTGTCAACCACAGAGGCTGAGTATGTTGCTGCCATAGAGGCAAACAAAGAAATGATTTGGTTACAACAATTGCTTGAGGAGTTAGGGCATAAGCAGGAGGAAGGAAAGTTACATAGTGATAGTCAGAGTGCTATACACCTAGCTAAGAACTCTGCTTTCCACTCTAGGATGAAGCATATACAGTTAAGGTACCATTTCATCAGACAACTTTGGAGGAAGAGAAGCTGAAGTTGGAGAAGATTCATGCTAGTCAGAATCCTGTAGACATGGTGACCAAGGTGGTGACAAGAGAAAAACTGAAGCTATGCTCAACTTTGGTTGGTCTTCACAGAAACAAGTGAAGGGTTGAGAAGCTTGCTAAGAGGAAAACTAGTTTCTAAGTGGGAGATTGTTAGGTTATGGAGCCTGATTTCATGTGTGAAAGTGTTGAATACTGTACACTAAGAGTATTGTACACTTTCCACAGTTTTTTTTTACGGGTTCGGGGTGCACCTGAATTTTTTTTTTTGTCCTTAAAATGTGCCCGACATACCGGGAAACATGTTTTTCTCATATGGGTGGGATTTTTGACCCATAGGTTTATGGGATGGTTTTGGCCCATGGTTTTAATACCCACGGTTTTGTAAAACTGCTTAAGCAGTTGTCTACTTATGGTTTTATGCATATGGTAGGGATAATGTAACATTGTAGATGTGTTTTGAATTTGGGTGTGAATTATGTAGAGTTTGTTGAGCGTAGCTCCAAACATATATGGGTATTGTATTGAGAGAGCGATGACTTGTAATAAAATTTAAGCAAGTGATTCTTGGTGGACGTAACCCGAATTGGGTGAACCTACTATCTCTTTGTGTTGTGTTATTTTATTATGCACTCTTATTTGAGATCTGTAATATTTTCGCATATTAGTTTCTCTTATGTTACGATTCTATGAGGGATTATTCCGCATATTTTATCCCTCATTTCCTAATATCTACAACATCCCCAATCAAGTTCCATTTTCAGAGAGAGAAGCGGTGGCAGGGTAAAAATATCTTCATAGGTCGTGACGGTGTCATGGTCCATCTTCAAACTTCAGCAGGGAAATCATCAAATATAGAGAACTCAAGAGTTGAATTTCTTCACCGTAGTCCAAAACTCTTAACAATACACATTTCTTATCTCTTTAACCTAGTGGCTTCCTATGGATTCCCACCAGCATGGATGTCTCACGTCATCTGCCCCATATTTAAATCAGGGAATCAACAGGAGCCAAATGATTATAGAAACATCATGATTAGGCATACTTTGAGCAAGTTATTTGCTAAAGTGTTAGATGATTTGATTTCTAGATTTGCTTGAATCCAAGAAACTCCGTGCAAAAGGACAAGCAGGTTAAGACGGGATCACCGAATGGTAGACCATGTCTTAACACTTAGAGCCATAATTGAAGAAGCAAGGGCCAACAAGCGTAAGGTTTATTGTTGTTTTATTGACTTTCAAAAGACATTTGATTTTGTACCTAGACACCTTCTAATCCAACGTCTTTGTGACCTCCAAATTCCAGAGCATTTGGTTATTTTTGTGAGGACACTCTATGAAAAGGTGGTTGGCCAAGTCCGAACTCCTCACCGGTTATACAAGTAATATCAATAGCACCATCGGTGCTAAACAAGGATGCCCACTTTCTCCTACTCTATTTGGTCTCTACATTGATGAACTAGAGCACATCATTGCAAATTTCAGTCTTAGAGATGATGGTTGTTTTTTATATGATATCATCATTGCTATTTTATTATTTGTGGATGATATCATTCTCATGTCACATATTATTGCAGGCCTACAACGACACCTTGACATCTTAAGCTCTTTTTTTGATACTCATGGTGTATAAGTGAACTTAAGGAAAACTAAGGTCATGGTATTTAATACAACCAAGAGGGTTACCCATGCAACTAACCTCATGTACAAAGGACACTTGGTGGAAGTGGTCTCCTCTTACACTTATCTTGGAGTGACTTTCACAAGCCCTCCTTTGAACATGCTTCATGTAGTAGAAGAGAGATTATATAAAGGTTATGTAGCCCTCAATACATTCGAGAGACAATGTTTCCAGCTTCAATTTCAAGATGCCAAAGCAAAATTGTGCATTTTCCAAACTCTAGTGACACCAACAATGTTGTATGGTTGTGAGATTTGGGGCCCTGATCTTCGGCACATTGGTTGGGCTCGTGTTGATAGAGTACTCATCTCCATGCTATCCACGACTCTCTGGGAAAAACACTCAGTTCCACATGCAATCATCTTGGTGAGTTTGACACGCACCCTCTCGTATCTCAACTATATTCCATCTTGTGATGCTACTCCATAGACTAAGATGTATGACAGATACACCAATTGGGCGAGTAGATACCCCATCAAGGCTCTCCAATCATCCATGAGGCTATGTGAATTAGGGATCCAAACCACTTGGTATGCACATTGTACAACTTTCCTCCAAAGCATCGGATTGGGTATTAATTGTCTTCCTCCTCTTACATTCTCTATTAATTATCCCCACATGCCTAGAAGGGAAATTCATAGAGGAATTAGAGAGGATATCTACAAAGCTTACATAAAATCAACGTGGATTGAACCATTGCCAACAAAAATACACCACTATTTGGAGCATTATCTCCAAATTGAAGATTAACGTGTCATTCCCCCCAAATACATCAAGTTCCCACTTGGTTTGAGATTCCCCTTGGGTTAACTATGAGTTTTCTCTCATCAGCTTCACATGGAGACATAGCACAACATTCCAAGAGACCAACGTACTTGCACACTTTGCAACAATGAACTTGAATAAGAGGAGCACTTTATATTTCGTTGTCCTATGTACTATGAGATCTGTGGTAGGTATTATTGTCTCTTCCGAGAAACTCAAGGCTCATTACGGGCCCTTATCCATTATGAAGACCAGAGGTGTGTAGCTTTATTTATTAGGGAAATGACCCAACATAGATATGGCCTCCTCAAACATCATCATGTTAGCCTTGGGTCTCAGACTATTGGTTCATTCCTTCAGCCTTCTACACAACACCGGAGGCATAAACGAGCACATGACTTCACACAATAGTCACAATCTACCAGGCGTAGAACCTCTTAAGCATGGCACATAGACTTGTTGTATCTTGTGTCTTTCCAGTTGCTTCTTGTATTTTGTTTTGTATTTGTTTTTGCCTTCCTGCATTGTCTTGTTCTCTTTGCTCCTCTTGTAGTCCCATTAACCTTTTTGGTTACTTCTGGACATTAAATTTTTAAATTAAATTAATAACTTACAAATATATATTTTTTCAGTAGAAAGACATAAAAAGCAACTATTTTCACCATACTTACTTTTATGACACCTGAAAAAAGAGCTCAATGCTGTTAAATACTGCAACATGCAAGTTTCAAGTTTCACGGAGAGCCCAGTCTTTGTAAAGTACGTCGTAATTTAATGGAATCGACTTAGGGATTCGACTTTGGGCCGAGCGTCAATTGCGAAATATAAATTTTTACGGTTGTACCGACATAAATTATGATGGTATACATGTTTTCCAAATTCCAATGCTCGAAAACTTGAATCAGGTGACTCGAGAACTGAGTTAATCAATCATTACAGCCATTTGAGTGGGAGTCGGTACTGTCACAAATTTGTAGTAAATGTATTTCATGCATGATTCGTGAAGATTGTATTTTGTAGCCGTAGGTACTTAAGTAATCTATCAGCTTTCATCTAGTGCAAATCGCCGATTCGCCAAACATAAGTTATTCTGTCAAATACATCATTAAAAACGCCGCGAATATTGTAAGGAAGATATTATACCTAAGTACGTATTACAGTGAATGTAATTCATGATTCGACGGCGCTCCTTTTTCTACATGTGTGGGACTCGAAGTATTCAGGACGGGATGTTGTTGGACTCCGTTTTCTCTCTGCTTCATGATTTTTCAAAAAAAGATATAAGAGTCCAATTTCCATAGTTTCAATTCCTTGGGACTCTCGGAGTTCGTTTTTTTGCTTTGTTTAACCATTTTTTTAATTTTTCACACACCGCATTAATCAATCATTTTCTGTTTTTTTTTCTTTTGTTTAATCAATTTTAGATTTTTCACACACCACATTAATTAATAATTTCTTTAAATTTTTCATGGACATTTTATCCATTTAGGGTAAATGAAATGAATTTAGTTATGTCAAAAACAAGGATCTAGATATATATATATATATATATATATATATATATATATATATATATATATATATATGTAATTGATTTTTCTTAGAAAGAGAAAATTTAAGTCGAGTCCAATGGAAATCAAATTTATGGACAAATTGTCAAGAATAAAAGTGAACAACTCAATCCATTACAGCCACGACAACCACAAAGAGTAGGAACACGGCCACTACCATTTTAGGAGTATCTCTTAGCATAATAATTTTTTTGGCATACTATTCGATAAAACTTTAACAAAATTAAAGATTGACACTTTTAATACCGACTTTGGAGTTAATGCAGCAGTTAGGGTGTACTTTTTAATTGGATCATAGCATCCTTTCTCTAGTTTATGTGCTTAAACAATTGTCTCAATCTTCATTTGGAAGCACATAAAAAATTGTTGTGATATATACTAGCAAAGTTTGTTTAATAATTGTATACAGATTTGAGATATGCGGCATTCTCAATTTCATCTTTTTGAACGCGATGAGAGTTTAACACTACAACTTGCAATTATTTCAGTGATGATCGTGATTTCATGGATGACACTTTGTAGTCAGAAAATAAGCTTCTTAGGTACATAATTACTCAATAAAATTGACTCTCGACTCCATGTCAATTGAAAAACCTCGCACATGGAATAGAAATGCACGCTCGGGTTTGATCTCGCGCACATCCGTACACGATATTCAACATCAAGAACTGTTGTTGAGGCACGCTCAAGAGGACCCAATGCCTCTATTGTTTTATGACAGCTTTGTCACATCTTTGAAATATTTACAAATCTAAATATGATTCATTGTTTTATTGGCTATTTTAATATCTCAAAAAATATAATATTTGGAATGCTTGATTCACAATTTACTTTGTTATGTGCACAAGAGAGGATGGAATGCTTTGTGATGTCACCAAAAAGGCACACATTTTTGGGTGGCTAGTATGTTCATGTGTGGGGTACTTGAGGAATAAATATTTGAGAGAAATATTTAACAAAAATAAAAAATTATTTTAAGTTCTACCTAGGGAAGCTATGGTAATGTAAATGTAGCATGTGCTCAATCTTGTCATAAGTATTCATATTCCCTAATTATCTTAGAAAAATCGAGAAAAACCAAGTTGACATAATCAATTATTAATTAGCAGAGTGTAAGTGAGGGAATAAAATGTAGCAAGTACAACTTGTTTCTAGAGAAGACGTAACCTAATAATACAATTAATGTTGCAACCACTTCATTAAAGATTAAAATCTATATAAGCAATGTGCACATCTAAGAAAAAATGCACTTGAGCGATATGTAACTACTTAATAGATATAATGATTTTGCATGCATGATGATTGTAGGGAAGATATGGTGTTGTAAATGTAATGACAACATAACTTTGATTTCTTATGATTTCCCAAATATATTTCAAATCCCCACATATGTAATATCTACTTATAAAAATGTATATCTTGACATCTTTTACACACCTAAATACTAAACGTAGTAAGTGTTAAATGTCATAACATGCATTGAATTAGTTGAACATAAAAATTAGATCGTAAAACTTTATTTTTAATTTCATGTGGAATTAGAAAAAATGTGGTTTTGATTGGTTAGTGGCATGGACAAAATGGGTATTAAGAAGTACATAGGAAAAGTCTATGATGTGGATCTAGCTACAACAGTCAAAATGCCTTCAAGCATCACACATAATTTACCAATACTCAAGAAACTTTAAAATAGATTCCTTCGCATTCGAAATCCACTCTAATATTTTACAACATAAAAATCTACCTTTTATTTCCCACTATCTCTAAGAAAACCCTAACACATACAAAAAGTAAAAGTTAAAACACCTCGGATGCACCCCAAATTTTGCATGCCAAATATGCCTTCATAAATGAAGGCTCGCACCAAATCTTGGCTTATCCCAAAAAGTGGAGAAAATATATTAAAACTATAAATTATAGACAATCCCAAAAAGGTTGCTTGCCAATTTTAGACCACTAAATGAAGGAATTTGGGCCCAAAAATATTCCCAAATAGTACCCGCCCTTCTTGAGAATGGTGGTCAAGGGATAGTACTAATCCATATCTAGATCCTGGAAATTTTTAAGATGATCCAACAGTCGGATCAAAAGTTATGGTCTTCGGAAATTATACTCTCACATCAGTCTTATTTGAATTTCCTACTTGTTACATGTTTTAAAATAGGACAAAATTGTAAACAAGCCCCTATTCCCACATATAACAAACTAACTTCTTCAAAACTTTCCTACCTTTTACAAGGTAATTATTCCAATAGGCATTCCTCTACTTGTGTGAAGGGTTGTATAATATATACACTCAAGGAAAAAAAGGGCCTTCATTTTTTCCATACATCAATACATTGATCCAACAAATCTCAGTCGTCTATTTGTAATTGTAGATACAATAAGCAATCATACGTGATATGAGCAATGGAAACAGCGAAGGGGATGAATTGAGGAAGGTGAAATTGAAGGATATAAACATTGGAAGAGGAAGAAGGGAAATGAAGAAGAAAATTGAGGGAGGAGAAGTGAAGGGGTTGTTATCCCAATTTTTCCCCTAGGTAAAATTGGTCAAACACGACCCCACACAGAAGAAAACTAGAGGGTCTCTGTCTTGAGAACTCACATTTAAATCCAACAATCAGGTAACAACACGACTCTAAAATGGAGGAGCGGGGTTGGCTAAGGAGGAAAACGAGGAAAGGCTCAAAGTCTTCGGGCTTCACAAATGATTCAGAGCGAGCCCAAATTGGCTAAGTATGGAGGAAATGGCGAAGCTTCCACATGCCTCATCGGTGCATCTCCAAAAATTAAATCCAAAAGCGGAGACTCAAACAAGCGCCAAGCCTCCACATGTCTAGAGCCCCAAAGTTTCACTTTTCGTTGAGAAGTCTTCAACTTAGCGAAATATGCCAAGTGTCGACTCGGTGTAACTTCAAAGATAAATCCCAAAGCGGAGACTCAAACAAGCGTCGGGGTTCCACGTGCCCCAGGTTTAAAAGGAGACAAATTCGGGGGTTGAATAGTCAAAATGGGGAAGAGCCAGCGGAAGGAGAAAAGTTTTAGCATGACACTACTTCAAAAGTAAATTACGGAGCGGGTTCCCAAACATGCGTCGGTCTTCCATGTATCCAGGGTCAAATTTATGGTCTCGCCAAGAAAAAGGGACTTAGCCAAAATACAAAGGAACAGAACAAGCCACGGAAGGCGTCACGTGTCTCTTCGGCACATCTTCAAAAGGTAAATCTAGAAGCGGTCCCGAACGAGCGCCGGCTCGCCATGTGGCCATGTTGAAAAGTCAAAGCGGGAAGGTGGGTCGTCGGAGGTAGTTTGAAATTTTTGCCCGAGAAGGCGTAAAGTGAAAAAATGAGCCGCACCTCCGCCGATGCCTAGCGGAGCCATGTGTCAAGCCCAAATTACATGTGGGCTGGCAGGCCTAGGGAGGACTTTTCACCCAAATGGAAAATGCGGACCATCGTGCCCAAAAATGGTTTTTGACAAAAGTGAATTGCAGGGTTGTGGGGCATTTTTGTATTTTTATATTTTTGCGCAAAAGGCATAAAGCGTATCTTGGCCCCAGACCCGTTACGCTAATCGATTTTCACCATTTTTGTAAGGACCCAATTCAAACATTCAAATGGACATATCTTTTGATTTAGTGCCCGAAATCCAACAAATTTGGCACCGTTGGAAAGGTCTTGACCTCGTCTACACCATGGGATCTGAAACTTTAATTTTGACAAGGTTAGGTAGGTGAAAATGGGAAAACGTCTTTTAGGCCATTAATGCAGAATCGATTGCTTCAACTACCAGATCTGATTTGATTTGATCCGCCATTCTTCCTTCTTCAACATGCCAAACAGACATGGGGAACTAGACTCGACAGATTGTGGGTGGATTCATGGTAGGCATTGATGGTTGGTGGTTGGATTTTAAGAGCAGAGTCAAGTTTCTCCTCTCTCTTCTGGTTTTCATCGTCTATATATTGTAACACTTCTCATTTGAGAAGGGAGAGACATTTTGGGTGTGGGGAAACTCTGTCAAAGTTGTTTCCGACTCCATTTGAGCTGTAAGCCTTATCCTACGCCTGGAGAGCGTATTTGTGCCTCTGAGCACCCATGTAATAGTCTGTGCACCTTATAGAGAAATACAATCTTTTTTCATGGCGTCTTTCAACCCTTGGCATTGTTTTGTTGTTTCTTTGTGCCTCTCTATCTCATGTTTGCTCCTTGTGCATGTATTTCACGTTTGCAGGTGTAAGATGTCGTGCTTCATGGAGTTTCAATGGTGGATTTAGATCTGGGTCTGTGTCACTTCTGTCTGACCTCCCTCAGTCCCCTTTTCCCTATTTCATTCTCCCTCAACAAAGTATCTTGCCACTTCCTTTTTTGGTGTATCACCGCTTAGTGTAGGCTCTTTCACCCTCTCTCTCTCTCACTTTGTCCCCTTGGAATGGTTAGATTAGGATTAGTTAGATTTTGCTTGCACTGGAGTAACTTGTGGCAGGTAGATTAGGAAGCAAGAACCAGCTTTCTTTGGAGGTCCATCTCAAGTTTTGCAAGTCCCATAGCTTAAGAGATGGTCCCATGTTTTTTAATCACACCAAATGACCCACCTCACAACCGAGGCCATTCGGGGTGTCTTTGTGATTCTACACCAACAGGGGTGTGAAAATTGGTGGGGGAACCTTGAAAAAATAATGTTTATTACAAGTAGAAATATATGAAAAATGTGTCATTTGTGCCAAGTGTTCGAAGGAGAAAAGTGACATTTTGCACAGGTCATCGAGACAATGCACTTTGGAAATATTAGACAGAAAGGTGTGGTCGAAGATGTTTAACGTTCTTCACTTTAATGATTTCATGCACATTGGCTACCAACAGTCCTAATGACGATGTCCCTCAATGGACACTGCATTAAACCTTGACCTCTCATTTCCCTTATGCATGTTAAGCACAATTTGTCTTGACTTGCATTTGGAATTGCCTCTCAACAAAAGGTGCATTCAAAGGTGGGAAGAGGAATGTGGGACCCTTCTATGGGACCTCCTATCGTAGATGAAAAGGTCTCTAAAATCATTTGTGACACGGATATGGCCAAAAGGCAACGACCTAAGAACCCAACATTGTGTGATATTTGTGTGTTGTCATAGTTTATTCGTATTGGTTTTTATATGGAGAAAAGGCTATCGTTGTAAAGACTATTTAACATGGTTTCCCTCTTTTAATCCACTCACCGAATCCTTCTCTTGTAAACCTATATGGATTAGATTGCCCCATCTACCCTTGCAATTTTGGTCTAGTGAATGTCTGGTCTCCATTGGAAATGCCTTGGGACATACTATTTACATTGATTCTCAAACCACCGGTTATACCCATACTACCTATGCTAGGATCTTAGTTGAATTGGATACCTCTAAAAACCTCCCTGCAAGTATAGATCTTAAAGTTCAAAATAGAACTTGGTCACAACCATTAGATTACAAAGGTATACCCTTTAGATGTAGAAAGTGCTTTGGCTTAGGACACACTACTACCAATTGTGGGATAGCAAAGCGCACTGAAAGAAAAAATTGGTGGAAAGATGCTCTACCAGAACATATGGTTATAGATGCCAAGGAGGATCTTTCAAATGTTGATTCTGATGATGACTCTGAATTGGTTCCGGAAACTCCTATCTTAGAAATATTAGTTGTTGACAATAAGAAATCAGTTGTTCCAACTGATAGCATGGCAGAAAAGGAAAATACCCCTCCTTCATATTTAATAGAAAAAAATGCTTTTACGCAATTAATTCTATTAAAGTAGATCTTCCTGTTGAGGAGGTCTCGAGGGTTGGAAAACGGTACACAAAAAGAAGAAACCTATTAGAAAGAATACCGGTTCTCCACCTATATGATTGTTGATTTGTTTTTGTGGTGTAGTTGATGTTTCGCTGCAGTTTGCTCTATTGGTTTGGCATTGCAGTTTGTTTCTTTGCGCATTTGCTTTCACGGTGATCTATTGTTGGTTTGGTTTTTAAGGCGGTCTTTCCCTACTACGGATGTTCATGTTCTATCTGGATTTTGATCTTTTTATTGTGCTTTCATTGTTTTATTCTGGATTTTTGAGCCCTCTTGTACAAGGGTATAATCCCTTTCAAAAAACTATTTATCCATAATAAAAAAAAAGACTATTTAACATTACAAATCCAGAAATCGATATCATGCATTACTGTTATTAGAAAGTTCACAACAATACATGCATGTTTCTATTTTTTTGGAAAGTGGAAGGTTGAGGAAATAAAAATTTCTACTTGGGGTCTTTTCACCCCCAACGCCAACCAATAAATCTACAAAATATAAAATGAGCCAACCAAATCTAAAATAATATCGAGATTAAGAATAGGGGTCTCTCAATGAACGTTGTTAACTTGTTCACAAGTTATACGATGCCAACAACCAATATTTACACAATTGAAAGAAACATATAATTTCTATAAATTATGGGGAAAACGGGCTTTGTTATTTTGTTACTTTATTTTTACGGAGTAAATATTTCCAATATGAAGGTGTTTCATTTGTTATATAAAAAGAAGAAATTAATGGAAGTCGAGAGAAAGACAAAGGTGGAAATTAAATACATGCATGCCCCACACCTATTATTCCATGACTTAGCTTATTCACCAAATAATATCTACTATATGTGCTCCAGTTTATCATCTAGATACAATTTTATTCATTTTTATCATTATTTCTTTGTAAAAAGAGTCGACCTAATCGAATGTAATATTGAGATTAAGAATACGGGTTTCTCAGTCAACATTGTTAACTTGTTTGCAAGTTATACGATGCCAACAACCAATCTTTACCTAATTAAAAGAAATGATTTTTTCTAGAAAGTTCGGGGGAAATGGTCTTTGGTATATTTGTTACTTTATTTTTATAGACTTAATATTTCCGATTAGAAGACATTTTCTTTGTCATATAGGAAGAAGAAATGAATGGAAAGTTCAAAACAAATAGGTGGGAATAAAATACATGCATGTACCACACTTGTTGTTCCACGAATTAGATGTTTCCCCAAATAATATCTACTATCTATGCTTCATTTTCTCGTCTCGATACTATTTTAGTCATCTTCATCATTCTTTGTTTCTAATAAAATACTTCTCTTATATTATGCTACAATAAATTTACTCAAATATGAATGAATTTATATTACTTCCTAAATCATATGACCTATGTGGTAAAATCAAGGCAATTGACAATTTTTTGTGTCTTTGAGCGATGAAATAAAGATTGTATCTCATTATTCATATATCTTATGTCTCTACTAAAATCTAACATATCAAGCTATTTATTATTATTTGTGAATGAAATTTATCCTAGGCATTGGAGCATTGAAAGATATGACAGACTTACATTTGCTTCGGATTTGCAATGGTCATCCCATGGCTTGATTCCAAGGTTTAAAATTGTTCCTTTCACAACCCTTCACAAGGCCTTGAATCCATAGAAAAGGATAGATAAAAGGGTGAGTAGCTCCACCACTACTCCCTTGGGAAGCTGAACCATGCCCGCAATAGCCCAACCCCATGTAAAATTGCTTTAGGGAGAAGACAATTCAAATAATAGAATACACTAAATTCTATACAATACACAAATGGTGACAATAATTTTTCACATTTTTAATCAACTTATTCGATCTTGTTTGTGTCAGTAATTCACGAGTGTCCACCAACCCTTCATGCAACTACCATCATTATCGTATGACATTCTCAAAAGAAAGTTACACGTGGAAAATGACACAAACGCTGAAGGAAGCACCTCATAATTCTTAATATAGTCGGGTAAAGCACCTAAACAAAGTTCCTCCTAATCCTCAATCTTTGTTTTCTCTTTCGTAGTATACAACAAACAAAATAGCAGCAGTAGTAGTATTTTCTCTTTTAGTCAAGCGAACCCTTTTAGACACATATATAGATCCAAATCAAACAACTTGTATCTACATTAGCTTATTGTTAGACATGGGATCTAGTCATATTTCCATTGGGGGTGGAGGTTATGGTGTTGGAGTTGGGGGGCTAGGGCCTACCTTATTTTCCACCAATCCATCCTTCTTATCTTTTAGATGATATAACTCTTGCGATTTGGATTTTGAACTTCCTCCATTCATTTTTTTTGGATCCAGGAGATTTTGTGAGATTGATTGTTGACATCAATACCATTTCAAAATACTCCAAACCCTCCTTAAAAATCCAAGACAAAATCAAATTTATCAAGTAAGTATATGCATCACAACAACCTCAAACATAAATACCTTAAGATAAAAAGGGTCTTTGATTGAAGCCTACAAAATTATGTCAAAGATTAACATAACAAAATTATAATGGGACCAGTTTTGCAAAGATGGATGTAGGGGCAATTGAAAATTACTTAT
The DNA here is from genome assembly GCA_018340775.1 of Taxus wallichiana var. yunnanensis. NCBI lineage: Eukaryota > Viridiplantae > Streptophyta > Pinopsida > Cupressales > Taxaceae > Taxus > Taxus wallichiana. Next base: position 735,775,464 of record CM031238.1, on the reverse strand, counting down.
AACTTTGAATAAATTTAATGGGAATATCTACAAGTAAATTGACTATTCAACCGTATTCATTCCATGCTAATTTCAATTCCATTATAGAGAAAATCTAGCTTAACATATCTTTGTTATCCCAAATTCACCCCCGCCAAATTTGGTCAAGACAACTCCTGCACATAAGGAAATTATGAAGGGAATGACTCAAACCCACGAGCTCACATTCTAGGACGACAAACATGTTACATGTGGGCTTGGAAATGAAAGAGTAGTGTCACAGAGAAGCCAGGATCAAGAAGGAAAAGAAACGGCGAAGATCCGAAGCCCTCGGGCTCGAAACGGTTGAGAAAAGGTTTTCAAACTAGCGCCAGACTGCCGTGTGTCCTGTGGGAAAGCGGTCTGTCGGGAGAAAAGTTTTTTCTTTGCCCCTTGCTAACTCAAAAGGGGGTAAAAGTTACAAAATGGCCCTCAACCCCACCCAAGGAAAAAGTCAGCATTTGGGCCTAAGTTAAAGCCAAAGTGAGGAATCGAGGAAAGGGAAAAAGATAAATTGCGGACCCATGAGTATGATTTTTTTCTCTAAAAGGGGTGCCACGTGTCCCATCTCAAAAGGGGACCCATTTTTCAAGCTGTTTTCCTACCCTCCTGTATGGACTCGATACAAACTTCAAAGGGGCATATCTTTCGACTCAGGGCTCGAAATATTACAAATCTAACGTCGTTGAAAGGATCTCGGCCTCACCTCCGCCATGAAATTCTGAGACTTTAATTTTTGATAAGGTTAGGTAAAGGAAAATGGAGGAAACGTCTTCAGGCCTTCAATGCAGGATCCATCTGTCTCAACAACCAGATCGGATTTGATCTGTTTCGTTGTTTCCTCTTCCTTCAAGGCGCCGAATCAAGGAATCATGCAGTAAAGATGGATTTGGGGCATATTTCATCATAGGCATTAACAACGGTGGTTGAGATTCAACCTGCTTTTCCTGCTTCTCTCTCTCTTCTTCTCTCTGATCAAATCTATAAATACAAGGGCATGATTCATTGTAAAAGTTATTGTTCATTCTTCTTCTCTGCCTCCCCTCTTCTTTTCTTCCCTAGGGTCGAAAATGGAGTTTAAGCCTCCTCCCTTGGCTTTGTAATGGCATTTTCTTACCTCTTGCCCACTAATGATGTACTGGGTGAACTTTTGGAGCAATAAATTCTGTTTTGTGATGCATCTGTCCATCCTTTGCTTATTTTATTGTCTCTCCTCACCTCTTGTCGTTGGGCAGGTGTATTGTGCATATTCGATGTTTGTTGCAGGTCCTAGGAGCCGTGTTTAATGGGTTTTAAAGTGGTGTTCTGTGTGAAATCTATCTCTAGTCTGTGGTGCATCTTGTCCACCCTCTCCTCTGCTCACCTCTCTCCACTTCAAGCAGTTGAGATTGTGATCAACACTTCCCTTTTCTTGGTGCTATCACCTCTATAGTGTAGGATTTCTTTATTTTCATGCTCTCTCTCTCTCTCCTTGGTCCCTTGGAATTGTTAGATTAGGAGTAGATAGTTGCATTTCCTTCCTTAGAAGTAGTTTAGCATTAAGATCAGGAAGAAGAAGCCAACTTTCTCCAGAGGGCCATCTCAAGTCTGCAAGTCCCACAACTTGAGAGATGGTCCCATGTTATGCAATCACACCAGATGATTGACCTTAGAAAAGTAGACCTGTAGAAATCATTTGGGGGTGTTGTGATTTCACACTAACACATACCTAATAGCGATCTATTACTCCTTTCTCGTTAAACCAAAAATAAACGGAAGCCATAAACATGGAAACTAAAATCGACACGTTGAAGGGGGTTGTAGTGTTAGCTGGAACATGAAATTGGCTATCTGGCAGTGGTTTGGCCTCCCAAATGTGATCGCTAGAGAGACCAATAGATTATGATCTCGTCAGGTAGGGAGGCCAAAGCATTAAGAGGGCATCAAAGTACTCACATATTGTTGTAAAATTAAGCTATTCAGAAAGTTTAGTAATGTATTCTGAACTTCCAAAAAAAACTTTTCAACAGTCTAAAATAGCTCACATCAAACTCTAAAACAAATGATGTTTCTAATAAAGCAAGGTCACACATGGCCTACCTTTTGGATTTCATCACATCCTCATAATACACTAAAATCCCGCATTTATATAATAATATACAAAATCGGTTTCCACTTCTTTATATTACCAATGTCACCTACTCATATTATTGAATTCACTGTTTCCTTATGTAGGTGTTGGGTTTTGATTGCTAGATATACAAAAATATTCATTGCCTTATCCATCAAAGCATTCCTCGTCAAAAATTTCCTTCCTGAATTCTATTTGGGTTGTTAACTCCAGCTTATAAATCAATTGCTTTGTGTTTGAATTCCTCAATGACAAGAAGCAAATGAAACCCCCAAATCTTGGTTGTGAAGAACCTAATCAGAGTCCTTTGTAGACTTTCCAATGCCCATAAAATAGATGGGTATTCTCTCTCTCCAAAGAGCAGGAGATATTTCAGCTTTGGAGATGATGTCACGAGAAGATCATGTGGTGCCCCGCGCACAGATGTCCCCAAAGGACAATGTGCAGTGTATGTTGGTAGTGAACGCAACATGTTTATCATCGCCACAGAGAATTTGACTAATTCTCCGTTTAGGGAATTGTTGGATAAGGCTGAAATACATGGATGAAAGAGTGCACGGGAAGTAACAGGTCAGAAGTAGAGAAGTAGAGATAAAAGACCCTCGGATTTCAATGTATTTCCAGCGTTTAAATTCTGACCGATATCAGACAGTGGATTTCTCACTTCAACTGGTAACATCTCCTGCGTAATGAAATAATATTAGCAAAGTGAGTTGGTAGGTAACTTAGGGCAGACAATCCAATTCATCCTCAGTTTTTATAGTGTATCGACATGTGTCTCCCCAGTCCTACAACAAATGGTTAAATCGAAGGTGCTTGTACAAAGGAATTTGTCGATAATATACAATTGCACTAGTGTCATCCACTTTCCCAATGATCCTATAAATTTCATGCTTTATTTAATGCCAAATCATGCTTTATTCAGTATATCTAATTACAAGTTGGTGGTAAAAGCTTGAAATGGTTAGGCTACTCCATTAGTTTCCCTCTCGTGCTAGTAACTTGGATGACATGTTGTAAAGACCAAAAATAATTATTGACATTCGTATCTTTCGCTTTTGGAGCCTAGGTTTCATTTAGTGTATACAGAGAGTGTGGTTTCCTATAACATTTTTAATAAGGTGGAGTGTAGTTGGTGGTGTTTGGTATCACTCTGGTTTAGATATGTTGGAGGTAATATTATACAGTCCATATTTTATGTTATAGGCAAGATAGGAAAGAATCGTTTTGAATTAATGAATAATTACATTTAGTGTTTGGTTTAAAGTTGCCCGCGTGTTATGGATATGACATGATATTATTGTTTTCTCCTTTTTATTGTGTTTATATAATAAATTCTCAACACTCTCTATATTATAGGTTGCATTTTTTCCTTCAAGCCACTAGTTTTCCTTGGAGCCCCACATTATTTTGGTGGATCATTGAAGATTTGAGTCAAAGGAATATTAGTTATAGTGTGTACGAGATACGAGCCCTGATTTGAAGTTAGTTGATGTCATTCCCTACAAGCTCTCCATTTTCATAATATCCCAGTCTCCAATTATAATCAAGTCGATTTTTCATTTGTAGGTGGAAAGTGTCCACATTAAAGAATGTTGGTAATTCCAAATGCCAGGCTTTATATATATGGGCATCAATATATTGGGCTTGGTTTAATTTTGCCTTGTCAATTTCTAATCTATGTTGCTTGTTTAATCTATATTGGAGAGTCTCTTAGGTATCACACATACTTGTTGGCCTTCCATTTAGAGATCGGTTGAGACTTGTAGATGAGTAAAAATACATTTGTGGTCTCGTGTTATTTATATTTTAGAGAAGAAAATGATTGCATTGAACTTGAAAAACATAGCTAAATTAATGGTCTTTTATTGTATATGCCATTACTACATCTAAATGGATGAGGTATGGTTTGAATCATAGTTCTAATTCTTATGTGCATATAAATCTTTAATGAAGGTTTTTGGAGCGGACATAGAGGTCTATGTTTTAGATGTGGTGTTTTGGATGGTGCTTTCATTGTATATAGCTATACTTTCTTTCTTTCTATTGCTTAAAGGATTTAAAATTTCATGGGTATCAAATAACAATCCATTAGAAATCGATCACTTGGCACAAAAAGAAACCCCCTTAATTAGTTGTTCATATGACATTTGGTTTGAGCGTTTATGGTGGTGATCGAGTAATAACGTGGATTGATTGAAAGGGATACTTCAAGCATTGATATTTGCAATTTGATGTTTTTAGAAAAGTAGGGTAGGTATTAGGGTTTGAACTTGTTTCTTTTAATAGAGTGAGTGGGTGCACTGAGATATATAGAAGGTTAGGGTTAAAGTATAGTTTAGACGGGAGAAAAGATAATATTGAGTGTTTATTGACAACTTTTTTTTTGAAAGGGCACGAAAAATATGGTGAGGGAAAAATATGGATGTTTTGGAGGGTCTATTTTTTTATAACCTTTAAGGGGATGAAAATAAAACCCATACACCAAAATATTATAAGAATGAAACCATAACCCTAAAATATGTCTCAAGAACAATGAAATACTAACTATATATAAAAGTTCTTGGTATATTATTCAACGGAGATCTATCGTAATTAAAGATTGGAACTTTTTAATGTTGAGTGTGGACTTAAAGTATGACGGTTGGGTTATGCACTTTTTATCTAGATCGTACCATATTTTATTTGGTTTATGCACTTGAACAAATCTTGCTACTTAGTTTAGAAGCACAATTTTTTTGTGAAAATATGCTTTAATTTTTTTAGAATCTAACAAAAATTTGAGATATGTGGCATTCTCAATTTTATCATTTTTTTAATAGGAAAATATTTTCTAGAGTGTAAAGGCCACATATTAAGGAAAAGTGAAGTTCTATCATTTTCATTTTTATTTTGTAGTAGTGGAAATATTAATGGGAATAGAAATTGCAATAATTTCTACTCATATACTCACAAGATGTGCTCAATTGACAATGCTTAAGGAAAGAAGCATCTTAATTGAAAAAAATCCCGAGAAGGCAATTTTTGGTCCTATTTTCATTTATGACATGGGTTTGAGAAATAAATGTAACTTATTTTAGATATGACATCCATAAAAGGCCAAGAATGGCCTATGGGACAGAAAATGTATTACAAGGACCAATACATAAAGGAGTACCAAAAGCATCTAACACAAATTAGAAAAAAAAACAATAAATCAACTACCGAAGGTTGAAGAATTGGAAATTAGTAGAATGTACATTGTTTGAAAGATCGAACCAACTTGTCTATGTATGAAATCTCCTAATATTCTTGATGTCATTTATTTGGAAGTAAGAACTGGTATTCCTATAATTATTTGTATTTGAGGACTTCAATTTGAGTGTTCTTTGTCGGACTTGAAGTGTCTCCTAAATAAACAAAGATAAACATTTTTGGTCTTCGTATCAAATAAGGATCCTTAAAGATCCATTGGAATCTCTGAAAAGACAATGGTATCTTCCACAAATTTCATAGTAGATGGGACACTTCAATATAAAATTCTCTTCACTTTCAGGATCTAGAAAACACAACTGACATATACGTTCAGGTTGTGGGAGGCTATGATCATATTCCATCTGAAGAAAATGAGTGCAAATGAGAAAATAAGTTAAAGAGATCCTCAAGCATGAAGGAAAAAATTTCTTCATGTGTTCAAGAATTTTATTTTGATCTTCATAGAGGCAAGAATAAAATTTAAAATAATGAAGAAGTTTGGGTTTCAAAGGATCTTTTGGAGCAAACCATTTAAGTTTCAAATAGAACTTAGTGAGTTCTTCTTGTATACCCCTATTAACCTCATGTTTAGTGAGTTGAGGAGTATTAATGGAAAACCTAAGAGGGGGAATTATTTTTATATCAATATTCAGCTTCTAAAGGAGAGTGATAACTCTTGCATGCCAACAATATTTTCATCATTTTTTGACAAGTTGTATAGAAGATTGGAGTTCCAAATACGATATCTATTCTAACTAGAAAACAAATCTGCCATGCATCGAAGTCTATGCAAAAAGAGATAACATTGAAAATCAAAGTGATAAATAGTGGACATACCCCAAACTTTGCGGGAATAATTGAGTGAGGAACCATTCTTTTGACTCAAATATTTTTGATAACATGGAAATGATAATTCTTTCCATACTTTTGAAATCATTCTCTCTCAAATATGGACCCCAATCATCACATCCATATAATAGTGATGGTGTAACCAATGTATGAAAAATTCAAATCTTCATCTCGAATATCTTGAAAGTGAAGCTGAAAAACATTATCTTTCCAAGGTTTTCAAAGTTGCATACCCTTTGCTCGAGTCTTTCCTCTATTGTGAGAACAAAGCTAAAAGGCGGTCCAGAGAAAACCATAGCCAAGTAGGTGTAGGATAACACCACCTCAACATGTTTTCATTTATACATCAAATTCATTGTAGATGTTAATTTCTTGGTTGTATTAAATGCCATGATTTTGTATTTGTAGGGTTTACTTCAAGGTCTTTCTTATCATAAGAATTGATCAATTTATCAAACTAATTTTGAATTCGTGTAATTGAGTGTGAAAGTAAAATAATGTCATCTGTAAACAATAAAATGGAAATGTAGATCCCAAAGAGGCTACAACCATTCATGCTTACGAGGTGTGGAGATAAGATCCTCTAATTCATCAATATAGAGCCCAAAAAGTGTAGGTGAGAGTGAACAACCTTGCTTCACACCTTTGGTACTTTGGATGTTATTAACGGTGCCCATTTTGGTACGAATATGCCTAATTTTTTTCTCATACAAAGACATGAGAAGATTAATTACCATGTTAGGAAGACCCAACTCTTCAAGCCTCTAGATCAAAAAACACCTTGGTATTGTATCAAATACCTTTCGAAAGTCTACAAAACAATAATATACATTACTGTTTGTTAGTCTTTTCTTCCTCTATAATAGAACCAAAGTGAACATGTGATCATTTGTTTGGTGATTACTTCTAAATCTTGTTTGACCTTTTGGTCTAATCCATTTTTCTCTTCCGTTGTGAGATATAATCATCAAGCCTTTGTAGAAAAAAGCTTAGCCGGTGTATGCCCAATCATGATGGCACGATAGTTCTCAAGTTTAAGAGAATCTCCATATTTGAAGATGGGGTGTATAGTATGGGATGTCCAAGTCACGGGAAGACCATGAGGAAAAATAACATCAAAATAATTAGTGATTTGGATAGCAAGAACAACTGACTATAATGGAATAAATTGGCTTTTAAATTTTCCACATCTTGGGATTTGTTGGACTTGAGTTTATACATGGCTTTAAGAACCATATTTTTGGTGAAGAAATGAAAGTTAGGTGTTCTAGGATTCAAATGGATGGGGGATTATTGGGAGCATCATAGAGAAAGTTACCATATGTAGACCATGTACGCGGGTCGGTAATGGCACAAATAGATATTTTGGGTAAAATTGATCTCCAAAACAACTTGGGATTGAATTGGATTTGGTATATGCTAATGCGAAATCACAACACACCTCGAATGGATTGGTTTGAGATGGGGCATTTGGTGTGATTTCACAACATTGAGCTATCATGAGTGTGGGAAATTGTGAAACATGATAGCTCACCTAGGAGAAGGTCAGTTCCTTTCCTAAACTTACCTACCACAAAATACTCCAAGTGCAGCCAAATCACTACTAAACCCTAATCTACAACTTTCAAGGGAACAAGGACAAAAGGATTGCTTGAAATGAACCTACACTACAAGTGGTGATACACTAGAGAAAGAGTGCTAATCACTCTTCTCGATCCCTACCAAAATGGAGAATGGGTAAATTTTGGGAGGTTAGACATGATGCAACACAGACCAAAATCACACCAATGCACTACGGGAAGGCTAGGCGGCTGCAACACAAACTGAAATACAAAAATCTTCATTCCGAATGAGTACAACACACCAAGATCCTGCAATAACCATATAATATGCAAAAAGCAGAGACGATTTGCAAAGAGAGGTAAGACAAAGCAATTAAATCATGCAAAGGTTTGAAAAACAACAGATAACATAATTTTTATTGCTTATGAGGTATACATGGTACATTGCATGTAGGAGAGAGGCATGAAGCCATTACAAATCTTGAGAGGAAGGATTGAAGCCCCAAGAAGAAATGGGGTGCATGGGAGAAGAAAGGTAATCAAAACCTCGTATGTGTAAACCCCTTACATATTTATAGAAGAAATTTGAGAAGAGGAGAGAGAGAGAGAAGAAATCCCGACATTGTCCCAAAATCCATAAAAATTCATTGTTTAATCAACAATGGGTGCTTGAATATATTTCAAAATCTCTAATTCATTAATGGCATGCCTTATGCTTCAAGAAATTGACTGTGATTGCACCTCCTATCTAGTCTAGCCCTGTAGACTCATGATGACCCCTACTTTTCCACCAACCTCATTAATGGATTTCATCTACCACTAGAATGATTTCCATTTTCAGAGGTTCATGAGCCTTGAAATCTGAAATTAACACTCCCATAATGTAGATACCTAAATCACCTTTCCAATGACTATAAATTTGAAAGAAACGAGTGAGTACTTTGGGAGATATCACTATTTTCTCCTGATGCTTCATTGGGATATCACCCTCAACTATTCCTCCGAAATTGAACTTAGCCATTACCATTAAAACCTCTTTCTAGAAATCAAAATTTTGATAAAAATGGTTAAGGATTGATCAAGTTATGATGATTTGAAATTTGGTATAGTTTTAGGGTTTGCATGGCTCCATCGATCTATTCTCCTTACTCATCGAGCCATTTTCATTCACCGCGAGCTACTCGCTTATGCCGAACTGTTTTCTAGCATGATGAGCTAGTTTCTTTCAATGTTGATTTGGTATTTTCCCACTCGCCACCTCTTCACTTCGACACAAACCCCGAACTCGGTATCCGAGCATGGCTCTTGGCCAACCGAGCCACTCTCAACACGCCACATGGCCATCAACTCGAGCTTGCACTCCTTAAGCCAATGACTTGATGACTTTTTTTAATGTTTGGGCGAGAATGCCAAATTATTGGGGTTTTCAAGCTATTTCCTTTGGGATTTTCAATATCTCAATCCCAAAATGAACTCACCCCAACCTTCGAATGATCGTATCTCCAAGATCGAAAAACTCTCGAAATCTCCTTACTGCGCCAAGTCAATCTCCCATTTCATGCTTTCGGCACCTCCCACTTTGGAACTCTCCAAGCTACCTTTTAGACTTCTTCCCTCTCCGACTATGAAATAGACCCCGTGGTGACCTCCGAACTCGTCACATCATGCCACGTCGCCATGACCCATTTCGGGTTTCAAATTTTTGGGTTCTCGGATGTTGGACATGAATTTTATGTCTTTTCTCGATGAATGCCCAAACCTTCGTATCCTCGAAGTCCGAAGTCTTGGACTTCAGGCTTCCATTCACCTCTAGCTCACTTGGCCCCCTGAAATCCACCCACTTCATTCCTAGCGAGTCCGATCTTCATTCTTGGTTGGCCAAGTTAGACGTGTTGTCAATGGCATCACCCTTGTGATGCATCACTTTGGTTGAGCTTGGGAGATCATCCCTTCCGTCTTTCACATACGATCTCCACATGCGACAAGCTCACCTCCAAACCCTAAAATATTGCTTAGCTCCTTGCCAGGGCTCAATCAAATTCTCTAACTCAACTTGATCTCGTGAGCTCAACGTGGCAAGCTACTTTATACTTGTCGTGGATGACTCCATGATTTGTGACTCACTCGAGCTAGTCATTCGTTTTCCCGACCCCAATTTATATCTATGTCAAACTCACCCTCGAGCTCGAGACTTTACCTCTGTGTTCAAACCCCAAGCCATATTTCTTACGTGAATTTGCTTCTCAAATATTCTCATGAGCTAAGATTTGAATGGATCTCCCCATGAGCTCATTGATTCACCTTAGTCCCTTTGCATGCTTCCACATTGTTCCCAAGGCTAACTTGACTCAACCGAGCCTCCAGACATAACTTGTTTCATCCTCCATGCAAATCCCATCTCGATCGAGCTCCATTATGACCCATCTCGGCCGAGTAGCTTGCTTTGAGCTACTTTGAGAGCAATCATTTGAATATCCACCAATGCAAACCCCTAGCTCGCCGGCTACCCGCCAAGTAGCTTAACGAGTTGTTTTCTAGCTTCGTTGGCCCAATGAGGCCAAATGAGTTTTTTTTTCAATTATGAAGCTCAGTTTTGGAACCTTTTTGAATTTTTAATGAAGGAGTGGGAGTCGAGTGCATAGAACCCCAAAAAATGCTAAATTTCCCGTCGTGAGCTTTTTTTTTTGCCATTTTTTTAGATCGGGGCTGTTTTTGCATTGCAATGGGACCATGATCCTAGTATGTCCTGGATGGCCTTATTTAGCTTAAATACTTCTTAAATTACTATAAATGCTCCCCAAGATCCAAGAGACCACTTATAACTTGTTCACGACACTGTAGGGCCCACTTGGGATCATGGAATTGCTCTGGGGGCAAAAATTATCAATAATTTGGTGACTCACGGGGACATCTACTGCTAGATGTTACAACCATAGCATAGGCATATCCATTGGGCATGAAATCATTGTATCTCTACAAATTGATCTTGAATTTTTATAGTGAAACCTTTAACCATCTACATATCGTGAAGCTTGGGCGAGGCTGTTGTGAATATCCAATCTTCCTAAGAATATTTCTTGAGTTCCAACATCACGAAAATCTATTAAACTTGATTCCCTTCTTTCTCTCCTATGGTTGTCATGTGTTGTGATGATCTTGAATGGTCCTATGGGAGGCTACTCAACTACTTGCACTCTTAATTTTCATATGAAAATCTTAAAATTAGGATTTGAGAGAGTAAACAACTACCTTGATTAAATATTTCCATCTATTGCTCTTTCGCAACCCTATTCTGTGAGACTGAAATGGATTATCTTGAAACGTGATTTTACCAAGTATGAAGCACACAACTAACAATTTCTTACAATGTATGTATCTTTGTGAAATTTTGAGTGAGATAATTTTCAATCTTTTACATCCTGTAACTCTATTAATTTTGAATTTTATCTTTTTCTAAAAGTTCCACTCTTCGACATGATGTTGGAGGCTTCTTTCCCAATATGGCAAAGGAAATTGGAATTTCACTTGTGATTGGCCTCGAAGGACTTGAAGAATGAAAATCATTAAAATCAGTCCTTAACCTAATTTTTGTTACTCTTAATTTTTTTCTTTTGAGATTTGCAACTCTTTGTCATAAGTATGAACTTCTCCTACATACGGGAGGCCCACTAAACACCCCTGTAATTTGTTGGAGAAAACATGAGCCAAAAGCTATGTACAAAAATCAAACCATACATGCCCAAGTAGACATGCAAATTTTTCAAGAGAACTTGTGATGAGGAAAACAAAATCCTACACCTACCCTACACTAACTAGACAAAGAGAAGGTTCAAACAAAACCCGTCACCAGTAGGGTAAATTAGCTCCCTTTTCTAACAATAGGAAGCCATGTGGATGATTTGACCATAGACATGGCTATACACATGAGTGAGAAGTTGAAATAGACCAAATTTTCCACCCACATCATCAAGGTATCAACCGGAGACAAGACAAATACCTCCTCTGAATGATCTGCATGAGGCTCCTGAAGGTATTGTATCTGATGTAGTTGATCCTTGGTACTATGAGACTCATCCCCATATTCTAGATTGAACATGGATGGTTTTGGAAACTCTGTTTCTAGCTCCAAGGAAGCTAGATACCTAATGGGGCATGGCCTGTATCACCGAATGTGCCCGCTGATTTGAGTTTTATCAAGAAAATCTTCATGCAGACTTTCTTGGAAAAGGTGACCATCTATGATTGGATTTTATTTTTCTCACACATTGACAAACAACTTATGTGTCACCATAGTGGATAGTATGGAATAAGTTATTACCTCCTTGTTCTCTTTTTCTTTAGTGGCAATGTGGAATTACTCCTTGTCTGTCATGCCCTCTGGAAGATTCAATTCCTCTAATTAATGGGTGTCGTTATTCCCTTCATTTAATCAACTCTTAGTTGATGTCATATTTAAACTAGGGTGTGTGTCAAGCTATATGCAACAAGAAGAATCTTAGTGATCTAGTAATTGATTGTAGGTATTTATTATTTTTTTATTTTCTAGGGGGGTTTTGCAGTGTCCTTAGGATTCCCTGGCCAAAGCCTTATTAAAACTATACTACAGAAACTTGCTGAAATAAACACTCATTGCTAAAATAAATAAATCTTTAGAATTAAATGTGCTGCTAGAAATGAAACACACTTTTACAAAATGAAACAAATTACTAGAAGTAAACACACTCTTGCAGAATGAAACAAATTACTAGAAGTAAAAACACTCTTGCAGAATGAAATAAAGTCTTGAAGTAAACACACTCTTGAAAATGCTATTGAAAATAATTGCAAGGAAATAAGCGTCTAACCTATAACACCTGTAGGGACAAGTACATGACAGAATTCAACTGAAGAATCAAAAGCATTTACAGAATTAACACCTAATAGATTTACACGAATTTCTTACAAATATAAATACCGGTAAAACAAAGAATCCTTCTTCATGGAGGAGTGGGCCCTTGCTCTACCTTGAATCAGAAGTTGACAAAGTATGATTTTCTCAAAACAAAATGGATATCTTATTACTGAAATGTTATGTCTTACAAACTTCACTGTATGTCTATCATATATATAATCTATATATCTAATCTATCTACAAAGTTATTATATATATTTCATCATCCGAAGATGCATTTACAATCACAAGTGCTTAATAGTTGTCCATCTATCAATAGGTTCCCATGAAACAAAATAGTGCTCAAAGTAGATGTGGAATCTAGGAACCTTGCTAGACACACAAATGTCTGATCTTGCATACATATTTCTGGGGTATGAAGAATCATAAATCTATTGATCTAATCCTGATTGGAAGGCCCATTGATTGCTCTGTCACCGAATGTTGTCAAAATTTCGGAGCTAAGCGCAAGAGTTCCGAACTAAGTGTCGAGTTCCGAACTAATTCTGAAGGTTCCATAACTAAGTGATAAAGTTCCTTTACTTTGGGATTGAGTTCGAGAAATAAACTTGGAGGTTCCTGAGCTAAACCGTATTGAAGCCAATGTTCCCAAAAATGTGTTGGTTACTTCATACTTTGTTCTTTTGACTGATTGTGACCTGTTTTATTACAAAAAATAAATTTCCACACACGTTGTTAGGAGTTACATTGTTTTAGACGTTAGAACTAAATCCAAAAAAAGATGGACAATTATATCCTAGATTATATTAGATCAAAGAAAAGTCACAAAATTCAGTCCAACTTGATAAAAAGGAGAGTAAAATGAGATCATTTATTGCACATTAATGAGGCATATTTTGGCCTTATCATCTCCCACACATTTGCTTGTTTATAGGTCCTCTTACAAACTTTACTCTTCAAATCTTGGGTTGTGAATTCTGCATTCCAATTGACTACTCAGGTCAAATGGTGAAACTAAATATCCCAGTGCTTTAGTTCAGAAGTACTATACCCTGATCCTTCTTCTATCTTTCTCTATCACTCCTCAAAGTGAGTGGGATCTTGAGGCTCTCTATTTTTCCATGGAGACATGGGAGTGAGAAGGAGAGGAGGCATTTTTCTCATTCCCATCCATATGCCCCTGTGTTTTTCATTGACCTAGGGGATTAGTGTACACAAATCTCTAGCTCTTTCCAGACTCCATATTAAGGTCGGGAGATATCACTTCTCTTCTTCTCAATGCAACTGTGAGAAACTCCCATCTCTTCAAGCATCCATCATAAATATCTTCAAAGTTTTTCTCCTCATAAGAGGTGAAGGCATCAATACTTTTCTATAGATTGGCAAGATAATGTGCCTTGAATCAACTATCAAAGGCATGGGATCTAAAATGTATAACAAAGGAAGATGGTTTTCCATAGTGAGCTCTCATGTAGATGCCAGATGAACTAGCCTTTAATAAATGTTTAGAATCCCTCTCTTTCCATGCTATCTGATTTTGAAGTACAGAAAAAAATGCATTCAGTTGGCTTTCCCCTACATACAAATTGATCATGAAGCTTGTATTCTTTTCCAACATAAAATTGTAGAGATAGAATTCGTAGAGAATATTTTTCTCCTCTCGCTTTGTGTTGGTTGTCAAATAATAGCTTTATTGAAAGCAACAGTTAGGGGACAGAAATTCCCTCCTCTTTAATGGGAGAGGTTCCCTTATTTAAAGGTAAAAACCTATTTACAAATGTACAACTTTTAGCTTTAATGAGGAACTCTGATATTATGAAAGTGTTTGATATAACAGATCATCAATACAAAAAGATAGAAGAATAAAGGAATGGGAGAGGGCGAGAATAGCACTCTCAGGAAATATAGATAACAAAATAATTCCTTACTCATGCCATATAGAACATAATCATTTGCATTTAAAACCACAAGATGTTATTTCATAGACACAAAGTTCCAGAGATGACATCCACAAGAATACAAAGCTTCAAGTAAAATGGACTAATGATCCAATAATTTTTAACGAGATATCAATGAAAGAACAAGAGCAGATGAAACATAAATAAAGATCTTCTTGTGTTGATAGCTTTTTACTCCTTTACACTTTCAATAATAAATAGAGTTATAGCCCCTAAAAATAGTGCGAAGGCCCATTATATAACTTACAAATTGGTTATACTTGGTAAGCTGTTTCTTTTAACTAAAATGTTAATTAAGGAAGTGCTTGAAATGAGATCCTTTATTAGTTTACAATGAGTTTGATTTCAGAAAAAGAAGGAGGAGAGGAGAAGCTAGAAGAGAAAACATCCGCTTATTGCTGAGGAGGGCCCATCGGCTTGAGAATCCGTTGCTTGAATATTTCCAATGCTTCAACTATATCTACGCCTTGTGGGGACTGATGTGTTGGCAGTGGCTTGAGATCAAGTGCCTAGGCATTTCTCCATGTCCTTATCAAACTCGGTATGCTCAAGGTATTCTTTATTAGCCTCTTCAATAGTAGATTAAAGAGATAAAATCTCCTTTATCTTTTCTTTGGTAATCAATTCCTCTTTAAACAGGTTTTCTTTAACAAATGCCCTAAACTGATTTTTAATCTCTTGGAGAGAGAAAGGAACACTTGAAGTTTCATCATGGAGATGACAGTGAATATATTTGAAGGCAGACACAACACAAGTTTTGAAGGATTCTCCCTTCTGCCAATTGTTCCTTAATTCTCCCAAGGCTTCCTCCAAAACTTTTATTTTCCATTCAACACTGAAAACCCATGACCTTGACAAATTGTCCTTGGCATCATCAAAACTTTACAGCCATCAATATATTTTCATCGACTGTTCCATCAAGTGAATATCTATGATGCAACTACTCCAAAGCTTCAGTTCTTTGTCCATGGTTCCAATAGAGGAGGAGAGTTTTTGTTGCAGGTTGGCCACCTTCTCATTGAGTTTGAAGGCTTCTACAATGAAATTCAAGCCTGCAATGATCATGTCATCAACCATGGCTTCCATAGCCCTTCCATAAGTGGAATACCTATGTATATCCTTGATACTCTGAACCTCATCCTGACTGAGGATCATAGGAGGTGGAAGGGCAGTTAGTGGAGCAGGATCCAAAACTTTATCTTTAGTCAACAATGATTTGATGAAGCTAGAAAGAACTTGATTTTGTTCTTCCAACTATTCTATAGTTTGTTTACCCTTCTCCACTCTCTCAATAACCTTGGTTACTATTTCCTGGAGGTTATGCACCTCACTCTTAGGAGTGGATTCTCCCATTGGAATCCTAGAAAGCTCCAGTCGAGGCTAATAGATCTTGCTCTGCCTTATCAACTTTAGGCTTTGCAACCTCTAGAAATTGTTGGCCCTAAGCATCTGTCACTATTCTTGAAGTTGCTTTGGCTCTCTTTGCTGGAGGAGGAGGAGTAGTGCCTAACAAGGCTGCCACAACATCAAAGTTTGGTCCTAACAAACGGAAGAAGGTTTCCTCTTCCTACTGTCAACCAGGGGTTGCACCCATGCAAAAGTAGAGGGGGAAGAAGAAGGAACAAGAGGTCCAAGAGCAAGTGAGATCATGACACTTAAAGTATTCACCACTATTGCTTCTAGTAGAGATGTGAGGGAGGCATCCGGAGATTTTGAGAAGAGGAATCGGTGGTACTTGGAGGTTCAAGGTGCTTGGCACTTTCTCCTCTTTTTTTTGTAACTTCTAAAGTTCCTGCAGGTGCAGTATCTCACCATCATCACTTTCACTGAGAACAATAACATTCTCTAGCCCTAAAGGTAGTTCTAAATTTCTGAAGGGGGTCTTCCTCAATTGGCTCTTGTTTAACCTCTTTTACCTTCTTTTGATACACTTGAGTGGAAGAAGAGGGAGTAGATGATTCAGGTTCTTTATTTGAGGAAGGAGGAGGGGTTTGTGCAGGTACCTCCGTGTTGGGTGTATGTGATTCCTTCCTAGGCGTTGAAGTATCTTTGGAAGAAGATCCACTTTGATTCTTCCTAAGCTCTTGAACCTTTCTGTCAAACCAAACCTTGGTTCTTACAAGGACAGGGGCCAAAATCTCACCCAAGTCATCCTTCTCCTTCTTGTACCAGTCTAGATCTTCCAAAGGAGTATGTTTGATTAATGTCTCATATTCATAGGACAGCCAGTCTTCATTATCATCTTGGAACCCTTTAGGAATCTGGTAGAGATTGAGATCCTTTATCAGCTGCAGAGAGAATCTGCCATAGTGTCTCCGCCTTGCTTCAAATTCATCTGCACAATCGGCCTAGTAGTCCTCAAGCATCGACTTGTGATGATAATTTATCCTGAGGTTTTGCTCAATAAACTTCTTCAAATCAAAATAGGTCCTAGGCCTGAAAAAGTGGACAGTGATGGGAGCAAGGGCCCTTTCTATATTTTTAGCGTCCAAGGTTGTTTTGCATGTATAGTTACCCAAGGAAATAGGGAAATGTAGACCAGAGATTTTCTTGTCCCTACAGGTTCTATGCAATTTATCCAATTGCCTACACACTTCAATCAAAGCCATCTTGTCATTACAAAACATGGGGAGCTTGAGAGGTGTGTTCTCATAACCAACCAACCTGATATATGAAAACCTCCTGAACTGAATGAAGAAAGCTCCATACTTTGCTATCAGGTTCATGGCCTCATCAGAAAATCTTCTAGCAGTATCACCTTCTAAGAGCCTTACAATATACATGGTAAAGGCATCATTAACCCTCCTGAAGTTGTGATTGCTAGTTTCAAGAGTGAATTGAGGGAAGTATGCATAAATGGGTTCATCCTTCTGGCCCTCCATGTATGTGAATCCAAACCACTGCCGAGATGTTGCTAGGGAATACATGAGATAAGAAGTCATATAGAACTTCTTAGTCTATTGCACATTGGACAATTGATCGGTTAAATTCATGCAAATGATTTCTACCCAATTTATGTTCTGACTACCTTCACAGACGATGTTGATGAGAGGGCACATCCAAAAGTGAAATTCATTGGTAGAGGGAAATCCCATGACACGAGCTAGCAAGATAATAAAATTAGACAGCTCTTCATTAAAATTGGCCCTAAATAATGCCTTAGAAAGTTAGGATGCTCCCTTCTTAGGGTTCTTCAACCACGATTTTGCTATCCTCACCTTATATTTATCACTTTCCTACTCGAATAGAGTCTAAGCTTTTAGCTTTGATTGATAAAAATGGAGTCTTTTTAGCAATCAGCTCCCCATGCACATTTGATAATTCCTTGGTGTCTGGGTTAAAGTGAGCCCCATAGGTGAGCACGGTGTCGGCACATTGTATTGAGATAGGAAATCCGTTGCATACACGAGACCACTGTCATTGATCATCTGTGCCATGGGAGAAGGATTAGGGCTAGTCAATCTGTTCCAGAAATTGCCAAAGTCTAGGTGTCGAACCTCACTATCCCCGATATCAGGAACAAAGGACTTAAGAGGTGAAACATGTTCTTAACCTTGAAATTTAATCTTCATCTTTGCAATGTATAGAGAAACAAATTTCACTGATTGAATCTGTAATGAAAAATGCAAAGGGAATGGGAGCATGAGCAGATGATCTTAATTGCAGGGATTCGAGTGAATGATGGCAAGTGAGCAGTGTGCCAAATGCGTAGAGGGTAGTCCCATTAAATAGTTGTTTAGGAGAGAGAAGGTCATAAATGCACATTAAATTCACAATGCACCGACTTAAAAAGGAAAGAATCGGGAAGAGCGGAAAAAACTGGCCTAGATGGTCTTTGGTACATTTGGGACATGAGGGACGCGAAGACGTGATCCGACCGACATGGGCGATGTGGGTAAAGCGGGCCAAATGAGCACAGTGGTTCAGAAACTTAGAAACATGAGGGACGCAAAGACATGATTCGGTCGATGTGCGTGATGTGGGGAAATCAGGCATAGAAGGCACAAATGCTTTTGGGACAGATGGGACAAAAGTACGCAAAGGACCCGATGCGGCCAACGTGGGTGATCGGGGAATAGAAAGCCCGGATGAACTTGGAACATATGGACCAAAAAGTTCTGACATAACCGAAAGTTAAAATATTTTCGGGGAATGTGGCCAATCGGGAACAAAAGGCCCGACGGACTTGGGACATGAGGGACAAAAATGTCCGATGACCCGCAAATCACCAAAATGACTCCAAAAACATGAATTTTTACTATCTCCTCAATTTTTCACTTCACTAAAACATCACTGAAGGGTGTCAACTCAAAATTTTCAATTTTTGACTTTCGAAAGGAGGAAATTTTGATAAGACAACACACTTTGGTGAGGAATATGCTCTCATGAACTCTGATTGATCTTTTATTTCATGTGGAAGGCCACATGCAATCCTTGACACTGCTAATGGATAAATTGCTCTTCCGAGAAAGACACTGTATGCAGGAGAAGGTCTCCTACATGTGAGTAATCTTTCACTCATTATGTAAACCATTTTTATCTTTACCATACATTAAAATTTGTCTTCTTCCATTTTGTAAATGTTATCTTCCCATTCCTTCCATGCCTTCTTCTCCTCTTCCATCTTGCTTCTTAGTTCCTAATTTGATGTTTTACATTCATTAAGATTTCTACAGGTATCATTCCACAACTGCTTAAGTGTCCAATAAGTCAATTTAGTTTGTACAACCTGATTCATTGAAGATGTTTTTGACATAGTGCTTTGTTTAAGAGCCAATTGACATTATTTTTCTTTTTCTACCATTTTTTGTTTGACCAATGTCAATTCTTCATTCCTATCTATGAGATGAGTTTTTAGTTGCTCAATGAGCATTTCCCTATGCTCCAATTTGTTCTTGAGGAAGTTTAATTCCTTATCCTTTTCCCTAATGATAAGTTCTTCTCTAAACAAAAACAGAGTCTGTCTAACTTGTTGTTTCTCCTCTTTTTTTGAAAGTTCCTTAGAAATGAGCATTCCTCTTCCACCAAAGGGTATTTCCATTTTCGTTTCCAAGATGTCAATTCCTCTTCTTCATGTGAAAGTGTTGTTGATTCACCCATCTCCTGAAAATCTTGTTCTTCAAATATTTCATTTTATTTCTCCTTCTCAGTTTGACTTGGTTGAGGAGGAGACATTGCCACGCTTCCTAGAATATCAGTAGCTTCTTTCTCCAAAATTATCTTGTTCTTCAATATCCACTGGAGTTTCCCTAGACCTCTTATGAACTCTTCTTATTTGAGGAGATTTAAAATGTCCTGAAGTGGGCTTCCTCCTAGAGATTCTTCTGATTTTCACTTCATGATCTAGCTTAGGTGAACTGTCATTATCAGAGACAGATATTAGTTCTTCTGGTATTGTTGCAGAGGAAGGATTTTCTTTTGAAGGCATAATAGGTTTTGCAGCTTTGATCATTCTTTCAGATCTCCTCCTCTTTGGCACATTAACCCCACATATTTCCTTATTTTTCTACAGGGGGATCAATATCCAAATTAATTTTAGGGGAGAAAGGGGTTAGTATTCCCCTCCTAATAATGATAATATCAGGGCTTTGTTTGAATTTGTTAAGGAACTTTTCCCATGCTTCTTCTCCATTTTTCTTTGAGAGAAAATGGTGCTAATAGACTAGATGGACTAATCCATGATGTCTAATTATCCCAACTCCCCAAGAATACCTCTGAGCCATTGTATTGATGGATTCAAAAAGGAACCCTGGAAGTTTTACTATATATTCGGTTTTGCAGCCCCATACCTAAGATATATTAGCATCTTAAGGACCTCTCTTCCCACAGTCCCAAATTGGCCATCACAAGTTAGGTACTTAACTACCCAAAATTCTACCCTATCAAAGGGTTTGGGAAAGCTAGCTCTTTTGACCCCCTTGATGATTTTCTTAGTGTTATAAATATATTGGGGTTCATATTCCCCTCTTGTATCAAGGTTTCCACTAGTTCTTTTAGGGTCCCCTTGATAGGATTTGGGACATGTACAATTGGTACCCCAGATACATTTCTCATTATATTTTCAAGTAAAGGGAATTACAATTCTTTTAACCTTAGTTATGGATTCTTCTAAATTTACAAAAAATTCCCTTACCAATTCGTCATTGTACTTTGAGAATTTCTTTAGGAACTCCAACCACCCTGCTTGTTCAAAAATGGCTACCACTTCTCCATCTGCAAGAAGTTGTGTATCATCCTCTGGCTTTGACTTCTTTTTGATCCCCATGGAAAAGAGGACGATTAAAATTCTCCTTCTTTTAAATCCTTACTCTGTTAAGAGATAGCTGCAGAACTACTGGATTTAGATACATAACTATTGGGTTTGGGTAGTGAACTGTTGGGTTCAATGCAGAATTCAAATATAATTCTACTGTTTCTTCCTTGATTTTTCTACAACTACTTCTCAATTTCATTTATTCCACCCAAATGATAGCTCATTATTAATATGCCACCACTTTTAGTAATTCAATCGACATCACCCTCGTGATTACTTACTTTTAATCATAATGTACAGTAAATGACTCATCATAATGACTACTTAAATCAAGTCTAATCACACATGCAAACTTTTAATTTAACCTTTAATAAGATCAAGACATAATTACCATCCTTGCTGATGTAATTCCTTTCTTTGATGACTCATCATTCCTAAAAAAGTGAAAAAAGGAAAATGGTTAGAAAAGATAGCTAGAATTCTAAAGAAGTTCCTTTTATTTTGAATTAGCCATTTAGTGAGGAGACCAACGACAATTTCTAGGTTTTAATTGGTCTTTGAGAGATTTGTTTTTGGGAAGGGAACACCATTTATTGGTTTTCATTCCCTCCCATTTTGTTTTTTTATATTTTTTTTTATTTTTTATGAAGAGAATGCCATTTGCTAGTTTTCATTCTCTTCCCTTTATTTTGGATCCATGCATCTGATTACTTGATCATTTTGGAATAACTAGGTTCTTCTATATGATCAAATTCCTTGTCTACTTCAATCTGCTTTAAGAACTTGTCCTTTATAGGAGGCTTCCTATAAAGTTTCACCTGTGTCCATTGACTGAAGTGTCCTTCACGCTGCCATCAATGGGAAGCAATCGAATAGAGCCATTGTCAAATATCTACTCAATCTGATAAGGTCCTAACCACCTAGTTCTCAATTTTTCTTTGAATTTTTGGTACGTGGAATCAAACAAGAATGCCCAATCTAATATCTTAAATTTCCTTTCCTTGATATCTGTATCATGCCACTACTTCCTTTGATCTTAGATTATCTTTGTTTGTTGAAGTGCTTCCAATCTTAGCTCATCTAATTCATTGAGTTGTATAATTCCTTCCTTGTGTGCTGCATCTAATTCAATACCCAATTTAGTTATTTTTCTCAATGTTTGTAGTTCAAATTCAATAGGTAACAAGGGATTTTTACCATAGACTAACTCATATGGTGAGAACCCTATTGTAGTCTTCCAAGTTGTATTATAAGCCCAGACAACTTCAAGTAACCTCTTTACCCAATCTCTTCTACCTGCTTCAATTGTTTTGGTAAGGATGTTTTCCAATTCTTTGTTTATCACCTCTACTTTCCCATTTGATTGTGGGTGATAGGGAGATGACTTCCTATGATTGATATGATAGTACATTGTGAAGGCTTGGATCATATTGGACATGAACTATGGACCTTGGTCTGAAACTATGCTTCTTGGTGCACCAAACTTCATCATAATTTTGTGCCAAAGAAAATCAGCAACTGCATCTTCATTAGCATTTGTTAAAGCCTGAACCTCTACCCACTTTTTCACATAATCAGTACATACAAGAATGTGCTCCTTTCCTTATGAAGGAGGACTAAAAGGGCAAAAAAATCTAGCCCCCACCTTTCAAATGGTTCAATCACTACTTGAGGTTGTAGAGGCATTTCACTGGTGAAAGTTGGTTGTCCCATCCTTTGACAAGGATCACACTACTTGATGTATTTCTTCACATCTTTATACAGAGATGGCCAATAATAGCCAGTGCCAAGTATTTTGTGTGTTTGTTATTTTCACTGAAAAGTGTCCTCCACTTGGTTCATCATGACATGCCCTGAGTATGTCAAATATTTCATCTTCTCTCACACACCTATGTAGAACCAAATCAGGACCATATTTAAATAAAATTTCAATCAACCATTTAAATTGTGCACTGGTTTTGATTAATCTTTTATTTTTTTATTTGTAAAAGAAGGGGGAAACTTCCCTATTGCAACGTAATTTTCCATATCAACAAACCATGGTGTATCAACTGAAATAACAAATAATTGTTCATCTGGAAATTTTTCCTTAATTGGATCTTTCTCCCTATAGTGGTTAATCTTGACAAGAAATCAGCTACCACATTATATTTTCCTGGATTATCCACAATGGTAATATCAAATTCTTGTAAAAGTAATAACCACCTAATTATCCTACCTCCAACCACTGGTTTGTTCATTAAGTATTTAATTGCTGAGTGATCTGTATGTACAAATATTTTGTAACCTGTAATATAATGCCTAAACTTATTAATTACATAAATCACAACAAGAAATTATTTTTCAGTGGTGGTGTAATTTCTTTCAGTGAAAGTAAGATTTTTACTAAGGTAGTAAATAACATACATTTTCTCTTCTTCCTCTTTTTGTCCCTTAACGCACCAATTGAGTTATTGGAGGCATCTATTTGGATGTGAAAAGGTTTCTCCAAATTAGATCCTCTCAATATTGGGGCAATGATTAATTTTTCTTTAATTTCTTCAAAAGCATGTTGACACTTTTCATCCCAACAAAATTCACAATCCTTGGTAAGTAAACCAAACATGGGGGAACATTTTACTAAAATATTTAATAAAATGCCTATAGTATCCAACATGTCCTAAGAATGACTTGATATCCGTGGGGGTTTGAGGAATAGGTAAGTCTGAAATAATCCTGATTTTGTTTTGGTCAACTTGAATTCCTCTTTTTGAAATGTGGTGTCCTAGTACAATCCCCTCATCAACCATCATCAAGAATTTCTCATGACTAAGAGACAAATGGTGTTGCTCACATCTTGTTAATATTTTGTCCAAATTTTTCAAGGCATCATCAAATGTTTCTCCATGCACAGTGAAATCATCCATGTATACTTCCACACAATCATTGGTTAGATCTACAAAGATTGCTAGTACAACCCTTTGGAAGGTAGCTGGAGCATTACATAGTCTAAATGGCAATACCCTGTAGGAAAAGGTACCCCATGGAAAAGTAAAGGTAGTTTTGTCCTGATCCTCAACAGCCACCCTGATTTGATTATATCCACTAAAACCATCCAGGAAGGAAAATTAGTGTTTACCTAAGAGGTTGTCTAAAACTTGATCTATGAATGGTAACGGAAAATAATCTTTAAATGTAGCTTTGTTCAATTCCTTATAATCGACACAAATTCTCCATTTTCCATTATTTTTAGGCACAATCACTATCCGAGATAGGGTAGATAAGTCCTACTTGTAATAACTTTTCAATTTCCTGCTTGACTATGTCCCTCAAGGATAGGTTGATCC
This sequence comes from Taxus wallichiana var. yunnanensis, assembly GCA_018340775.1. Classification (NCBI taxonomy): domain Eukaryota; kingdom Viridiplantae; phylum Streptophyta; class Pinopsida; order Cupressales; family Taxaceae; genus Taxus; species Taxus wallichiana. The sequence continues at coordinate 735,751,263 of CM031238.1, read as the reverse complement.
TTCTCTAAGGTTGCCTAATTGGTTTGACATTTTTAGTATAAATGTGATGGGTAAAAATACTTGGATGAATTCCTTTCATGTCTGTATAGTCCCAAGCAAAAGCTCTAGTATGATTTTTCAAAACATCAAACAATTTAGCTTCTTGATCATTTTCCAACCAGTTGTTAATGTTCAAAATTTTACCTAGTTGAATCTCAATTTGTTTGGTTCTAGTGTGTGATGAACTGATTTGTTGAAAAGGTTCCATTAGGGTGTTTAGTGGACATGAATGTGGTAACAACATATGATACAAAAACGTCTCTAAATTTCCCTTGAGAAATAATATTGGACAAAGGAGTAAAGCGAGTTATGATACTTATCTTGTTGTTGGTCAAACTCCTCGTCACTATTGCTTTCCAAAAATTCCTCACCGTTCCTTGATATCTTTGAGACTGAAGCTACTGATTCCATAGCTATTTCTTCCCCTCCCTAAGAGAAATTTCATTCCTCCGAGTGAAATTATTTGCATCTTCTTGGAATTGTTGTGGTTCCGAGAGATAAGTATGCATGTTCCGGAACTAAGTCTGAAAGTTCTGGAACTAAGTCCGATGGTTCCGAACTAAGTCCAAAGGTTCCAAAACTATCCTTGATTGTTCCCCAGACAATTGGTGATCATTTAATGGATGATTAATCATATTATCCACCTCTCTTATGTGATCCTGCAATGTTATCATAGCCAAAGAAGAAAAATTTTGTTTATTAGTATCAGGATCATCAACCCATAATTATTCTTGATTATCAATAAAAGGTCATGTAGAAGGATATAAGGAAATTTTCTTAGAATTCTTACCATTTGAGATAGTCATATCACCTGATTTACAATCAATTAAGGCAACAATTGTAGCTAACCATGGTCTGCCAAAAATAATGGGATAACCAAGTGTTTTACTTTTTGGTGTAATATAAGGAATTCCACTAGATACTCCCATGACTCCACCATAACTACCACATCTTCAATGATTCCTTCGAATTTACTACCGATTTAATCGCCATCTGCAATATGGTGCTTGTAGGTTGTATATCTATTAATGGTAATGTTTTTGAGTTTCTATTGTCGTTACATTTGTAGCTTCTCCCAAATCAACCAAAACATTATGTATATCTTTACTTCCTATAGAGATAGAAATAACAAGGCTTCCAGGTCCCCATATTTGGGAAGTAAGAGTTTTCCTACCAATAAATCAGCAAGTTTCACATCTACCTTAATAGTCCTAGGGTATTGCTTCTTCCTTCTAGGTCTTTTCAAACATAACATTTTAATTAATTTGTTTAATTCAGAATGTCCTTGATTTCTTGCAACAATGGTATTTCAATATTTAGTTTCCTTAATTCTTGCACTAATTCAGATTCCTTGGTCTCAATAACTTCTTTAAATCTTTCTAGAAATGGAGTTTTAGTAGAGTTGCTATCAGTTCCTTCTCTTTTTCTTTTTCATCCTCCTTAGGAACAACTAAACTAGGGGTTTCAGTTTCTTTTGTCATCTCAGTAATTATAACAGGTGGACTATTAATTATTTTTCCAGATCTTGTTTGAATATCCTTACAGTCCATGACATTAAGATCAACTGGTTTTTCTTGCTCTGTTTTGTAAAAATGGGTTGTTTATTTGTTTTTGGGATTAATAACTGGTTGTGTTGGCATTTTTGTTTGAACCACATTTTCAGTTTGTGAACCTTGTGCTAGAGAACCCATTATGGCCTGTTGATGTTGGTTGGGATATGTTCTTCCTAAGCATAGTTATTAGGGTTCCACCTAGGTTGTGACCAAGTATAAGGGTTACTCTGACCAGACCATGGTTTTTGGTGTCCCTGAGCATATCAAGCTTGTCCTTCCCAATCCTAGGGATTTAATGTTGGTTGAGGGGTCCAAGGTGGTTGTCCCTAATTTTTTGGCACTGTCTTAGCTGCCCATGGCATCATCCAGGGATTAGGAACATATATTGGTATGAACTGCCCTTGGCTAGGTTGTCTCTAGACAAATTTTACTTCTTTTGCAGTGGATGAAGTGCTGATTTTTTAAGATGGTTTTTATGAATGGAAGAAGAGAAAAACATTAGCTTCATGTTCCCTAGATTCACAAATAAAATACATTTCTATTTTATCCAAAGGACAATCTCTTAGTGCATGCTTCTTTCTACATCTAGGACAATACATAGCTAATGGTTCAAGATTTAGCATTTGCTTTAGCTTACAATCCATCCATAGTGGAAGTTAATTGAACTAGGATTTCTATTTTAAAGCTTTCTAGTTCATCCATAAGTTTGTTCATGTCCCGATTTGCAGTTTTCACAGTTTTTCCTTTCCTAGGTCCACCCCTTGTTCTTGAATAACTTATACAAAGGCATTTAATATCAATCATTCTTATTTGATTGATGTTTCCACCTCCCATTAAGTTAAGGGCTTCCCTAGATTCAACATCCGAACTTTAAGAAAAATAATTTTTCTTAGCTCTTCTTGAAGTACAAATCCACACCTTTTACTTACAAAGAGGAATATATCTAAATAATCTTCCATATTTTCATCCTCTTCCTGTTTGAATCTAAAAAATTCTTCCTTCCGCTTCTCCTCGATAGTAGTCTTTGTATTTATCTAGGGAGGTAGTTTCCATTTGTGCCCAGGTGGTAATAGAATTGGATGTTAATCCCATAAACCACCTCATTGCGCATCTTTCAGAGTGGATGGAAACAAATTGAGTTTTTGATTTTTTGTTTTGTAATCATAGGTCTGACACAATACTTTAAATTCAAATAAGAATTGGTCAGATCCTCATATGACATCCCTCTAAATGTAGGAAAGTGTGTAGGTGAAATATTCTTCATAGGTGTATCATCATCCTCCAACTAAATTGGATAGGTAAAAGTCCTATTAGGTTCTCTTTCAGCTTCTCGTGCCATATCTACAGTATCTTCTAGATCTTTTTCCCAATCAATGTAGTATGTGATCTACTTTGGTGTAGGTGAAAAGTTAGGGGTAGGGGGTTGAATACTTAATTGAGAGTCAAAAATTTCTCTAAGAGGGTCTTAGGATATAATCCTTCTCCTAAAAGTTCCACTTCCTTCTAGTGATTGATCCAAAATTCCAAAGGTGGAAGTTTTGCTTCTTATCTAATAGGAGACAATGGTGCTTCTAATTCTTACTCAACCTCCTTATTTGAACTAGAGGATGCTGATAGTTCTTGTTGAGATATTTTTGGGAGAAATATACCCTTTGAGTCTCTTGGTCTACTCATAAATTTTATGATAACGTAGGGGAGATTTTTCAATTATTAGATGTATGATTATTTCTCTTGTTGACACCTAATTAGACAATTCTAACTAGTGGGTCCCCAAAAACGGTGCCAAAAATGATGGGTGTCGTTATTCCCTTCATTTAATCAACTCTTAGTTGATGTCATATTCAAACCAAGGGTGTGTCTGAAGCTATATGCAATAAGAAGAATCTTAGTGATCTAGTAATTGATTGTAGGTATTTATTATTTTTATATTTTCTAGGGGGTTTACGGTGTCCTTAGTAGCCTTATTAAAAATATACTATAGGAAACTTTCTGAAATAAAAACTCATTGCTAAAATAAATAAATCTTCATAATTAAACATGCTACTGGAAATGAAACACACTTTTGCAAAATGAAATAAATTACTAGAAGTAAACACACTCTTGTAGAATGAAACAAATCACTGGATGTAAACACACTCTTGCAGAATGAAACAAATTACTTGTAAGTAAACACACTCTTGAAAATATTGTTGAAAATGCTTGCAAGGAAATAAGTGTCTAACCTATAACACCTACAAGGACAAGTACGTGACAAAATTTAACTGAAGAATCAAAAACATTTACATAATTAACACCGATGATTTAAATGAATTGCTTAGAAATATAAATACCAATAAAACAAAGAATCTGCTTCTTGGAGGAGTGGGCCCTTGCTCCACCTTGAATCAGGAGTTGACAAAGTATGATTCTCTCAAAACAAAATGGCTATCTTATTACTGAAATGTTTTGTCTTACAAACTTCATTGTATGTCTATCATATATATAATCTATTATATCTAATCTATCTACAGGTCCTTATATATATTTCATCATCCGAAGATGCATTTACAATCACAAGTGCTTAATAGTTGTCCATTTATCAATAGGTTCCCATGAAACAAAATAGTGCTCAAAGTAGATGTGAAATCTAGGAATCTCGATGGACACACAACTATATGATCCTGTATATGTATTTCTGGGGTATGAAGAATCAGAAATCTATTGATTTTCTCTTGATTGGAAGGCCCATTGATTGCTCTATCACCGGATGTTGTCAAAATAAATATATTCCTGTTGATTCCATAACTTTGGAGAAGTTCCTGAACCAAAGGGAAATATTATGGAACTAACTGTGAAAGTTCCAGAGCTAAGTGCAGGAGTTCCAGAACTAAGTGTCGATGTTCCGAACTAAGTCGAAGGTTTTGAACTAAGCGATAGAGTTTTTTTACTATGTGCTTTGGAGTTCGGAACTAAGCTTAGAGGTTCCGGAGCTAAGCCGTATTGAAGCCAATGTTCCTAAAAACGTTTTGGTTGCTTCATACTTTGTTCTTCTAATTGATTGTGACCTATTTTATCACAAAAATGAATTTCCACAAATTTTGTTAGGAGATACTGATTTTTTATATGTTAGAAATAAATCCAAAAAAGAGGGAAAATTACATCCTAACCTATACCAGATGAAATAAAACTCACAAAATGTAGTCGGACTTGATAAAAAGGAGAGTTAAATAAGATCATTTATTGCACATTGATGAGGCATATTTTGGCTTTATCACCAATATTGGCTCAAGAGGACTCTTATGAAGGATATGATGCCCTTGCATGTGCTCCTCTTCGGTAATGGGCTCTTGTACTTGGAAGGCAGATGATGGAGGAGCAAATGATGTGATCTCCATAGGCTCCTCTTCATTGAAACAATCCTCCAAGTCTGATAGATAATCTGTCTCCTCATTGTCATATTGTGCCGACTCAACCTCCTCCATAGTGGGAGCATGCTCCTCTTATTTTGGATTTGGAGCTATTATTTCTTCCTCCCGCTGATTTTGCAACTTGTGTTTGATCAACATTTTGTGAAAACAAAGTTCCCTCATGAATGTTGCATTCTAAACACTTTGATCTGTCAATTCTCCTCAACTGTTCTTGCTCAACAACTACCGCAACCGAATCAAACTTCACCACCTAATCTTTCTCTACCTTAACATCTTATGAGGGCTTAACTAGTAGAGGTATTTTTTTCTATTCCGAGTTTAGTAGCCCAATTCTTCAAAAATTGAGGCATTTCTTCCTTTTAGGCTCATTTTGTTGGTGCTCTTCTTTACTAGTTTTTTGAGCTTCGTCCCCACATGGATTTGGGGAAGTGGGAGGAGTATTTGGTTGAGTCTCGATAGGTGTTTTTTTTGGTGGTGGAAATGGTGGGAGGGTTTTACAAATATGCTCCTGTGGAGGGGACTACTTTTTGGAAGGGAAGTGTAGACACTATAATTAGGTCGAGACTCCCCTTTCGTCCCTCGACATATAAGCACCCTTTATTACATTTATGTAGCCCTGACCCCCTTCACCCCACTAATAGTAATTTAATTAATTAAATTAAATTAATGCATTATCCTCACTATATTTTTTATTTAAATAATATCTACACATACAAAGTACACTTAGACACCTCACCAAGCTAACTCAACCTAAGACCTATTCTTAGCAAGTTCCGATAACTAAATAAGACTTACCCAAACCCTAAAAATCAATGCCTACATTCCCTATAACAACATTCTTGCATGCTCACAAGAGGATCCCAGTCTAATCCACAGGGTAACGACACGAGATCTAAGAAAATCAGGAGGATCTCCCTAGTTTAGTAAACCTAGGAAATCCCACCTTGACCGACATCGGTTACCCCTAACCGATTCTTTGGTTAAGTTGGACCGTCGTCACTTACCCCTTTTAAAGCAAAACAACCTTATTCTCAAGGTTGGAGCTTGGAAGTTGGTAAACATTGGGAGAAATTTGATGAGCAAGAACACATCTCAGAGAGATAACGCATCTTTAGAGAGAAAATTCTAGTGAAAAATCACATCCAAGGAAGGAGATTGAGCATCTTCTCCTGCACAGCCATCCCAACCACGATCTGATCTATCCAAGCAAAGAAGAGTGTACATGCAGCCCATGCAAAAAAATTTCTTCAGTTGGTGATCACTTGCAACCTTCAAACCCATCATCATCACCTCCATCCTTCACACACAGGCCTTCAGGAACAAAATCCAAGTAAGTACAACATCATACTTTTTTGGTTATTTCATTTTTTTCTTCAGTTTATCATCCATTGTTTACCTTGCCCCCTATTGACCTTCTCCACACTCCCACCTCCATATACCCATTAAAACCTCGCAAAATCCTACTCCCGTCACCCAATACACCGTCCCGACCAACCAAAGTCCTTTGTGCAATCACAAAGGAGATCAAAAGTTTGTTCGTGACATTTCTAGATCTCATAGAAGCGAAGCTGGTTACACCTAACCGCCATCGGTCACCCCTAACCGACACTAGTCTCTGTGTTTTCCCACACAACCTTGAATAGAGACCTACCCACCTAATTTTATCTCACCCTCATTCACCTGTGACCTACCCAAGACCTTTATTAGACTTGTAGAGACCCAGAACCAATCATTTGACCTTTGGATTCTATTCTAGCTTAGCCCGATAGATTAGATATATTTTCTTATTATGTTTTAAGTGAGATACCATAATCATTTCAAAATAATAATAGGATTTATTTTGTTTACAACATTGAATTGTTTAAAACAAAGGGGTCGATGACCATCTAGGAAGTATCATACTTCCCGGATCTAGCTTACGCTAGGTAGTTCACTGCCCATATTGTTTAATTCCTTTTGGTGGTCTTGTTTTCATTACAGGTAGTTCCTCCTAGCCAAAAGGAAGCTCTCACGATCAGTTGTGGATTCGGAAGTCATACACGTGCAACAACCCATCAACCAACATTTGAACATGTATTCCTCCTACGCTCGTTACCCTATCTGTTTTGTCAACACTTTAAAGAAACAATCTAAGAAAAAGTGAAACATTTTGGCATGCCCAGTGGGACCCATCCGAGGTTCCTTGTATTTCATTCATTCCTAGGAAAAAATTGTGTGTTTGTTTCCCTTCTAAAAAGCGTACACACTAATTTTCTTCCTTGGTAATCCACCTCTTCTTTCTACTTTCTCTAAAGAAAACTTTTCTTTTTGTGTAATTAAAAAGAATCATTTCTTCATGTTTTCTGCATTGTAGTGAAAGAGCATCCCTCTTCCTCTTCATCCTATTGTGTCATCCAATTTCACATTTTCGATTTGGGTTTAAAACAAGTGCATTGCATTAGCTCACATTAATTGAGGGAAACATATATGTTGGAAGTCATGACCAGCTGATGGTTGACAAACGAATCGTAGAAAAGAACTTCTATCCTTTTCTCTTTCTCTGAGTCTTACCAAACCACACAAAAATTCAAAATACATACATTCTTAAACAACATCCTACCTGGAAGAAGTTGTAGGTGATCACACGATCACGACACAGTGGGCACCCAGCTCGTTGCTCTGTTGAGTCATACTTCAGAGCGAAGCCCGCCCCCACCATAACATACCTAAAACCTCACCTTTTAGATTTCCTTCTTTGTAGGAAGCCATCCTCACTAAAAATTTGTTTCACAATTCATGTGTCGGGCCCCTAAATAGCATAAGCTAAACAAACATAATAGAAAAGGCTCTCATAGGATCACATTTTCTTTGTGTTTCGCAGCAGCTTACGTTTTGAGGTGAAATATCACGTTCATCACTTTTTTTGTTCATCCTCGCACACTCCTCATCATATTTGGTGTATTCCGGATTCACCTAAGTTTTCTGGCCATATCATATTTATTCCTAGAATTATGGGTTTGATTCTACATCGATTTTAATTCACAACCACTTTATTTCTTCATTGTTTCAATTTCACAGTAACCATCATCGGTTACCTTTGACCGCCATCAGTTATACCCAACCGACGTCGGTTCAAGGTCCTTTTGCTAACCTACTCAAAAGGACATATTAATTCACTTTCTCCCACTTTTCATAGTCTCTGTCATTGTCATTTTTCCCATTAACGTTTTAAACATCTTCAGATTTGACATACCGCCTGATTTTACCCCTTTTGCCTTCTTTGTTTACTTACTTTCATCCATTTTCTACAAGTGACCTGATCAAAGCAGTTACCCCTGACCGGCATCAGTTTTCCCTAACCGGCATTGGTTAGCCTCTTTCACATTCCAGCCACCATTTGTTACTTCATCATTTTTATCACCAGATTCACCTGTTCCTGCAATTCTCTGTATCATTTACAGAGAAGTAGCCCTACCTGATCAATACTAGTTCACATGGTGTTGACCCGAAGACAAGCAAACACCCTCGTATTCCACACCAGTTGCCAACCACTCCCATCTAGTGCTTCACCACCTTCTATTTTATCACCAGCCATGGATCCTATCCAACCTACTACTATCGCTACCGGAGATGAGGAGTTCACAAGACTCCTTGATCAGAACCATGCCACCTTGCAGTTTTACCTTTCTCACTCGTCCACTCGAGACGCCTTGGGTCAGTTGATATACAGCATGCCCATATCTATCCCCCTGACTCTCACACCCACTCCCGCATCGGCCCCATCTGGCTCTGTGCTACCCGCATCCACCTTACCCCAATCGTTTCACGGTTAGGTTCTATACTGTTATGACCTGCCTCGTTTGTTACCTCTGTGGTACCCATCACATCCACCATACCCTCGACGACTACCCCAAACACAACCTCATCCACCCCTACTGTCTCATACATACCTGTAGCTACATTCCCACCTCCAGTGTTGGTGACCCCTACCCCATTTCAGAACGTGGTTCTTTCCATTCCACAATCATTAGCCCCTATTACCACTAGTGTTACTATGACCCTTCCACCCCCATATACATACTACCAACAACCTCCTGTTTCATCCATTATTCATTCTCGGGTATGTAGCCCTATTTCACCGCCTTCTTCTCCACCACCTTACATGGTAGCCCCATACACTGGAGTGCCGCCCTTGTCATATGCCCAAAATCAAAGTCCTCATGCTATAGGAGGCATCCAATCATCACAACCCACTAATGACCTAATTAAATTGATGTTGGAAAAGATGAAAACATTGGAGGCATCGGTTTTCGACTCCCGCAACACTCTCACCTATGATGAGATTTACAATGAGCCTATTCACCCATCCATTCCTATCCATTCATACCCTTTGCATTGGGAAATGCCTAAATTCAATCACTTCAATAGAAAAGAAGTCCCCCAACAACATTTGCGGTCGTTCAAACATGGGTGTTATCTAATCGCTCATGATGATGCCTTGCTTTTGAGAACTTTTCCCATGTCCCTCACTGGACCTGCATTAGACTAGTATAGTGGGTTACCTAAACACTCTATATTCTCTTTCAATCAGGTAGCCTAGGCCTTCTTGGATCATTTCTCTATCAATATCATCAATAAGGTTACCATGACCGATCTATAATCCACACGGCAGTATGAGGACGAATCTACCACAGATTTTGTCGCTCACTAGTGCGAAATTTGATCAATCAAATTACCTTCCAACTGCCATAAATTGAACTCATCAAGCTCTTCACATGAGCTTGCACTAGACGCATCTCCCTGACCTTGCAGATCCAAACCTTCCGAACATTCGATGAGGCATTCACTATGGCATGAAAGTTAGAGATTCGGGCCATCAAGAAAAGAAAATCCAATTACATAATAAGAATTCAGCCTTCAAGTCGAATGATACATGTTCCTCTTCTAAACCACAAACCAATTATTCAAAAGCTAAAGGCACCACTAACATAGTGGTACTCAAGGCAGGCCCAACTCATCCATCGAATCAAAGCTACACCTTCATCTAATCTCTCACATGTCCGGACTTTTTGATTTAGACAAGAGCAGGGGGAACCTTACTCTTCTGTTTTAGAAAATCTTATTATAGCTGGAGCCATCACCCTTTCACCCATAAAAACACACATTGGTTTTGACCCTGCTCACCCCATGCCCGCATGGTATAAAGAGCATGATTTCTATAACTATCACTAAGTAAAGGGTCATAGTGACGGAAACTACATCACTTTCAAGAATATTGTCCAAGAAATGCTCGAGAAAGGTGAGTTAATTATGGATAATCCCAATGCCACCCCCAACCAAAATCTACAAATCTTCAAAAAACCATTTCCCAACCATGCCCCTTCATCCAATCAAATCGGTGAGACATCCACTCACGATACCCATACCCGTGAGGTTCACGCTATCTTTAACGAGGTACCTGTTGCCTCTCAATTACCTCACATCCCTTCCATAGAGGAAATCCTAGCCCGAAATCCTCCTTCCACATTGGAACCAACCTCCACTGTTCCTTCACCAATAGAGGAACACCTTTCATCTCCTTCATCACCTACGGAGGGGTCTTCCGCTAACATTGAGACCATCTCACCCCTAGCTTCACCACTTTGAGAACTTTTACCTACCATACCTCGTCCATCCATAGAGGAGCTCCCATTACCTCCACCCATAGAGGAGCACCCATTACCTCCTCCACCCACAGAGGAGAACCTATCCATTCCTCCAATTATAGAGGAGCTCCCATCATCTCCTCCACCCATCATAGACCTAGTTGAGATACCTTTGCCTCTTGGCGAGCATTCTCCATCAGCTACCCAAAATCCAATAGACCTACTTTCAGCTCTCTTACCCACGGAAGCTGAAGCTAACCATTCCCCGTCTCTAAGACGCATTTACTGATTTCCATTAGGTCCTCACCAATTCCACCCACATACATTCCATTCTCACGTTTGGCCGATCACTTAGATTATGTGGATATGGATTTATTATGGTGGCGCCTCTTACTCCCCTGTCTCAACACGGATGCAGAGATCCCTCGCTAATACGTCCACTATCTACCCGAACACATTTTACCCCATCAAACCAAATACAACCACTTCTTTGTCACAACCCTTGCACGATACCCGTTAGCACTCACACCACACCTTTACCCATTACTTGACCTATATCTAAACCCAAACCCATACCCACAACATTTGCCTCCACTAAACCTATTACCACTTTAGGGGTATACCGACGACCACCACCTTACTCAACCACCTAGTAAATTGGATTTATCTACATCTTCCAATGTCAATACCACACCTACCCCAACACCCAAACCAAAGAAACAAACTCATCGACCTCATACCCCGACTGCACCAATCACACCTGCACTTGTCCCATCTATCTTAAGACCTCAGCTGCCCAAAATGGTCAAGCACCCTTCACCCATCCATAAACCAATAACACAACAACCCATTCCTTCCTCACAAACCCCTAACCTACCCAGGCACACAACGCGACTTATACCCGCACCTACGGTTTCTTTACCACCAATACCTCCAATACCTTCAGCTATTGCTTCACTACCCACTACACTTTAGTCGTTGTACCACACATCTCAAGTACGACCCACGTCATCTACCTTCACAAAGACCCCGTTATCCCCGTGGGTAACTCACCCTCTTCCTCTATCTCGCTTTTTCTTCTAGACCTTGTACACCCACATCACCTTTACCCAAGAAGGTGTAACCAAAAACAAAACCCCACTAGCCACAACAAGGTAGTCAAAACAACCCCATGACCTCCTACCCATCCATCTACTGACCCTACCCAAACAAACCCAGTGATACTCTTCCAAAAATAGTTCCCGACAATCAACCACACCTACACCTAAACCCACGTTCACTTCCCATTGTGATCCTACACCTAAACCAACCTCCTCAAGACTTCTATTATCACATTACGCTACTCGACCTTACGACCCACACAAACCCAAGCCAAAAGGGTTTGATGATATTGAAATTTGTGCATACCATCTCATGTCGGGGCATGATGTGGAGAACTACAAGGCCTTGAAAACCATCCTTATCCAATTGTGTCCACCGGAAACCAACTTTGATGATGACAACCTTCTCGACGAGGATCCTGCTTCACCAAAACCCATTCCCACATTGCCCACTCAACAACCACAACCTCTACCCTCACAGCTCTTAGAGCCACACCCAAAATTTGAGATTAACATGGTTCACATCAGAGAACTTGCCATGCCACCACCCAAATGTCATTGTGCCCAGCTGACCTCATAAGGCTTTTCTCCTCCAGTAGGTTTTTTCCCTTCATGTCATTATACCACTCATCCTACACCTTCTCCATTTTCCAACTCCCCTCAAATCAACATGATACACGTCACTACATGTGCACTAAGGGAAAAGAAAAGGTAGTTGATCCGCCAACCAATCCTATACCCAACATACCATCTACATCCATACCTAAAATAACTATCGCGGCCCCGCGTACTCCCATTTCTAATGGTGTCACACATCACACCATGCTCAAACAACTACACCAATCTCCCCTCAAAATGTCCTTATATGACCTCATCCAAACCTTGGAATCCCATTGTCAAGCCCTCATGGAGGTTCTTCAATCTATTGAGGTTTTACCCAATGACCCTACACCCGTAGCCTCCATTATCACACCCCATCATGTAGTCTCTCTCACCAAATTACCAGCTTCATCCTCACCTCACCTTGTTCACCAAGTGGCCTCCCTTAGCTTCTCGAGGAGGAGATCACGCCACACCAAAACGATGACCTGGACCCAGCCCTCTTCATCTCTGTCCACATTGATGACATATAGGTACATCGTGTGATGATTGATGGAGGCGTTAGCATTAACATCATTTCATCCCATGCATTTTCTCAAATGCACATACCTGACAATTACATGCATAAACATTTGGTCATGTTGTGTTCATTCAATGACGCTATCACCTCTACACTAGGCACTATCATCCTTCACATTCACATGGGCCCCCACACTATTCTAGAATTGTTTTATGTTTTGGAGGGGGAATTCCAATATAAATTGTTGCTTGGTAGACCCTAGATCTATGTCATGGGTTGCGTTCCTTCCACTTTGCATCATTGTGTAAAGTTTGAACATAAAGGACACACTTATACCATTCCAGCTGACCCATCACCTTTCAAAACATGTAACATGCTTTATCGACCCAATGATGTGCTCATACCTATCAAGCCATCTACCTCTGCAACCACTACCACTTCACCTACACCTCCACCTACCAAGTACAGCCGCTACTTTTACCGCACATACCTCCTCCATTCCTACCGCTGCCATAACCTCCACGGCTGACCCATTAGCTTCCCAATCCATTAACTCCACCTCCGCATCGACCTCCGACACATTATCCATTCTAACTACCTACATACCAACCACTGATCCCTTGGAAGGTGTTTTTCAACGCCTCACTTTGGGGAGTACCACCTATATAGTGTTAACACATTCCTTACTCCACACGAGTATGGAAGCCTTCACCAACACCCTCGCTATGATCACCGTATAGGAGAATACCTCCTTTATGGTCCTTCTCATCTTCATACTAGTCTCACCTATGGGGGACTTGATACTACCACTTACACACCTAAACCACCATCACAACCCCACCCATTTTCCGCTGACTTCCAATCACTTACCAATCGTTGTTTTTCCCACACCTTCCTACATCACTTTGTGTGTGGAAGGGTTTTGGTTTTGGCTTTTACAAGCAAGGCCGCCATACCGTTATTCCATGTACCACCTGCAAACATAATGACCGTAGTGGTATCGGTTTCCCAAACCTCCTACCAAATAGGCCCGTATTGAACTCATTGAAGACCCTAGCCCTCCTCCACCTTCATCTTCATCACTACCTTCACCCACTCCACCTTCATCACCACCCTCACCAATGAGAGTCGATGGATCCTGAATCTATCCCCCTTAACCTTTTTTTTCATAAACACCATTTCCTTGGGGCCTTTGACTTATCAACGCAAAGGCAAGGCCCCTTCCACTCTCCCATTCCTGTATCCTGAAATGATCGATGACGACACACCTATAATTAACGTCATTCAATGTTAGGATGATGAATCCATACTCACCTACCTTGGTCAAGACTCATATATTCATCGGGCATTACCCTCTGAGACATAAACCATGTTGAATGAATCGACTATTGAGATTAACATTCATACTCAGGACGACCCACACATCCTAAAGATTGGACAATCTTTAGATGCTGATGAATAGAAAGCCATCAATTCTTTTCTCTAAGATCATAACCACGCTTTCACTTGGTCTTACGCAAACAAGCCCGGTATTGACCCCACGATAGTGGTCCACAATATCATAACCGTTCCCAATGCTAAACCTATCAAACAAAAGCCGAGGAAAATGCACCTCGCATTGCTCTTCTTGTCAAATAAGAACTTTAGTTCCTTCTTTCATTTCCTTAATTTTACCCATTGATTATCCTCATTTGATTTCTAACATTGTCCCTGTTACTAAAGTAGCAGGGGGGACTCTACATTTGCACGGACTTCCGTGACCTCAACCTCGCTTGCCTAAAAGATGACTTTCTCTTGCCCGGTATTAATCAAATGGTTAAACTCACCATTGGTCACGAAATTCTCTCACTCATGGATGGCCTCTCGGGTTATAACCAAATTTCTTCTTGCCCTAGAAGATCAGCACAAGACCGCATTCATTACCCCTTGGGTAACCTTTTCTTGCTATCAAGTCATGCCTTTTGGCCTTAAAACCACTGGTGCTACATATCATCATGCTATGACTTACATATTCCATGATATCATGCATCGCATATTGGAAGATTACATGGAGGATCTCTTGGCAAAATCTAAACTTGGCGTCAATCACCTTCATTGTCCTTGAAACCATCTTTGATCGCCTCATTAAATATTGTGTCTCGCTCACCTAAAAAGTGCGTCTTCTTCTTGGTTCTCTCAAGAAAGATCCTGAGATTTATTGTTTCCCTCCGTGGTATAGAAGTTGACCTTGCTAAAGTCAAGTCCATTCTGGAAATGCCTCCATGCACTAACCTTAAACAAATCCGTAGCCTAGATGGTAAATTGCAGTCCATTCATCGTTTCATTTCACAATTATCTCGATCGGTGTCAACCATTTCATCATCTTCTTAGGAAGGATGTTTCCTTTAATCGGGATGATGATCTGCCAAAAATCTTTTGAGGCCCTAAAACAATACCTTCTCCAACCACCCGTACTCATTCCACCTAAATATGATCAACCTTTTTACCTATACATATCAGCTACCGATCATTCCTTGGGAGCCATGCTCGCTCATCGCGATGAACAACATAGGGAGCAGGCGGTTTATTACATAATCCATACTCTTTTGGACTATGAAACTCGATACAACCATATAAAAACTTTGCTTAGCCTTAGTTTTCATTGCCACCAAACTCCGCCATTACCTACTCAACCACAAAACCTATGTCATGACCAACACCAATCCCTTACACTTCATGTATGCCAAACCTTATCAAAATCAGTGTGCCACACGATGGCTTATGCTTTTAGCTGATCTTGACCTCAAATTCATTCACCAAAATTCCATCAAGGGCCAGGCTATCGCTGACCAACTGGCTGACACACCTATTTCTGGGGACCAACCCTCTAATTTTGACTTTCCCGATGAGTCAATTGCTACTCTTTCCTTGGACGAACCCCCTTACCAAATGACACTTTGCTCTTTGACGGTTCTAAGTGTCAGTGTGGGGGAAGGACTAGTGTTATCCTCATTCCTTTGGATGGAGAACCCGTGCCTTTTTCTTTCAAACTAGACTTTGAATGCACCAACAATATTGCCAAGTACAAAGCACTCATACTAGGTCTCCAGGTTGCATATGCCCTAGATGTCAAATCAATCCACATCTTTGGTGATTCATAATTGGTCGTAAACCAAGTTAATGGTATGTACCAATGTCATAACGAGATACTTCAAAAGTATAAACATCATGTAGACATACTTTTGACCACCTTTGATCATTACACCCTTCAAACCATCCCACGTTCAACCAACAAATTTACAGATACCATGGATTGCTTAGCTTCCCAAATACCCACTTCCCCTACCGATTCCAAAATATTTGTCATTGTACAACACCTCCATTAATCTTCTTATTTACCTCACGATGTTTACTCAATCAGAACCGACACCCCTAACCCGAGTAACCTTTGGTATAAACAATACTCCGACTACCTTTTCTTCTCCATCTTACCTCCTTATCTCACCTATAACGGACAACGCGCCTTCCTTAAAAAGGTCTCTCATTTCGTCATTTTGGGGGACTCCTCTATAAGTGTGGATTTGATGGTATTCTCCTACGATGCCTCACAAGTTCTGAAATTCCTTATACCATTAAGGAGGTTCATGATGGCATATGTGGAGGTCACTTTTGTGGCCTTGTTGTTACTAAGCGTATTCTTCACCTAGGCTATTACTGGCCAACCCTTAACCATGATTATTGCGACTATGTCAAACATTATGTGAAATACCAACAACATTCCAACCTTCATCATAAACCTAGTCATGCCTTACAGGTTGCTTGTGACCTTTGGCCCTTCTCTCAATGGGGCTTGGATCTTGTCAGAGAAATCCATCCTCATTCTTCCCAATGCCATCAATGGATCATAACTGCTACCGAATACTACACAAAATGGGTGGAATCCATACCACTCATCTCCATGAAAGACGAGAAAATATGTGAGTTCATTAACCATCACATCATTTGTCGCTTTGGTGTTCCTCATCGCCTCATCACTGATAATGGAAAACAATTAAAAAAAAAACTGCAAAAACTTTGTGATGCCTTTGGCATTCAGCTTAGTTTCTCATCACCTTATTACCCACAAACCAATGGCCAAGCCGAATCCACTAACAAAACCCTCAACAAAATTCTCATGAAAGTGGTTGACGATACTGGGAAGGATTGGCATACACACATTCCTTTTTCCCTATGGGCATACCGCACTAGTATTCACACTTCCACTGCAGCCACACCCTTTTCGCTGGTCTACGGTACAAAGGCTATTCTACCTCTCGAAGTCCAGATCCCCTCACTCTGCATTTCTCTCCATGACATGCTTACTAATGATGACTTTCGTCAGGACCGCTTAGCACAACTAGAGTTATTAGATGAACATCGTCTTAATGCTCTGGATCACCTTCAAGTTTACCAACAATGTATCAAACATGCTTATGACAAACGTGTTCATGAACGAACCTTCCAAGTCGGTGACCTTGTCTTGAAATAAAATCAACACGTAACCAAAGCAGAAAAAAGTAAATGGGGAAAATTTGCTCCTAATTGGCTTGGACCATACATCGTAACTCATACCTATGGATCGGGTGCCTATTGTTTGTCCTCACTTGAGGGTAAACTCGAACCTGGACCCTTAACGCATTACATCTTTGACCATTCTATTATTGACTCGTTGTCCTACCTCACCCTTTGTCTCTTTACAGGCTCATCCCTTGAGCGCTATTCACTCCATACACCTTCCTAACGATTACACAAGAATCATGTGAGTACCCATCACTTGTTATCTTCTCTTGAATATGTGTACCATGGCACTGCACATAGCATGATTCTCATGGATACTTTTCGTCTACCTTTAGATGAGATCCCATGGTTGTTCCACCTTGCCTTTTGAACAAGAGTCCTATCCTTCACCTTGGTCTTGTCCATGATTTCAAAGACCTCCAATGGGACAAAACTCCTTGAGTCAAACTTCTAATAAACAGATGACTCCCTGAAAATGACATATTCCTTTCGACAAAATTGCTGCTATAAATAGATTTGCTCCCTCGAAGGGACAACTAAAAAAAAAAGAGAGAAACTGAAGCTTCCCGCATTGATCAACTTCACGAAGACCTCAAGGAGTACCATATTATTTATCCCATATAGACTTCCCACATCAATCAGTCTATCTCAACAAAATTTTTAGTCATGGACTTGCCCATTGTGACCTCGGACCTCTTGCCCAAAAGCCCTGTCACTCAAAACATATAAAATTAACTACCTTTCACCCACCTTACCATTTTCACTCTCATTTCCTCAATTGCCTCAAGGGACATCTTGGAATTTCAACATTTGGTGATCTTGTGACTACTTTCACCGTAGAACCGTTAATCGTGCAATGCCTTTCGGGTCTTGTGTTCATCACCCCCTCCAAGGTATGATCTACTCGGTATGATCCTACCCAATCAGGTGGCTTTATTTCCCCCTCTTATCTTTTAACCATATTTGTTTATGTTTTGATTACCTTATACAGGACTTGGTCCTCGACGCTTACCTTTGGGGTAGTCCTCCCCTTTCGCCATAATTGCCTTCACCTGCATCATTTTACCTATAATCTACCCACACCTATTACACCTAAACCCACTACATGCCTAAAAACCTACCAACTCATTCTCATATTCTTCCCTAACTCATGGGAGAACTACATCGGCTTGAGGTCCTTTTTTGCAGGGACTATGTAGGTAGCACTCCAACGACGTGGGGCCCTTGGAGGTTAGCTCGGCCATTCTCTACCCTAAAACAATTTACCAACCATACCACGACTTACCATTTACATCACATTTCACTTAGTTCCCCTTTCCTAACAAAATTGGAAATTACACCACATACATAACAAGTTGCTTCATATTTTAATCCTTCTCACAACATACATTTATTACACCTGCCATCTCTCTACCATCACTATGCCTAATGACCCATATGACCCATAGTATCATTCATTGCCAACAAAATGAATCATAACTAAACCAACCCGACTCAACCATGCCTAAACTAACATGACTCGATCCATGCCTATAACCTAACTCAATCCATGCCTACACCAACCTAACTCAACCATACCTATAACCTAACTCATCCATGCCTAAACCAACCTCGACTTAATCCATGCCTATAACCCGACTCAATCCATGCCTACACCAACCTAACTCAACCATGCCTATAACTTTGACTCAATCAATGCCTAAACCAACGACTTGATCGATGCTTATAGCTTGACTCGATCCATGCATAAAACAAACTAACTCCATTGTGCCTACCTCACCTAATTTCAAACCACATTAAAATAACAAATCCATATCTCATCTAACACAAACCATAAAACCAATATCTCATAACCATATTAACACATCACAACATACCATGAATCTCATCATATAAATCAATAAATGTGTATCTCAAAATACATGCCTATCTCATCATGGCCATCATCTCAAAAATGTCGGCACACAAGCCGATATACAATACAAAATGTCATCGACATGCAGGCTAGTCTCATATATACAAAAAGAATGAATGAATCAATACAAAAAATCTTGGCATGCAGGCCGGTATATGCTCACAATATACAAGAATCACTCATACATCCTCACTTTGTCTTTAAGACGCAGCCGGTATGCGATAAAAATACAACTATCTTGGCACGCATCTTTGACATATATATAAAAAATAATCACTATATACATCAAAAATCAGGTGGCCGCATATCAGACATCTCACCGGATGTCCTCCATCTCCATGTCACCTGCACCCTCGGCCTCCTATGTCCCTGCTAGCACATCACCTCACTTTGGTAACCGTGCAGTGGTGGCTCTCTCCCGATTGAGCCTCGGAGCTCAGTGACCTCCTATGCTCTCCACACTATGTGAATGGGATTTCGTCCTCTCATCGACGCTGTTGCCCTGTACTCTCTGTAAGAGAGGAAGTTTATCCGGATGCCATGAGGTGGTCTTGATAGTATCGCGCCTCACCTAGGGCATCCCGTAACCTAGATATAGGCATGGTTTGTGGTGGTCCCATAGGTCTCAGCCTATACCTACCTACTGCTGCTTTAGCTTGTGGCTGGGACCCGGCTCCTCCGCTTGTGGTGGTGCCCCTTGCCCCTGTGCCTGTGGTGGTGCCCCCTGTCCCTGTGCTTGCATGTCGGGCATGTAAGGTCCCAATATGTGTCTCGGGTGTGGCAATCTGGACTATAAACTTGCCACCTAATCTCGAAGGGCTCAACCTAACCATCTCCATCTCCTCCATCTCCTCCATCCGCCATCGTGTGTCTCTGCAGATCGCCACTGCATTTTTAGCTCTGCTACCTCTGCCTATGACCCCTCTAGCTATGTCTGCAGTATACCTATCTATGTGCTCAGAATCACTACCTGCCCCTATAGGGTGTCTCTCTACACTGTAATAGTAGCTAAGTTAGGCTACCTCGGTCTAGGTGGTATGGCTCATAACTGAGCCACCCACCACTGCCTATACCTATTTGTGCATCTGATGTCATCAATCCGCCAATCCACTGGCTACTCCCCCTCTCCTATAGGCACTGTAGGCTGTGGTAGAGGTAGAGGCCTCTCCACATCATCTCTCCGATACTGTGGGAAGGACGGAGGAATATCCTATACGAGCCGAAATATCATCGGACCCTGTCTACCAGGGATCATCTCATCCTCCCGGCATGGCGACCATGTATCCACCTCTCTAGCTAGAGCTCAGCTAGCTCCTCATGCATGTTCCTATATGAGGGGAATCACACATATGGTCTCCAGATAATTTCCACTCCAGAAAACCCCTCTAATAACTATCAAAAATGGGCCACATCATATGTCACCTATCCAGGCCTTCACTCTCCCGCCACTGGCACCCATCTCATGTATCCCAACTACACAGATCTCACTGGGAATTCATCTGCTTGGGGCATCCCTATAGGTCGAACACAAACTATGTGCTTGTAGGCCCAATAGTGTAGTATAAATGTACAACACAAGCTAAACCTGCGCAACCACCCATATGCCCATAGCTCTCTGTATAGCTACACCAAGAATGTTGGTGCCAAGGAAAAGTGTGTCTCATGCACCATCATATTGTGGAGCACCCCCATCAGTGATCGGGGAAAGTGTCCACCCCT
The DNA here is from genome assembly GCA_018340775.1 of Taxus wallichiana var. yunnanensis. Classification (NCBI taxonomy): domain Eukaryota; kingdom Viridiplantae; phylum Streptophyta; class Pinopsida; order Cupressales; family Taxaceae; genus Taxus; species Taxus wallichiana. The sequence continues at coordinate 735,730,250 of CM031238.1, read as the reverse complement.
GCATCAAAGGCATAGCAAAGCAGTATACTACCTCCATCAATAAAACCACTAGCCTCGTCTCATCCAGACGGGCTAGGTACATCTCGCCATAGCTCAAACTGGCACTATGGAATCTCAAATCTATTGCCCCCTCACCAAATATGGTCCCGATCAGCTCCTCTGAGGCCTCGGAGGAGATATAGTACACCTGGGCCCTCAATAGGGGTAACCTAAAAATCTGGAACACGTCCTCGGGGTGATAGTCATCTCACTCGTTGGAAGGTGGAACATGTTGGTCATGGAATCCCATCTATCGATAAGTGCAACCATCAAACTAGGTTTTGAATAGCATGTCGGTAGTGCCATATACCACTCAAGCCCATTCCCTCCACGTCTTTGTAGCTCCGGAGGGCTCACTAAGGCTGTGCGTAATGTCACCCAAGATGGCGGAACCCTGTCTCGCATGTCTACGCAATCGCGATCTACCCTACATCCAATCCAAACGTAACATTATTTACCTTTACCATGACCATATTCATCACTTATCATTACCCACCACCCTATTTCTACCCTACCCATCTCAACCACTTAACCTACATAGTTTTTGGACCCTTGTGCCTAAAATCCCGCCAGTGCGGTTCATCCTAACCGACTCCAAGTCACCCTTAAACCAGCATCATCACCCATTTGGTGACCGATCTGGTTCTACCTAACCGACACCGGTCATTGTCGCGAAAATATCCGTGACTTCCCAAACCCCCTTTTTTAAAACCCTCCCACCTTTCCCTTTTACCCCACCTACCATGACCTACACTACCCCAAACCCCTACCGACCCCACTTATTCAATTTACTACCCTCCCCCTCTTTTTCCCATTTTCCCCCATACCGATTTAACTTTTTCCCACCCACAAAATACAAACAACCCACAACACCCTATAAATAATAAATATTACAACCTCTAATCTATCTAATTCACCCTATAGAGTTAGGCGTTTACCTCGCCGTGCTACCACTGCCAGTCTCGGTGGCACGTCTACCCAGCCGTATTGTGTCGGTGGTCCATTCAAGCCCTCTCCAGCCTCTGCCATCACCGAATATCTACCCACACCCTTTGACCAATTGAATCCCTCACAATGATCTCGTGGACCCACTACTCACCAACCCAACCACCATCAAATCACACTGCCAACTCATTATCCCATTTCCTCCAGGACACTTTTCTCACTTTTCTCTCTTTTTTGTCATTTCTTCACTTCGTAAATCACAAATGAATAATAAAAACACAGATTTTTTGTTTTTATACAAAACCCGACCTAACCGACGTTGGTTCCCCTTGACCGGCATCGGTCTCGTGCCCTACCTAACCGTCGTCAATTTTCCTATACCAACTTCGGTTATCCATGACCGCCATCGGTCACCCTCCCCTACCCATTGCCTTTACTTTACCATTTTACCCCACCCTTTACCTTGCTTCTTTAACCCATCCAACCTTTACCCAACCCATTACCTTACGTTTCGACCTTGTCACTTCCTAACTCCATTTTCCTACTTTGGGGACTCCTTATTTTACCCCTACCTCAGCCTTACCCATGACATGACCTAGATATTTAGACCTGGACCATCACTAGTGACCTTTGACCTCATGTGTTCGCTATACCCTGCAGCACTGTTACTTGTGTTGATTGACCTAATGACCTTACCTAGCCTATTACTGTGACCGTTTATCCTAACCCTACCTTTGGTGTACCAGAACATACCTAAAACATTCTGCACCTAACCTATGTTGTGATTCCTGACCATATCCTATACCTTGGATACCGGATTCACTTCAACCTTGTTTGGATAAACCTATCGACCTTAGACGATGTAGAGTTTGCTTGCTCTTCAACCCAGTAGTGTGCTGCAATTTATATGTGTGTGTACATTTGAATGTTGCTACTGTGACCACGACCCATTACCTAGATTACTCGAGTAGACCTTTCACCATTTTTAGTGTACCCACTTGTCTTTTCCTCACATTTACATTTTATCAAACCACTCACTTTGCTTTAGCTTGTTGCCTCGTTAATTCTGGTTTGAGGGGATCACCTTCACCCTCACATGGGGAAACCACATCTTATTTTGTTAGCATCACTTACCAATACAAGCTACACAACAAAAAGGGGCAAAATGTAGACACTAAAATTAGGTCACACTCCCCTTTCGTCCCTCGACATATAAGCACCCTTTATTACATTTATGTAGCCATGACCCCATTCACCCCACTAATATTAATTTAATTAATTAAATTAAATTAATGCATTATCCTCACTATATTTTTTATTTATATATCTTATTTAAATAATATATATACATACTGATTCACTTAGACACCTCACCAAGCCAACTCAACCTAAGACCTATTCTTAGCAATTTCCCATAACTAACTAAGACTTACCCAAACCCTAAAAATCAATGCCTACATTAGCTCTAACAAAATTCCCACATGCTCACAAGAGGCTCCCGGTCTAATCCGCAAGATAATGACACAAGTTCCAAGAAAATTAGGAGGATCTCCTAGTTTAGTTAACCTAGGAAATCTGCCTTGGCCACCTGACGTCGGTTACCCCTAACCGTCGCGGTTAAGTCAAACCACCGTCGTCAGTTACCCCTTTTAACCCAAAATAACCTTATTCTCAAGGTTGGAACTTGGAAGTTGGCAAAATTTGGGAGAAAGTTGATGAGCAAGAACACATCTCAGAGAGATAACGCATCTTCAGAGAGCAAATTCTAGCAAAAACTCACATCCAAGGAAGGAGATTGAGCATCTTCTCCTACACAACCATCCCAACCACGATCTGATCTATCCAAGCAAAGAAGAGTGTACATGCAGCCCATGCAAAATCTTTTCTTCAGTTGGTGATCACTTACAACCTTCAAACCCATCATCAGCACCTCCATCCTTCACACATAGGCCTTTAGGAACAAAATCCAAGTAAGTACAACATCATACTTTCCTGGTTATTTCATTTCTTCATCATTTTATCATCCATTGTTTACCTTGCCCCCTATTGACCTTCTCCACACTCCCACCTCCATATACCCATTAAAACCTTGCAAAATCCTACTCCCGTCACCCAATACATTGTCCCGACCAACCAAAGTCCTTTGTGCAATCACAAAGGAGATCAAAATCCGTTACATGACATTTCCGGATCTCACGATAATTAACACTTGGTTACACCTAATCACCGTCGGTCACCCCCGATCGACACTTGGTCTCTGTGTTTTCCCACAATGACCTTGAGCAGAGACCTACCCACCTAATTTTATCTCACCCTCATTCACCTGTGACCTACCCGAGACCTTTATCAGACTTGTAGTGACCCAGAACCAATCATTTGACCTTTGGATTCTATTCTAGCTTAGCCTGTTAGATTAGATCTATTTTCTTATTTTGTTTTAAGTGAGATACCTAAATCATTTCAAAATAACAATAGGATTTTTTTTTTTGCAGCATTGAATTGTTTAAAAAATGGACTAACAGCCATCTAGGAAGTACCATACTTCTCGGATCTAGCTTACACTAGGCGGTTCAACGCCCATATTGTTTAATTCCTTTTGGTGTTCTTGTTTTCATTGGGTAGTTCCTCCTAACCAAAAGGAATCTCTCACGATCATTGTGGATTTAGAAGTCATACGCACACAACAACCCATCAAATTACATTTAAACAAGTACTCCTCCTACGCCCATTACCCTATCTGTTTTGTCAACACTTCAAAGAAACAATCTAAGAAAAAGGTGAAACAGGAAGAGGACATAGGAACTGAGATCAAGTGGAAGAGTAGAAGATGAAGAAGTGGAATCCACAATAGGTGCAGAAAATGGGAAACTTGGAAATTATGGTTTGGGTTGAAATGATATTGATTGGGATGAAGGAAAATAACTATGAAAGGGTAATGCATGGGTCTCCTGTAGACAAGGTTGACTTGCATAACGTTCAATGTCCTTGATCCATCCTTTTAGTTGGGGTAGCATCTCAACTATGAAGCTTAGTTTCTCTTGTGGGATAAGATAATATGGAAAGGGGCCTTCCCATGGACAAGGGGACTTGAATTCGATCTTAAATGCCTTCATTTAGGTTGAATCCCTAGATTGCACCATACTTTCCATTATTTTGAGGATCTTCATTTGTAACTCCACATTTCCAGGTGAAGAATGTCCTTCAAAATCCACATACCCTTGTTCTTGAAAATATGGATGGTTTGCTGGATAACCAAACCAACCTATCTCATATTCATCTAGGCATGTGTACTGAATTTGATCTCCATTATAGTATGGATCCGGATATGGTTGATAACACCATGAAAATGAATTTTGCATCTTTGAATGAGGGCTGCACTGATACGATTTTTGTTCTAGATGTGAATACCAAGATGAAAATGAAGCCATGACTGCAAGACTTCCTTAAATGGAAGAGATGGAAGAGAGAAAAATGAATGGAAACGGATGGTGAAGAATTGGGAAGGTATACTACTCAAAGAACGGGTTTTGACCCAAATGGAGTCGCCTAGTTGTGCTTGCATTTGTGTCTCCAAAGAATGAGGTTCCACCAAGTGCACAACAACTTGATGAAACAAAATGAACACCTATATGCACACCTTGAAGAGCTCATAATGGTTGTGGGGGTGAAATGGTTAGGTTGCGAGTTGATTTCGAAATCACGAAATTCAAAACACAGCTCAACTTGAAAATATTTGAAGTTTGAAGTGGATGAAACTCTTAAACACAAAGTGTACAGATGACCTGAACTCCGAAATGAAGAAACAAAAAAATATGAAGTCCGAAGAAACCCCGAAGTATGAAGTCCGAAATCGCCACATCTCCCGAAGTTCGAAACCTCGAAATTTCAAAACCTCCAAAATCCCGAAATCCTGGAATTCAAAATTTGGAAAGGTATGAAAAAATGAAAAACCTCTAAAATCCACGAAATTTGAAAAACCTCAAAATTTTGAAATTTAAAAATTCAAAAAACTAAGGATACGGTTTTGAATCTTAGGCCCCGATATGTCATCTGGTGAAGTTTGAGCTCATTTTGCACATTTTTAGCCCTCCAAAATTGATTTCATACTTTTACCCTGCAATGGAAATGTCTCGAAATCCAAAATCTGCAACTCTCAAACTCTAAAAATGCTTTGTTTTAACCTTAGCTTGAATGTGACAAGGTTTTGCAGTAGAAAAACTTGTTAAAATAAAACTTGACTTATTTTTGTCCAATCGGGCGTGCAAAGCTGTTGATGTGAAATCACAACACCCCGAATGGCTTGGTTTGAGATGGAACATTCGACATGATTACACAACATGGAGCATTCTGAGTGTGGGACATTGCGAAATGACATAGCTCTCCGAAGAAGGTCGGTTCCTTTCCTAACCTTACCTACCACAAACTACTCCAAGTGCAAAGGCCAAAACAATACTAAACCCTAATCTATAGCTTCCAAGGGAAAGGACAAAAGCGCTGCATGAAATGAACCAAATATACAGTGATGATACACTAGAGAAGGAGTGCTAATCACTCTTCCCGAGCCATACAAAAATGGAGAAAGGGTGAATTTTAGGAGCTTGGACATGATGTAACACAACCAAAATCACACCAATGCAGTAAAGGAAGGTTAGACAACGACAACATAAACCTAAAATACAAACAATATTCATTTCTTAATGTGCAAAACACACCAAGATCTACGTAATAACCAAAGAATATACACAAAACACCCGATTTGCAAAGAGAGGTAAGACAAAGCAATAAAATCATGCAAAGGTTTGAACAACAACACAAAACACAATTTTTATTTCTCATGAGGTATACACAGTACATTGCATGTGGGAGAGAGGCATGAAGCCATTACAGATCTTGAGAGGAAGGCTTAAAGCCCTAAGAAGAAATGGGGTGCATGGGAGAAGAAAGGTGATCAACCCCTTACATATTTATAGAAGAAATTTGAGAAGAGGAGAGAGAGGGAAGAAATCCCAAAATTACCTGAAAAATCATAAAAATTCATTGTTTAATTAGCAATGGGTGTTTGAAGATCTTTCAAAATCTCTTCTTCATTAATGGTTTGCTTGTGCTTCAAGAAATTGACTGTGATTGCACCTCCTATCTATTCTAGCCCCTGTAGACTCATGATGACCCCTAATTTTCCACCAACCTCATTAATGGATTTCACCTACCACTATAATGCTTGACATTTTTGGAGGATCATTAGCCCCGAAATCCAAAATTGATGCTCCCATCTTTGTAGATCCCAAAATCACCTTTCCAATAACTATAAATTTACAAGAAACAGGTGAGTACTTTGGGATATATCACTATTTTCTCTGATGCTTCACTATGATTTCACCCACAACTATTCCTCTAAAACAGAACTTAGCCATCACCATTAAAATATTCATTAAATCCTCTTTCCAGAAAGCACAAGTTTTTAAAAATGATTAAGGATTGATCAAGTTAGGATGATTTGAAATTTGGTATGGTTTTAGGGTTTGCATGGCTCCATCAAGTTGTTCTCTTTAGCCATCAAGCCATTTTCATTCACCGGCGAGCTACTTGATTATGCCAAACTATTTTCTAGCATGTCTAGCTGGTTTTTTTCAATGTTGATTTGGCCTTTTCCCACTTGCCACCTCTCGACTATTATGTACCCAATGCTCAATATTCTCTAATGACAATGGAACACCATGCACACACATCTTAATGCTCGAGTAAAATAATGTCTCGATACTTGAACTAAAATGTAGTCTTTTAAAAGTTAACACCACTTACTCAGTGCACCTGGCACTTCACTTATACAAATTTCTAAGTTCTCACCCAAAGTGTGCATAACGTACTAGGTCCCTTCTCTTTCTAACTTGTCAAGATGTGGATCATAATTTAACCATTCATAATATATGGTAGAATATATAGTACAAATATAATACAATACAGAGACATAATATAACAAGGGGTATGATCATTCATTCATTAATGTAAACAACTAGCAGTAGAATTTAAATGCCAATTACACCATGTTCATCTCTACTAAACTTAGAAATCCACATTAGATCATTCATTACAAACATATAGCTAGCTCTATCAAAGCATCACAACATCTTACTTACGATCATTAACAATGTACACACTTACATACTACTTCCAATCCATGCACACACCATAAATTATGAGCGAATTGAATCCTCCCTTTTACAAAGGATGTGACTCATATATATAGGGTGGGAACTTTTCCTTCATCGCTACATGTTTTAATTATAACATTAAACATTCCCTCAATATAGATTTGCATGCTTCTAACTTGTTCTTTAATCACTTTTCTGTCGTGGCTATCCTTAGGCGACTCTATCCCTTTACACTATAAATAACCTACTTTTATCCATACATGTGTCCTATATTTATATCCGATCATGCACAATTCATTTTCACCTGCATGTGATTTATCATCTGGTGGTGCTTATCTTTAATGACTCTATTTATGGAATTGTCTTATCTAATATGCCATTTTTGTTTTTCTTTATTTTTAGGCCCTTCAAAATTTTGGCTTACTCTTATAATTTATCCTTGTGGGAAGATGTAGTTCCCCAATTTCAACACAATCCAATTGACAAGTGTAAAGTTATACTCCACTATCATTGTCAAAATCCCTCTCCCTTCAAGCCATGATCTCACCTCCCAAGATATCTTTTGCATCTTTTGCAGCTTTAACAGAACATGGAGAATGACACATCCTAGAATGCCTTTCAGACATGTCATTTCTATATAGAATAATACAAGCACTCATTTCAAGATCCAGAAGCGTCAACCACAGGGAAATCCAAGTTAACATTGTAAATTTAGTAGTGATTAGAAAGTTGCAATGAAAGAAATCTATGTATGCCTTAGTTAAATATTTGAACATGACAGGGGAATTTTTTAAATATATATTTATCCAATAGCCACCTAAAATCAGTACGCTATTGGTTTAGTCGATCCTACACACAAAAATAAACATAAACCAAAAAATATCCTCTTTTTCCTGTAGAAAAATTGATTGGTCTAGATTTGTATCTCTGTGTCCAAGACATTTTCCATATATTTGATGCTATCTTATGCCTATCGTGGGTCTCATTTATTGTATGTAGAAGAAAACGGTGGAGGATTATGAGGAACATAATTTGGTCATAGTTTCTATTTGTATTGATTTTACCTCTTTCGCTTCTATCCACTCGTGTTCTGCAATGTAACATTTGCAGCTCCATTCTCTTGGTAGTCGTTGCTAAAATTTTTTATTTCCTACTCTTTATCTTTCATTTGGAGAAGTTGTTTTTATTAAGGAAAAGGAAGTTCCTTTTCCCTTCTATCTCACACATGTCTATGCAAGATTTGTCTATTTCATTCTCCCTCTCTATAAGACCCTCTTTTTCCATCCTCTATCTCTCCAACGTTGATGACCTGCATTCGCTCAAAGCCATGGCAAATACATTGCTCCTTTATAGAAAGAATGACATTTATATTTCAGGTGAGCCTATAGAATTAATAATATAGGCTCTGTGGAGGGTGCTAGTGTATTATCACCCATTAGAAGGGCAAGTTGATAAATAGGCCGCAATATGGTAATCTTCAAGTGGAGTGCACTGTTGAGGGTGTTTTCTTCATTGAGGCCACCTCGCCCAACAACCTCTTTGTACTTTGAGATTTTCACGAGTTTAAACATGTCATTTCAACAAACTCTATTTGAATTCCCTCCAAATAATCCCCTCTAGAACATTCATCACTTGATTCTTGGATGACCCATTTCATCTGCGAGGGACTTGTAGTTTTTGTGGGAGTGAGTGTTCATCACAATCTATGCGACGGAATAGGAACAACTTAGTTTCTTAATGCATAAGGCATACATACTATCTTTGTAAAAATACTTGGGAGAAAATGTTGGTCTAAGGATTTTTTTCGTTCCATTTGAAGTGAAAGTATAGAGAAGGAACGTGGAATGTTTGACAAAATGCGTGGGAATGAAGAAAAAAATGGATTCATTGAATGTCATGTTTGTTGGATATGTGCAAAATGAATTTGCGGAAAAGGCATTAGAAACTCTTGACCTAAGGCGATTCACTAGTCAAATTCCATAAAAAAATACCCAAGGAGATGACTCCATCAAACCTCGAAAATGGTACGGAGCTTCCCCTTTTCTCTTATACTAATAACTGCTTTCATCATTTCTTGCATTTGGAAACTAAATGTTAATTTTTAGGAAATATAACTACAACCAATGTTACAAGATTACTTCATTTAAAACTTTCAAAAATCAAATAAAAAAATTATGACCCTGAAAGTTATGCGCATAGAGCGCCACACCCAAATTTACCACAAACCTAAAACTCCTTGCATAACCCCTGGTAATGTGGTACACCATGGGAAACTTAACTAAGTATTTTGAACTTAATTAATTCCCTTGCATGTTGAATTTCTAAGTCCACTTAGGTTACTGTCACTTTTATTAATGTACTCTTTTAAGTAAATCTTAATCGGTTTTGGCTTCTAGTTACCGCTTAGTTTGAGCGAGAATGAAATCCACTTCCACCTATCCCTAGAATGCCAACAAGAGAATCATAACCCATATGCATTTCAATGAAAATGCCTTTGGAGACTAGTTTTGTGAGTGGGTTTTGGGGCTCACTAATAACTGAGGGACAAAAGTTTGTTGCAATTACGATAATTGGCTTTGGAGTTACTCTTGTAACTTGAGCTCCGCTCTTCGTGATAAAATTCGTTAGACACGATGAATTCTATGTATGTGGGAGAGTATACAAGAATCATCAAAATTCATGTTCAAACTTAAAACAAGTGTTTTCAAGTCCCAATTTGTGATCACTTTAGATGTTCGATCAACTTACATCAAAATCAGTAACTATAGCTAAACACACTTTCAAGGATTATGTTAACTCCTAACTAACCGTGGAACCTTTTACATATCGTTTCCACACTTTATAGAGTATGAATTGATCAAATTATTGTATGAATGCTTTTTGGGAAATTATGATGTTTCTCTCTCTTCCCTTTTCTTTCTAGAAGTAACTCTGATATTTTGACTAGTTCTAAAAATGTAAATGAGTTATAAATGTTCATGGGTTGGAAATGAAATGAAAATTTGATAATATATGTCATTATCATATGATGGATAGAAAGGAAAATGAAATCCAATTTCTCTCTCTTCCCCTTCTCTCTAGATATAATTATGAAAATATTGATTGGGTTTTGAAAAAAAAAAAGGGTCAAAATGTATATGAGTTGAAATGTAATGAAAATTGGATACAAGATGTTTGATTGATTTGAAAAGAAAATGAATCCTAGATTTTATTCCTCCTTCCCTTACTCTTCTCTCTCTCTCTCCCCTATCTCTATCTCTCTCTCTATTGCTTTTTCCAATTATTTGAAATGATGGATGCATGGAATTCATGCTTGATTGTAGGGGATTTCCATACTCGATCCTAGGATTGGCGCAACGTTGGTTCCAAGTACTACGAACAAGAGGATTTTTCTAGATGTGATATGTTGTGATTAATGAGTTTTATTTTAAAGTTGCATTCATCTTACAACACATGTATTACCATAGAATAATGATATGTATTGTTATTTGAAGAATTGTTCTTGGTATATTTTGAAAAGGGAATACCAATGTGATTATATTTTATAGTGTCAAATTGGATGTGAAGTTGTACTCAATGTTACACCTATGTTATAAAGATATTAAACAAATATTTTGCTATGTTAATTATTGGTTTACTTCCTTAACACCCACAATGCTAGGTAGAATCTCCTCTCATCAAAACTAATGAAATTAAAAGAACAAGTTATATGTCATATTGTACTTCCTCCTCCCATTTGAGTCTTTTTCCTAGGGTATAAAACAATGATCATGTTAATAAAATACTCTAACCTCATTAATCATCTTCTTATTTCACCTAAGGTGTCTTATTAAGGACCTTTTTCTGAATATTTTTAGAGGTGGTGATTTTATGTTGTGAAACCTATCATATTGGGACGAGTGAGGTGATCATGTCTAGGTGATGTAGGACTAACCATATCATGAATAAGTTAACCCTTTGTGTGTAATTTCCCTTGGTACCCTAGTGGTTGGCAAAATCCTTGCAAGATAGTTGTAGGTTGTAGCTAGGATTGATCTCTTGTGATATCTAAATTATGTGAGTGGAGACTATGTTTCGAATTTACTTGTGTATTTACCCAACAATTGAAATAGGTCCTTAGGAGGATTTTGTAATGCATAATATTGTTTGGGATATCTCTCTTTCAATATACACTTATACTTCCATGTCCAAGAGCATTGAAATGAGTTGTCTTGTGCGAGGTTGTACTCCTTGTAGTCTTAAATTCCTTAGTGTTATAGTAATTTCATTTGTTCAAAATGATGTTAACACAGAACCAAAGTAACCGCGTAAATGTAGTTGGTAAAAAGGGTAAATAAGATTAAACTTAGGAATGAGTGCTATGATAATGGTGCACCAATGAGCGATGTCAAAACTAACTAATATCTCAAATGTGATCATAATATGAATGTGATAAAGTAGAGCTCCATGAATAATACAACCTAATAAATTGGAAAACCAAATATGATGCATGATCACATGGTTTGTTTGCATAAATGTGGATTAAAAAATGATGCTAATGTAATAATAAAATGTAGCCTTGAGAATGGGATAACTTAAACTATAGCCAAGGTCTACAAGTTAACGAAATTTCACTCTAGTTGAACTTGTAAAAGTTAGTAAAAACCTTGGCGTGGATAGGAATATATTAAACCTAGATTCATTTAGGAAGTAGAAATGTATGTTCAAAACATGTAATTAACCCATTGTTATATTGAGAGTAAATTCTTAAGATGATGAAACAGAAGTAGTTTGAAATGTGAAACTAGTCACTTAAATTCAAAGAAAAATCTCTATAATGGGAACACATGTGTAATGTACCCTTCCGTGCACAATATGATTGTGAAAATATGAATTCATAATTGGAGCAACATATTGTGAATCAAGAATGATACAAATTAATTAGTTAACCTACATATTTGGTTGTAATAACTTGAAGATTAAAAGAGTTTATTGTTAGTATTAAACAATGCTATGAAATGAAATCGGGATAAGTTTTCTATTGATCTAGTAAACTTCCTTTTTCTTCCTGTGAACTTTCCTCCTTGTAACGAGAGTATTTTTCCAATCCAAGTAAACACGGCTCTCTAAAAAATCCTTAGGTAAAATATTTGAAGACACATGTGTTTACGTTCATTCCTAATCACAATCATGCTATATAAAGTTATTTTCACAAGAGAAATGAGCGAATTCTAAAGGACCCACTATAGGTGAAATGTTAAACCAAAAACATGCAACCTAGTTGTAAAGGAACGAAGGGTTTCATGTTATGTGTTCTTCAAATAAAACTAAAAACATGCAACATAGTTGTACAGGAACAAACAGTCCAATGTTATATGTTCTTCAGACAATTATAGTCAACTAATAAAAATATGATGGAGATAAATATTTCACCATGAACAATGATGTGTTTTGGAAAGTTCCTATGAGTAAGTGTATCTTATCATGGGTCATTGTTGTACTTTTCCATTTTTGGACATGTGGATTTGATGTGCATCTTGTGTTTCATTTTATATATGTGGGTTGATGGTTACACAAACATCTCATGTGTTACACACTATCCTAAGTGAGCCTATGTGTTGAAAATGTGGGAATTACATATGGTATCGGAGCGATTCATTTCATGCTCTCAAACCTTTGGGATAGATTGGATTTGTGATGATCTTGAATGGTGGTGGTGGAGATGGGAAGAATAATGTGATATATGTTGTGATGTGACCAATGTTGTAATTGTGATATTATGAACACATGTGTTGTGTGTTTCACTTAGTGCGTATTTTTATCATGTTGATGTGCTTGTGATGAGAGCATCACTCTCCTTTTGTGGACTCAATGAGAATTTCATGTGTGATGTGCCGCCTTGTTGTGTGTGAAAATAATGTTATTGCAGATTATGAAGTGTTGGAGTGTTTTTTTATTATGTGATATAAAGGTGTGTTGATGTGTTGCATGAAAAATTGGTGTAGAGTGAATTGGATTTTATTGTGATGTCGCCACCGTGTTGTGATGAATCATGTGTGTCACCATGTTGTATTGTGATTGACTGTATGTTGTAATGTTAGTCATTTTTTTCATCATATGTATAATTCATGTAATATTTGATGGTTCATGTCGTGAATTAGGGGCATATGGTGATCGTATGACCCCTATTGTGTAGTATTTTCACCTTAGGTGCATTATGTGGAAAAGTGATGTATCATAACCCGTGAAAGTAATTATTTTTTTATACCATGTATATATACCATGTGTAAGATGCTATGGTTAATGTGTGTGAATCACCGTTGTGTTAGTGATGTAGTTATGTGTTATGTTGTGAACCTTACACTAAACAGATCCTATAGGAAGCAAACTTCAAGAGTGTATGTGTGGAGAGAGGAGGCGTAGACTAGGTTTTCATAATCTTGAGTTGATTACGATTGAGGAAGTGGAGTCTTATATAGACTGAAAACCCACTTCTATCTATTTAGTATACTTCGACCTTTCTCAGTATATTGAAGGTGTGCACCACCTTAGGCTCAAATTATGCAAACTAGTATCCCCTTCTCTTTTCTATTGAGTTGTCCATCAAATAATCCTATGTGATTTCAACTATGTTGAGCCTTGTGAGAGTATGGAGGGATGATTCAGGAAGAGATGACGACAGTTACATTATTTGATATACTCATTTCTTGTTACATTTATATTTTTGTGAGCTAAGGTTTGATATCAGTGCAAAGAACTTGATGAGTACCCCTTTGGTGGTTGTATAAGGCCACATTGTGATTGTAATGTGTTATTTCTCAATACGTATTTTATTTGTAAATTGATCATTATCTCTTTTCTTACAAGAACTAACAATTTTCTTGATTGATGTATTCTTATATTTTGGGCATTTTATTTGGTTGTTGCACTAACATGCAGATTTTTGCACTAACTATGGATAATCAACCATTTTTTTATTATTGTTAAAATTTATTTTCATGTTTAAAAGTTTTATATACTTTCCCAAGGCTTGGGATTTTTTCCACTTGGAATTTGAGACGGATTGTTATGTTGGTTCTAATGTCATAATGTATTGGAATAGGGTCATGTGATTCACCATGGAGTGGTGCAACCTATGGACCCACTTCATTATATGGGGGTACACCCCAAGGAAGATAACTAGAGGGTTGTTGTACCACGAGTTATTATGTCACTTGGGTGGGGTGACGGGGTTCTATGTGTCCAAGGCCATAGGGTGACTTGACCTCATTAACTGGAGAAAGGAGATCGGCTCTATGGGAGAGTGACCCGATATTCTTGATGGCGATCTATGGGAGAGTGACCTGATGTTCTCGATGACACTCTATGGTTGAGAGACTTGATTTTCTTGATGGGGCTCTATGGTTGAGAAACCTGGCTTAGTTTTGGACTATGATTCTTTCTCTTGGGAGGTATATGGAGTTGTTTGGTGATGCTTTGGGAGGTATATGGAGTTGTTTTGTGTTTCTTTTGGAGATATATGGAGATTGTTTCGTGATGTTTTGTGATGTGTGGAGTTGGTGTTATGAGTTATGTGTATTCTTGTGAGTCTTGTTAGACATTGTTATGTTTGAGGCTTGACGCTCCCCTTGGTTGATATATAATATTGGATCTTGTCTTGGAACTATGTGGGTATAGTCATGGTTTTCAGGTCATGTGATACTAATTGCCTTTGTATCAACATCATGATTCACTATTTGTTATTCACTTGTGTGTGTTGGATCTATTCTGTGACATAATTGTTGGAAATTATTTGCTATGTGGACTACTTGTTGTCATTCCATGGTGGAATTAAAGGTCTTGTGATGTGATATGGTCATGAAATTATGTAGCAAGATGTCTCGTGGGTTGTTTATGATGTGTTGAGTTTTGTATGACATCTTGAGGCCAATTAATGTTGGGTACCCACGAACATAAGACCATTGAAATTCTAAAAAATGAGCATTAAGATCTCGAGATAAGGAATGTTGTAAAGAAAAATACTAAGAAATAAAGTAAAAGAAAATTGCAAATCTTCACAAAACATTAAAATTTTTAGATATTGTTAAACCTTCTTGACTTCATTGTTGTCGTGTTCAAACAAAAAGATCTTATCCCTACACGAAGCTTGTTGTCATTAGCTTTCCATAATTTATTTTTCCTTTTGCTACCCTAGGCGTTATGTCACATCGAGGATGATGCTCTTATAACGGGAGGGAGATGTAGTGCCCCAATTTCCATGCAATCTAATTGACAAGTGTAAATTTATACTCCACTATCACTTTGTCAACATCCCTCTCCCCTCAAGACGTACTCTCACCTCTAAAGAAACCTTTTTCAGCTTTTTGCAGCTTCAAAGAACATGGAGAACGACACATCCTATACTACCTTTAAAACTTTTCATTTCTTTGCAGAATAATACAAGCACTGTTCACGATCTAGAGGTGTCAACCACAAGGAAACCCAAGTTAAAATTGTAAATTTGATAGTAATTGGAAAGTTTACAATGAAATAAATCTATGTACACCTTAGTAAATATATGAATGTGACAGGGGAATTTTTTAAATAGATATTTCTTGAATAGCCATCTAAAATCAGACGCTATGGGTTTAGTCGTCCCCCGCACACAAAAATAAACATAAACCCAAAAGTCTCCTCTTTTACTCGTAGACAAATTGATTGGTCTAGATTTGTATCTGTATCGAAGGAATTTTCCATATCTTTGATAGTATCTTATGCCTATCGTGGTTCTGTTTATTGTATGCAAAATAAAAATTGGAGGATTATGAGGCACATCATTCGGGCATAGTTTCTAGTTGTATTGATTTTACCTCTTCTGCTTCTGTCCACTTGTGTTGTGCAATATAACATTTGCAGCTCTATTCCCTTTGTAGTTGTAGCTATCACTTCGTATTTCTGCTCTCGTTATCTTTATTTGGAGCATTTGTTTTTATTAAGACATAGGAAGTGCCTTTTCCTTCTATCTCATGCATGTCTATGCAAGATTTGTCTGTTTCACTCTCCCTCTGCGTAAGACCCTCTTTTTCCATCCTCTATCTCTCTAATGTTGATGACTTATAATCACTCGAGCCATGGAAAATATGTTACTCCTTTATAAAAATAATGACATTTCTATTTTCAGGTGAGCCTACAAAAGTAATAAGATAGGCTCTATTGAGGGTGCTAGTGTATTATCACCCATTAGAAGGGTAGTTGAGAAATAGGCTGCAATATGGTAAGCTTCAAGTGGAGTGCACTATTGAGGGTGTCATCTTCGTTGAGGCCACCTCGCCCAACACCCTCTTTTTACTTCGAGTTTTGGACGAGTTTAAACCTGTCATTTCAATAGCCTCTATTTCATTTCCCTCAAAATAATCCCCTCTAGAAAATTTATCCCTTGATTCTTCAAGCGATTCGTTTCAGCGCTACGGGGATTTGTAGTTTGTTGTGGGAATGAGTGTTCATCACAGTCTATGTGATGGAATAGGAGAAACTTATTTTCTTAATGCACAAGGCATACATACTATCTTTTAAAAATACTTGGGAGAAAATTTTGGTCTAAGGATTTTTTTCATTCCATTTGAAGTGGCAGTATAGAGAAGGAACATGGTCGTTTTCGAATGTGTGGGAATGAAGAATAAAAAAATGGATTCATTGAATTTCATGCTTGTTGGATATGTGTAAAATGGATTTTAGTGGAAAAATTCATTAGAAACTCTTAACCAAATTTGATTCATTGGTCAAAGTCTATAAAAAAAACCCAGGGAGATGCCTCCATCAAGCGTTGAAAACAGTATGGACCTTCCCTTTTTCTCTTGTACTAAATTATGCTTTCATCATTTCTTGCATTTGGAAACTAAATGTTAATTATTAGGAAATGTAACTCCAACCAATGTTACAACATTACTTCATTTAGAATTGTTAAACATAAAATAGAACAACTATGACCTTGAAATTTATGCACATGGAGCGCCATACCAAAATTTACGCAAACCTGAAACTCCTTGCATAACCCCTAATAATGAGGTACACTATGGGAAACTTAACTAAGTAGTTTGAACTTAATTAATGCCCTTTCATGTCCAATTTCTAAGTCCGCTTAGGTTACTAGTCACTTGTAGTGACATGCTCTTTTAAGTAAAGCACAATCGGTTTGGATTAAGTTACCGCTTAGTTTGAGCGAGAATGAAATCAACTTCCACCTATCCCTATAACGCCAAAAAAGAGAATCATACCCCATACACATTTCAATGAAAATTATTTCGTATAATAATTTTGTGTGTGGGTTTTGGGGCCCACTAATCACGAGGGACAATAGTTATTATCGTAATTACGATAAGCGGCTCCAGAGTTGCTCTTGTAACTTGAGCTTCGCTCTTCGTAATAAACTTCCATCAGACATGATGAATTCTATGTATGTGGGAGAGTATGCAGGAATCATCAAAATTCATGTTAAAACTTAAAATGAGTGTTTTCAAGTCCCAATTTGTGAAAACTTTAGATGTTTCAGCCAACTTGCACCAAAACTGCAACTTTAGCTAAACACACTTTCTAAGGATTTTGTTAACTCCTAACTAATCGTGGAACCTTGTACATATCATTTCCACACTTTATAGAGTATGAATTGATAAAATTATTGTATGAATGATTTTTGGGAAAATTATGATGTTTCTCTCTCTTCCCTTTTCTCTTTCTAGAAGTAACTCTGATATTTTGACTGGTTCTAAAAATGTAAATGAGTTATAAATGTTCATGGGTTGGAAATGAAATAAAAAATTGATAATAAATGTGATTATCATATGATGAATAGAAAGGAAAATGAAATCTAGACTTTCTCTCCTTCCCTTCTCTCTAGATATAATTATGAAAATATTGATTGGGTTTTGAAAAAACAAATGGGTCAAAATGTATATGAGTTGAAATGTAATGAAAACTAGATACGAGGATGTTTCAGTGATTTGAAAACAAAATGAATCCTAGATTTTATTCCTCCTTCCCTTACTCTCTCTCTCTCTCTCTCCCCTATCTCTATCTCTCTCTATTTTCTGTTCCGATTGTTTGAAATGATGGATGCGTGGAATTTATGCTTGAGTGTAGGGGATTTCCATACTCAATCCTAGGACTGATGCAACGTTGGTTGTAGGTACTCTGAATAAGAGGAACTTTCTGGATGTGATATGTTGTAATTAATGATTTTTATTCTAAATTTTTATTCATCTTACAATACATGTATTACCATAGAATAATGATATGTATTTTATTCGAGAAAAAAATTTCTTCGTATATTTTGAAAAGCGAATACCAATGTCACTATATTTTATAGTGTCGAATTAGATGTGAAGTTGTACTCAATGTTACACCTATGTTATAAAGATATTACACAAATATTTTGCTATGTTAATTATTGGTTTATTTCCTTAACACCCACAATGCTAGGTAGAATCTCCTCTCATCAAAACTAACAAAATTAAAAGAACAAGATATAATTCCTATTGTACTTCCTCCTCCCATTTGAGTCTTTTTTTCCAAGGTATAAAACATTGATCATGTTAATAAAATACTCTAACCTCATTAATCATCTTCATGTCATATCTTTTGAATATTTTAAGAGGTGGTGATTTTATGTTGTGAAACCTATCATATTGGGACGAGTGAGGTGATCATGTCTAGGTGTTGTAGGTCTAACCATATCATGAATAAGTTAACCCCTTGTGCATAATTTCCTTGGTACCCTAGTGGGTGGCCAAAGCCTTACAAGATAGTTGGTGGTTGTACCTACAATTGATCTCTTGTGAGATCTAAATTATGTGAGTGGAGACTACGTTTTGAATTTACTTGCATATTTACCCAAAATTGAAATAGGTCCTTAGGAGGATTTTGTAATGCATAATATTTTTGGATATCTCTCTTTCAATATACACTTATACTTCCATGTCCAAGAGCATTGAAATGAGTTGTCTTGTGTGATGTTTTACTCCTTATAGTCTTAAATTCCTTAGTGTTATGTTAGTGTTATAGTAATTTCATTTGTTCAAAAATGATGTTAATACAAGAACCAAAGTAACCACGTTAATGTAGTTGGTAAAAAAGGGTAAATAAGATTAAACTAAGGAATGAGACTACGAAAATGGTGCACCAATGAGTGATGTCAAAACTAACTAATATCTCAAATGTGATCATAATATGAATGTGATAAAGTAGAGCTCATGAATAATACAACCTAATAAATTAGAAAATCAAATATGATGCATAATCACATGGTTTTTTTGCATAAATGCAGATTAAACAATGATGATAATTTAATAATAAAATGTAGCCTTGAGAATGGGATAATTTCTTTGGTTGTAGCGAAGGTCTTGTGAGTTAAGGAAATTTCACTCTAGTTGGACTTGTAAAATTTAGTAAAACCCTTGGCGTAGATAGGAATATATTAAACCTAGAATCACTCAAGAAGTAGAAATTTATGGTTGAAACATGTAATTAACCCATTGCTATATTGAGAGTAAATCCTTAAGATGATGAAACAAAAGTAGTTTGAAATGTGAAACTCATCACTTAAATTCAAAGAAAAATCTCTAAAACGGGAACACATGTGTAATGCACCCTTCCAAACACAATATGATTGTGAAAATATGAATTGTTAATTGGAGCAATGGATTGTGAATCAAGAATGATACAAATTAATTAGTTAACCTACATAGTTGGTTGTAATAACTTGAAGATTAAAAGAGTGTATTGCTAGTATTAAAAAATTCTATGAAATGAACTTGGGATAGGTTTTCTATTGATCTAGTAACCTTCCTTTTTCTTCATGTGAAATTTCCTCCTTATAACAAGAGTATTTTTCCAAACCAAGTAAACACGACTCTCTCAAAAAAATCCTTAAGTCAAATATTAGAAGACGCATGTGTGTACATACATTCCTAATCACAATCATGCTATATAAAGTTATTTCCACAAGAGAAACAAGAGAATTATAAAGGAACCACTATAGGTGAAATGTTAAACCAAAAACATGCAACCTAGTTGTAAAGGAACGAAGGGTCCCATGTTATGTGTTCTTCATACAAAATCAAAAACATGCAACCTAGCTATAAAGGAATGAAGGGTCCCATGTTAGGAGGTCTTAAGAAAATTATAGTCAACTAATAAAAATATGATTGAGATAAATATTTCACCATGAACAATGATGTGTTGTGGGAAGTTCCTATGAGTAAGTGTATCTTTTCATGGGTTGTTGTTGTACTTTGTCATTTTTAGACATGTGGCTTTGATGTGCATGTTTTGTTTCATGTTATATATGTGGGTCCATGGTTACACAAATGTCTCATGTGTTATACATTATCCTAAGTGATCCTATGTGATGTTATGTATCAAGCAATGTAAGCCAATTTTTTTATCATTTTATTATGTCCGTTGATTTTGGTGTTGAAAATTTGGGCATTACGGAAGAACTTTGCACCATGTTACCTTTTCAACCTTGCACACATCTTTTCACCATGTTGTATACTTATATCATATCCATGTTCTTACACGTGTCTCCATGCATATCTTATTATCTCATTGATACTTATTCTTATGGTTCACACGTGTCATCCGTACATGATCTTCATCCTCCATGTGTGTTTTTACTTAGCCAATTTCTTAGCCCAACTATCATTTATTTAGTGACATCAATAATTGATTGATGATATGCATCCATAAATTCCTCACCTAGATGTTCCTTCTTTGAAATTCTTAATATTTTCTCCTTTATTTCCATATATATAAGAGTTTCCCCTTGGGTAAACTTCCTATTTGTCACCCTCTATAGAGTGCATGTAGAAGAATCATACTTGAGTGCTACTTTTAAATATTTAATTTGTCCCATAACAGAATCAATTTCTTTTTTCCCGATAGGAGGAATCATGTTTCTTTTTGGTGTATAAGATAAAAATTTGTAAATTATA
Organism: Taxus wallichiana var. yunnanensis; assembly: GCA_018340775.1. Taxonomy (NCBI): domain Eukaryota; kingdom Viridiplantae; phylum Streptophyta; class Pinopsida; order Cupressales; family Taxaceae; genus Taxus; species Taxus wallichiana. The sequence continues at coordinate 735,709,171 of CM031238.1, read as the reverse complement.
GCATTCAAATCAAAATAATAGCTTAGCACTTATGTAAATTTGTTTGACACTTGAATAGGTTCCAAAGGATCCAAGAGATAACTCATTAAACTATGAGTGGCCATGTAATTTTGGAAAGAGTAAATGGGAGTGAAAGGAGGAATTGGAAGAAGTTGCATATGTATGAACCTAGTAGAAAATTTTGAGAGATATAGGGTATGTGGAGAGGAAGTAATGGTTTTTTTAGATACCAACTATACTAAGGAGGAATTGGAGGAAGGGTCTACAAAGTGGGAGTAGGATATATTAGTGCTTTCAATTTGGATTTAGAATGCCTTCTGAAAATTATGTCAAATGAGGTTAGAGTCGGAGAGAATACAACGATCGAAGGGATGGGAGAAATGATTAAAGAAGAAGAAAAATAGTTCTGAAGCTACATTCATTAACTTTAATGTTGTTTCAGAGATAACTACATCAGACTAAGAAGAAGTGACTACACCGACTTGGGGAGAAAAATATGTAATCACTTGGAAATGAAAGAGAAACGGAAGAAACAACTAAAGGAATGGTTGAAGAAGAAGAATAAATATGAATTTAAACATGTACTAGGATATAGGTAAGAAAATAAGGGGATAAAATATGAGTATTTAAACCAAGGGAAGAGGGAGGACTTTGAAAGCTAAGGGGAGCTAATATCCCATGATCACCGCTTTCCTCATATTCTAAAGAAGAGTTGGTATAAATGCGAGTTCTACTAGTAAAAGGTCCAAGATAAAGTGGAGTGGAAGGAGAAACCATTCCTATAGAAATAGGAATTGATGAAAGAGAAAATAAAGGATAAATAACCATAGTTTTAATAGTAAGGGAGAAATCACGGTAGGACTGGTCACTTTGGAACTTACAACCACCCCTGTGGTTTTTGTAGGACTTGAAACTTGTGTGCTTGGAGGAGTAGATTAAGAATGATCGTATATCCCTTTAGATGAAGGAGGAACTCCATCATGAATATTCTTGAGTTTCTTAGGGTATCTAACTTGTTCATCTAAATCTTCCTCTTCCTTTGATTCTAGTTTTTTCCCAAGCCTAAGCTCTATTCCTTTAAATCTAGCAAGTTTCCCAATAAATACATATGTGAATTTTAAATTCCTCATGTGAATGACCACTACTTGATGCTTGATTTAATTCATGTAAACTAGATCATCTTTTTGTATTTGACGTCTATAGTTATAAGTCTACATATGAGGGGTGTGTTTACATAATTGTGCTACCCTTCTTATTAGGTCAAAATCCCTTAAAGTAAAGTAATTCAAGTGGAATTATGTCTTATGTTCTGCCACCCTTTTTCCCTTTTTCTAATAAGTCACGACCACTCAACCTACTTTGAAATGTGGAGGAGGATAGATAGGATTTTATTCTTTTGTTCCTTTTCCACATGGTGATGCCATATAAAAATTGATATATAATCTCCTTTCGGCTAGATTTTCTAAAACATATCTGGGTATTCTAAATGAAATAGAAATAACACCATCTAATCATATCATTGTACAGTCTTGGTAACACTAGAAAGCTCCACAAGTTCTCAATGAAATGATTATTCTTTGACTTACCCTTGGCATAGGTGTGTCATGTATGGTATTAAAGATTACGGGGTAGTAGTTATTATAGATCAGATCCATGTTCTTCTTATATTTATACATGTACACATTTCTAAAGACCTTGGAGACTATATGTCGGTGCTTTGGTGACCAATGGGGACTCCTAAAAATTTTATGACTACACACATGACATAAAACAACTAAGACATCGTAATAAATTGTTTTTTCTTTTTGTGGCAATACAAATATTATTATAGAGGTTATAAGCTATAACTTCAGCTAGATTAGGTATAGTTTCATCATTCATGATCATGACTAGTAGGGGTACATATGTTTGATTTACATGCACATTATCGGTGCTCCAAGAAATATATTCATAAGGGCCATTCCACTTTCACTCCACATCTGAAATATATTATATTCATCTCTTATGTGGATACTTAGCACTTGAAACTAGTCAGGTTGTCTGCCCAATCTTTAAGCATAGTCCTACATTTCATGTTCATTCCCCATTGTTCAATTATTTCTTGGTTTAATTTAATGTTAGATGGAGGGAGATGGTAGTAAGAAACAATAATGTCATCAATTATATTACCAATTAAATTTACTCATTTAAATTTTAGAATTCCTCCTATACAATTTTAATTATCACCCAATATACCCAAAAGTAAGTCAATACAAGGCATTACCTCTAGTTTTTGACTAAAATATGCATACTTGTATGTTTAATGGCCACTATATCAACCATTCCCTGTGTTTTGTCCCTATTGGCATCGTCATCATTGTCTATCAATATAACTTCTTCTATCTCCATTTTGAAGGATGTATAATATTGTACACTTATGAATTGTTTGTCATTAATGGTGTCTCAAAGAGTTGGAAAAAATATAGGTATGTAAACCTCTCAATATCAAAAAATGGTAATACTCTATTTTGTTTTTGATCACTTGAATTTAGACCGTAAACACTCGGTTATAGCTCGAACACCAAGTGATTGGGTATGAAATCCTTTTACGATTAATGTGAATCTTGATAATTCATGCTAAAATGGCGGTATACCATTGCAACATTGAATTCTATTCATTCATTTATATTTTGAGGCTTTGAGCTACTCATGAATTATTTATAGTTGATGGCAATTGCTTGGCAGTCTGTCGGTCATTGCAGAAAGAGAAAACCAATAAGAAACATCCAAGTTACTTTGCAATTCAGTTTTCAACAAATAAGAATTGTCCACGCTACTTGAATTTTACAAAACCAATCTCGAGTAAGACTTTGTCATAAATAGTTAGAAATGAGACAATAAAATTATCAATCATCAATCATCAATAACCCTTTTAAATATGTAATGATCGAAGAGTACATGAATGAATAACTTCCACATAGTGTCATTTCTTTAGAGAAGTCGGGGTTTCTAAGATTTGTGACATATGTGTCCTTTCAATTTGAGAATAGCGTATGAATCAACAAGTTCCATGTAGTTTCATAACCGTAAAATCTTGTCAAGCCCGAGAGATTATCCGTTATAGAGTATAACAAGTGAATAAGGGATAATGGGTTTTTCGCAAATCATAAAACTTGCGAACTTATAAATCAAATTGTGAATAAAAATTGAAGGGTCAACTAATAATTTGATGAAGGTATGCATAGTGTCATAGATTGAAAACACATGTTTCCTTCACACAAAAAACCAAAAATTTCATACTTAAAACCACGGTTACTTTGAAGCAATATTAGTCTAAAAATCATAATTAAACATAACAATATGACAAAATTGTAAACCTTTATAGACCAAAAATCCCCATTTCCTTTACAAATAAATGACCTATAACTTTAAACTTAAAACCACAACTTTATTAGAGCATTGATAGTCATTAAAATCATAATATATGTACAACAATGTGACAAAATTCTAGCTAGAACACATAGTTTGTTATCACAATCAAAACAATTTTATTATTTTGTTAAATACATTTGAGGGTCCCAATTCTTTTAGTTTAAAGTATGGGGTCCATGGAGGTTTTTTCAACAACAAAAACCACACCTTTGTTAAATCACCGTTAATCCAAAAATCATATGTTAAGCAAGACAATGCATCATAATGAAATTAATACTAATATTTACAACTACATCATACGATAAATTATGTAACATATGGAAAGTATTTTAAGTTTGGATTGTTACGCGCATAATTTTGTGATGTGAAGGGACTTTATGTGAGTTTTTAATTTGTTTTATTGAATATTTTAAAAATCAATTCAAATTGACATATAATATTTGTCGTATAATATAATAATCTACAACCACAATTATTATTTTTAAGTAAGCTAAATGCCTTTAGTTTTGAAGGGACCCAAGAAAACCCCAATCACAATAGGAGAAAAGATAAAGTGTTGAAGAACACAAGAGGAGGCCTCTCCCAACGACCTAAAACAATAAAGAAAACCATCAAATTTATGAAGCATGCCTAGAATCATAGCTAGAGCGACTTTGTAAGGCCCGATCAGATTTGATGTTAAAATATTTCTTCGAAGGACTTTCATTCATCTGTCAATGGTGACCTCGAGAATGGATGGGTTATTTGGGAGGTCGGCATTAAGTCCCCCTCATCGACCGCTTGATCAAACCCAAATACCGTCATTGGTCAAAGAATATGTGTGAACCACATCACCATTTGCAACACCACTAATCAGAATCCTATCACCATAGGTCTGTCTAAAACCACCGTTACATTCACTGACCTCTAATGCTGGAACAACATGATCAAAATTCAAATCCTCCCTCACCGCCTTAAAGACAACAACTTCCTCAATGTTCGCATCAATATTCAAATTTGAACTAGAGGGAAACCGTTCCATATTGGCCCCACCAACATTAATCCTCAACGTATTTGCCACACCACCAACTTCCATCTCATGCAAGGGATGTACAACTTGACCAAGCCGGGACTATCCATGGGAGATCCATAAATAACCACCTCACAGTAGGAGAAAGAGTCAGACCAGGACGAAGCACAAATGAGCGGAGCACCTCACTGACCACCAGGAGGACTAGAGATCCGAATCCATGTGAGGAATCAAAACCCTAAGGGCATCCAATTCCATGTGTTCCTAGCCCGAAAAGTGACCGCTGCAACAAGACCAAGCCTCGAGATCTACCTTTACGAATTTCTCACGGAAGATCCTCAATTTTTCCACTTCGATGACCTATTCATGATTTCCATCCATTGTATCGAGATAGATGCTCTTGGGAACAAAGGATCCACCTATAACACTAATACACATTCTAGCATAAACCGAGTCTTGATCGATCCTTTGTTGTCGGAGTCCACAATGATGAGCACCCCGAGCTTTGACTATGCCGAAAACAACCTTGACTTCCAAACCTCGAGGAAGATCTTGGAGTCATATCCAGATTGGAATTTTAGGTAAAGTGCCGCACAACCTAGGTTACCATTCTATTATATTGAGATTCATTCTTCCAAAGAACCATGGCGCTCTTAGAACCACACGTTGTAGATCTTCTTCTTTACGAAAGTGTAATAGGAAATCATCTTTAGCCATATCCCTAACCTCCACCCTACATTACCATTTCATTTTACACCACTCTCGTATGGAATCTATATTCGGTCTTTGACACCCAAAAGTGCCCACAATCTGCAAATAAGAATCAATTTTTTTCTTGTTCTCGGATAGTCCAAGGAATTTCCAAATGTGGGGTGGTATCATTGCATGAAGGCACAAGTTTGATCGGTGCTTGAAGAGACACCCCAAACAACCTTTAAGCCCATGAGGACATGACCAAGGCACCCACATGTCTCTCATTATTCACGAGATGCGGTCTTCCCCTCATTTGTAGGTGCACCAACGACTTCCATTATTATGATGTATTTATTATGTATGTATATGATGTCTTTATTATGACAGATTCCATAATTATTATTTTTGAGTGGGTTAATAAATAGAAGGTGGTGTCACACATTAATGCAGACTTCCTGCGAATGTAAAATAACATCCTATTTTAAATGGTATTCAAGGGGATCACATGGATGTAAATAATGGGCCAAATATAAATGTTTTATCATTAAAACTCAAATTCTAATTATAGAAATATTTATTTCTCAAAAAGAAAGACCAACTTCAATTACACTTTTCTATTTTGTCACAATTCACACAAATTTAAATTAAATGCACAAGTGTTTTGATCTTCTAGTCATGGTGAATTATATATAAGGACAAGTTAGAACTGGTCTAATTCACAAGTTGTATAAGCATGCCAATTTGAGATTTCTCTCTATTTTCTCATCCTATTTTTCTTAAGCTTTAGATTTTCCCATTAAAAGATGTTATTTATGTTTACCGACTATGACTAACATTCCAAGGATCATATTCAAAAATATTTTATGCTAGTGATGTTGAATTGGAATTTGTCAATCATATCTTAAGCTTTCTTGATCCCATCGATTCAATGGAGGTTTTTTCTTCTGTTGATAATGTCCGTTTTGTTTTTTTTTGCTAGGCTATCTACTATTACCCTTGTCTTTAAAATGTATCAATTTTTGGTCCATAATATTTTATCCGAACGATATGTAAATTTTTAGGATGGCTTGAATCCTATCTAGAAAACCATCCATCCAAAGATTATAGGGGTAGGAGGCAAGTATTAACATAGATTCACTTGAAAAAATCCATTTCCTTGTTAACGAAGAAAGTAGGAAGATTGGTGTGAAAGGTGTGCAAGGCCTTAAAATGGAGAACTATGAGTATGACATTGTGCTCAAAAGAGAACTATGGGTTATGATTATTGGGGAAGGAGAAGATGATCCTTCCCTATGGTGAAAAAAATGATGCAATATTGGCTAGATACACCTAAAGAGAAGGCTAATATTTTAAATATTTAATCGTACTTCATATGTCTTATAGGATTTTGATTGAAATGGGGAAGTCTACATCCTACATCAGTTAAATTTTATATGTATTTCGGGCCATGGATGATTACAAGGAATTTCATGAAAGGAAGGAGAAAATTCTCTTTGAATCGAGTCTCATGTTGTCTTGTTCATATGGAATCGTGAACAAGAATAATATTCTATAATCTGTATCTATTTTGTCAATTTTTAAGTTTTTATATCAAGACTCTTGTTTCCTATACTAAGATACCTTTTGTAACATTTGGTAGTACAAGTATATGTCTTTATTTTGTTCTTTGATGTGTGTGTAAAAATTTCAAGGATGAAGGCCCTAATAGATACCTCATCTATTACACAAAAAACAATAACAATAACATGTGAAACACTTGAAACTACTCTGAAATAGAAATGTTAGAACAAATACGACAAATGCATTTGGAAAATTTGAATGAGACACTTTTTTTTGCATGGTAAAAGCATGTTTTCACCCTTTATGGTCCTTAAAACAACCTTGACATCCTTATGAATACTCTATTTTCTTGTTGAATAATTGGAAAGTTTCATTAATCTTCTTAATGCTAGAGCGTCAAGTGAGTGAAACAAATATAATTTATTATTCCTCGAGAAAAAAATTAACATTTGCTAAAATAATTTAAAGAATTAGATAAATAACGGTGGACTCTCCATTTCATTTGCAACTTTTTAAATTATTTTTTTACTATTTTCGCCACTAAATCAATGTTTTCCTTTACTAGATTTGCCACACCTACCAAAATGTTATAATGACATTCGACATGATTTCTATGAGTTTATTTTTCATGGGTTCCTTCAAACCCTACCCAACTCGCTCATGGCTCGGGCATATATGAAAACTCCTCAGATTTACCTCTTGTTAATACAACCCTCATCCTGGCCATTTCCTTCATTTTTCTAAGCTTGCAAAGTTATTTTGAGCAATACACTACAACATAGATCTTTGGTTCCTTGAAATATTTTTCAAATTTGGAGTGCAATGCTACAAATTAAGTTATTTGCAATGGAATTTTGCACATTAAATAATAATGGAAAGGGATTTTTGCTAAATGGAATAGTTGCAAATCCTTATAGTTATGCATATAAAAAATGCAATCATATATAGGTGTAGAATTTTTTTGAAAAAGGTGTCAAAATAATCACGGATTCACACAATTATGATTGCAAGATATCTATAAAATAGTGTTCTTTAATAAAATATATGAACAATTATTATAACATAATGGATGGTGGATATTTATACTACGCTTTTTATACCCATATTTTTATATATGCATCAAGTGAAATCATGCAATTGACATGTGAACTGTTCGAAAAAATGTATGAAAGATGTGTCCTTGTGGACTACAATAGTGGCGAGGATATGCAAGGCATGATAATGCCAAAGTTCATCTTATACTCCTTGAGCTAAAGAAGCACTTAAGAGCCCCTAACAAAATAATTCCAAAAAATATTTTCCTTCTTCGTTGGCATAACATAGTATTCCTCTAGTTTTCATTGTATATATTGTCATCCTTTTAGGAAGAACAAAATCCTCTTACCTACTCTTTTTGCGACTAAGTATGTAGTTTATGTTTGTATTAGTAGTGAGTTTATTTTTAAAAGCTGAGTAGAGAATGTTGTATGAAGTGATGGTTCAAGTAGGGCCATTGGCAACAATATTCATCCCGAGAAACATTTAAACAAATCAGATGATTGTAACTAAAAAATTGAATATTTTAAGTTAAAATTTAGGCTGGTTGTAGAAAAATGAACATATATATTTGGATCTTAGGTGTAAGTTGGAAATGAATTGGATGGAAAAATAGAGACCACTTCCAAGAATTATAGAATAATTGAACTTATCATAAGTCTAACTTAGGCCATCAACTTACGGATCTTATTAATGGTTCGAGTTTAGATCTAAAAACTTGAAGAAATTGTTGAAATCATAAAATATTATGATTTTGAAATAATGATAAATGTGATTGATGCCATGGTTCCATTGATGAGATCAATGACTTACACACCAACTATCGACAATGCTTAGTGAGGATGCTTGTGTATTTGTAAACTAGAATTATGATAGTCCATGAGAAGTGGTTATAATTTACAAACTAAAAATATATATAAATAAAAATGAAACCCTAAACTTCCATTGAAAATAAAAAAACATAGAATAAAGAAAAATAAGAAGACAATTGAACATGTGAATTATTGTCCCAAATGGTCTCCATTTGATTTGTTCCATTTTCCATTTATAATCATTGCAGAAAGAGGAAAATATGATTACCTTTGGTGTGCTATATGAGGATAATAAATAGAATTAGTTAACGAAACTCTTCTTTTCCCATCAATACCTATAACTTTGCTATCATGGGTGAGATTTGAACCATAAACATGTTGTACTTGATAAAACCCATTAAACAAAAATGTTAAAAACAAAGCTAATATGAGCTTCACGAGGACTTCCATGATGAAAGAAATGAGGCTTGCAAGTTGATCACAACACATTATAATAATGGAAAGGGGATTTTTTCTAGATGTTGTAGTTAAAAATATAATTTATGTTCTTCTATCAAACATCTATGCGAGAAGTGTGTTGGTGGGGTAAGGTTCAAATGGTAAAGAGATAGATGAAGGATAAATGAATACTAAGTACTCATTTGCCACCATAGTGAGAAGTTGGTAGTTTCCTTTGGATTATTGTGTTTACGTTTGGTGAAATCACAACAATGCTTAGTGAGGATGCTCGTGTCTTTGTAAGATGGAATTATGATATTCCATGAGAAGTGTTACAATTTACAAACTAACAATATATATTTAAAAATGAAACCCTAAACTTCCATTGAAAATCAAAAACCATAGAATAAAGAAAATAAGAAGACAATTGAACATGTAAACTATTGTTCCAAATGGTCTCCATTGGCATACTCAACTATTCCTTTAGCCATTTCCACTCATTTCAAAAAGATGAAATTACGATTACCTTTGGTGTACTAAGAGAATAATGAATAGAATCAAGTTATCAAAACTTGTCTTTTCCCATCAATACCTATAGCTATGCTACTATGGGTGACATTTATACCAAAAACATGTTATCTTGGCCGATCACTATAAAACTATGTTAAAGAATCGGTGGCAAATTTTGGTAGTGTAAAATACATTACTACAAGTGGGGGTGTTTTGAGACAATAATAGAGACAATACTTGACCAAATTGTCTCAAATAGAGACAATATAAAAGTTGTATATTGTCTCTCCGAGACAATATAGATTGATCCATATTTTGTCTCTTGAGAGACAATATCATTGTTGTCTCTCTAGAGACAATAGCATTTTCATCTCTTTAGAGACTATCATTATTATCTCACTAGAGACAATACAAAATACTAATTTTGTGTCTCTCTAGAGACAATACTAATTTTAATTTTTATTGTCTCTTTAGAGACGATACGAATTTAAAGTGAAAAATCTAAATTTCAAGAATAAATAATAACCAAATATCATATAGTGCAATCAATGGCTACATATCATCTATGATGTCAGAGTGGGCTGGTAATTAATATTATAAATTAAGAACAATTTGATTTGAATCTTGTGCCCAACAAATGGGTCCACAAACATTTTATTAATATCAAATAAGATAAAATACAAAAGGGTGTCTAAATGTTGTTAACCCTTGAAATACAATGATAAAATACAAAAGGGTGCCTAAATGTCGTTAACCCTTGACATACAATATTAACATCTCTCCACCACCAACTTCAAGCGATCCGTCTACTTCCCTGGTGCTACTTTGAGGTTCTTTTTCTTAACTTTTATTTTGAGCAACTGCCTCTCCACCAACAACTATCATCTTCATATTCTTCACTTTGATTGTCTCAACTTTGATACAATTCTCTACTATTGTTAGCAGTGAAGGTGCATTGGATTATGAGATATTAAGAACACATATTTTACTCCAGTTCTACCAAAAGTATTCACAAATTACATTTAAACCAGGACAATAATTAAAACCTCACACAAAACTAATAAGCTAAGTTGTGTATTCATATACATGTATGATAAAATCCATGTTTTTGCTGCCATTCCCAACACATAAATATCCAGGTGGTCATCTGTTCCCGCCATCCAAGAAAATTTTTTTCTTTGTTCATAGTCCTTGTAGAAAAACATTTAGTCTATAAATTAAAATGACCATTCATAGAATCAACTACAAAAAGAAAAAACTAATAACATACAAGAATGGAATAGCATGGTAGTTGATTTGCACAATTCAGCTAGACAAAATAAAAATATCCAAGTAATGTCCAACGAACATTTCCCATGTATCTTTTATGCATGGTATATTAAGTACATACAATTTTTGAATGTCAAATACTTTACATCAAATTCCAAAACCCAATCAGGGGTTTGGAATGCAACTAGGAAAAGAGTTCGAGTTGGAAAATCATCTCGATAAAAATATATAACTAACACAAAAAATTATTTTCATAGGGGACAATTACAAGTGAAACTAACACAATAATGGTTTTAAATTTGGAAAATGATGGATCTGATCACGTGGACCTGTTTGGTGCATGAGAAAGCCATAGAATATTTGATAAATTGAACTTTGACACCAAAATAGATCTAAACAAAACTGTGCAACAAAATGAAATATTAAGTAAAGAACTAACTTGTATGAGCAGTTAATATAATGGCACCCACAATTTAAATGAAACATAAACAAAAATGAGCCAAACCCCTGACATAACTTAATTTTCAATTTTGTTTATGTTATAGATACATACTTGCATGCATTTTCTTTTGTGATGAATGCCTCATTAGGTTTATATTTTGTACTTGGTAAAGTGAGCACCCACATGCAGAGTTCCTAGTAGGCGAGGGGTGTGCTAGAAAGTCTTGTGCTAATAAACCAGACTTTAAAATTTCCCATGGTAAAGCATAAATTCTAACAAAATATAGTCAGAACTACTATGAGATCATGAGATTTCAAACACCACAAAACTTGAGGAGAAAAATTGATTTTTTCCGTCATACGATAGTACAACAGGGCGACACTAGTCAATTTTTGGATGATGTATAGGTCAACAGTACTATTGTTAGAGTGACTTGACCAGCATATAGGTCATTCACAAAGTTTTAAGAGCCAACTGTAAATTTTCATATTAGTAGTCATATTTTAGTAGCCAACGTGTTATATGGTTCATGATTGCATTGTTAGTTTTGGGTAGTTTTATAATGACATATTAGTATGTTTAGTTGTCGATGATTGTGTTAACTGAGGACTCGTTGGGTATTCTTGTTAAATGATGTATGATAGTTGAGAGGGCACTAAGTCCTGTGTCCTCACTTTCTTGAACAATTTATATAACACCTAGGCATAAGTATAACACATCGATACTCTAATATTCTGCTATGTTGTAATGTGGTATGCCTTCACTATTCCATAATTGATATTTTGCAATAGTGTATTTTTTCCCTATAAACACTGACATGCAGGGCATACATACAACTAGAGCCAACAAGACTATCTATACTGTTGCCACACATAGTCACTAGTAGAAGGGGATGGGCATGATGATTCTCAAACATTGGAGATAGAAAAAGAAATAAATAACAATATTAATTTATTTATTTCTGACAACTAAAAATCAAAATACATCATATTGTGATTTCATAAACATTGTGATCGAAAAGAGTTCTTTTTAATTTAATGTTTTAGTTTTTATTTTCAATGTTAAGTTTTTATTATTCAAATACATCTTCAAGTTTTAAAGTTTTAACTTCTAATATTAATATATACAAAAGTAGGAGGTAGGGTTTTTTAAGAAGAAACCTGTAGGAGACACATGAGACTTCAAATGAAGTCGCCGAGACATGCATCTGTACCTGAGATATGTTAGAAGTACCACGAGATGCATCTCCCAATTTATGTGTAAAACCAAGTCTATGCATAAGGAGCACATTCGAGTAAGCAATATTAACAAGGTAAGATTCAGGGCATCCTAGGCAAACTGATTTTGTTGCCTTGAAAAGTATAGTCCATAAGTCAATTTATCATATCACAGCATTCTACTCATATCAAGTATCTCTTGGATAAGAGGGTATATACATATATACCACAATATTTTAATTAACAAACATGTCACACGTCATAATTGGGAAAGGAGAACAATTTTCCTAGATCTCTCATTGCAAAACTCAAACCAAAAGTTAGAAAAAGATAGTATGGTAGACTCCAACAAATTCAAAAATATTGGACCATTATGTAGAAATGAAACAAATAGATAAATTGCAAAACATACAAATTAGAGGAGATATTTAAAGGAAAAGACATAAAAACATGTGTGTTTTGTAGTGCAATCTATTTTTGCATGTGATCCTTTTGAGTCTCTATTTATTCAAAGCAAGACCAATCTTAAGAATGACAGACAGGTAAAATGTAAAAAGAGTTTTTTTGGAGAAATGCATCTTATATTACTTAGTGGAAAAACTATTTTAATCAGTCAAACATGGGTACAAGGAAATTCTCTCCCTAAATAGGCTAGAAAACTAAATGAGCCTATACACTATTGTTAAGAAAATCAACACTTTACATAAGGAGGCTTTAAGAAGGTTTTCACATACTGTATTGTTGTCTATTTACATGTTTTGTGTTACTGTCTTTTTTTAACTTAGTAGTATTGAAGAGTAGTTACAGAATGAGTTAGTATAATGCGATGCATTTTTAAGAAAAATGGGGTTTCACAAATTAATGTTTCAGGGTTTATGTGATGGTTTGTGTGTGAAGAGTGTGTCAAGAAAATTTGGATATCATCTCCAATTATCAAGAAAAAAAATGGAAGTAACTCTTGTGGATCCTAACAGTAAGGAATGGAATGTGCAATACCTGGGGAACCGCAATATGCCTGCCCTCAGGGGAGGGTGGAAATATTTTTCCTTGATAATAATCTTGAGGAAGGTGACATTTGTGTCTTTGAGCTGGTAGACAACAGCAAAATGAAAATTAGAATCCATATTTTCAGAGTTGTAAATGAATGTACTCCTTACAAGAAAATCGTGGAAGGAAAACCAATGATGGATAACATTGCATTGCCTTCATTAGACGCAAATAAGAAAATGAAAGTCAATACTGACACAAGGGAAGAACCTACCCCTAATTTGTTAGGAAAATTAGTTAGACAAGAATAGGGAACAAATGCAATATAAATCAACATAGAAAATTAGGATCACTATTGTTTGATCTTTGCTATTTTGATGTAAAGATTGAGATAAGAAAAACTTAATCAATCTGCACACCAAATGCCCTTTCCTGGATCCTAGAATCCTTGCATTTGAACCATGTATACCTCTACCAAGACTTCATTCAAGAAATCACTTTTAACACCCATTTGATATAACTTCCATCCAAACTAAGTTGTCGTGGAGAGTACAAACCAAAAGGTCACTAACTTGGTAGTCAAGGAAAAGGTTTCTTCATAATCTACCCCTTCTTGCTATGCATGTTGTCCTTTAGTTATAAGTCGAGCTATGTACTTATAAATCAGATGGTTCTTTGTACAAATCTTGAATTGTCACTAAAGGATATACAAAAGCAGAAGGGTTGGTCTATGAAGATACCTTTACCCCCACTGCAAAGATGGTACCTTTTCATCTGGTTATCTCCATTTTCTTAAAAGTTACAAGAAGAATGATCAATCTCATATTATTTATTGAGGTTGAGGTTGAAGGATATGGTAGCTTTCGTTTTACAAAGTTTTGCATCATCCTACAAATCATTTTTAGATTCATTTCATGTCATTGTGGAAACTCAAATGCTAAGTTTTGAGAATTTGTCAACATTACTCTTGTAGAAAAAAAGGATACTTGTGCGATTGGAAGAATCTAGCTCAGGTATCTCATGTGGCACAGAGAATACATTCAGTGCAAAGATCAAGGCAAAAGAAAGAAATACACCACAAACAATACAACGAGTATTTCAAAAGGGGTAATGGATCTCACATATCAAAAGTAATGCTTTTATTGTAATAGGTACGGACATGTGAAAATATTTTAATTGAAGAGAAGTTACTTTGCACATCAAAAGGGTTAAAAAAGTAAATGGTGTTGGATAAGCAAGAAGCGCTGATTTTGCATTTGTTGCAACCCAAAGACATTTAGTTAAGTCCACAACATGTTATCTTTTCTTAGGATTATCTAGACATTGTGCATGCCATAAAGATTTGTATGTGACTTTGGTTGAAGAAAATGTAGGACTGAATCTGTAATATTAGGTGATAGATGGACTCACAATGCTAAAAACGTGGAGAAGTTCATATCACAATGAAAATAGTATGAAAAATACTATAAAAAATGTTCTATATGTTCTTGACATGAACAAGAACTTTATGTCATTTAGTGAAATAACAAAAAATCCCCATGTTTGATAAATTTTCATGGCAATCGACTTTGATAGTTTCAAATGTCTTTTGTTAAAACTCTACAATAATTTAGTTTGTAGACAATGAACATGTCCAGTGATTATAGCATTTTTATTTACTGCAAGTATAGGTAATCAAATTCAAAACCTTCATGGAAACTAATGTCATGTCTCCCACTTTATTTAGCTCAACTTTGTGATACTTCAAGCTGCCTAGTCGAGCTAACGAAGAAATTGGTTTTGTTTCAAAAATAAGAATTAAATTGATATTAATACTAAATCAGTAATTTTCCTCCACTAATTAACATGTCATTTTACATCCCTTTCTCTCGGTCGGGAATTAAATTGCAAGAGAAAGATTGATAGAATGAAATGGATGGGAAATTAGACAAGAAGAAAATATTCAAATAAACTTGCATGTATTCAATAAAGCTCTACATGATGCACATATGCATGCAACTAGAAATAGCCGAGAAAGGAGACTCACCGCTTCATCTTACGGATGCCCATTCAATTTCCCTTGTGTGTGCATTATTTGAGTTAAATTATAATCACTAATATTAAGCGCCAATTATTAGATTTAGTATTAGGATATTATTTCGTAATATTAAAATGTAGGATTTGAATCGTAATATTACGTGATAGATGGACTCACAATGCTAAAAACGTGGAGAAGTTCATATCACAATGAAAAATAGTATGAATAATACTATAAAAAATGTTCTATATGTTCTTGACATGAACAAGAACTTTATGTCATTTAGTGAAATAACAAAAAATCCCCATGTTTTAGTAAATTTTCATGGCAATCGACTTTGATAGTTTCAAATGTCTTTTGTTAAAACTCTACAATAATTTAGTGTGTAGACAATGAGCATGTCCAAGTGATTATATCATTTTTATTTCTGCAAGTATAGGTAATCGATTCAAAACCTTCATGGAAACTAATGTCATGTCTCCCACTTTATTTAGCTCAACCCGTGATACTTCAATTTGCCTAGTCGAGCTAATGATAAATTGGTTTTTGTTTCAAAAATAAGAATTCGATTGATATTAATACTAAATCAGTAATTTTCCTCCACTAATTAACATGTCATTTTACATCCCTTTTCTCGGTCGGGAATTAAATTGCAAGAGAAAGATTGATAGAATGAAATGGATGGGAAATTAGACAAGAAGAAAATATTCAAATAAACTTGCATGTATTCAATAAAGCTCTACATGATGCACATATGCATGCAACTAGAAATAGCCCTGAAAGGAGACTCACCGCTTCATCTTACGGATGCCCATTCAATTTCCTGTGTGTGCATTATTTGAGTTAAATTATAATCACTAATATTAAGCGCCAATTATTAGATTTAGTATTAGGATATTATTTACGTAATATTAAAATGTAGGAGGTGAATCACGTAATATTACGTGATAGATGGACTCACAATGCTAAAAAACGTGGAGAAGTTCATATCACAATGAAAAATAGTATGAAAAATACTATAAAAATGTTCTATATGTTCTTGACATGAACAAGAACTTTATGTAATTTAGTGAAATAACAAAATATCCCCATGTTTGAGTAAATTTTCATGGCAATCGACTTTGATAGTTTCAAATGTCTTTTGTTAAAACTCTACAATAATTTAGTTTGTAGACAATGAACATGTCCAAGTGATTATATCATTTTTTATTTTCGTAAGTATAGGTAATCGATTCAAAACCTTCATGGAAACTAATGTCATGTCTCCCACTTTATTTAGCTCAACTGTGATACTTCAAGCTACCTAGTCAGAGCTAATGATGTAAATTGGTTTTTGTTTCAAAAATAAGAATTGAGTGATATTAATACTAAATCAGTAATTTTCCTCCACTAATTAACATGTCATTTTACATCCCTTTCTCGAAGTCAGAATTAAATTGCAAGAGAAATATTGATAGAATGAAATGGATGGGAAATTAGACAAGAAGAAAATATTCAAATAAACTTGCATGTATTCAATAAAGCTCTACATGATGCACATATGCATGCAACTAGAAATAGCCACAAAGGGAGACTCACCGCTTCATCTTACGGATGCCCATTCAATTTCCCTTGTGTGTGCATTATTTGAGTTAAATTATAATCACTAATATTAAAGCGCCAATTATTAGATTTAGTATTAGGATATTATTTCGTAATATTAAAATGTAGGATTTGAATCAGTAATATTACGTGATAGATGGACTCACAATGCTAAAAACGTGGAGAAGTTCATATCACAATGAAAAATAGTATGAAAAATACTATAAAAATGTTCTATATGTTCTTGACATGAACAAGAACTTTATGTCATTTAGTGAAATAACAAAAAATCCCCATGTTTGAGTAAATTTTCATGGCAATCGACTTTGATAGTTTCAAATGTCTTTTGTTAAAACTCTACAATAATTTAGTTTGTAGACAATGAACATGTCCAAGTGATTATAGCATTTTTATTTCTGCAAGTATAGGTAATCGATTCAAAACCTTCATGGAAACTAATGTCATGTCTCCCACTTTATTTAGCTCAACTTGTGATACTTCAAGTGCCTAGTCGAGCTAACAAGTAAATTGGTTTTTGTTTCAAAAATAAGAATTCGGAGTGATATTAATACTAAATCAGTAATTTTCCTCCACTAATTAACATGTCATTTTACATCCCATTCTCGGTCGGGAATTAAATTGCAAGAGAAAGATTGATAGAATGAAATGGATGGGAAATTAGACAAGAAGAAAATATTCAAATAAACTTGCATGTATTCAATAAAGCTCTACATGATGCACATATGCATGCAACTAGAAATAGCCACAAAGGGAGACTCACCGCTTCATCTTACGGATGCCCATTCAATTTCCCTTGTGTGTGCATTATTTGAGTTAAATTATAATCACTAATATTAAAGCGCCAATTATTAGATTTAGTATTAGGATATTATTTCGTAATATTAAAATGTAGGACTGAATCAGTAATATTACGTGATAGATGGACTCACAATGCTAAAAACGTGGAGAAGTTCATATCACAATGAAAAATAGTATGAATAATACTATAAAAATGTTCTATATGTTCTTGACATGAACAAGAACTTTATGTCATTTAGTGAAATAACAAAAAATCCCCATGTTTCAAGTAAATTTTCATGGCAATCGACTTTGATAGTTTCAAATGTCTTTTGTTAAAACTCTCAATAATTTAGTTTGTAGACAATGAACATGTCCAAGTGATTATATCATTTTTATTTTCGCAAGTATAGGTAATCGATTCAAAACCTTCATGGAAACTAATGTCATGTCTCCCACTTTATTTAGCTCAACTGTGATACTTCAAGTGCCTAGTCGAGCTAACGGTAAATTGATTTTTGTTTCAAAAATAAGAATTCGACCGATATTAATACTAAATCAGTAATTTTCCTCCACTAATTAACATGTCATTTTACATCCCTTTCTCGAAGTCGGGAATTAAATTGCAAGAGAAATATTGATAGAATGAAATGGATGGGAAATTAGACAAGAAGAAAATATTCAAATAAACTTGCATGTATTCAATAAAGCTCTACATGATGCACATATGCATGCAACTGACTAGAAATAGCCACAAAGGAGACTCACCGCTTCATCTTACGGATGCCCATTCAATTTCCCTTGTGTGTGCATTATTTGAGTTAAATTATAATCACTAATATTAAAGCGCCAATTATTAGATTTAGTATTAGGATATTATTTCGTAATATTAAAATGTAGGGTGAATCAGCGTAATATTACGTGATAGATGGACTCACAATGCTAAAAACGTGGAGAAGTTCATATCACAATGAAAAATACTATAAAAATGTTCTATATGTTCTTGACATGAACAAGAACTTTATGTCATTTAGTGAAATAACAAAAAATCCCCATGTTTGAGTAAATTTTCATGGCAATCGACTTTGATAGTTTCAAATGTCTTTTGTTAAAACTCTCAATAATTTAGTTTGTAGACAATGAACATGTCCAAGTGATTATATCATTTTTATTTCTGCAAGTATAGGTAATCGATTCAAAACCTTCATGGAAACTAATGTCATGTCTCCCACTTTATTTAGCTCAACTGTGATACTTCAAAGTTTGCCTAGTCAGAGCTAACAAGTAAATTGATTTTTGTTTCAAAAATAAGAATTCGGACCGATATTAATACTAAATCAGTAATTTTCCTCCACTAATTAACATGTCATTTTACATCCCTTTCTGAAGTCGGGAATTAAATTGCAAGAGAAATATTGATAGAATGAAATGGATGGGAAATTAGACAAGAAGAAAATATTCAAATAAACTTGCATGTATTCAATAAAGCTCTACATGATGCACATATGCATGCAACTAGAAATAGCCACTGAAAAGGAGACTCACCGCTTCATCTTCCGGATGCCCATTCAATTTCCCTTGTGTGTGCATTATTTGAGTTAAATTATAATCACTAATATTAAAGCTGCCAATTATTAGATTTAGTATTAGGATATTATTTCGTAATATTAAAATGTAGGGTGAATCACTGTAATATTACGTGATAGATGGACTCACAATGCTAAAAAACGTGGAGAAGTTCATATCACAATGAAAAATACTATAAAAATGTTCTATATGTTCTTGACATGAACAAGAACTTTATGTCATTTAGTGAAATAACAAAAATCCCCATGTTTGATAAATTTTCATGGCAATCGACTTTGATAGTTTCAAATGTCTTTTGTTAAAACTCTACAATAATTTAGTTTGTAGACAATGAACATGTCCAAGTGATTATAGCATTTTTATTTACTGCAAGTATAGGTAATCGATTCAAAACCTTCATGGAAACTAATGTCATGTCTCCCACTTTATTTAGCTCAACTCGTGATACTTCAAGTTTGCCTAGTCGAGCTAACAAGTAAATTGGTTTTTGTTTCAAAAATAAGAATTAGTGATATTAATACTAAATCGTAATTTTCCTCCACTAATTAACATGTCATTTTACATCCCTTTCTCGGGTCGGGAATTAAATTGCAAGAGAAAGATTGATAGAATGAAATGGATGGGAAATTAGACAAGAAGAAAATATTCAAATAAACTTGCATGTATTCAATAAAGCTCTACATGATGCACATATGCATGCAACTAGAAATAGCCACAAAGGGAGACTCACCTTCATCTTACGGATGCCCATTCAATTTCCCTTGTGTGTGCATTATTTGAGTTAAATTATAATCACTAATATTAAAGCGCCAATTATTAGATTTAGTATTAGGATATTATTTTCGTAATATTAAAATGTAGGACTGAATCGTAATATTACGTGATAGATGGACTCACAATGCTAAAAACGTGGAGAAGTTCATATCACAATGAAAAATAGTATGAATAATACTATAAAAATGTTCTATATGTTCTTGACATGAACAAGAACTTTATGTCATTTAGTGAAATAACAAAAATCCCCATGTTTCAATAAATTTTCATGGCAATCGACTTTGATAGTTTCAAATGTCTTTTGTTAAAACTCTACAATAATTTAGTTTGTAGACAATGAACATGTCCAAGTGATTATATCATTTTTTATTTCTGCAAGTATAGGTAATCAGATTCAAAACCTTCATGGAAACTAATGTCATGTCTCCCACTTTATTTAGCTCAACTGTGATACTTCAAAAGCTGCCTAGTCGAGCTACTTGATAGAATTGATTTTTGTTTCAAAAATAAGAATTCGAAGTGATATTAATACTAAATCAGTAATTTTCCTCCACTAATTAACATGTCATTTTACATCCCTTTCTCGGTCGTGGGAATTAAATTGCAAGAGAAACATTGATAGAATGAAATGGATGGGAAATTAGACAAGAAGAAAATATTCAAATAAACTTGCATGTATTCAATAAAGCTCTACATGATGCACATATGCATGCAACTAGAAATAGCCACAAAGGGAGACTCACCGCTTCATCTTCTGGATGCCCATTCAATTTCCCTTGTGTGTGCATTATTTGAGTTAAATTATAATCACTAATATTAAACTGCCAATTATTAGATTTAGTATTAGGATATTATTTCTGTAATATTAAAATGTAGGACTGAATCTGTAATATTACGTGATAGATGGACTCACAATGCTAAAAAACGTGGAGAAGTTCATATCACAATGAAAAATACTATAAAAAATGTTCTATATGTTCTTGACATGAACAAGAACTTTATGTCATTTAGTGAAATAACAAAAAATCCCCATGTTTCAGTAAATTTTCATGGCAATCGACTTTGATAGTTTCAAATGTCTTTTGTTAAAACTCTACAATAATTTAGTTTGTAGACAATGAACATGTCCAAGTGATTATATCATTTTTTATTTCTGCAAGTATAGGTAATCAGATTCAAAACCTTCATGGAAACTAATGTCATGTCTCCCACTTTATTTAGCTCAACCTGTGATACTTCAAGCTGCCTAATCTGAGCTAACGAAGAAATTGATTTTGTTTCAAAAATAAGAATTCGACTGATATTAATACTAAATCAGTAATTTTCCTCCACTAATTAACATGTCATTTTACATCCCTTTCTCAGGTCGGGAATTAAATTGCAAGAGAAATATTGATAGAATGAAATGGATGGGAAATTAGACAAGAAGAAAATATTCAAATAAACTTGCATGTATTCAATAAAGCTCTACATGATGCACATATGCATGCAACTAGAAATAGCCCAAAGGGAGACTCACCGCTTCATCTTACGGATGCCCATTCAATTTCCCTTGTGTGTGCATTATTTGAGTTAAATTATAATCACTAATATTAAAGCGCCAATTATTAGATTTAGTATTAGGATATTATTTTCGTAATATTAAAATGTAGGACTGAATCTGTAATATTACGTGATAGATGGACTCACAATGCTAAAAACGTGGAGAAGTTCATATCACAATGAAAAATACTATAAAAAATGTTCTATATGTTCTTGACATGAACAAGAACTTTATGTCATTTAGTGAAATAACAAAAATCCCCATGTTTGAGTAAATTTTCATGGCAATCGACTTTGATAGTTTCAAATGTCTTTTGTTAAAACTCTACAATAATTTAGTTTGTAGACAATGAACATGTCCAAGTGATTATATCATTTTTATTTCTGCAAGTATAGGTAATCAGATTCAAAACCTTCATGGAAACTAATGTCATGTCTCCCACTTTATTTAGCTCAACCCGTGATACTTCAAGTGCCTAGTCGAGCTAACAAATAACTTGATTTTTGTTTCAAAAATAAGAATTGAAGTGATATTAATACTAAATCATGGTAATTTTCCTCCACTAATTAACATGTCATTTTACATCCCTTTCTCGGAGTGGGAATTAAATTGCAAGAGAAATATTGATAGAATGAAATGGATGGGAAATTAGACAAGAAGAAAATATTCAAATAAACTTGCATGTATTCAATAAAGCTCTACATGATGCACATATGCATGCAACTAGAAATAGCCACAAAGGAGACTCACCGCTTCATCTTACGGATGCCCATTCAATTTCCCTTGTGTGTGCATTATTTGAGTTAAATTATAATCACTAATATTAAAGCGCAATTATTAGATTTAGTATTAGGATATTATTTCGTAATATTAAAATGTAGGACTGAATCTGTAATATTACGTGATAGATGGACTCACAATGCTAAAAAAACGTGGAGAAGTTCATATCACAATGAAAAATAGTATGAAAAATACTATAAAATGTTCTATATGTTCTTGACATGAACAAGAACTTTATGTCATTTAGTGAAATAACAAAATATCCCCATGTTTGAGTAAATTTTCATGGCAATCGACTTTGATAGTTTCAAATGTCTTTTGTTAAAACTCTACAATAATTTAGTTTGTAGACAATGAACATGTCCAAGTGATTATATCATTTTTTATTTCTGCAAGTATAGGTAATCAGATTCAAAACCTTCATGGAAACTAATGTCATGTCTCCCACTTTATTTAGCTCAACCTGTGATACTTCAAGCTGCCTAGTCAGAGCTAACAATAAATTGATTTTTGTTTCAAAATAAGAATTCGACTGATATTAATACTAAATCAGTAATTTTCCTCCACTAATTAACATGTCATTTTACATCCCTTTCTCAGTCGGGAATTAAATTGCAAGAGAAAGATTGATAGAATGAAATGGATGGGAAATTAGACAAGAAGAAAATATTCAAATAAACTTGCATGTATTCAATAAAGCTCTACATGATGCACATATGCATGCAACTAGAAATAGCCACAAAGGAGACTCACCGCTTCATCTTACGGATGCCCATTCAATTTCCTTGTGTGTGCATTATTTGAGTTAAATTATAATCACTAATATTAAAGCGCCAATTATTAGATTTAGTATTAGGATATTATTTCGTAATATTAAAATGTAGGATTTGAATCTGTGCAATATTACGTGATAGATGGACTCACAATGCTAAAAAACGTGGAGAAGTTCATATCACAATGAAAAATAGTATGAAAAATACTATAAAAAATGTTCTATATGTTCTTGACATGAACAAGAACTTTATGTCATTTAGTGAAATAACAAAATATCCCCATGTTTCAGTAAATTTTCATGGCAATCGACTTTGATAGTTTCAAATGTCTTTTGTTAAAACTCTACAATAATTTAGTTTGTAGACAATGAACATGTCCAAGTGATTATAGCATTTTTATTTCTGCAAGTATAGGTAATCAGATTCAAAACCTTCATGGAAACTAATGTCATGTCTCCCACTTTATTTAGCTCAACCTGTGATACTTCAAGCTGCCTAGTCAGAGCTAACAGTAAATTGGTTTTTGTTTCAAAAATAAGAATTCGACTGATATTAATACTAAATCAGTAATTTTCCTCCACTAATTAACATGTCATTTTACATCCCTTTCTCAGGTCGGGAATTAAATTACAAGAGAAAGATTGATAGAATGAAATGGATGGGAAATTAGACAAGAAGAAAATATTCAAATAAACTTGCATGTATTCAATAAAGCTCTACATGATGCACATATGCATGCAACTAGAAATAGCCACAAAGGGAGACTCACCGCTTCATCTTCTGGATGCCCATTCAATTTCCCTTGTGTGTGCATTATTTGAGTTAAATTATAATCACTAATATTAAACCGCCAATTATTAGATTTAGTATTAGGATATTATTTCGTAATATTAAAATGTAGGATTTGAATCTGTAATATTACGTGATAGATGGACTCACAATGCTAAAAACGTGGAGAAGTTCATATCACAATGAAAATAGTATGAAAAATACTATAAAAATGTTCTATATATGTTCTTGACATGAACAAGAACTTTATGTCATTTAGTGAAATAACAAAAAATCCCCATGTTTCAAAGTAAATTTTCATGGCAATCGACTTTGATAGTTTCAAATGTCTTTTGTTAAAACTCTACAATAATTTAGTTTGTAGACAATGAACATGTCCAAGTGATTATATCATTTTTATTTCTTCAAGTATAGGTAATCGATTCAAAACCTTCATGGAAACTAATGTCATGTCTCCCACTTTATTTAGCTCAACTGTGATACTTCAAGCTGCTAATCGAGCTAACAAGAAATTGGTTTTTGTTTCAAAAATAAGAATTGATTGATATTAATACTAAATCAGTAATTTTCCTCCACTAATTAACATGTCATTTTACATCCCTTTCTCGGTCGGGAATTAAATTGCAAGAGAAATATTGATAGAATGAAATGGATGGGAAATTAGACAAGAAGAAAATATTCAAATAAACTTGCATGTATTCAATAAAGCTCTACATGATGCACATATGCATGCAACTAGAAATAGCCACAAAGGAGACTCACCGCTTCATCTTCCGGATGCCCATTCAATTTCCCTTGTGTGTGCATTATTTGAGTTAAATTATAATCACTAATATTAAATCGCCAATTATTAGATTTAGTATTAGGATATTATTTTTCGTAATATTAAAATGTAGGATTTGAATCTGTAATATTACGTGATAGATGGACTCACAATGCTAAAAACGTGGAGAAGTTCATATCACAATGAAAAATAGTATGAAAAATACTATAAAAATGTTCTATATGTTCTTGACATGAACAAGAACTTTATGTCATTTAGTGAAATAACAAAAAATCCCCATGTTTCAAGTAAATTTTCATGGCAATCGACTTTGATAGTTTCAAATGTCTTTTGTTAAAACTCTACAATAATTTAGTTTGTAGACAATGAACATGTCAAGTGATTATAGCATTTTTATTTCTGCAAGTATAGGTAATCGATTCAAAACCTTCATGGAAACTAATGTCATGTCTCCCACTTTATTTAGCTCAAACCGTGATACTTCAAGTTTGCCTAGTCGAGCTAACAAAGAAATTGGTTTTGTTTCAAAATAAGAATTAACGATATTAATACTAAATCAGTATTTTTCCTCCACTAATTAACATGTCATTTTACATCCCTTTCTGTGTCGGGAATTAAATTGCAAGAGAAAGATTGATAGAATGAAATGGATGGGAAATTAGACAAGAAGAAAATATTCA
Organism: Taxus wallichiana var. yunnanensis; assembly: GCA_018340775.1. Classification (NCBI taxonomy): domain Eukaryota; kingdom Viridiplantae; phylum Streptophyta; class Pinopsida; order Cupressales; family Taxaceae; genus Taxus; species Taxus wallichiana. The sequence continues at coordinate 735,683,682 of CM031238.1, read as the reverse complement.
AATAAACTTGCATGTATTCAATAAAGCTCTACATGATGCACATATGCATGCAACTAGAAATAGCCACAAAGGAGACTCACCGCTTCATCTTCCGGATGCCCATTCAATTTCCTTGTGTGTGCATTATTTGAGTTAAATTATAATCACTAATATTAAAGCGCCAATTATTAGATTTAGTATTAGGATATTATTTCGTAATATTAAAATGTAGGACCTGAATGCAATATTACGTGATAGATGGACTCACAATGCTAAAAAACGTGGAGAAGTTCATATCACAATGAAAAATACTATAAAAAATGTTCTATATGTTCTTGACATGAACAAGAACTTTATGTCATTTAGTGAAATAACAAAAAATCCCCATGTTTCAAGTAAATTTTCATGGCAATCGACTTTGATAGTTTCAAATGTCTTTTGTTAAAACTCTACAATAATTTAGTGTGTAGACAATGAACATGTCCAAGTGATTATATCATTTTTATTTCTACAAGTATAGGTAATCGATTCAAAACCTTCATGGAAACTAATGTCATGTCTCCCACTTTATTTAGCTCAACTCGTGATACTTCGTTTGCCTAGTCGAGCTAATGTAAGAAATTGGTTTTGTTTCAAAATAAGAATTATTTGATATTAATACTAAATCAGTAATTTTCCTCCACTAATTAACATGTCATTTTACATCCCTTTCTCAGTCGGGAATTAAATTGCATAAGAGAAAGATTGATAGAATGAAATGAATTGGAAATTAGACAAGAAGAAAATATTCAAATAAACTTGCATGTATTCAATAAAGCTCTACATGATGCACATATGCATGCAATTAGAATTAGCCGTAAAGGGAGACTCACCGCTTCATCTTTCGGATGCCCATTCAATTTCCCTTGTGTGTGCATTATTTGAGTTAAATTATAATCACTAATATTAAACTGCCAATTATTAGATTTAGTATTAGGATATTATTTCTGTAATATTAAAATGTAGGACTGAATCTGTAATATTACGTGATAGATGGACTCACAATGCTAAAAACGTGGAGAAGTTCATATCACAATGAAAATACTATAAAAATGTTCTATATGTTCTTGACATGAACAAGAACTTTATGTCATTTAGTGAAATAACAAAAAATCCCCATGTTTCAGTAAATTTTCATGGCAATCGACTTTGATAGTTTCAAATGTCTTTTGTTAAAACTCTACAATAATTTAGTTTGTAGACAATGAATATGTCCAAGTGATTATATCATTTTTTATTTCTGCAAGTATAGGTAATCGATTCAAAACCTTCATGGAAACTAATGTCATGTCTCCCACTTTATTTAGCTCAACTGTGATACTTCAAGCTGCCTAGTCGAGCTAACTGATAAATTGGTTTTTGTTTCAAAATAAGAATTCAACCGATATTAATACTAAATCAGTAATTTTCCTCCACTAATTAACATGTCATTTTACATCCCTTTCTCGCAGTCGGGAATTAAATTGCAAGAGAAATATTGAAAGAATGAAATGGATGGGAAATTAGACAAGAAGAAAATATTCAAAGAAACTTGCATGTATTCAATAAAGCTCTACATGATGCACATATGCATGCAACTAGAAATAGCCACAAAGGGAGACTCACCGCTTCATCTTCTGGATGGCCATTCAATTTCCCTTGTGTGTGCATTATTTGAGTTAAATTATAATCACTAATATTAAAGTGCCAATTATTAGATTTAGTATTAGGATATTATTTCTAACGCCCTTTGTAAGACTAAGTCTAATGTGTTGTTTGTCCTCTATAATTTTCATGATGCAGATGATCTTAAAAATAAATCGACATATTCAGATAGAAAATCTAGATAAAAACAGAGGTTTCCCTCTTCCACTGAAAATAAAGAAAAAACAACCAATACTTAATTAAAGGCAGGTATTTTTATCTATTCGAATTTAAAAATAATAAACTAATCAAAAGATTTCCATGAGGACAAGTCTAACTTGTAAATTAATGGGGCTTTCATCCCAAGTTTAAATCCTCAAAAGCCCTGTTAATGTGTAAATTTAAGTAGTATATCACATTCACACATGGGTACAACTTACCTCACAAAAGAAGAGGCCAGATGTAAGTCCCAAGTGGAAGCAGAAGGTAAGCCTCTGCTACCTGTTGTCATGCAATTTCAACAAAACCATCTACAATTAGAACTACTAGAAATTTCAGTAGATTCTAAATCAATACAAATATGACTACAAAATTGAGACAACTATTTTCACAATCCAATGAATTAAATTAAATTCAGAAGAAAAGGGTCTACCACTTACACAATGACTGGCTTCGGAAATGCCATATCTAAACATTACATCTACAATTAAAATTTGTAATGACATTTGATTTCCAATCAAAGGATGTCAATTAAGACTAGGATTCTGAAAATTTAAATTAAGGGGGCTTTCAAAGAATATAATTACCATGTATTACTGCAAAACCCATTATATAAGCTCTTGGGTTGAATACTAGAAAGACCAGACCAAACTCATAAAATTAAAAAAACAAATAGAGGTTACCCTCTTGTGTTAAAATAAAGATAAAATGTAAATACTTATATCTATTAAGATTTAACATATGAATCACAAGATTTTGATTAAGACAAGCTTAAACCATACATAAATTAAAGTTGAAGATTTTATTATGTAAATTACATTGCTCAACACATAAGATTGGTTTTAGCGGATTTGTGTTCCATCCTAGCAAAAACTAAATACAAAGTTGACATTTAATCAAAAGAGGTTAATAGTACTTACTATAGAAATACCATCCTGAATCTACAACTATGTATGTACAATTAAAGCTGACAGTGAATTATAAGATATATTGGTTACAATTTAAAATTTTCCAAAATAGATAAGTTGAGGTGTAAAGGAAACAAATGAATTATATTAATGTCCACAAATGAAAAAAGTGATTGATGAAGGCATGATGAATTCATAGATTCTCAATCTAGATTTTTTTATTCATAGACTCAATGGATGGGATCTAAGTTTTCTGCTCCCACCATTCCATGCTCACATCCCCAAACCTACACCCAAATAACATTTCCATAACCATAAATATTTGTTCTCACCCACCCATTGGCTCAGTGGGATCAAATTATAGATCACCGAAGGGCCTCCTCATATCCAACTTCTTACCAGATAAATCCCAACCCAAACTTCATATTTGTAGTTTCAAATGAAACTGTCATTTAGAGCAAGAATGCATTACAGAAATTTCTGCAGTATCACACAATGAACAATATCAAAACCATGTTGTCCTACAACGAAGGTAAATAGGTGTTGTCTAAAGGTGGACACCCCACCCTAGGTCTCATTCCCCATTGATGTAATGAAAAAGGCTTTGGATCTTAAAATATAAAAGCTCTCATGCGCTGCTTCATGGGAGCTCATCCAAAAGCAAAAATTCTCAAACTCGGGTTCAAGAAAACGGAAACTTCATTGGGTTTGTGGATTTACTAATAATGCTAAAAGGAACTTGATAAATTGTAAACTAAGTCAAAAACCATAATCTCTGCTACAAAATCTCCAGCAACAACTAGAAAAGACATAAGGTAATCCAAGAAGTACATCAGGATATGAGAAAAAGTGACCTTATACCTGCAAATCTCCAAATATAAAGCAACAAATCAACTCAAATGAGAATATCAACATACTATGATGGAAAATAAGATGATACCAATCTGGACTTTGAAAACAACCTAGCTTGCTCAGAAACAGGTATTGGTACGGGTACAGGTGCAAAAAATAGAAATCTTAATTTTCATAAATCTTAATTTTATTGGCTAAAAATATTTAAGTTAGTTTGCATATGTGTTTCTTATAGAATAATATTTAGGATATAGAGTGTGCGTTAAATGATCTAGAAGAGAAGCATAGTTGCCTAAACTCTATGCTCAAGGAAAAGGAATTTATTATCTCTAACTTGTTACATTCAGGTTAGTGGATATCATTGATATCTGCATATTACATTTGGATACTACCATGTATTCATTCATTGCCTAAAACAAGGATTCAATGATAAGGGTATCTTGATTGTGATGTGCAGAGAAAACAATTGTCAAACAAGCTTGTAGAATTTAGTCAAAAATAGAGAACACAACACATGATGTATCAGGAATGTTTTCTAAAATTGGTACCCATGCTTCCTTGAAACTTTGTATGAAGACTTTTGATCTGGAATAACAAGTTGCTAAAATGGGTACCTATGTTTCCTTGAAACTTTGTATGAGGAGTTCTGATCTGGAATAACAAGTTGCTAATTGGATGCTAACTCTATTTCTTTTGTTTTTCCAGAGTGCAAAAGATAAGATAGAGACAGGAAATAAAGTTCTTGTCCAAACATTTCGGGCACAGTTAACTCAGGAGCTTGAAGTTTTGCATAAGATTGTTGAAGTTTCTGCAACTCAACAACAACAACATCTAACAACTATGGAAAAGCACATGCAGTCTTTTGTATCTAAAAAAACTGATGTAGGAAAAACATTGGGTCCAACACCGTTATTATTTTTCCCTCTTTGAATTTTTTAAAATGTATCTCTAATGTATAGGTGTAATGCATTGTTATAGGCTACAAAAGAACTTAGGAACACGATTGAGAAATTGAAGACAATTTATGACCTCAAAATGAGGGGTCTACATGACCTAGCTAATGCGTTGGATGGCAGTTCTCTCTCTACTTTTGGCAAACTCAACACAATAGTATCCATGGACGCATCTACTCTAGAGAATGTAAAATTTCTTGATTTCTGCTGAAGGGTACAATATATCCATCAATAACAAATTATGTCTGTTCTTACGATTATTTTTGTGGTGTAAAGTTGTTAGGAAAAGCTATATTAGATGCAGAGGATTTACTGAGTGAACTTTGTAGTGCTCTTTCCAAGCAAGAGTCTAGAATGGCTGGTTCTAAAAATATTTCATGTTTTGGTTCACAAGACGTGTACCAGGAGGGAAGGATAGACAAAAATGGAAGCATGGTATTATGTAACTGACATTAGTTTTAAAGTGGTCTCACAGAAAAAAATTCCACATGGAAGAGCAAGGGAGGCAGAGGAGATCAATAAAATCTTTCTTACTATTGGACGGGAGGTCAAACATTTAGGCCATATATGTGTATTGGAAACATCTCATTGTATCCCTTGCAAAATATGTACACAAAGCGCATTCTAAAATGGATAAATTGAAAGAAATAGTTGTAAAAAACCCTAGAGGTCCGTGTTTTAAAGAAGATGCTCAAATACCTAGATCTAACAACAAATACAAAATTAATCATCACTCCCCCTATAGAACATAGCATGCCTCGGTCCTGACCACGGGATGGTACACCCTAGTTACTCGCCTTACATGCGCAGGGGATTTTTCACCGTATGCATCGCTGTGTTTCTTGTCTTCCTCGTCAATGCCCTTCCAGAATGTCCTCCTCCACATGCCCTTAGTTAATGTAGCCAAATTATGAACAAACCGGATATACTATAAATCATATAAACTCCAAAAGAAAATAGATCTCCTTCTTTGTTATGAATAATGAATTGCAATGTTTCCTAAATAGGAAAACAACTCCTAACTCGAGTTGCCAAGCAAAATCTAACTAACTCGACTAAATCTACTCTAGGTGGCGGAAATTACTATTTTTAGCAGTTTACTAGAACTTGCTTTTCTTAGTAAGTTTGCATGCTTATTAAATACGGGCACAAAAATTGCCACGCATCTTCTACAACCATAAATTAGAGGAATCGCCAACTTTCTAACTCATAATGCAACTAATAGACTAAAATTAACTAATGCCCAAAAATAGGAAAAAACTGAACTATAACTTAAATCTTAATTTTCGGCCTCAAGATGGCGGATTTAGGGCCGAAAGCGTATCGAAAACTTTCCCCAATTGGTAGGGTAGGGTAGGTTGTTGTTACGTTCGTCTCATCGAAACATGTGGTTTAAAAAACGGACTCAAACGAACACCTAGAGCTCAAGTTATGACCTTGTCTACTTCCTGCTAATTCTAGCGCATCATTAGTTCTATTTCGCCGCTTTATGGCATTGGCGCATGCATAGTCAACCATGGCCTCAAAATTTTTCCACCGCACCCAAGTTTGTATTTTTCCTCCTCCTAAAATCATGCTCAACAAATCGCGCACAAACCTAGATCGATACATTGATGTGATTTTCCTCTTACGAACCACCATGACCAACTTAATGAACCACATCAGGCCGTCTGATAAGGATGCTTGAGTCCACTGAAAAATATTAGCCACTAAAAAAATCTGTAGAAAGAACAACGAAAGGTATCCTTCTGTGAGGCAGTTTACAGGGAAAGAAAAATACAAATTTTCTTAACTCCCTATGGTATACGGACAGCGGTTTCTCAAGATCAACGGTCTCAAGTTGGTTCGTGGAGGAAGAAACCATTGCTTACTCCTCTCTCTACCTTTCTATGTTATCGACCCTCCATCTCCTTAGTGATCCCCCTCCGAGCTTCTCTACTTGCCATCTCAGTCAAGCCCTTACTAGTTTGGTGAGATCCTCTGTCGAGTTCTATCCATTTCATTGCATCGAGCTCTACTTGTTCCTGTCTAGTTCCCCTTGGCTCCCGAGCTCATTTTATTACCTTGGTCGTTTGTTTGCTTAGCTCTCCCAAGTTGAATTTCCAATGTTTGACCCTCTGTGCACCTATGTTAGCTCCCTCTTGGCTCGGCATGGGACGACCCAGCTCGACCCCCTCATGCCCTTCTCACCATACTAGTTTCTGGGCTCGTCTTGCATTTGAGGTTTCTCGGTTGATCCCTTCCAAGCTTTTGATCTTCTCATCCTCCTCTTGTCGTTCCTTGTCGGCCCTACTCCCTTTGACCTATTATGCTTCCCGTCAGTTGTGGTTTTGTGCCCTTCGAGCTCGTGCTCGAGCCATACAACCCAACCTACCTAGATACAATTTTTTATTGCCCGTAAAGTATCACCGTTTAAAAAGTCAATATATTTATATTATATTTTGGTAAAGAGAAAGATAGAGACGAAAGGGAAAAATAGAGACGTAAATACATTTATGTCTCTAACATTTGTCTCAAAAAACCCTCCCGTGTAGTAGTGATAGGGTATGGACATACATCAAAATATACTCGAAAATATATTTGTCGAATGTTATAGTTGTTAATGTTCGTCTACACACTATATAAAACTTCCAAACATACACACAAAAACATAAACTGTTTGAAAAATGACTTGGGAAAATGTGGTCTCATGGAAAGCCTTCCCCAATAAAATTTTGGCATAGTTTAGAACTCGTGTGCTATTGCAAATTTTAAATTTATGTTACCGTTGGAGGAAGCTAATATATCCATTTTAAAGCGTTCCATCCAAAACGCTTCTGTCCATGGATAATTTATTAAAAGTGCTTAATATAATTAATGTTTGTTACTCTCAAATTTATCTTGCCAAATAAAACATATACATGCGTAAAAATACTCTCAACAATCTAGAAGTTTCGACTATTAATACGTTAGGAGGAGCGGGGAGCTGATGATTGTTAAACAGCTGGAAGACAGCTGTAAAGGTTCAGAGTGACTGTTGGCAAATAAAGCTAGGGAATCGGTAACAAAGGTTATATAAGTCTTTCTAGACTGACTTTAATCGCATTTTTATTTCCAGAGGCTTCATTTTTACCTGTATTTTTGGGGGTTTGGAGTTTAAATGCCAGGCCCTGCTCTGTGTTTTTGGGGAGTTATTTTTTTGTCTTCGATTTTGTTGTTTTTCTGAATTCTTTGTGGTTTGAAGCAATTTCAGCTGCATTTTTGTGGTTTCAGTAAATTTTGGCTGTATGTTTAGTGTGTGTTTTAGTATTTGGGTGTTTGCCTCTATTTTTCGCTTTTTGTTTAAGGGACGAGCAGAGCAGGTTGCAGAACAGCGTAGGTAGCAGGAGTACCAGCGAGATAGCCAAGAGCACATCTTCTGTGTTCCGAGGGTGAGTTCCTTCAGACATATATTGTTATTATAATTTTATTTCCTTCTGAAACTGTGTATTACTGATCATTTTTGTTATTTATTTCCCTTCATTCGGCAGAGTAGGAATAATTCATTTCAAAACATCCTTAAGTCATTTTTTAATATTTTATTCGAAGCAAATGTTGTGCTTGTGTGTTCAGTGTAACTGTTTAGAACGTTTTAGGTTTAATTTACTGACTAGTTCTAGGGTTTAGAGATTTGATATAGGTAAGTGCACTTAAATGGCAAATCGAGGTTCAAATTTGGTTGGTTACAAAGTTTTTTCGTTTTTGACAAATGAAGCCAAAGTGTCTAACAAGGTTTAGATCTACTTGTTTTCAGGTTTTTATTTAGATAAATATGCCTAATTATAAGACTTGAGACACGGTTGTTTTAAAGTTTGTTAGTGTTCTCTAACACAAGTCAGATTTATTTTTTCCCTAGATGTCCTTTTGTTTATTTTGATAATCGCTGGAGGGTAGAATTTACAAATTATTTTTGAAGGTAAACACATACAATTACAGTTTAGGGACATGTACCGGGTTGAAGGAAAATTTCTGAAACTAAACATAGGTCAGCTATCTTTAGCTCAGGGTTCAGGGTAAGCACATACAGTTACAGTTTAGGGTAGTATTTTTATATTTGGCAGCCCCATGTGTTTTTTCTGATTGTTGTTTTAGGTTGGGGTTTGCAGATAATTTCTGAAGGTAAACATATATGGTTGTATTTTACAATTGCGCGCAGGTTTGACATTATTTCTGAAGCTAAACACACATGTTACCTTACTCTAGCACCGGGTTTAGAGCCAGTGATTTTTAGTTAATGGTCCCTATATATTCCTTTTAATTGTTTATGCAAGGTAGGGTTTACATATATTTTCTTAGGGTAAACACACAGGGCTGTGTTCTGGTGTTATGCATAGTACTTTATTATCTAATTTAAACACAATTTAATGTTTTACTTTATTATTTATTACTTGTTTGGTATTATGTAGTGTTTATTGTTGTAGTTTAGAGTGTTTTTTTGGTTTTAGAGTGTTTAGTGGTTGGTAATACTTTTAATTTTGTGAAGGTTCATTTTATTTCATGGAAGTTGCAGTTTATGGTGTAATGATTTTTTTAGAGGGACATAATGTTTAGGTATGCTTTGCCATGTTTTAGAAATCTAGAAGTTGATCCTGTTTAGTTGGGGTTACACTAAGCTTATTAGGTTAGGCTGTGGTTCAGAACTCTGCTTGTATGTCTCACATTTTTTCTACTACCATTAATTTTGGGTTTGCAGACTTTTGGTAAGTCAATGTACTGTTTTATAGTCCCTGTTCAGCTATTTTAGGTTGGGGTCTTTGTTGTACAACCTATTTTCCCGAATACCATTAATTTTGGATTTGCAGATTTTTAGTAGGTCAATGCACTAAATTTTGGCTCTTCATCATATTTAAAAGTTTTGATGTATTTAACTATAGTTTACAGCTATGATGTGTTTTGCTAACGAAACACTGTTAATGTCAGTGGTTATAAGTTTATAACAATCAACTTAGTGGTTATAAGTTGTTAACAGCTATCTTTTATTTATTAACAACCAAGTGTTATAAGTTTTTTTTTTTTTTTTTTTTTTTGGCTGAAAACATTGTTTAGGTTTTAGGTGTCCTCCGCTTAGAGTTAGGTTTGCCATATTTTCCTTTGTGGGCAGGGTTTTTGGTTGATGGTAGATGATGTTATTAATAATTTAGATTCTCATATCAAGACGTCTGATATTTTTAGATTGTTATTAATTACCTTTTAGATTGTTTAACGTGTTCATTAATATTTCTCTGGTTTTCAACACATCATCTCCTCTGTAAAGTGTTGCTCACAACATTTGGATCCGTTTGTAGTGAGGTGGTCCCCATGAATTATGTAACTCTTATTTTAAAGGGGGTTGCTTGCAAGCAACTGGTCCAAATTTTTATGAAATTAAACTAGAATTTTAGTTTAACATGCCGTAGCGAGGGAAGAAAAAAACATTGTTAGGAAAAATTCATGCCAACCTCGCAATGGAAACTCTGGGAGCTAAAAAAAATTTCGAATAAAAACTCAAAATTGCTGGAGAAACGCCCAGCAACACCTTTTTTCCAGTAATGAAAACCCTGTCAACTAAAAAATATTTGGATTTTATTTTACAGAAAATAATATATTTTATTTTCCAGTAATCGAAACTCTGTTTTTAAATTTTTATAGTGGATATGTTTATTTTAATTCCTATAGTTAGGATAAAAATAGGAGCCCAAGCCTTTCTATTAATCTTTATTTTAATTTATAATTAAAATAAAGAGCTGTCCTTATTTTGAAGATTATAGCTCGTATCATTTTGACCCTAACTAATTTGTAAACTACAGATTCCAACAATAACTTATGCCACTATCAGTGTGATTATAACCTGAACTAATAAACTATACATCACAGATTTTCAAAAGCATTCTAATTATGCTAGGAATTAGAACTAATAATAACCCCATGAACTAATTTTTAAACTACAGATTCCAACAATAATCTATGCCTCTAGCAGTGTGATTATAACCTTAACTAATAAACTACATCACAGATTTTCAAAAGCATTCTAATTAAGCTAGGAATTAGAACTAATAATAACCCCATGTTAAGGTGTGGTCCGTAGGATTATGGGAGCTAAAAATATTTGGAATAAAATATTAGGATTAGGATTGTGGTCCCGTAGGAATAGAGTTGAATTGGCAAAAAAATGGCAGGACCTCATCCTCGTTCAGCAGGAGAAACACTAACAATAACTAATTATTAAATTAACATTACAGATTTTGGGTCACTGAATGCAAAAGCCTTAAAAAGGATGAAATTGTAATTGTAATGTTGGATCAAATCACCATATGTTATCTATGACAATTGATTCTTTAGTCTACAATTTGATTTTTACATTAAACTCTGTTCCTTTTTTGAAGGTTTTATTTCTCCTCCTATATATAAATACTAGGACTCTTTCTTTTAAAATGTTTTTCTTTTACAACAATATTTTCTAATTGCAACTATTGTCTCTCATTTTTGATGGATCACGAGTTTCAATTACATTTTTTCCCTGCCCCGCATGTACGATACGTTTTCAGCAATTGGGTATTGTCCAGGTATTTTCCAGCTGAATTATAATGTGACATTTGTAATTTTGTTTAATTTTGTTAATGTGACATGTTTAATGTTGTTTATAAACAGTCTACTGCGTGAGTGGATTCTTCCAGAGGTGGATAAAATTCTTTCAAAATTGCATCAGTTTCCATTTTTGTCGTATATGTTCGCAGGGTTGTACATGTTTTTTCAACCGTTTTATAAGCTGGAAAAAGATTTTGTTTGTTTTGCAGGCTATATAAGATTTTCCAATTCTCTTAAAAGTTAAACAATTTGAAATGTTTGAAATTTTTATGTAAGATTTATAACGAAATTTATTGTAAACATTGAGTTATATAAGATTTGTATAAACATCGAACAAATCTTTTTAATAAATAAAATCTTTTATTTTTGGAGGGTGGGTTGAAAATCAGCCCACCAAAACTTCGAGGATGTCCGTAGATGTCCTTGAAGGAGTTTTGTTAGGTAACATTCATTTATTTACTATATTGGAAACATTTGTTTTTCATAACATATGTTTAGGTGTGGTAACTATGTTTAGGTATGTTAACTATGTTTAACTGAATATGTAACTGAATTTTGTTTATGTTGATATTAGTATTTTTCTTTGATTAGTCTTTATTGAGGTTGACACAATCATGTATGTAATTGAATTTTGTTCATATTGAGATTAGTATTGTTTTTAATTAGTTTTTATTGAGATTAAAATAATTATGTGGTTAGTTTTTATTGAAAAATTATGTTATTTATGGTCCTAATAATCATGTGGTTAAATTTATTTTATTTATCACAAATTAATGAAAAAATGATTGAACATGTGGTTATATTTATTTTATTTATCACAAATTAATGAAAAATTGATTAAAAATTGTGTTTTACATGGTAAATTGTATTTAAATTTTATTACTTGATATTAGTATTTTTATTATTTTTTTAAAGATTAATACAATCATTTTTGGACATGATGTTAAATTTATTTTAAATATCTATTGATCTATGAATAAAGTCTTAATTTAGAATTAAAATTGAGAGTAAATTAGAGTAACAATTAATAATAGGTTTATTGATGAATATTTTGTAGTAGTAAGTTATTTGAATAATTCCTTAAGATTTATAAATATGTTTATAATCTTATGAAGTATTTAATTATAATGATATATTTATTCATTCGAATATCAGAAAATGAAGAACATATTAGATTATCTATAACATTTTTTCTATATTTTATATTTATATGGATGCATATGGCACATAATAACACATGATAATCTATACTTTATACTTATATGGTTAATAGATAAATAGATAACAATGAACATATATTATTATTTGGTTATCTATATTTATATTTATATGCTTAATATAAATAGATAATAATGAACCTATTTAATTATTTGTATATTTATTCTATTATTTGGTTATCTATAGTTTATATTTATATGTTTAATATAAATAGATAATAATGAACCTATTTAATTATTTGTATATTTATTTTATTATTTGGTTGTCTATAGTTTATATTTATAATAGTGAACCTATATTATTTTTTGTATATTTATTCTATTATTTAGTTATCTATATTTTATATTTATATGATTAATATAAGTAAATATTAATAAACATATTTTATTATTTGTATATGTATATGACACAATAAATAATTTCTTGATGAATATTTTGTATTAATATTTTATTTGAATGACTCTTTATACAATTTGTTTTCTAAGTATTTATTTGAAAGTTTAATATATTTATTCATATAGAGGTGTGGAGATGTGTGGAGAAAATGATGAACATATTAGATGCTTTAGCTATTTATATTTTATATTTATATGCTTAATATATTTTATAATATTTTAAAGTATTTATATAATTTATAAATGTGTTTATGATTTGTTAAGTATTTATTTGAAAGTTAGATATATTTATTCATTTAGATGTGGAGAAAATGATGAACATATAAGATTATTTATTTAACTATATTTTATATTGATATGGTTAATATATAAATAGGATTAAATATATGTATATAGCACATAATAATGAACATATTTTATTATTTAGTTATTTATATTTATATGGTTAATATATAAATAGAATCAATATATTCAATACATAATAATAAACATATTTTATTATTTAGTTATTTATATTTTTATTTATACGTTGTATATATAAATAGATAATAAAAGACATCCGATGATTTATATATGCATATGGTACAAGTGAATATAGCTATATATATTTCTTGATTATAATTTAAATAATTATAATATTTTGTATAAATATTTTATTCCTATAATTTTTTTACATAATTTACAAAATGTGTTTATGATTTTTAGGTATCTATTTGTAAATTAGAAAATATTTATTCATTTATATATGAAGAGAATGATGGACATGTATTCTATTATTTTGTAAGTTAGAAACATTTATGCATTTGTATATGAGAGATTGATGTTCTATATGATTAATATATAAATAGGATAAAATATATGCATATGGCATATAATAAATATATGTGAATGGTTATATATTAATAATGATAAATAGAATTCTATATGATTAATATATAAATAGGATTAAATACATGTGTATGGTTAATATACATGTGTTTATATTTGTATTAAATATTTAGTATATATGGGAAGTTATATATTAGTTTATATATTAATAGTAATAAATATACTAAGATTTAATTTAATATAATTGTATATTGTATTATACAGTTAACATATATGAATAGTTATGAGTTAGATCAAATATGTATATATATTTGTGTTGTATAGTTAATATGTGATTAATATATTGTTATAAATATAATAATATTTAAATGGTAGTAGTGATAAATATAGGTTGGTTGTGATAAATATAATAATATTTATAAATTGATGTTAACAATTGTATAAATAGAATATATATTAATAATTAAGTGGTGGTGAACAATATAAGAAGGTTTTAAGTTAATATGTTAAGGTATAGGATCAAATATATGTTTCTAATAATATTTGAAACATGATATTTAAGAATTAAAAATGATCATATATTTGTAATATTAAATGTATATTTGTTAATATTTTTTTATGATTTTTTGTTTATTTATTTTTAAATTAGAAATATTTATTAAATTTAAATAATTATTTGGTTGTAAATGAAGAATGATGAGTGTACTCAATTAGTTAATGGTTAATATTTTATATTTATACAGTTAATATTTAAATAGGAGTGCACATAGTTGTATTATTGTTGTCGTGTAAATGTAAAACAAGGAAATTGTCAATTTCTAAGCATAACAATTATACCCCCGTGTCAAAATTTTCATCTCCTGCCTTTCCTAGGCACTCCAAGTCCACCCAATCAGTCAAGTGACTCACGACAACGTTATCTCATCCCCTTAGGTAATGTAGGAAATTCAAATTAGTTCCCTAGGTGATTTTAAGAGTTCATTGAAAATTCAAATTTCAAGCAATTACGGGAAGGGCTATCACTTGCCTTCCTAGGACCGAAGCAACCCTTTTGAGTGGATTGCAAAATAAAAAATGGACATGGAAGTAATTAAAATGCCTAGGAACATCATGAAGGTGATTTTAGAAGGTTTGGGGAAGATTTGGAGCATTTGGGGCAATTTCATCAAAGTTGGGGATTCATAGGCCTAGGCATGGGTTATTGTTAAACACGTACTATGCATGGGTTACTATTGACTACACTTAATCAAGATTGCTGTGATTACATTAAAAAGTGTATCAAATGTCAACAACATGGGGTTTAACCTTATTGGTCTTATCAACCATTACCCATCACAACGACATAATTTTATCAATTTATTGTTTATAATTATAACATAAAACACAACTTTGCATCTCCTTTTTATTGAAAAGTAAATGGTCAAACAAAAACCTCAAATAAAATACTTAGAAAATACCATGTTGTTGAATAAACTAGATAAACAGAATGTAGATTCGCCCACGTGGAAAATTCAAAAGCACCGATTTGGAACAATATGTTGGACTAGGGTTCTTAGAGAAGGATTGTGGTGCTGCGGTTTGAGATCTTGGTGCCCTGGTTTGTGAAAATGATTTACAACCCTCCTTCAAGATGTTGAATGACTTCTTTCCTTCACTTCTTGTTGTGTTTATGTTAATGGGTTGTGTTGAATGTCGTTGTAAATCATAAATGAATAATAGGCACAACATTGTTCCCATAGTTTATAACTCTAACAAGAGAATAAATGAATTGTTGTCTTACATACTTTAGAAGAGTTTGTAATAAACCTTATAAGAAATTTTAATTGGTCAAGTACTCGAAGGAAAAACTTTGAAAATTGTAACAACTAAATGTAAGTATTAAGCATGTATTGTGTTATTATAGCAATTATAATTGAGTTGATCCTTTATGATAATAATTATAGAAGTTAAAGGAATTCATTAATAAAGACAAGAAAATGAGAAAGAGAATTCTCTTCTTATATTTGGTGCTCTACTTGTACTCAAATAATTAATAACCCAAAGGTTAAATTAAGAGAAAATAAGAATTTAAGTAGTTTTGGCTATTAAAATCCCTTTTGGACTTGAGCTTGATGGAATGAAAGAAAACATGATGTATATGGTATTGGATATGAAACTTGAAGTCCCAGGATCTCTAAAACCCGAAGTACCAAAACCTTGAAACCCAAAGTCTTGGATACTTGAAACCCGAAGTCCTAAAAATCTGAAACCCAAAGTTGCGAATCCCCAAAACCCGAAGTCCCAAACCCTCGAAAAGGCAAAGGTCTGAAACCTGAAGTTTGAATTTCAGACTTCGGGGTATCGGAATTTCAGAAATTTTGGCTCAAATGATGAATAGTGGCATGCGACACGATTTTAGAGTTTGAACCTTAAAGTCTGAATTTTGAACTTTGGAGGTTCAACATTTAGAACTCTCGAGCCAACTTTCAAGCGATGAACAATACAAAGATCTCGAAATGGAAAATCCTAAAGTTCGAATCACGAAAGTCCGAAATGTTGGGTTTTAAAGGGTGTGATTTAAGTTCAAAGTCCAAAAGACAGAGCAACCATGTTGCATATATTGCAGAATGGTACCCTCATCTTTATATATGGCCATAACTTTTGACTGGGAGCTTGGATTTGCACAAAGTATGGCTTTTCAAAAATCTCTTAGTGTCCTCTACACCAATTATTTTTATTATTTTTAGTAGGGTTAAGTATTTAAAAATAGAGAAATATAGTCCGCTATTTTAGAGGGTGTTTCCATATTTTAAAGAAATATAGTCTTTATTGGTTCCTTATCGTTTTAGCAGATCCTTTCACTTCTATTGTTAGTTTCTGTTCTCATTTCCATTCCCCACCATTTTATCTCCATGCAAACTTGACCATCTCTTTATCCACACCATTAAACTACCCATATCCAGACTTTAATCATTCCTGTGCATATCCGGGACGTACACGGACCTTGCCATTGCCCTTTCATTCTCATCTAGCACCAAATCTATTACCTTGCCAAGTTTTATTGAATTCTGTACCCGACCATACTGTCACCGATTACCCACAACCTCCGCCAGTTAGCCTAAATCGACACTGGTCATACCAGACTGACGCCGGTCTCGTGTTTTGACCAAAATCCATATCAGTGCCTAAACCCTCCACCAAAATAGTCCATAACTTAACCCCGATCGCACCAATACTCCCATAGTGACCTTGACCTTCATATTCAATCATACCCTAGTTTGTTGTGAACGAATTTGCTTATTGTAGGTGAATGAGATACCTAAATCATTTTAACTACAAGACGATTTCCTTTATAATCAGCATTAAGTTGTTTTGAATAGTGGATTTGACAACCATCTAGGAAGTATCACACTTCCCGGATCTAGCACATGCTAGGAGACCACTTTGCATATATTGTTTAACTTTTATTGGGTGGTATTGTTTTCCATTTCGTAGTTCCTCCAAGCAAAAAGGAAGCTCTCATGATCATTTGTGGATTCGAAGTCATACACGCACAACAAGCTACAAACTGAGAATTTCAACAAGTATTCCTCCAGCCCTTTACCCTTATTTGTTTTGTATATAGTTGATTTCAGATTTATGTTGCATATTTCACATGAATGTTTTAATGTGGCCACAAGGTGAAGGAGGTATCGTCTTTTGCATGGTATTTTATATTCACAAGAACATCTGGGGAGTGGAGACTAACCACATCAAAATTCGAGAAGAACTCAACTAAGGTCACCATGGCAATATGTAATAGTGTGTGTTATAATTATTGGTTAGGAGAAAATTGTGACCTAGGGGTCATGTGTTGTTTTGTTTTAATTTTTCCCTTTCTATTATGTTAGTATGTGTTTTTTTAGTAGTAAATTTTTTACTTGTTTTATTATTTAGATTTTTGGAATTGTGTTTACCCCTTTTATTAGTCATGGGTTGTAGTGTCTTAATTAAGCTAATTTGAATTTGTCTTAAACTAATTAAAGATGTGACCAAAAAAGAGTTCATTTATTAGAATTGATTTAGTCTTGGTTTTTGTGTTGAGTGATGTGTGTTTGATTTTTGAGTGTAGCACACTCTACCCCTCATGGGAAACTCGAATTTGGCCTTTGAGGCCAAATTTGGAAGCTTATGGGACAAGTCAAACTCGTCCCACACCTCTTAAATGCCCATGCCAACCCTACCTATGGGTTGGGTGTCAAATTTAGGCTCTTTTAGGTGTTTTGGGGGGATAAAAAGGTAAAATGTTAATTGTACTCTCTCAAAAATTTAATTTTGTCTTTTGGGGGAGTAGGCTTAGATGGAGTGTAAGGTGCTTCAAATTCCTCCTACCACTTATTAATTGTGCATTGGAATATGAGGTTGACCAAGTGATGTGGAGTGGAGAGGAAATGAGGTGGCATCCTACTTGGAGCCACATCACCCCTCCCTCTTCTTTCTCTATTTATTGAATTCTTGTTGCTTGTTTTGGGGTTGGATGATCATTTTTAGTCTCTTGAATTTTTGGAGAGAGGATTTTGAGAGAGTTGTGGATTTTGGAGCTTTGTGGATGCTTGCTTGATCTTTGGAGAAGCTTGGAACTTCATACTTGGAACAAGCTCTACCATGGAGAGGTAGGAGCTTCACCTTAGTTTAAATTATGTTATTTGTTTTATTGTATGTGTGTATATGTTGTGTTGCATGTTGTTGTCTCTTTGAAATGCTTGTTGGGTGTGGGTAGAATGCCTAAGTTGGGAGTGGGAGGAGACTATGGGGAGTTTTCTTGTAGGGAGGCATAAGAGATCACTTTCTTGTGGAGGGAGTTTGGGTTGGGTGCCCCATCTAGTATGAAGAATGCTTGCATTTCTTCTTGTTCTTATTATGAGGGAGCCATAAGAGTTTTGAGGAGGCATAAGAGTGTATGGAGGTATAAGGGGTACTTGAGGGAGGCATAAGAGTTGATAGGGGAAATTGTGTTTGTATTGGAGGCTTTTTAGGTGGGCACCCATTCCCATTGGGAGGCATAAGTGGCCTCCCCATAGGTCTTACTCTTTTGGCTTTCTTGATAAGCCTTGTGTTCTTGTTGCTTTGATTGTTTTCTTCTTGTTGAGTTGTTATTGTGTTTGTATGAAAATGGAATGAATGTGAAGTTGTTTGTTAAGTATTGTGGAAGCTAGTAGTTTCCATGAGTTGAGACCTTCTCCCATTGTAATGTGGTTGGGGCTCGGGGGCCAATGGGGAGGATGGCTTCTCCTCTCCATTGGGTATCTTGGTTGGGTGGAGAGCGTTGCCTCTCCCCCTATCTTGTTGTGAATCAAGAAAACTTTTGGAGGAGCTACCTTGTTGGTGTTTGGAGCATTGGAGTCTTGTTGATGACCATGTGAAGTTTCCTTAGTATTTTACCCACTTAGAGTGGAAGAAAGTTATAATCCTATTGTTGTTATTTTTATTGTATTGCATGTGAAATAAAAAACAAATGGGAACAAGAAAGAAGAAAGAATGTTATTGTAAAGCTAGTTTGCAAATAGAAAAGGAAGTATTTTCTTCTTATTGAAATCTTAAAAGTGTTGTGAGAAAAATAGTGTTTGTATTGAAGGGACGAAAACATAGGGTTAACCTTGTTAGGTTCGAACTAAATTGAAGGGACGAAAACATTCAATCAAGTTAATTAATCCTTGTTGCCTTCCTATAGAACTATCAATTAATGTACCCTTATTACATCCTTGTATCGTAACCTTCTCTTTTAACCTAAACACAAAAAAAAATTAGTCGCACTTTCGGGTTAAGTGTTAGGTTGAAGCGTGTTCTTAGAACGTCATTTTTGGAGCGTTACAATATACAATAAATTGACAAGAAATAAGCATGCAATAATATGAAACCCTAAGCAAGAGGGGGGAGAGAATGACTTAGTTGATTTCCAAATGATATGGATGTTTGAAGCTGTGGAACTCTTGAAACAGAATGGGAAGAGTGTCATCAAGGCTCACTGGAAGTTCTTGGACTCAAAAATGTGTAGGATAGAAATGCCTACAGGAGGACAGGAGTGCTCAGGTACGGTGACTAATGGGAGTTAGTGTTTATATATGTACTCAGGGTCTAGTCTTTTCTAGATTACAGGAGCTTCATTTTTTATGCAATTTTTTCACTCTGGTTTTGTTACATTGTCATTGATGTTACCTGCAACATGCAAAACAAATTTCTACCTATACATTCCCATTAACATCATCAAACCTAAAAACATATGTAGAATGTGGAGTTAGACTGACCCCGGTGATCACCTTAAGAGTGAGCTTAGTACCAGAGTGTTATTACAGGTCACACATGGTCCTAGAGGTAGGTTACAGGGGTGTTAGTGAGCTGTAATAAGTCATCATGGTCATTTCATGAGTGGTATGGCTTGAGTCATATCATTCTAGGGATATTCCTAGACCTAGAGCATGAGGTATGGCCTAGTGAATTGAGGAATGGAGCTGATAAGTCATATAAAATCATGTGAAAGGTGATATGACATGATTTAACAAGTGCATGATGGCATGGTGAATTGAGAAATGGAGCTGATAAGTCATATAAAATCATGTGAAAGGTGATATGACATGATTTAACAAGTGCATGACGTATTTTAGGTCAGTTTTGAGAGGTTTGATAGTGTTTCATGGTCCTTAGGAAACAAGAAGGTGAAGATAAGGCAGGATAACACATGTAAGTCATTGTGGATAGAAAGTTTCAAATATATTTGAGATATATGGTGAGTATGGATAGTTATAGAATGTTTTCATGATGCTTATGGACAAGTTTCAAGTCAAATTGAATAAGATTTTACAAGATATGAAGTGTTTTTAAAACCAAGTTACCCAAAGTACGTTTTTGTGCTAAATATTAACCTTCGATGTTTGTTGTGAATGTATGCTTTACATGGGACCCAAATCTTTAGGGGACGTATTTCCATTGAGGTAATAATATTTTTCAAAAATTATGAGGTGGTTTCACCTTCATGTTTTTATGAATGGTCGTTAAGAAGGTAAAGTGGTTTAAAACCCTAGTTAAACCCTAGCTCAAAAGTGACATAGATAAAATTTCTTGTACAGGTACAATTTTTATTGGTTTTGTAAATTTGATGATTTGAGGTTATAGATGACTTCTCAAGATTTCCAGAATGGTATGATAGAGCTGGTAATAATATGTGGGACCCACTCAAATAGACAAGTTCATGAAGATTTTTAGTTTGTGGCAAAGTCTTCCATTGAACCTAATGAATAAATCAACATTGATTGAATCCTAGGAGATTTATTATATGTCCATAATAGTTTTAGGTCATTATTGAAGTCCTAGTGGGCAAAGTCTGCCCTATTTATGAAGACTGATCTTTGGGCCTAAAGGGGTGGTTTTGAGTAGTTGCAGAGGTTGACCTAGTTGAAGGCCTTCCACTTAAAGTTGGAAGGAAAAGTAAGATTTTTGGAATTAATATTCAAATATATTTTCAATGATATATGGTTTTTCTCTTGATGAGGTGTTTTGATAGGTGAATCGCATCAGTTTGTGAAGACAAAGTTTGATTATTACATGACAAGATTTCTTTGGTGAGAAGATTGATGTAGAAGTCTCATGTTTTGGATTATTTGATGATTTCTATCTATTGGAGAGTGAAGAGGGATGAATTTTGTTCCTATTTAATGAATTTATTGTTCTTGAAAGTGATGGAAAGGGTGCAAACCAGTTGAGTTTCCAAACTGATTTCTAGGAAGCTTAGTTTGGTGAAGAGGAAAAGAGGTGTGGTTTTCTTTGTTGGATGTTTCATGAGTTATAGAAAGAATGGATCTGTTTTACAGTCAATGGATTTCCATTTATTATCTACATGGAATAGTTGAGGTACTTTGGTGTGATCTTGAGCTTGTTTGGTGAATATTGGTTCTTGGAAACAATTGTTTTGAATAGGAAATGGTCCTAATCGATAGATATACGAATAAAATGATTGGTTCAAGGTAATGTGAAAGAATTTATGATATTATTATGATGTGTTTGAAATTTTATAAGAGTTTTGAGCCTTGATAAATCATGGTGATATGATTGGATATCTTTGATGTGCATGGTGATGGGGTTTTGAGTCATTTTTGGCTTGTTTAGTTGTCTTGGTGCATGACTGACCTACATGGGTCTATGATATTATTTTATGTGAATATATTTTTATATTTTTATGATTTACTATTTGATATATTTTATAAGGACTGAATTATTTTATGTTGTAGAGATGAGAAGCATATAAAGTGAGTGTTCGGTTGAATTTTGAACTAGTGAGGTGATAGGGAAAAGTATGACCTAGGTGAAAGAAAAAAAGTGGATCAAGGGCATCAAGAGAGAGATGAGGATCTATGAAAACTTATGAAGAAGATTAAAGAGCACTTGTTCAAGGTTTTTAATTCAAATCAGTTCATGAAAATCCAAGTTTGAGCAAGTTAGGAGAAAGAGGGTTTGAAGGTGTGTGAGATGAATTTGTGATATCCATCAGTTGTGGTAGCAACATTACTTCAGATATCTTCATTTAAATTTGGTTTAGGTTGTGTTTTATTAGCTTAGGGGTTTTAACCTCCTTGTGTGTTGGTGCTTCACTAAACTAGGGGTTGGTGCTCTACTAAACTAGGGGTGGGGATCCTTTTGGGATTGGTGTCTCATGAAATGAGGGTTTTGTGCTCTTTGGTGCCTCACTAAATGAGGTTTTGATAGTCCTTGTTGGGTTGCTTGCTCAACTAAATTTGAAACATGGCTATAATAAAGTTTTATTTCAGTGGGTTTTCTTCCTAATGAGGGTTTCCACTTACATCCGGTGTTTATGTGTTCTTTATTTTATCGCATGCTCATGTGAATGGTTAATAAGATTACATATGGTTATGAATGATGAATGGTTAAGTGAATGTTGAATAATTTTCATGGTAAAAAAATTAAACTTTTGTAGGATTGATTCACCCCCTCGAGTCCATTGTGCTTCCAACAATTGATATCCGAGAAGGTCCTTGAGAAGCAAGTTTAATCACATGAAGGATATCCTATTGAAGCATAAGCAATGGGAAATTATTCATATATTGAAGCCGTAAAGGATGGAAGCCTGAAGATTTTATTAATCAAAATCAACCAAGTTCTGATGGATGGACTGCAATACTTATGGGTATCATACGGTCATGTGCAGAGACAAAAGAGAGGTTGCATTGGTATAACCAAAAATACAACTACTTCCATAATATATCCGAGAAGAAACACGTGGGCTCGGTTAGGGGTTGCGTTCTTGACAACGAAAATTGATTCCTCCAAATATAGCAGCTCGCTACATGTAGCGATAACTTCTCTAATATTAGAGATAAAACCCCTAATGGGGAAAAAATAATAATTTATTATTATTATTATTATTATTATTTTCAATACCTGCAACAAGTTTTTCCTGGTCTGGGTGCACCAGTGCAAAAAAAATTTGCCTTCCAAACACCTAGAAGGAACAGGAGGATGTGAGGAGGTAGGGATGGGGCTGGGAGGTTGCAGGAGGCTACACAGGCTCTCTGATGCTGCAAACACTTCTCCAAAACTCCTCTATCTCAGCTGCTCTCTCTTTCCACTCCACGACTTTACAAGTCCAAACTTCTCGCTCTAGTACCAAATGTAAGCAGTGCGGAAGCTGAAGATTTTATTCATCGAGAATCAACCAAGTTACAATGGATGGACTGCAATACTTATAGGTATTGTATAGTCATGTGCAGACAAAAGAGAGGTTGCACAGGTATAACCAAAAATACACAGCTTCCATAATACATCTGGGAAGCAAAAAATGAAAAATAACAATATTGTTAAAACAATATAACAATCATCCCTAATGTTTACATAAAACAAATATGGTTAATAAAACCATATAACAACATTATTTAATTAATAACATTAATTAAATAATTAATTATATAATGCATAATTAAAATATTAGGTAAATACTAATTAACCTAATGTGAAGCAACATTGAGGAGGAAGTTTGAAGTTGCAGATTGCTTAATTCATAGCTTACAAGATCAGATCAATTGCATGGAGATAGAGCATGGTCAAGCCATCCAAGGTTTAGTATCATAAGTTGAAAGAGTAACTAAATCCCTAAAGGAAAAAGAATAACTAAATTCCCATAATCTAATTTAGAAGGTGCATCTAGCAAGTTGAAGATGCATGTGAGGTTAGAAAAGAGATCTAAAGCTCTTGATGGGGTTTTAGAAAGTCAAAGAACATGTAATGACAAGGCATGTCTAGGTTTAAAGAGTAAGCAAGAGGAGAATTATGACAAAGCTGGACCAAGTTCTCAAAAAGTCAAGAATGAGACAAATATGAATGATTTATGATGGTTTAATCCTATTAGATAGCCTAATGTAGCTAGGTATGGCGTTTCCTTCAATGGTTACTGCTATATTTGTCATAATTTTGGTCATAGGGTTAGATTTTACAGAATAAGATCTTCTAGGTATGATGAAAGTCTCTTCAAAGGTTAATTCTACTCATGTTTTGAGTATGGTTACAAGGCTAATGGTTTTGGTTGGAACGTTAGTATATATGAGCCTAGAAGTTAGAAGGGTGTGTGTGTTATGAGTATATCAATCGGGGACACATTGCTAGATTTTTTCACCAAGATGAATGTCCAAGAGTCAATAGTAGGTTTTAAGCCACTTAAAGGAAAAATGGAAAAGTATTCAAGAGGAAAATTAGTCCGATGAATGTGGCAAACACTATCGTATCATATCATAAGGCCAAGAAGATGGTTGATCAAGAAAATGAGGTTAAGAGAACTAATTCTCAGAGTATGAGAGTTGAAGAGCTAAAGAAAGCAATGAAGGATTTTTCAAAATCGAGAGGTTGTCAATATGAATTCTAATAAGGTTTGTCAAATAAAGGATAAATTCAATCAAGGAGGAAGACAAATTAATCAACTTTGGGTCGATCAAGGAGGTATGTTTTCCTTGGTTGACAAATTGAAAGTTGAGGAAATACATGTGTTTAAGCTGTCATCCAGTCTCAATACATGAGAAGTTGAGAAGGCTATGAGTTTGGGATGCTTCAAGAGTCATAAGGTCTGGGATGTGATCTATCCATGTTGTTTTGAGTCATTTTTATTGGTTTGTGTTTAATTTTTTTGATCACATCTCATGTCATGTTGTCATCCATAAGAATTCTAATGTGTCTTTATGAACCAAGTTCATCATGTTGGATCTGAGTATAATAGTTGTGTAATTTGATGTTGTATATGAGTTAATAGGTTAAAATCTAAAATGTTGTATTGAATAAGTCCTTAAAGATTGACAAGTCTGTGATCATTCAAAATTTGTTTAAAGAGTGTCAAGATCTGTGACAGATCATGGTACTCATCAAAGCGTAAAAGGATTTCATCTTGTGTCATCATCAAGGTATGTGTTCATTGCACCTAGAATAAGTCAAAGATCTCTAATATGTGTTTTAGAAGTATGAATACTATGTGTGTGTCTCATCTTATGTTTTTTTAAAAGATTGTTAGTACTCTTTGTCATTGTGCTCTAGTTCTTTTGAGGTTTTTACTTGAGGTTGAAGTCAAAATGAATGTATTTCATCGTGTCTAAAGTTTTTCTTTGAGTCCTGATTGAGAGGTCATGTTCTAGGTGATTTAACAAAAAATGAATTATGTGTTAAACCCTAGATATTGCAAAGTAATTGATGTACATAATGAACAATAGATGTTAGATGCAAGAGGAAGGAAAAAATTTAAGGGTCCCTCCCAAAACAACTTTTAGAAAATATTTGTGAATATGTGAAAACTATCTTTCATACGAATGGCGAATATCAAGACATCATGACATCATATTATATGATGTCACCAAGATACATAAAAATACTACCAAATGACCGTATTCGACAAATTTTTGAATTCCTATTTCACAGAATGGTGAATTAAACCCTAAAATCGACATACACCCATAACATTTTGGAAAATTGGTCCCAACTTGTACCTTAAAAATTTGTCAATTTTAAATTTCGAAAACTATAATATTTGTGAATTAACAAATATTTGCCACTAAATTTTCTCTAGCAAGAGTACAAAAGTAATAAGTTAATGAAAATTAAAACCCTAATTGTAAGAGAGATAAAAGAAGACTTAGTTGATTTCACAATAAATATTGAAGTGTTCTACACTGGAAGTCTAATAAACAGAAGAGGGTACTATCAAAATCAAACACAAAAATCCCGGAACTATCGGATATGCCAAGACTAGGGCACCTAGAATGGGGTGAGGGTTCCTAGGTGTTGAGACCTATGTTAGG
The DNA here is from genome assembly GCA_018340775.1 of Taxus wallichiana var. yunnanensis. NCBI lineage: Eukaryota > Viridiplantae > Streptophyta > Pinopsida > Cupressales > Taxaceae > Taxus > Taxus wallichiana. Next base: position 735,657,787 of record CM031238.1, on the reverse strand, counting down.
CACCTTTGAATACATAAGAGCTAAAAATATAGTATTTCCTTTGTCACAAGGTGGTCGTTAACCTTCGTAGTTGGTCATCTATGTGTCATTGGATGATCGTTGTATTCGCTTGCCAGAACTTGTAAAGAGAGAGATGACCTGTAAAACCCAATAACACATCAAATCATAAAAATAAAAACATGTAAATGGGGAGGCATACTGACCTTGGTGGTCACCCAACAGAGTGAAGTTACAACCGAGCATTGTACTACATTTTAGACTCCATGTAGTTCTTGTACATGTGTGTAGAAATCATTCCCTATGTAGCTCTTGTGTAAGATGCACTTGATAGTGAGTGATATCTAGATGTAGTAATGTAAATATATGTGTGGATGTCAAAATGAACTTCTCTTTCTATGTTTGTATGCATAAAATGCATTCCCTTATCCCTTAAGTGAAAGTTATATGGATGCTTTAACGCTCTTAGAATTCCTTTGGATGCAACCTTAAATGGTGATAATAGACTTGTTGAGGAGAAAAATTGTCAGGTGGAAAAACGTGTGGATTTATTGACAATGCTCTAGGAGCCTAAGTCCCTCTACTTAACCGGTGTAGCTTCCGTCTATGCATGTGTGAGAAAATGTATATTTATGTGGTGGCCTTTCGACCGAGGATCCAACAAGGGCATTTCACTAACCTTGCGGCAAAGCTAGAAATTGATTGCTAGAGAGGAATTTGTCTAGAAGTGGGAAATGGAGTGAGAATATGAGGTAGGGGAACTAATGCTGCAAGTAGAAAATCAGATTCCTACACACACTAGTTAGAAACTTCATCACATGCATTCATGAGAAGAAACAACTCTGTAAATAACAACAAGACCAAATAGAATTTATTGATCATAAAGTATCAAGAAACCCCTTAGTCAAAGAAATATAGAAAATCCTTCTTCTTGTATTGATTGCTTAAACAAAAGTTGTACATAGTGTGGGAATGGAAGAAATTTGAGAGTGGAGGAAAGTAGAAGAAAATGGCTATCTCCTTTGCTTTCTCTAAGTACAATGCACTCTTGATTTTACAAGATCAATTGCCAACCTTTTGAAATGGGAATGGCTTTACAATTTATAGAATAAGAGGTGACTTATCATCTACATCATAATGGATTTTCATGTCCTTGTGCAACTTAAAACTTTTCAACTTCCTAGGACAATATTAAGTCCCTTTTTATAACATAAAGGTGACTTATTACATTAGGAACATTAAGACATGAAAAAGTGCAACCCAACGTAAAATTAGAATATTGGAAAGTGAGAGAAAATTGGGGAAGAGGAGAGAGAAAGAGAGAAGAAGAAGAGGAGGTGTCATTCTCGATGAATTTTGTTGATCCTTGTTGATGGATAGCTCGATGCGACTAAGTTTTGAATGTCCCATTGTGCCAAACTTGCTCTTTGAGTGCAACCTGCTATTCTTAAAATATGACCCCATGCTCTATTATTGTGGGACATATCACCCTGTCTTACTCCCATTCCACGTTCTAAACGTTCTACCATATTCCAACCTCCTCTGCTCCCGAGATATTGCTATTTTTACAACACATTTCTATTTTTAGCATGTTGTTATTTGAGGACCTACTATTTTGGGAAAAAGTCATTTTTCTGTCTTCCTTTCTATTTTACCCTTTTTCGATTGTCTTGAGTGATCGAACTTGCAATTCAGTGGGGATTTCCATTTATAGCATGTGAGGAAGTATAACATATGTTATTTTTATTAAATGGTGAAAATGACCTCTATTTGTGATGGGAACAACTATTTTGGATTCGACTCTTTGTCATGAACTCGTGCTCCAATTTTCATCATGATTCACTTTCCAGAAATATTAGAAATGACAAATGAAAATTTATGTCTAGTAAGAGATTTGGGTATGGAGCTACTAGGGTAGAATACTGATAAAAATTTAGTCCTTCATATCTTGAGAAATTGGAAACTTCATTGTGCAAAAACTAGTTTGAGAGAAACTAGATTTTTTGGAGCCCTTCCCTCTGAATTTTGGATGATTTTTCCTATTTGGATCTTTGGTAATTTGAAATGTTTTTTGAAGAGGGAATAATTCTCATAAAAACACATTCCTCCATATCCCTAAAAAATAGGGAATTCATGGTACAAAAACTAGCTCACGCGAAAGTATATTTTCAACGATCATTCCCTCCAATTTTCACACGATTTCGCCCATTGGAACCTTGAGAATTGAAGAGGTAGCTCGCTGAATTTTTTCTGTTACTATGTCATGGTGGCCATTAATGGAGCTTGAAAGTTCTAGGTATGGTTTTTTTCTCTATTTGCAACAAAATAAATTCCATAGCGATAGATTTTTGCTTCTGGTGCTTCACGCGATATTTTACTTCAATCAACGACGGTTTGATAGGAAATTAAAATTTGTTCTTCGTGGAGCCAGAAGTGAAATTTATTTGTTGTGAGAATTCCTTTCTAAAAATTGGAGGTTTGAATATGATTTTTTAATTTCCTTTAAGAGAGAAAAACTCAGCAACATACGGTTTGTCAATCCGTGCACCGGTTTATAAGATATCTTCAAATCTTTGTTTTATGGCAATGGGGATTTCCACCGTTCTTCATTTCTTCTTCTTATCTCGATGAATTATTATTATGATACTTGTGTATCACCATGGGGTAGAGGATTTTATTACTTTGGTGAAGCTGGTTTGAGCTTTGACAATGGTGGAGTGGTGGACTGGTGTTCTCTACAACTTTCTTTTGGTAATGGAGAAGCAGTTAGAAGCAGCAAGAAGCACCTAACAGTTAGAATTTTTTCAAATTTTGGAGTTGGATTCGGGTGAATTTTTTTTTCCTTGTTTTCCATAACCTGAGGGATGTGAGGAACATCAAATTCCATGGTGATCAAGAGGAGGACACATGTCCTTGATCCGACGACAGGGAATTTGAGCTCCAAAAATGCACTTGGGGGTTGAACTATCAAAACTAAAGGTCACATGAGGGTCCCAGAGGTCACATGGGGGATGGTAACATTTTTCCAAGGTTTATGTACCTAACCTCAGGGATGTTGGGGACATAAAATCCCTCCAGGCTCTTGGTGCTGACACGTGTCCTCCCGAACATTGACTAACTCCCGAACCTGTCTCAAGAGGGTAGCTTGGAGCGACAATAACTTGAGCTCTCGGTGGAATTTCTAGGTGAAATTTTATATGATCCTGAGTGTAAATGAAATTTTTAATCCAATGGTTGAGGTATTATGTATTGATTCTTCCATTTGATCCCTTAAAAAATAGATTTTTATTTGGTACTGACTTGTGCCGAGAAAAACTACCTACAAACCCTATGCGCCAAAGTGTTGTGAAAAATATGATTTCATTATCTTGTAGACCTTGGAATTCTATTTCTTTCAATGTCTTTTTTTCTCCCAAATCCACTTGGAGCTCCCAAAATCTTCTTCGAAGCTCAACAGCTATTTTAGTCCTATAAACCGCCTAGGCTTGTAAACCCTATTTTTTATTCAAACTGCTCCAAGTATTTCAAAACTTCCCCAAACCTTCCAAAATCATTTCCATGATGTTCTAATATTTTCAATTCACCTTCATGTTGAATTTTTCCATTCTGTTCTACTCCAGGGGTTTGATCCAGTCATGGGAAGGCCAGCGATATTCCTTTCTGTGATTGCCTGAAATTTACATTTTCAATGAACTCCTAAAATCACCTAGGGGACTGATTTGACTTTCCTAAATCACCTAGGGGGATGAGATAATGTTTTTCAAGGGGTCACTAGACTAACTAGGTGGAATTGATGTGCCTGGGAATGACACAACATGCAAATTTTGGCACATGGGTATAGTTGTCGTCTTGGAAATTTTAAATCTCCTGTTGCACATTTGCACGACAATAAGACACTTGGAGATTGGTCCCTTATTATGGTCACATATATTTATATTTATATGATTCCCTTGGTTAAATTTCACAATTAACAACTGGAAGGCCGAAACATAAGAAAATAATATGTCTAAAATATAAAAGAGACCCAAAAGAGGTGAGTAATATAAAGAAGATTCTATGTGCCCAAAAGGACGAGGGTGCACATGAACTAAAATCCTATCTGGGTGCTAGTCTCTAGATTCATAGAAGACAAATCAAGTAAATTTTAGAATGGGTTGTAGGGTGTGAGAGGTTATAAAGAAGACATGAAACACAAACAAAAGGCCAAAGATAGATTTTAATTGCTAGTTTTCTCACTTAGGAATCATATGAATAGTAGTATGTAATTAGGACCTATAAATGTACCCAACGTGTGTGATTTAGTTTCTACATTTTCACCCACTTTATGTTGTTGAGTGAACACTTGATAACATAAAGCAGTTCATAATTTACGTACCTTATTTCCTTGTAGATCAAAGGTGAAAGCATGCCAAGGAGACAATAAAAGCGTGGAGTGATAAAAAAATGAAGCATGGATGCTAAGAAAGAGAAAGTGACCCTAGGGGTGAAAGCATGATGTGTGTACCATGTCGTACCTATTGTTGTTGTAGCTTGTGTTGTACTTGATAATGTTACTTCTTAAAAGGATGGACCTGCTAAAAAAAAGAAAAAGAGTATTCAAAGTTGTGTATATGAAAAATTAGATCCAAATATGTAAAGTAGTAAAAGGAAAGTGTGAACCTAATCTATAAGGAGTGAAAATGATAGAAAATTTTCCTTAAAATGTTGTAGAAGAATAAGTTTTTGGGTGACCTCATGCCAAGAGTGATTGTTTTGGGTGATTTCATGCCAAGTGTGAGTTGTTGGGGTGATCTTGTGCCATACCGGAAGAGTGTTCGGGAAAGAGGTATTTTTTTACTCTCCATCCATGACTATTTCCCAAAGTTTATACACCACTATAGATAGTGTGATCCTACTTGGTTTCGTATTTGATCCAATTTGATCCAAGTATAAAAACAAGAGAGAATACATTATGATTTTGGAGCATTGTGCCCATGATGTGAAAAATATCGCAAAATTGTAAAAATTGTGCAAATACGAGAAAGTAATTGTAACTACCTCCTGGTCATAGGTTCCGGGAAGGGTCGGGGAGCGTCTAGGTGCTCATATTTGTATCTAGGTGTTGACATCTATGCTAAATTGAGGAACCAAGTCGGGATCTATGCTAATGTGTAATCTAGAAAAGAAAAAGACAAAGTAGACTACGAAGTAGGTTTCAAACATGGGACATCACTCGCAATGTCACAAGACAATCAGGGATGAAGCGGCTAAAATCATACAAGTAATGAACAAGCAATACATAGGGCATAGCCCGCAAAAAATGGCATACAATAGAAGACGAGGGAAAACAAAGTAGCAAACAACCATGGTGGAAAATATTTTTTACAAAGAAAATGTTGCACATGAAGCACCCATTAGCAATGTAGAAATATATAAATTATGTCAAGACGTGTGTATATTGATAGAGTAGTGTTTTAGTAAGAATATAAAGTAATATAAAGCAAAATAATAGCACTTGATATGTGTAAGATTATAAATGTAGATTCCCGGGAGCCTCGGTCATGACCGGTAAGAGTTAGAGTGCCAAACATCCATGATGAGTGTAAGGATCTATAGGAAAGGATACATTCACAACTAAATATCAAGTGAACTCTTATTTGTATATAGAAAATATAATAACATATGATGTATCTATCTATCATGTGAAATAAAGCGTACATGTAAGCATAAGGAAGAAATAATAAATGTGACTAAGATATGCAATATGGTGTGAATGAGTGAGATGGAATGGAATGCAAAGTGTATGTGATAGGGGCAGCGTGCCCCCCTGAGTAAATGTGGATGAGTATGAATGAGATGAGATTCATTAATAAAAGACCCCTTGACAATCAAGAATGAACCACAAAAAAAAACTGTCATCAAGAAATGATGTGAATTGTGCACTATAAATATATGATCAATGAAGCATAGAGCATAAAGAGTGTAGAATATTTGAGTGTGGTAAGGTTCATTTTAGATGTATACCCTCACCAGTCTAGTATGAAGCATGGAACTAGAGTGCATCATAGGTTAGTGAGTGCAACATGTAAAATTAGATGCCATAAATATATATTGTGAATGTGCAGAGTGTAAAGTGTTTAGGATGTATGATAGTAGATGGTAAAAAGAGATGTCATAAGTTCACGGAGTGTGAAGTGTGATAATGTGATGCTAGTATGTTGTTCCGTGGAGCACAAAGCGTAAAATGTGTAGTGTGTGAGGTTAGTGGATGTAATATGCCCTCAATAGTCAAGTGTGAACCTTAGCAAAAAAATTCATCATAGGGTAATCATGATACAAAGTGTATCAAATGGTTTGAAAGTGCTAATAAAGATAAATCATGAAGCATGGAGCTTTAATTTTTATAATAAATGCTAGAGACAACTGATAGCTATAGAAGGGGAAGTAATCAAGATGCCCCCAAATGTGCCAATGATTGATATCTATGTGGTGACGTAAGAGATACCATGCCATTGTCGAGAGAGTGTTATATGTGTCTTGATAAGAGAGAGAACCAACAAAATGGTAGCTAGAAGAAACAATAGGACCATACATTGGAGGAAGAGTTTGAAATGTGTCCTGGTCATCGGTAGGAGTACTTGCTTTGACAAAAAAATGGAATGGAAGTGGAGTAGGATGGGGAGGAATCTTAAATAGTGGAATTCGAAAGATACCATCTATAGTTTTCTAGTCTTGCTTAGTTTGACTTGCTAATGTGGTATAAGACTTGATAGGATGAGGTGATGGAGGAAAAACCTTTAGAGGTGATTGCTTAGTTGGAATGGTTTGCATAGGTGGTGCTTGAGTGACCAAAGATGGAACATTAGAAGTGATAGCATGATTCTCATTAGACATAGATGAATCATATTTAGGAACCCAATGAGATTTAGCAATTGGATATGGGAATGTATTCAAATGTTGTGTAGTGAATGAGATAAAACCCTAATGCTCAAGGTGTTTGATTCTTCATTGTAAAGCATAGAAATCATTGTCATTATGTCCATTGATTTGATGATACTTACAAAATGGGAGACCTTGATAGTTGGTGATCTAATAAGGAGGATAGCAATGAATAGCAAGTAAAATTGATCAATTGATTATTGAGGAGCACTAAAATAATTTTGTATTTCTTAGCATTATGATCAAACTCAAGAGGTGTAAGAAGTGGTAAGACTTGGGGTTCACTGATATGCACACATGTAGAAGACATATGATTATAATGAGATGTAGAAGAAGAACTAATATGATATTTAGAAGTATCCTTAAGATGTTGAATTTCATATTTAAGAGATGTGATCATGGTTTCCATAGCCTGACGTTTATCTTGGAATAAACAATGTAAAGCCTAAATTGATTTGCAAATAGATTGATGGGGTGTGATATCTAGGTAACTAGGGTCATTAGAGAGATGATCGGAGAGGGAACTTTTTGTATGTGACATATCAAGACGAAGGAAAATAGCATGTATGAATTTTTGGAGAGCCTCTTTGTAAGATGGGTGCAATTAAGTAAATCTATATAAGGGGCTTTGATAAGCTTTAAAATCCACAAAAAAATACTAGATAGAATGAGAAAATGAAGATCCAAGAGTGTTTAAATGACAGTTCACCAAACGATTTACCAAAACTTGTATTATGTGTTAAACCCTAGATATTGTAGAGTAAAAAATGTACACAATGAATAAAATTTTCTCGATATAAGAGGACACAAGAAATAATCTAATGAAAATTAAATTCCTAAGTACAAGAGAGAGAAAATAAAGCTTAGTTTATTTCTCAATAAATCCCAAAGTGTTCTGGACTAGAAGCGCTAAACAAGAAGAGGAATTGTCGCAATCAAATACAAAAATCATGGAGCTGTCAAATATCTTTGGGACTAGGGAGCATGTAATGGGGCAAGGGCATGTAGGCGCTAGAGACCTCTGTTGGTCACTTGTGACTACGCAATAGCTCAAAATTTGGTTTTCCTTTTTCCCAAGGTGGTCAATAACCTTCTTATTTGGTCACTGTGTGTCATTGGATGATCGGTGTATTTACCGTAACTGCAAAGAGATAGAAATCCTACAAAACACTAAAAACATCAAATCCTAAAAATAACAAAGATACAAATGAGGATTTGAACTGACCCTAGATGTTACCCGATAGAGTGAACTTATTATCAATCATTACACTACATTTTAGACTCCATGTAGTTCTTATGCATGTGCGTAGAAATCGTGGCCTAGGTAGTTTTTACACAAGATGCACTTGATAGTGAGTGATAGCTAGATATAGCAATGCAAATAGATGTGTGGATGTCAAAAATAACTTCCCTTCCTATCTGTGTATGCAGAAAATACAATCTCTTGTCCCTTGAGTGAAATCTAGATGGATGCTTTGATGCTCTTAAATTTCCTTTTGATGCAACCTTAGGTGGTGATAATAGATGCTTAAAGCTTGGTCCTTTATTATGGTCATATAAATTTATATTTATATGATTCCCTTGGTTGAATTTCATAATTAACAACTAGAAGGTGTACCCATAAGAAAATAATATTCCAAAAAGATAAAATATACCCAAAAGAGGCAAGTAAGATAAAGAATAGTCGAGGCACCTAGAAGGGACGGGGGTGCCATGGCACTAGCATTCTTTCGGGTGTTGGTTTATAGAGTCATATAAGATAAAGAAGTAAAGTGCTGATTGGGATATAGGGTGTGAGACATCAAAAATAAGACATGAATCACGGAAAAAACACCAAATATAGTTGTTGATTACTAGTTTTATCGAGTTAGGAATCATATGAATAGTAGTATGTGATTAGGACCTAGAAATGTACCCAACATGCATGATTTAGTGTCTACACTAGATTTATGGTCTTCATAAGAATATGCTCTTGAGGGCATTTCTCTTAAAGTGTGTGAAGTTGTTACTCATTCTAAAATATAAGATCATAAATAAGTTCAAGAGGTCATCTCTGTAGTTGAAAGGTGTCAAGAGCCTATAATGGTAATAGTGTTTTTTAAAGGTAAAAGTGGTCTCAAATGAAGATTGCTTCAAATTAAGGGTTGATGATGTTATAATAAGGTTCAAGAAGTAAATATTTTTCCTATAAGAAGGTATAAAATCTTGAGATAACTTTCATAAATAATCAATATAGTATGAATAGGGCAATATGCATTTTTCCAAAGTTATCTTTAACCACAGTCATCAAGGTTGTTGATAAAAGAAGCTTCTCATTCCAGTGGGGAGTAGGGGAACATCATGAATTTTAGTTGTTGAGCTTCAAGTAGTCATGGTGGCCATTTCTCTGTGGATAAAATTTAACAAATCCTTGAAATCATTCTATGATAATCATGTGCGTAGGTGTATTTCTCATCTCATGAAGCTTGAAAGGATTGTGTTTGTCTGTCATTACATTATGTCCTATTTTAGTCTTGTTTGGAAGAACTCGAAGTGTTTTGATTTGGTGTTCTAAGTATTAAAGGAAGCATTTCCTTTGGTAATCTATCATGAAAAAGTCACCATGATCTGAAAAAGAAATCAAGGCATGAATATTTACATCTAGTTTTGTTTTCAAAATATGAGATATGTTTCCAAGTATGGGCATGTGGAGGACTTGGCCTAAGATGTATTGAGTTAGGAATTGGTAGATAAAGGTTTGTGATGATAAGAAAAAATAATCCATGATCATATACAAGTTTATACATCATAAATTATGTATGAAGAAGGATAAATCACTATTATGATTGTCAAAGACCAAAGATAAGATTCTCGGTTTGTATGAAGTATGTTAAGTCGGTGCATGAATTTTTGAGTATGTGGTATGGTATCAAGTAGGTGTGAAGGGACATGATAATTTTTATAATTACATTGTGCCTTAAAATATTAATCTATTAATTTTGGTTGCAGGAATTAGAACATTATGATAGAGATACCAAAACATGAACAATGTTACTTTTTTAGATGGATAAACATGAGTCTAACATTGTAGTTGTATACTCATGTTTAATTTAATAAAAAATTAATTAAATCTAATTGCAGAGTAATTGATATGGTAAAATACAGTAAAGATACAAATGTTAAGCACTCAAGAAATGCAAAAATATAAGTAAATGAGAGAGATAAATTACTTAGTTTATTCTGTGTGTCTGGAACTGATCTATGAAGTGTAAAGTGTTGGAAAGGATGCAAACGTCATAAATTCTCCCTTTTAATTCTAGAAACTAAGAATGACCCCGGACATGGGCTCTGGTATAGGACCGAGGTGCCAAGAGTGCTGGTGACTAGTCCTAGGTTTCGATGACTATGCAAAGGCTCACTATCTATTTTCTTCTATGTCATAGGGTTTCACCGTTATTTTCTATCAGTCACCTAATATTTAGTCTTTGATCGCGAGGGTACCTATAACCTACAAAAAAAAAAACTATCTACCTACACAATCTCACAAACACATCAAATTGAATGAAATATGCAATATGTGAAGTCAGACTAACTTCGATGGTTACTCGATGAGTGAACTTATGACCGGGCGCTTCACTACATTTCAGACTCCATGTAGTTCTTTATGCTTATGTTTGAAATAGTGTCCTTAGGTTACCCTCACGCCAATGACGCCAAGATAACAAGCTATAGCTAGATAATATGTAAATGTGTGATATGGAATTTAGTACTTCCCTTTCATATGCAGTGTATGCAGCCCAAAAATGCACTCCCTTTGATGGTAGTGATAGTATTTAGATGTGATTACCCCTTATAATTTCCATTAAATATAATAGTGTGTATGTTGTGTACATATATAAATATATTGTTTGAATTTTGACACTAGTGACATGAAAGGATGACTATGAGCTTGGGATAATGATAAGAAAACTAAAAAGGCCAACCAAAAATGTCAAAAAGTGTAAAAAGAACAAAGAGGGAAGAGGTTCCCATAATGGATAGAAGTGCCTTGGGCACTAGTGTCTATAGTAGGCGTTGGTATCTTGGGATAAATGACGATGGATGTGAAAATACGAGATAGATATGGATCCATGTGACCTAATCAGAACTAGATACGAGAAATGAATGATGTGAGAGAGAAAGACAATATAAACAATCAAAGCAAGTAGATGGACAAAATATTGTGTCACCAATGAATACTTTTCTTACTTAAGATTCATGCATATAAAAACATACTTGACGGTATAGTAAAATAGTAGTACGTGCATGATTGTGTGTCTACATTTTACCCCTCTTTATACTATTTGAATGAAATTCAAGTAGTGTAAAAGAAGTAAGGAACATACATGTATAGAGTTTCAAGAAGCCATGTTGCAGTGTGTGTAGAATGTAAGTACTTGTAGCATGACAAAGCATGGATCAATGCTTCAACCCATGTGGCATAAATGGAGATAAAAAATTGTCTTAAGGAGCACTTTGAGAGATAGTTGAAATGATTTGAAGATTTTGGAGATTTTGAATTGTTTCCAAAGGAGATTGAAGAGGTTGGGAGTTATCAATTCCCAAACCTGATTTTTTTGAAAATAAGATTATTTGGGCATCCTGCTATTTAGAGAAGTTTTTACTTTCATACTTTAAATTAATGAAGTGAAATAACAAAAATAAAACCAACCTCAAAAGACATGAGGTTTACCGATAGCCGTAAAGATGGATGTTTAAATTGATGTTCAATTAAAGTTGATCAAGTCCGGATGAATGTAAGTCTTCATGTCCTACAAAGGAACTTGTGCTCAAAGACACTAAACGAAGCGATTAGATAAATGGATAGGTGAGCTTCTCGGCAAAGGCCAATTCTAGGAATCCAAAGGGACTTCCTTGGAGGATGTTAGCTCGCTTTTAGAAAATTAAGTAGATTTGAAAAAGCAATGATATAGATGAAGATAAAGATATACAATCAACGTAGATATGTAGATAGAAGATGAGAAGCTCTAGAACTCCATATGAATGGGAAAGTCCTGAGCAACTTTGAAAGTGGCCCAAGCGAGGGTAGATGCAATCTAGACACATTCAAAGTAGTCATACCAAAAATCCTCGGTCTCTTTTTCGATCTCGTGAAGGAATTCAAATTGATCCTCAATGTCTTGATCAATATCAAAAAAACGGATTGCACAAAGTGTGAGTTCATGTAGAATGTTGTATTGTTCCCAAAAGAATGGATGTCGAACTATTGGAAGGCTGTAAATACTGGTAATTGGATGTGATCAGCTAGGAATTTCCATATAACAAAGAGTCATGCTTGGAAAAACAATTTTAAATGCAAAGGATTTGATAAAAACTAATGGGAAGATGATAAGTTGATAAAATGGTAAATTTGACATGAATCGCCAATGATCTAGGTAGATTGTTGGTGATTAGGTGAATCACTAACAATTATTGTGATTTTTGACAGTTTAATAAAAATGAAAGATTAAAGCTACAAAATGATGTTTCTGACTAATTTAAATACTTATTATGATTGATAAAATATAAACAAGGATAAGAGAAGTACCTTGAAATGTTTTGAAGCTAAAAGATGCCTCAAATCTTGAATGGAAAATATCTTAGCAGATTGTGTATGTTGTGATGAAAAAATGATCCCCAAATGCTTGAAAATGCTTGATGGAAACTTAATGGTGCTTGTTGATGTTTGATAATTTTGTGTACGAAAAAGAGATATAAGATGTTGGATCGAGATTGAAAATTTGAGGCTCCAAAATTCCAATGTTGAAGATCTTGTAGGGAGAGTTGAAAGCTCATATTTATAATCATTGGTGATTCAACTGAGATTCGTATTTTTCGGGATAATAGGTGCTAAAGTGGTTAAAACCACTTCTAATTGAGGTTTTTGGTTTGGAGTTTGGGTAAATGGTTGAGGGGTTTTGAATGATGAGGTGAAGGGGTTGAAATGGTTATAATATTGTTTGACTTGGTTTGTCTTATTTGTTTTTGGATTTCAAGTGGTTTTAGGTAGTTTTGGAGGGGGTAAAGGTGGATTTTACAACTGTAGATAATCTTTATGGAAGTAAAATATGATAGAGGATTTTTAGACTTAGGATAGGGAGTATATGAATGAGATAGTGATTTTGATTAATGTAATAGTGGAGATAATGTAAGTGATGAAGGAGAATGATGAGTGTGAATTTTGAGTGTCTACATTTGCCCATTTTTGTCGAGTAGTTTTGGGTTAGGCAAAGTGCTAGAAAAAAATGATGATATATTGATTTGTATGGGTGATCCCCCCTCAAAATGGGGTGAATGCAGCGTAGTGTAAGGAACACCAGTTTGATAGGTTGGTTGGATAAGTTTGGCATGTGTTTTGTTAAAATTTTCCCCACGTCGTGGTGCCAAATCGAGGCATGCTACCATGGAATCAAGTGATAGGGAACCAAAGGGTCCATTTCCTATGGACATATGATCTGTAAAGGTAGGCTATAAGGATGGGGAAGTAAAGTGATGGGGATCCAAAGGGCTCGCATCCCAAGAGATATGACATATCCCGAGATATTTTTTTATCGATAGGTAATATTTCAAGAATTGGGGTCCTTTTAAATGAGACAATGTGTTTGAAAATGGGACAAATTGATGTTGATTTTGACATAGTATAGATGAATTTTAAAATGGGGTGAATTGCTAGCAATTTTGGAAATTGACATTGCTGATTGGGATGAATCTTGATGATTGCCATGAAATTTTTGGGGGCTATAAAATTCGAGGTTGGTTATGAATAATTCATCATTGTGACCCAATTTGTGTGATTTGAGAGAGTGATTAAGCTAAAATGTGGTGATTACTAGTGATGGCGTCTTCGAGAAGACATAAGAGGCCCACACATGTAGAGGCGAGTCCTAAATTTTTTTATTTTTGATGAATTTTTGTTAGTTGTTTTCTTTTTTGTCATTTTATCATGTACGAAGGTCCTAATTTTGAAATTGTCAAGCAATTCAAGGAGATCACAGGTGATTTAAGTGAATCACTAGCGATTGGTTTGATTTATATTCAATCGAGGTTTTTATTAGTGACCCGTGTTTTGGATAAAGTTTTTAGATGTTGTGATAGTGAAATGTATTCTAATGTGGGTTTTTATGTGCAGGTGGATGTGAAGTTGACCCTCCGAGACAAGATACCATTTATTTTAGAGGAGGTGTGGGAAAAATGATGAGATGATGATTGGGCCCATGTATAGCTAGTGGGTTTTGTGAGGATGAGGGATTACAGGTAGATTCATAGATGTCACGGTTTGCTGTTGGAATTGATGGAGAGGTGGGATATTGCCACTTGTACTTTTTGGTTACCAATAAGAGAGATTACTATTACAGTGGAGGATATTCATAGGATCATGATATTTCTAGTTCATAGAGTGGGTATTTATATTATTGATGAGTCCGAGAGAGAGGGTGTTATGAGGAGGTTGTATGGGGATGAGGCAAATGATGTGAAGTATGTGTTAGGAGATTTTCTTATCAGTATTTATATTTTCCATTGAGAGAGGGGTGCACATGGATGACAATGATGATGATGGCTATTTCATGTTTTCCCTCCATGATTCTAGAGGAGGTAGGTTCCCATGGATGATGACAGAGTAGTATACGAGATGATGGAGCATCGAAATATCTTTGAGTGGGAACTAACACTACCAACATAGACATATAGAGAGTTGTGGGCTTGGAAATTCCACAAGAGGTTTGGTATTTATGTGGCATTCTTGTTACATTGTTGGGAATACGAGCATGTATCCATTTCTCATTTACAGGGTTTTCCATGGGGTGGAGTGAGTGATAGGCATGCTAGTTTTATGAGATGGAGAGAGGATAAGTGTTGATCATGGAGGATGAGGAAGGTGAGCTACTATAGAGATATTTTGATAGGATTACAAGTGGGTGATGTGATATGGAGGCCTTATCTAGAGTTTCTTAAGTGGTCGGGATTTGAGGACAAGCTTTTTGAAACACAACAAGATTTGTGGGTACAGGATAGGTAGGTAGGGGAGTATGAGATGGTTATATTCAGCCTTGTCGGATGGGAATTTTCTTTGATACATGATGTACTTAAGGATCCAATACCTTATAGATGAGAGGAGGGAGATTTAAATACTCCCAAGGTAGTTGTAGGTCATTCGTTTGTGATAGTAGAGGAGTAGGGAGCTATGGGTCTAGATGAGGATGGGGAGTTAGTTCCTATTGATGATGTTGGGGTCACTGTTGACTACATTTAGTGGTGGTCGAGGCGAATGTTGATTTTGAGAGAACATGATTGATTCAGAGTTGGAGAGGAGGGTACGTTAGGAGGTGGTGAGAGGGCATAGGAGGTGGTGACTATTAGTGATGATGGTGATGATGATGGGGATGAGGGGTACTTGGCAGCCACGGTGACATAGTTGACAACCAATAAGGCCACAGTGGAGGCTGAGAGGGATAGTCTGAGGAGAGAGAGAGATGATTTGATTGGGGTGAGGGATATATTGATTGGAGAGAGAGATAGTGTCATATTTGAGAGAGATGGACTCAGAGCATAATTGGCACAAGTGGTAGTTGATCAAGATCAATATCATCAGCATCGGGATAACTTGAGGAAGGCCCTAGGAATTACTAGGTCTTTTATATTAGGTACAGAGTTGACAACATGTGCTTAAGTTGCTAGTTAGATGGGAGCACCTTTGGGTATGATTATTGTTGCTCACTATCAGCCCTAGCATGTAGAGTTGGCATATTATAAAGATATAGTTATACATGACTTTGCGTATGTTATATTATATGTGGATCATATAGCACAATGAGGAGCAAAGTGTCGGTGTGAGTGCAAGTAGTGTAGGCCAGCCACCTCGGGGCTATATGGAGGAGTTGGTGGTGGTGGGGGTACTCGGGAGGTGATGGGAGTGCTATCTTTTTAGTTATTTCCTAAGATATCTCTAGTTTACTACGAGTGGTTATGTGTATTTGGATTATGGATTTTTATGTGTATACGACCCTTTATGAAGCATTTGATGTATATGATGGATGGATACTTTTGATGATTTATTTGGGACTTCAATTATCTGTGTGTGTGTGTGTGTGTGTGTGTGTGTGGGTGGGTGGGTGTGTGTTATTTGGCCTATTTGATTTATATGCGTTGATTATGATATATGTGTTGATACATGTGTTTTAATGTTTTCTTTAATTGATGTGTCTATGAGTTTTTAAATATGGAAAATGTGAAAATGTTAAATGTCATTTGGATGATGGTGAATTTAAGATGTGATCAAAAGGTTAATCAAAATGTGTTCTATCTTTTTGAAGTAGGAGTAAAAAATGGAATGATTTCTTTTAATATGGATTTGATACATACGTGATGGGTATAAAAATGTGAAATCACTTGCACTTTTAGCCTTAATAATGTTAACACAATACTATCGGTGGGTAGTGATACATGGAACCTAAATTATAGAGATGAAGTGATTAGAAGTACCTTCCTAGGACATGAAAGGAGTTTGACATGTATAGGTCATGTGGGGAAGAGGGTTCTCCTTTTAACAGTTTCATTGAGAAATTCCCTAGCTATAAATATTTTGATTTTTAACACAAACCGATCAATGCAGGAAGTTTTCTTGGAAGGGAAAGTTGATCGATGCGGGAAGCTTTCCTAGGATTATATCGATACCTTAAATTTTTGAAGTTTGATCGATGCAGGAAGCCTTTGTACATGGGTAGCTATCATTTAAGGGAGTGGTCTAAAAATTTGTACTTTTGACTTATACGAGATAGCTATCCTTCAAGGATTGGTCTATGATTTTGACTGGTAGTTATCCTTTGAGGGATTAGTCTACTTTTATTTTTGATATTTGAATAGATGTACTTCGAGGGATTGGTCTATTATATTTTTTTGAATTTTAATAGGAAGCATCCATAAGTATTTTTGACTATATTTTGAGATTATGCCAAACCCTAATAGACCGTTTCAAGGAGGGAAGAAGAAATGTGTACTCACACTACACATGTGTACTCCACAACATGTTTTATATTTTGAAATATAGGTGAATATTTGAGAATAACATAGATATGTTGGATGATATTCAATGGTATCAATAAAAGGGAGTTTATTTTTATGTGAGGGGTGATCCAATATTCAAACAACTCTGGATACTTTGGAGTTGTCGATTAGTTATTAAGTTTGTAATGGGATGAGGGCTCCTAAAGAAGCCATAGTATTTGTAAATTTGTTGGAAAATAGTGGAATTTTTTAAATGGTGTAATGATCAAAGGCTCCAAGGAGAAAATCAACATCGGCTTTAGATTTTTGTCGGATCTCATTTTTACCCTCATATGCTCATTTGACTTGATTGATGATGAGTTGCAAATCTCCATATATTTCTAATATTTGGACACCTATTAGAATAGTGGTTATAAGACCCATGATTAAAGCTTCGTATTCTACCATGTTATTAGCACATTAGAAGTTAAGTTTAAATGATAGCGAATAGGAATCCCCTAGGGAGGTATGATGACAATACCATCCCCTCCTCGTTGCTAGAATTTTGATCCATCAAAGAAGAGGGTCATTTTTATCAGGGTAAATTCATGTTCGTTGATAGTATTGATAGATTTGTCAATAAATTTTTCGTGAGGAAGACGGGTTTCGGGAAGAGGTGCTTCTATAAGTTGGTCTGCGATGTCCTATCCTTTAATGGAATTTTGTGATATAAACTCAAGGTCAAACTCAGTTATGAGCATAAGCCACTAAATTATGCAGTCACTATGGTATGGTTTAGAATAAATGGTTTTAAGTGGTTTAAATTTGGTGACCACATATGTTTTATGATTGAGAAGATAATGACATAATTTGGATGTTGCGAAGTATAATGTACAACATATTTTTTTGGATTCGGTATAATGGTTATCATATTCATTAAGAGTATGACTTATGTAATAAATGGATTATTCACGGCCTTGCTCATCTCAATGGGTGTGCATGGATCCTAAAGCATGATCTTTGGTACATATATAGAGATATAAGGGCTCCCCCTCGCAAGGAGGAATAAGCACATGTGGTGATAGAAGATAGTGTTTGAGTTCATCAAAATCCTTTTAAACATTGAGATCCCATATGAAATCTACATCTTTACATAGAATATGGTGAAATGTTTGAAAATGATCAAATAATTGAGATATGAAACATTAGATAGACTGTAATTTACCTTAGAGACTACATGAGATGTTTGATGTTCAATGGAGGAAGCATTTCAATAGTTACTTTAATTTTGGTTGGATGTACTTCAATACCTCAAATAAACATAATGAACCCTAAGATTTTACTGGTGAGAAAACCAAAAACACACTTAGCAAGATTAAGGAGAAGGAAATATTGGATAAAACGGATGAAGATTGAGTCAAGGACGAAAAGATGGTCTTTTCATTGTTTAGACTTTCCTAAGATATCATCAACGTAATCCTCTACTATTTTGTGGATAAGATCATGAAATATGTATGTCATAGCGTGTTGATAAGTGGCTCCTGCATTTTTAAGTCCAAAAGACATAACATGGTAGAAGAAGCTCCCAAGGGGTAATCAAGGATGTATTATGTTGATTTTTGGTGGCAATAAGGATTTGATATTAGTCAGAGAAGCCATCAATAAGGGATAGCATCTCATGGCCAGATGTTAGGTCAACTAGATTATTGATATTCGAGGAAGGGGAATCATCTTTATGACATGAAATATTGAGATCAATGAAGTCGGTGTAGATGTGTAACTTTCATGAGGCTTTGGTTATGGGTATGATGTTAGAAACCCATTATGGGTAATCAATTGGTATGATGAAATTGGCAAAAATAAGCATTGTAACCCTTCGTTGATAAGGAAGGCCATGATGGGATACATCCTACAAAGATTCTATCAGATGGGTTTTTCATTGGGATAAGTGAAGATGTTATGTATGAAGATATTTGGATCAATACCTAACATATCACTATATGACCAAGAAAAATCTTGGCTATACTTGGATAAGAAGTTGGTGAAATATTTTAACTCTTGCAGATTTAAGGGTGGCCGAATTTAACTATGCAGGTTCTGAGTGGTTCCTAAGCTAACGTCAATAGTGGATTCGTTAAAAAGGGTTGATGTGTAAAGTGGTAAATATTTTTGAAGGGAATGGTCATCTTCTCCCATAGTAGAGAGGATATCTTGATCCTCATGAAAATGAACGATATCGATCTTGAATGAGTCTTCTTAAATCATTTTTAGCAAAATGAGAGGAATCGTCTTGGTTTCGTGATAAGATTAATAATTCAATGGTCCTAAGGATATAGTATTGACTAGAAAACATTGGGTGGGATGGAGATGGTGTCATCTGTGTCCATAGGATCGTCATGTCTTGTGGGAGATAGTGATTCTAATTCTATGATATGCAAGGATGTGGTATGAGAAGATGATTCGATAGAGGGCCTTTTATGTCCTAGCCCATACTTTTCATGCGGTTTGACGAAATGTTGGGAAATCAAATCATGTAATCCTTGTTCATAGTGTCCAAATCCAAAATATTTCCATGCATAATGATGGAGGTACATTCGAGCGAAGACAATGTTATGTAAAGAGTTGAGATTAGATTTAAAATGCATGTGATGGTGTTAATGATTGTATTGCGAAGAGGGATGGTCAATCCCCCCATAGATGAGGTTAGTTTTTAGATATGAGGGGTTATAGTTGATAATGTCTCCAACACTAGTCTCGTACAACAATTGTTTATCTAGTCTTCCATATATTTTAGGTGTGGGAAGTGAGTTAAGCATGAGGAGACAGTACTCCCAAATAGAAATATGTTCCACGAACTCCCGAGGAGGATTCGTCAGGTAGTTTGGATGATGGAATGGATGTCTTTGGTGGATGTATCGTTTGATTATTATTATTTCAGGATGAGAATGTTATTTGGATGGTATGTCATGTTGAAATCATGTGAAAGGATTAGGATCTCAGTAGGGACCATGAATGTCTTACCTTTATGTTCATATTTAAGACATCAGTGAAGTTTCAAAGGGACACAATACATGGTATGTATCCAAGGTCGTCCCAATAACATGTTATACTATAACTCTCCCTCTATGATATAGAAGAGATCAAGAAGAGTTTTGATTCCAACTTTAAGTGGCAGGATTACGTACCTAATGTGGGCACAATTGTATCGTTGAAATCTCGAAGGAGGAATGGTGTTTGAGAAATGATGGTATTGGTAACCAGAGTTAGTTAAAGGTGATGGATGAGATGATGTTGATTGTGGCACCCCATCAATCATGACCCTCTTGATGAGGACATCATTGATTTGAGTGGTAATGAAGAGAGGTAAGTCATGATCCTCAGGTCGAAGTGATGGTATTTTAGTAAAGTTAAAGGAAATAGATGAGGAGGTTTTGAGAGAACCTATAAAATCTATGAAAGAGTGGGGATCATCTGCGGGTACTGATATAGACTAGAGGGCTTTGATCATTGCTTTTTTATGTGAGGGTGATGTCTGAACCATCTCATAAAGTGACATTTTAACAGGATCCTAGTATAATTGTTTAATGACTACTTTTTGTACTGTAGTGGAAGACAAAGGAGAAGAGAGAATGGAGATCTTAGTTTTTATTTTGATGTTTTTTTTGAGGTTTCAGGGGCCATAGGAAAGAAATCTTAGGTTTATCTTTGGACAGGAAGAGGTGAGCTCGGGAGGTGGTGGGATAGCAATAAAGGTTTTTGGTTTATTTTGTTCTAAAGGATTGGATTCATGGGTATGAGCTTGGGTAGTAATGTGAACAACATCAATCTGATGGGGAAGGAGCTTACTCAAGTATTCTTTGATACTAATGAGATGATGTTGTAGGTGATGGGTGAGGTTTCTTTGATATATGTAACTCTAAAGGGAGGAGGCCTTTATCTTCAAGATTTTTAATGGTTGCATGAAAGGATTTACATTCTTCTATAGAGTGTCCAGGTGTCTAATGGTAGTCACAAAAGGCTTCAAAATTATACCAAGAAGGTTTCCAACCTCGAGTGTTGGATGTTTTAAGAGGAGGTAACACTATGAGTGATTTTTGAGGTAGTTTTGAGAATAGATGCATGATGTCCTTTTGATGCAGAGGTTGAAGGAAACGATGTTTATTTTGATTTAGAAGTCATGGCATGTGTTTTTTTAGTGTGGAATTTTTGTTAGTTTGTCGATGAGTAGTTTTTATTGTGTGATGGTGATAGGTAGTATGGATGAGGATGGGGCCCTAGGATAGAGGGTTGATGTTTGGTTCTTTGTATAGGAGTGGTGGAATGGTTTATAATGGTGACTTTTTTAGATGGGGGAAGGAAACTCCAGGGATTACATGGAAGATATTGGGCTATGAAGTCATCATATGAAATTTTCATAACTTGTAATATGGGTTTTTTTAAAGGTGTCTCGAGGAGAGTTTACGGCCGACCGATGGATGAAGGGGTGACAATTGTAGATGAATAGATTTTATTTTTTGGATGTTTCTAATTTTTCAAATGTTGATTCACGGATATTACTAGAGGTGAGTGTGGGTGTGGATTCGGTAACATGCGATGTTTTTTTGATAGTTTTTATGGTGTGATGGGCTTGAACACTGTTAGTTTATAGTTGACTACTCGATGGGGAATGATTCAGAAATAGTTGTTTGAAGACATCAAGGTTCTGATTTTGAGGATCATTAGGGTTGTCTAAATGTAGCTCTCCTTTTTCAATTAGATCCTGAAGGAAGTTACAGAATGAATGAAACCTTTTGATGTCATGATCTTTGACCCTATGGTATTTACAATAGTCATTATATTTGTACCAAGAGGGTTTGGAAACAGAGGTGTCGATAGGATATATGGGTGGAAGAGAGATCACATTAGTGGTAATAATTTTATCGAAGACCGCATTATAAGTATCTCAATAGGGGTATATTTACGTAGGGGCGGGATCATTTGGTGGTCGAACATTCCTTCGGAGCGGATTTAACGACTATGGAATTGGCTGATGACTTGGGTTTATCTTGACTAGAAGATGACTTGGATGGAAAATAATATTTTGGTTTTTTTGGTCTAAGTTTAAATATGCCTTCTTCAAGAGTACGAAGCTCAAGTTTATGGTCCACAATAAATGCTTCATCAAATGTTTGAAATGATTAGATTTGGAGTGTGGAATAAATATGTTTTTGCATGAATGGGAAAATAATTCGATTAATTCTATTTTTGGAGAGAGAATGATAATTGATTGATTATACCCCTCCAGCGGGTTACAAATTAAGTGATGGATTCATCCACAAGTTTT
Organism: Taxus wallichiana var. yunnanensis; assembly: GCA_018340775.1. Lineage (NCBI taxonomy): Eukaryota > Viridiplantae > Streptophyta > Pinopsida > Cupressales > Taxaceae > Taxus > Taxus wallichiana. Next base: position 735,635,550 of record CM031238.1, on the reverse strand, counting down.
TAAATAGGATATAGGTCTATGATAGCGATTTTGTGGGTGATATTTATCGAGAAGTGTTTGAGGAATAGCTAAAGCGAGTTGTGTGAATGAAAAGAGGGAATATTGTGGAATGTTATTATACCAATCTAAAGCAAGTCCTGCAAGGACATCGGGAACGTTCTTAGCATAAGGTCCTGGTCATGAGATATAAGGTAACAAGCATGATGAAAGGCTTGGATGTGCTTCTGAGGGTCCTCGTTTTATAGAATCTAAGAAATTTGGGAAGCTCCCAGTGAGGAGGGTAAGATTTATATGGTACGGAGGGGTGAATAGGTTCGTTACATATTTGTTCATATGATAGTGTAGTCTTGGGACCCATGGAAGTGGATTCAAGGCTGGATATGTGGTTTATTAACACCTATAGAGTTCGATCTGTGGTTTTTGTTGTGTGCTAGATGAGGATGGAATAGGTTGATTAAATGAGAATTGATTAGGTTGCTTTGATATGATTGATATTTTTATGGGATTCTTTCGGAAGGGAATTTTTCTTTGAGGAATATTTGTAGGAATGTTATAAGCGAGGTTGTGAGACTAGTGGTTGTGATGGTTGGAAATATTATTATTCGGAAGGGATGGTTGTATTAAAAGGGGGTAATGATTGTTTTGGTGTGTTTTGAAAGAGAGTATATGTGTGGATAAGGGGTTGTGAATATTGAGATGCTTGTTGAAAGGGGACCAAAGTGAAAATAAGGGGTTGTAATGGTTGTGGGATATTTTGAAGAGGAATAGATATACCGATAAGGGGTTGGGATAGTTATGGATAAGTTTAGGAGGAAGGAAATGATTATGATGGCTGAGGTATGTGTTTTAATATAAGTGGGGTTGAAGATTGTTCGGCCGAGTGAGTACCTTGGTAACAACACTAGTATTGATATGGATGCTTTGATGCTCTTAGAATTCCTTTGGATGCAACCTTAAGTGGTGATAATAGACTGTTGAGGAGAAAAATTGTCGGATGGAAAAATGTGTGGATTTATTGACAACGCTCCGGTAGCCTAAGTCCTTCTACTTAACCGTTGTAGCTTCCGTCTATGTATGTGTGAGAAAATGTATATTTATGTGGTGACCTTTCGACCGAAGATCCAATAAGGGCATTCCACTAACCTGTGCAAAGCTAGAAATTGATTGCTAGAGAGGAATTTGTCTAAAAGTGGGAAATGGAGTGAGAATATGAGGTAGGGGAACTAATACTGCAAGTAGAAAATAAGATTCCTACACACACTAGTTAGAAACTTCATCACATGCATTCATGAGAAGAAACAACTCTGTAAATGACAACAAGACCAAATAGAATTTATTGATCACAAAGTATCAAGAAACCCCTTAGTCAAAGAAATATAAAAATCCTTCTTCTTTTATTGATTTCTTAAACAAAAGTTGTACATAGTGTGGGAATGGAAGAAATTTGAGAGTGGAGGAAAGTAGAAGAAAATTTCTATCTCCTTTTCTTTCTCTAAGTACAATGCACTCTTGATTTTACAAGATCAATTGCCAACCTTTTGAAATGGGAATGGCTTTACAATTTATAGAATAAGATGTGACTTATCATCTACCTCCCAATGGATTTGCATATGTCCTTGTGCAACTTAAAACTTTTCAACTTCCAATGAGAATATTAAGTCCCTTTTTATGACATAAAGGCAACTTATTACATTAGGAACATTAAGACATGAAAAAGTGCAACCCAACGCAAAATTAGAATATTGGAAAGTGAGAGAAAATTGGGGGAAGAGGAGAGAGAAAGAGAGAGAGAAGAAGAAGAGGAGATGTCATTCCCAATGAATTTTGTTGATCCTTGTTGATGGATAGCTCGATGCGACTAAGTTTTGAATGTCCCATTGTGCCAAAATTGCTCTTTGAGTGCAACCTGCTATTCTTAGAATATGACCCCATGCTCTATTATTGTGGGAAATATCACTGTCTTACTCCCATTCCACCTTCTACCATATTCCAACCTCCTCTGTTCTCGAGATATTGCTATTTTTAACACATTTCTATTTTTAGCATGTTGTTGTTTGAGGACCAACTATTTTGGGAAAAAAGTCATTTTTTGTCTTCCTTTCTATTTTACCACTTTTCTAATTGTCTTGAGTGATCGAACTTGCAATTCAGTGGGGATTTCCATTTATAACATGTGAGGAAGTATAACATATTCTATTTTTATTAAATGGTGAAAAATACCTCTATTTGTGATGGGAACAACTAATTTAGATTTGACTCTTCATCACGAACTCGTGCTCCAATTTTCATCATGATTTGCTTTCCATGAATATTAGAAATGACAAATGAATATTTATGTCTAGTAAGAGATTTGGGTATGGAGATACCAGGGTCGAATACTGATAAAAATTTAGTCCTTCATATCTTGAGAAATTGTAAACTTCATTGTGCAAAAACTAGTTTGAGAGAAACTAGATTTTCGGAGGCGCTTCACACCTTGAATTTTGGATGATTTTTCCGGCGGATCTTTGGTAATTTGAAAATTTATTCGAAGAGGGAATAATTCTCATAAAAACATATTCCTCCATATCCCTAAAAAATAGGGAATTCATGGCGCAAAAACTAGCTCACGCGAAAGTATATTTTTCAACGATCATTCCCTCGAATTTTCACACGATTTTTCCCATTGGAACCTTGAGAATTGAAGAGGTAGCTCGCTGATTTTTTCTGTTACTATGTCATGGTGGCCATTAATGGAGCTTGAAATTTCTAGGTATGATTCTTTTCTCTATTTGCAACAAAATAAATTCCATAGTGATAAGTTTTTGCCTCTGGTGCTTCACGCGATATTTTACTTCAATCCGACGACCAGTTTGATAGGAAATTAAACTTTGTTCTTCGTGGAGCCAAAAGTGAAATTTATTTTCTGTGAGAATTCCTTTATAAAAATTAGAGCTTTGAATATGATTTTTGAATGGCCTTCAAGAGAGAAAAACTCAGCAACAGATGGTTTGTCAATCCGTGTAGCGGTTTGCAAGATATCTTCAAATCTTTGTTTTTATGGCAATGGGGATTTCCACGTTCTTCATTTCTTCTTCTTATCTCGATGAATTATTATTATGATACTTTTGTATCACCATGGGGTAGAGGATTTTATTGCTTTGGTGAAGCTTTTTTGAGCTTTGGCAATGGTGGAGTGGTGGATTGGTGTTCTCTACAACTTTCTTTTGGTAATGGAGAAGTAGTTAGAAGCAACAAGAAGCACCAAACAGTTAGATTTTTTTCAAATTTTGGAGTTGGATTTGGGTGAATTTTTTTCCTTGATTTCCATAACCTCAGGGATGTGAGGAACATCAAATTCCATGGTGATCAAGAGGATGACACATGTCCTCGATCGACGGCAGGGAATTTGAGCTCCAAAATGCACTTGGGGGTTGAACTATCAAAACTAAAGGTCACATGAGGGTCCCAGAGGTCACATGTGGAATGGGCACATTTTTCAAAGATTTATGTACCTAACCTTAGGGATGTTGAGGACATAAAATCCCTCCAGGCTCTTGGTGCTGACATGTGTCCTCACGAAAATTGACTAACTCCCGAAACTGTCTCAAGAGGGTAACTTGGAACGATGATAACTTGAGCTCTCGGTGGAATTTCTTGGTGAAATTTTATATGATCCTGAGTGTAAATGGAATTTTTAATCCAATGGTTGAGGTATTATTTCTTTATTCTTCTATTTGATCCCTTGAAAAATAGATTTTTATTTGGTACTCTACTTGTGCCTGAGAAAAACTACCTACAAACCCTATGCGCCAAGGTGTTGTGAAAAATATGATTTCATTATCTTGTAGACCTTGGAATTATATTTCTTTCAATTTTTTTTTTCTCCCAACTCCACTTGGAGCTCCCAAAATCTTCTTCTAAAGCTCAACAACTATTTTAGTCCTATAAACTGCCTAGGCTTGTAAACCCTATTTTTATTCAAACTGCTCCAAGTATTTCAAAACTTCCCCAAACATTCCAAAATCATTTCCATGATGTTCTAATGTTTTCAATTCACCTTCATGTTGAATTTTTCCCTTTTATCTGCTCCAGGGGTTGATCCAGTCATGGGAAGGCCAGTGATATCCCTTTCCGTGATTGCCCAAAATTTACATTTTCAATGAACTCCTAAAATCACCTAGGGGACTGATTTGACTTTCCTAAATCACCTAGGGGATGAGATAATGTTTTTCAAGGGGTCACTAGACTGACTGGGTGGACTTGGTGTGCCTAGGAATGACAAAATATGCAAATTTTGGCACATGGGTATAGTTGTCATGCTTGGAAATTGTAAATCTCCCTATTGCACATTTGCACGACAATAAGACTCTTGGAGATTGGTCCCTTATTATGGTCACATATATTTATATTTATATGATTCCCTTGGTTAAATATCACAATTAACAACTAGAAGGCCGAAAGATAAGAAAATAATATGTCAAAAATATAAAAGAGACCCAAAAGAGGTGAGTAATATAAAGAAGAGTCGATGTGCCCGAGAAGGACGAGGGTGTGCTATGAACTAAAATCCTATCGGGTGCTAGTCTCTAGATTCATAGAAGACAAAGCAAAGTACATTTTAGAATGGGTTGTAGGGTGTGAGAGGTTATAAAGAAGACATGAAACACAAACACAAGGCCAAAGATAGATTTTAATTGCTAGTTTTCTCACTTAGGAATCATATGAATAGTAGTATGTGATTAGGACCTAGAAATGTACCCAAAGTGTGTGATTTAGTTTCTACATTTTCACCCACTTTATGTTGTTGAGTGAACACTTGATAACATAAAGCGATTCATAATTTACGTACCTTATTCACTTGTAGATCAAAGGTGAAAGCATGCCAAGGAGACAATAAAAAGTGTGGAGTGATAAAAAAATGAAGCATGGACGCTAAGAAAGAGGAAGTGACCCTAGGGGTGAAAGCATGATGTGTGTACCATATCGTACCTATTGTTGTTGTATCTTGTTTTGTACTTGATAATGTTACTTCTTAAAAGGATGGACCTGCTAAAAAAGAGCAAAAGAGTATTCAAAGTCGTGTATATGAAAAATTAGATCCAAATATGTAAAGTAATAAAAGGAAAGTGTGAACCTAATCTATAAGGAGTGAAAATGATAGAAAAATTTCCTTAAAATGTTGTAGAAGAATAAGTTTTTGGGTGACCTCACGCCAAGAGTGATTGTTTTGGGCGATTTCATGCCAAGTGTGAGTTGTTGGGGTGATCTTGTGCCATACCGAGAAGAGTGTTTGGGAAAGAGGTATTTTTTTACTCTCCATCCATGACTATTTCCCAAAGTTTATACACCACTACAGATAGTTTGATCCTACTTGGTTTCGTATTTGATCCAGTTTGAGCCAAGTATAAAAACAAGATAGAATACATTATGATTTGTTGAGCATTGTGCCCGTGATGTGAAAAAATCTCTGTAAAATTCTAAAAATTGTGCAAATATGAGAAAGTAATTGTAACTACCTCCTAGTCATAAGTTCCCGGGAAGGGTCGGGAGCATCCAGGAGCTCATATTTGTATCTAGGTGTTGACATCTATGCTAAATTGAGGAACCAAGTCGGGATTTTTTCGTATATGTGTACGTAACTCTATTTTTTCCCCTATACTTTGCATGCATATCTTGAATCTACGAGATGTTGTGTAGGTGACTAATTCACCCAATATATGCCCCCTCATTTTGGGTGCAAGAGACATCACTAGGAAAACATGTCCCAAAGGAGGGCCTCTATCAATTTGAAACTAATACCCCAGTAGTAGAGGGAATGTGCATGGCGAAACCAAGGCACACGTAGAAAAAGTGGCTAGGAAATGTGTTAGTGAAAAAAATACAAATACACATATAGAAGATAATGTGTAATCTAGAAAAAAAAAGACAAAGTAGACTACCAAAAGTAGGTTTCAAACATGGGACATCACTCGCAATGTCACAAGACAATCAGGGCTGAAGCGGCTAAAATCATACAAGTAATGAACAAGAAATACATAGGCATAGCCCGTAAAAAATGGCATACAATGATAAAGACGAGGGAAAACAAAGTAGCAAACAACCATGGTGGAAAATATTTTTACAAAGAAAATTTTGCACATGAAGCACCCATTAGCATTTTAGAAATATATAAATTATGTCAAGTTATGTGTATATTGATAGAATAGTGTTTTAGTAATAATATGAAGTAATATAAAGAAAAATAATAGCACCTAATATGTGTAAGATTATAAATGTAGATTCCCCCAGGAGCCTCGGTGCGGCGGTAAGAGTCTGATGCCAAACATCCATGATGAGTGTAAGGATCTATAGGAAAGGATACATTCACAACTAAATATCAAGTGAACACTTATTTGTATATAAAAATATAATAACATATGATGTATCTATCTATCATGTGAAATAAAGTGTACATGTAAGCATAAGGAAGAAACAATAAATGTGACTAAGATATGCAGTATGTTGTGAATGAGTGAGATGGAATGGAATGCAAAGTGTATGTGATAGGGCGGTGTGTCCCCAGAGTAAATGTGGATGAGTATGAATGAGATGAGATTCCTTGATAAAATACCCCTGACAATCAAGAATGAACCACAAAAAAAGCTGTCATCAAGAAATGATGTGAATTGTGCACTAGAAATATATGGTCAATGAAGCATAGAGCATAAAGAGTGTAGAATATTTGAGTGTGGTAAGGTTCATTTTAGATGTATACCCTCACCAAATGAGTATGAAGCATGGAACTAGAGTGCATCATAGGCTAGTGAGTGCAACATGTAAAATTAGATGCCTTAAATATATATTGTGAATGTGCAGAGTGTAAAGTGTTTAGGATGTATGATAGTAGATGGTAAAAAGAGATGTCATAAATTCACTTAGTGTGAAGTGTGATAATGTGATGCTAGTATGATGTTCCATGGAGCACAAAGCGTAAAATGTGTAGTGTGTGAGGTTAGTGGATGTAATATGCCCTTAATAGTCAAGTGTGAACCTTAGAAAAAAATTCATCATAGGGTAATAATGATACAAAGTGTATCAAAGGGTTTGAAAGTGCTAATAAAGATAAATCATGAAGCATGGAGCTTTAATTATGATAATAAGTGCTAGAGACAACTGATAGCGATAGAAGGGGGAAGTAAGCAAGATGCCTCCCAAATGTGCCAATGATTGATATCTATGTGGTGACGCAAGAGATACCATGCCATTGTGGGAGAGTGTTATATGTGTCATGATAAGAGAGAGAACAAACAAAATGGTATCTAGAAGAAACAATAGGCCCATACATTAGAGGAAGAGTTTGAAATGTGTCTTGGTCATCGGTAGGAGTACTTGCTTTGACAAAAAAATGGAATGGAAGTGGAGTAGGATGGGGAGGAATCTTAAATAGTGGAAGTCGAAAGATACCATCTATAGTTTTCTAGTCTTGCTTAGTTTGACTTGCTAATGTGGTATAAGACTTGAGAGGATGAGGTGATGGAGGAAAAACCTTTAGAGGTGATTGCTTAGTCGAATGGGTTGCATAGGTGGTGCTTGGTGACCAAAGATGGAACATTAGAAGTGATAGCATGATTCTCATTAGACATAGATGAATCATATTTAGGAACCCAATGAGATTTAGCAATTGGATATGGGAATGTATTCAAATGTTGTGTAGAGAATGAGATAAAACCTGTTGCTCAAGGTGTTTTATTCTTCAATGTAAATGATAGAAATCATTATCATTATGTCCATTGATTTGATGATACTTACAAAATGGTAGACCTTGATAGTTGGTGATCTGATAATGAGGATAGTAATGAGTAGCAGGAAAATTGATCAATTGATGATTGAGGAGCACTAAAAGAATTTTTCATTGCTTAGCATTATGATCAAACTCAAGAGGTGTAAAAAGTGGTAAGACTTGGGGTTCACCGATATGCACACATGTAGAAGACATATGATTAGAATGAGATGTAGAAGAAGAACTAGTATGAGATTTAGAAGTATCCTTAAGATGTTGAATTTCATATTTAAGAGATGTGATCATGGTTTTCATAGCTTTGACGTTTATCTTGTAATAAACAATGTAAATCCTAAATTGATTTGCAAATAGATTGATGGGGTGTGATATCGGGTCACTACGGTCATTAGAAAGATGATTAGAGAGGAACTTATTTAAATGTATGATACATATCAAGGCGAAGGAAAATAGCATGTATGAATTTTTGGAGAGCCTCTATTTAAGATGGGTGCAATTGAGTAAATCTATATAAGGGGATTTAATGAGCTTCAAAATCCAAAAAAAAATACTAGATAGAATGAGAAAAATGAAGATCCAAGAGTTTTTAAATGACAGTTCACCAAACGATTTACGAAATCTTGTATTATGTGTTAAACCCTAGATATTGTAGAGTAAAAATGTACACAATGAATAAAATTTTCTCGATATAAGAGGACACAAGAAATAATCTAATGAAAATTAAATTCCTAAGTACAAGAGAGAGAAAATAAAGCTTAGTTTATTTCTCAATAAACCCCAAAGTGTTACGGACTATAAACTGCTAAAAAGAAGAGGAATTGTCACAATCGAATACAAAAAATCATGGAGTGTCAAATATCTGGGACTAGGGAGCATGTAAATGGGCAAGGGCACCTGGCGTTAGAGACCTCTGTTGGTCACTGTGACTATGCAATAGCTCGAAATTTGGTTTTCCTTTTTCCCAAGGTGGTGATAACCTTCTTAGTTGGTCACTTGTGTGTCGTTGGATCATCATTGTATTCACCTTTAACCTGCAAAGAGATAGACAACCTACAAAACACCAAAAACATCAAATCCTAAAAATAAAAAGATACAAATGATGATTTGAACTGACCTAAATGTTACCCGATAGAGTGAACTTATTATCAATCATTCCACTACATTTTAGACTCCATGTAGTTCTTATGCATGTGTGTAGAAATCGTGGCCTAGGTAGTTCTTGCACAAGATGCACTTGATAGTGAGTGATAGCTAGATATAGCAATGCAAATAGATGTGTGGATGTCAAAAACAACTTCCCTTCCTATGTGTGTATGTAAAAATACAATCTCTTGTCCCTTGAGTGAAATCTAGATGGATGCTTTGATGCTCTTATAATTCCTTTGGATGGAACCTTAGGTGGTGATAATAGATGCTTAAAGCTTGGTCCTTTATTATGGTCATATAGCTTTATATTTATATGATTCCCTTGGTTGAATTTCATAATTAACAACTAGAAGGTGTACCCATAAGAAAATAATATTCCGACAAGATAAAATATGCCCAAAAGAGGCAAGTAAGATAAAGAATAGTCAAGGCGCCCAAAAGGACGAGGGTGCCATTGCACTAGCATTCTTTCGGGTGCTGGTTTCTAGAGTCATATTAGATAAAGCGATAACGTCTTGATGGGATATAGTGTGTGAGATGTCGAAAGAAGACATGAATCACGGAAAAAACACCAAATATAGTTGTTGATTACTAGTTTTATCGGTTAGGAATCATATGAATATTAGTATGTGATTAGGACCTAGAAATGTACCCAACATTCATGATTTAGTGTCTACACTAGATTTAATAATCTCACAATCTATAACCTACACAATCTCAAAACCTACAACCTACATATAACCTAAAAAAACTATCTACCTACACAATCTCACAAAAACATAAAATTGAATGAAATATGCAATATGTGAAGTCAAATTAACCGATGGTTACTCGATGAGTGAACTTATGACCGAGCGCTTCACTACATTTGGACTCCATGTAGTTCTTTATGCTTATGTTTGAAATAGTGTCCTTAGGTTACCCTGACGCCAATAACGCCAAGATAACAAGCTATAGCTAGATAATATGTAAATGTGTGATATGGAATTTAGTACTTCCCTTACCTATGCAGTGTATGCAGCCCAAAAATGCACTCTCTTTTATGGTAGTGATAGTATTTAGATGTGATTACCCCTTATAATTTCCATCAATATAATAGTGTGTATGTTGTTTACAAATAAGAATATCTTGTTTGAAATTTGATACTAGTGACATGAAAGGATGACTATGATCTTTGGATAAGGATAAGAAAACTAAAAAGGCCAACAAAAAATGTCAAAAAGTGTAAAAAGAATAAAGAGGGCAGAAATTCCCATAATGGATAGAAGCACCTCGGGCACTAGTGTCTAGAGTAGGCGTTGGTATCACGGGATCAATGATGACGGATGTGAAAATACCGATAGATATGGATCCATGTGACCTAACGTAGGCTGGATACATAAATGAAAGATGTGAGAGTGAAAGACAATAGAAACAATCAAAGCAAGTAGATAGACAACATATTGTGTCACCATTGAATAATTTTCTTACTTAACATTCATGCATATAAAAACATACTTGACGGTATAGTAAAATAGTAGTACGTGCATGATTGTGTGTCTACATTTTACCCCTCTTTATACTATTTGAATGAAATTCAAGTAGTGTAAAAGAAGTAAGGAACATACACGTATAGAGTTTCGGAGAAGCCATGTTGCAGTGTGTGTAGAATGTAAGTACTTGTAGCGTGACAAAGCGTGGATCAAGGCTTTGACCCATGTGGCGTAAATGGAGATAAAAAACTGTTATAAGGAGCACTTTGAGAGATAGTTGAAATGATTTGAAGATTTTGGAGATTTTGAATTGTTTCCAAAGGAGATTGAAGAGGTTGGGAGTTATCAATTCCCAACCTGATTTTTTTGAAAATAAGAGTATTTGGGCATCATCTTTATTTAGAGAAGTTTTTATTTTCATACTTCAAATTAATGAAGTGAAATAACAAAATAAAACCAACCTCATAAGACATGAGGTTTACCGATAGCCATAAAGATGGATGTTGAAATTGATGTTCAATTAAAGTTGATCAAGTCCGGATGAATGTAAGTCTTCATGTCTGCAAAGGAACTTGGGCTAAAAGACACTAAACAGAAAAGATTAGATAAATGGATATGAGTTGCTCGTAAAGGTCAATTCCAGGAATCCAAAGGACTTCCTTGGAGGATGTTAGCTCGCTTTTAGACAATTAAGTAGATTTGAGAAAGCAATTATATAGATGAAAATAAAGATATACAATCAACGTAGATATGTAGATAGAAGATGAGAAGCTCTAGAACTCCATGTGAATGGGAAAGTCTGACGGCTTTGAAAGTGGCCCAAGCGAGGGTAGATGCAATCTAGACACGTTCAAAGTAGTCATACCAAAAATCCTCGGTCTCTTTTTTGATCTCGTGAAGTAATTCAAATTGATCCTCAATGTCTTGATCGAGTATCAGTAAAATGGATTGCACAAATTGTGAGTTCATGTAGAATGTTGTATTGTTCCCAAAAGAATGGATGTCAAATTATTGGAAGGTCTGTAAACACTGGTAATTAGATGTGATCAGCTAGGAATTTCCATCTAACACGAGTCATGCTTGGAAAAAACAATTTTAAATGTGGAGGATTTGATAAAAACTAATAGAAAGTTGATAAGTTGATAAAATGGTAAATTTGACATGAATCGCCAATGATCTAGGTAGATCGTTGGCGATTAGGTAAATCACTAACAATTGCTATGATTTTTGACAGTTTTATAAAAATGAAAGAATGAAGCTACAAAATGATGTTTTGACTGATTTAAATATCTATTATGATGGGTAAGTCAAGGTAGGTGGTAAGGATGGGGAAGTCAAGTGATGGGGAGCCAAAGGGCTCACATCCCATAGACATATGACATATCCCGAGATAATTTTTTTATTCGATATGTAATATTTCAAGGATTGGGGTCCTTTTAAATGAGAGATTGTGTTGAAAAATGGGACAAATTGATGTTGATTTTGACATAGTATAGATGAATGTTTAAAATGGGGTGAATCGCTAGCAATTTTGGAAATTGCATGAGGATTGGGATGAATCTTCGGAGATTACCATGAAATTTTTGTGGGGGCTATAAAATCGAGGTTGGTGGTGAATAGTTTATCATTGTGACCCAATTTGTGTGATTTGAGAGAGTGATTAAGCTAAAATGTGGTGATTAATAGTGATGGCATCTTCAAGAAGACATAAGAGGCCCACACATGTAGAGGTGAGTCCTAAATTTTTTTATTTTTGATGAATTTTTTTAGTTGTTTTCTTTTTTTGTCATTTTATCATGTACGGAGGTCCTAATTTTGAAATTTTTGGCAATTCAAGGAGATCACGGGTGATTTAAGTTAATCACTAGGGATTGGTTTGATTTATCTGCAACTGAGGTTTTTTATTAGTGACCCGTGTTTTGGATAAAGTTTTTAGATGTTGTGATAGTGAAATGTATTCTAATGTGGGTTTTATGTGCGAGATGGATGAGAGTTGACCCTTTGAGACAGGATACCATTTATTTTAGAGGAGTGTGGGAAAACACATGAGATGATGATTGGGCCCATGTACGGCTAGTGGGTTTTGTGAGGATGAGGGATTACAGGTAGATTCATAGATGTCACGGTTTCTTTTGTTGGAATTGATGGAGAGGTGGGATATTGCCACTTGTAATTTTTGGTTACCAACAGAGAGAGATTACTATTACAGTGGAGGATATTCATAGGATCGTGATATTGCTAGTTCACGGAGTGGTATTTATATTATTGATGAGTCGAGAGAGGGTGTTATGAGGAGGTTGTATGAGGATGAGGCAAATGATGTGAAGTATGTGTTAAGAGATTTTTCTTATCAGTCTTTATATTTTCCATCGAGAGAGGGGTGCACCGGATGACAATGATGATTATGGCTATTTCATGTTTTCCCCTCCATGATTCTGGAAGAGGTAGGTTCCCATGGATGATGACAGGAGTAGTATCTAAGATGATGGAGCATCGAAATATCTTTGAGTGGGAACTAACACTACCAACATAGACATATAGAGAGTTGTGGGCATTGAAATTCAACAAGAGGTTTGGTATTTATGTGGCATTATTGTTACATTGTTGGGAATACGAGCATGTATCCATTTCTCATTTATGTGGTTTTCCATGGGGTGGAGTGAGTGATAGGCATGCTAGTTTTATGAGATGGAGAGAGGATATATGTTGATCATTAAGGATGAGGAAGGTGAGATACTTTAGAGATATTTTGATAGGATTACAAGTGGGTGATGTGATATGGAGGCCTTATCTATAATTTCTTGAGTGGTTAATATTTGTGGACAAGATTTTTGAGACACAACAAGATTTGTGGGTACAGGATAGGTGGGGAGGGGAGTATGATATGGTTATATTTAGCCATGTCAGATGGAAGTTTTATTTGATACATGATGTACGTAAGGATCCAATACCTTATAGATGAGAGGAGGGAGATTTAAATACTCCCAAGGTAGTTGTAGGTCATTTGTTTGTGATAGTAGAGGAGTAGGTAGCTATGGGTCTAGATGAGGATGGGGACTTAGTTCCTATTGATGATGTTAGGGTCACTATTGACTACATTTAGTGGTGTTTGAGGGTGAATGTTGATTTAAATGAGAACATGATTGATTTAGAGTAGGAGGAGAGAATGCGTTAGGAGGTGGTGAATGTTAGTGATGATGGTGATGATGATGAGGATGAGGGTACTTGGCAGCTGCGGTGACATAGTTGACAACCGATAAGGCCACATGTGGAGGCGAGAGGGATAGTACGAGGAGAGAGAGAGATGATTTTGTTGGGGTGAGGGATAGATTGATTGGAGAGAGAGATAGTGTCATATCTGAGTGAGATGGACTCAGAGCATAATTGGCACAAGTGGTAGTTGATTGAGATCAATATCATCAGCAGTGGGATAACTTGAGGAAGGCCCTAGGAATTATGGGGTCTTTTATATTAGGTACAGAGGTTACAACATGTGCTTAAGTTTCTAGTTAGATGGGAGCACTGGGTATGATTATTGTTGCTCACTATCAGCCCTAGCATGTAGAGTTGGCATACTATCAGGATATAGTTATACATGACTTTCCATATGTTATATTATATGCGGATCATAGATCGCAGTGAGGAGAAGTGCCGGTGCGAGTTCAAGGAGTGTAGGCCAGCCACCTCGGGCACCATATGGAGGAGTTGGTGGTGGTGGGGGTCCTCAGGGAGGTGATGGGAGTGTTATCTTTTTATTTATTTCCTAAGATATCTCTAGTTTCTTTGGAGAGTGGTTATGTGTATTTGGATTATGGATTTTGATGTGTATACGACCCTTTATGAATCCTTTGATGTATATGATGGACAAGAGACTTTTTATGATGTATTTAGGACTTTGATTCTCTCTCTCTCTCTCTCTCTCTCTCTCTTTGTGTGTGTGTGTGTGTGTGTGTGTGTGTGTGTGTGTGTGTTATTTGGCCTATTTGATTTATATGCATTGATTATGATAGATTTGTTGATACATGTGTTTTAATGTTTTCTTTAATTGACATGTCTACAATTTTTTAAATATAGAAAATGTGAAAATGTAAAATGTAATTTGGATGATGGTGAATTTAATATGTCATCAAAATCTTAATCAAAATGTGTTCTATCTTTTTGAAGTAGGAGTAAAAAATGGAATGATTTCTTTTAATATGGATTTGATACATATGTGATGGGTATAAAAATGTGAAATAACTTACACTTTTAGCCTTAAATAATGTTAACACAATACTATCAGTGGGTAGTGATACATGGGACCTCAATTATAGAGATGAAGTGATTAGATGTACCTTCCTAGGACATGAAAGGGGTTTGACATGTATAGGTCATGTGGGAAAGAGGGTTCTCCTTTTTAACAATTTCATAGAGAAATTCCCTAGCTATACATATTTTGATTTTTAACACAAACTGATCAATGCGGGAAGTTTTCTTGGATGGGAAAGTTGATCGATGAGGGAAGCTTTCCAAGGATTATCTCGATACCTTAAATTTTTTAAGTTTGATCGATGCGGAAAGCCTTTTTACATGGGTAGCTATCATTCAAGGGAGTGGTCTAAAATATTTACTTTTGGCTTATACAGATATCTATCCTTGAGGATTGGTCTATGATTTTTTCTTGGTAGTTATCCTTTAAGGGATTAATATACTTTTCTTTTTGATATTTGAGTAGATGTATTTCGAGGGATTAGTCTATTATATTTTTTTGAATTTCAATAGGAAGCATCCATAAGTATTTTTACTATATTTTGAGATGATGGCAAACCCTAATAGATCGTTTCAAAGAGGGAAGAAGAAATGTGCACTCGCACTACACATGTGTACCCCACGACATGTCTTTGGTCAGTATACAAGGTGGATGGATGTAATGATTGTGATGTTCCTACTAATGAGGAAATTTTTCATGTGAAAGATGTGATGAATAGAGTCATAGTGCTTTTAATCATTATGATGATAAGATGATCTATTAATGGTGGGATAAGGTATTAGATATAAATAATATCATGATGATAAAAAGTTAACAATAGAAAGGCCAAAATTACAAGGCATTCAAAGGTTCCTTTTCAGGTTTACCATCAAAGGAGGCTAAGTGATAAGCTCGACCCATATTTATGTGTAATGACATATGGACTAATCAATTAGTGGGAAACTTTCCACGTTTACTCCATTCTAAGGTAGTGACATTTGGATTTTCCTTAAGAAAGAGGTCACCAATTTCGAAGTCATGTTATTTTACATATTTATTGTAGGAATGTTCACCACGTTCTTGATAGACTTGATGATATTCAAGGGCCATTAAGCATTTTTCATCTCATAATTCTAGTTGTGTAAGATGGTCCTGTCGATATTCTTCTCGGGCATAAAGTATTTGAGTGATACATGAAGTGATGGGATTTGAACTTTGAGGGTAGCACCACCTCAGAGTCATAGACTAATGAAAAGGGTGTAGCACCTATAGTGGTATGGATTCTAGTTCGATAATCCTAAAGAGAAAATGGGATTTAGAGATGTCAATTCCTGCCTACTTCATCTACTATTTTCATGAGGATTTTAGTAAGTGTTTTGTTAAAGGATTCATCCTATCCATTTTCTTGAGGATAGTACGATGATGAAAACTAAGTTTAATGTTGAATGTGTTGTAGAGTTTCTTAACATCCTTGTTCTTGAAGGATTTTCCATTATCTGTGACAAGTTTATGAGGGACACCAAAGTGACATATGATGTATTGATAAATGAAATTGACAATTTGATTTGATTTATTTAAATTCAAGGGAATAGCCTCGACCCATTTTTTAAATATTCATTGGCCGTTATGATCGAATGGTGTTGTTGTGATGATTTTGGATTGACAATACCAATGAGGTCTAACCCCCATTGCGAGAAATGCCATAGATCATGAGAAGGTTGTAGGGCTTGACTAGGAACATGGATGAGATCATAATTTTGTTGACATTTGACGCACTTCTTAACGTATGCACAACAATCCTGATTGATAGTAGGCTAATAATAGCCAAGTTGTAAGACACATTTAGCGATGCAGCGTTACCACTTGAAATTTCCACCACATATATTGTCATGGACCTCTTGTATTGCTTTGATAGATTCTTGAGACTTAATAAACCTTAATAGGAGGCTATCAAAACCATGTTTATATAAGATATCACCTATGATGATGTAATGATTTGTGCATTGGAGAAATGATCGTCTATCATTTTTGATAAGTCGAAAGGGTTTTATATTTTTAAATATAGGTGAATATTTGAGAATAACATAGATATGTTGGATGATATTCAATGGTATCAATAAAAGGGAGTTTATTTTTATGTGAGGGTGATCAATATTTGAACAACTCTGGATACTTTGGAGTTATCGATTAGTTATTAAGTTTGTAATGGGATGAGGGCTCCTAAAGAAGCCATAGTATCTGTAAATTTTTGGAAGATCGTGGAATTTTTGGATGGTGTAATGATCAAAGGCTCCAAGGAGAAAATCAACATTGGCTTTATATTTTTGTAGGATCTCATTTTTACACTGATATTATCATTTGACTTGATTGATGATGAGTTGTGAATCTCCATATATTTCTAATATTTGGACACCTAGTAGAATAGTGGTTGTAAGACCCATGATTAAAGCTTCGTATTCTACCATGTTATTAGTACATTCGAAGTTAAGTTTAAATGATAGTGGAATAGGAATCCCTAGGGAGGTATGATGACAATACCAACCCCTCCTCGTTGCTAGAATTTTGATCCATCAAAGAAGAGGTCATTTTATAAGGGTAAATTCATGTTCATTGATAGTATTGATAGATTTGTCAATAAATTTTTCGTGAGGAAGACGGGTTTCGAGGAAGAGGTGCTTCTATAAGTTGGTCTGCGATGTCCTATCCTTTAATGGAATTTTGTGATATAAACTCAAGGTCAAACTCGAGTTATGAGCATAAGCCACTAAATTATGCGAGTCACTATGGTATGGTTTAGAATAAATGGTTTTAAGTGGATTAAATTTGGTGACCACATATGTTTTATGATTGAGAAGATAATGACATAGTTTGGAGGTTGCGAAGTATAATGCACAACATATTTGTTTGGATTCGGTATCATGGGTATCATATTCATTGAGTATGAATTATGTAATAAATGGCTTATTCACGGCCTTGCTCATCTCAATGGGTGTGCATGGAATCTAAAGCATGATCTTTGGTAGATATATATAGATATAAGGGCTCCCCCTCGAGGAGGAATAAGCATGGGTGGTGATAGAAGATAGTGTTTGAGTTCATCAAAAGCCTTTTGAAAATTGAGATCCCATATGAAATCTACATCTTTACATAGAATATGGTGAAATGTTTGAAAATGATCAAATAATTGAGATATGAAACATTAGATAGACTGTAATTTACCTTAGAGACTACACAGATGTTTGACGTTTAATGGAGGAATCATTTCAATAGTTACTTTAATTTTCATTGGATCTACTTCAATACCTCGAATAAACACAATGAACCCTAAGAGTTTACAGGTGAGAAAACTGAAAACACACTTAGCAAGTTTAAGGCGAACGAAATATTGGATAAAACGGATGAAGATTGAGTCAAGGACGGAAAGATGGTCTTTTCATTGTTTAGAATTTCCTAAGATATCATCAACGTAATCCTCTATTGTTTTGTGGATAAGATCGTGAAATATGTATTTCATAGCATGTTGATAAGTGGCTCCTACATTTTTAATTCTGAAAGGCATAACACGGTAGAAGAAGCTCCCCAAGGGGTAATGAAGGATGTCTTATGTTGATTGTTGGTGGTAATAAGGATTTGATTGTAGTCAGAGAAGCCATCAATAAGGGAGAGCATCGGTGGCCAGATGTTAGGTCGACTAGATTATTGATATTCGGGGAAGGGAATCATCTTTATGACATGAAATATTGAGATCAATGAAGTCAGTGTAGATGTGTAACTTTCCTGAGGCTTTGGTTATGGGTATGATGTTAGAAACCCATTATGGGTAATCAATTGGTATGATGAAATTGGCAAAAATAAGCATTGTAACTCTTCCTTGATAAGGAGGGCCACCAAGGGATACATCCTACAAAGATTCTATCAGATGGGTTTTTCATTGGGATAAGTGAAGATGTTATGTATGAATATATTTGGATCGATACCTAGCATATCACTATATGACCAAGAAGAATCTTGGCTATTCTTGGATAAGAAGTTGGTGAAATCTCTTAACTCTTGCAGATTTAAGGATGGCCGAATTTAACTATGCAAGGTTCCTGAGTGGTTCCTAAGCTAGCGTCAATAGTGGATTTATTAAAAATGGTTGATGTGTCAAGTGGTAAATATTTTTGAAGGAAATGGTCATCTTCTCCCATATTAGAGAGGATATCTTGATCATCGTGAAAATGAAGGATATCGATGGTGGATGACTCTTCTTCAATCATTTTCAGCAACATGAGAGGAATCGTCTTGGTGTTGTAATAAGATTAATAATTCAATGGTCCTAAGGATATAGTATTGACTAAAAAACATTGGGTGGGATGGAGATGGTGTCATCTGTGTCCATAGGATCATCATGTCTTGTGGGAGACAATTATTCTAATTATATGATATGCAGGGATGTGGTATGAGAAGATGATTTGATAGAGGGCCTTTTATATCCTAGCCCATACTTTTCATGTGGTTTGACGAAATGTTGGGAAATAAAATCATGTATTCCTTGTTCGTAGTGTCCAAATCCAAAACCTTTCCATGCACAATGATGGAGGTACATTCGAGCGAAGGTGGATTATATAAAGAGTTGAAATTAGATTTAAAAGGCATGGCATGGTGTTGATGATTGTATTGCGAAGAGGGATGGCCAATCCCCATAGATGAGGTTAGTTTTTAGATATGAGGGTTGTAGTTTATAATGTCTCCAAAACTAGTCTCGTATATGAGTTGTTTATCTAGTCTTCCATATATTTTAGGTGTGGGAAGTGAGTTAAGCATGAGGAGATAGTACTCCCGGCGTGAAATATGTTCCATGAACTCCCGAGGGAGGATTCGTTGGGTAGTTTGGATGATGGAATGGATGTGCTTTGGTGGATGTATCCTTGGATTATTATTATTTCAGGATGAGAATGTTATTTGGATGGTATGTCATGTTGCAATCAGCAGAAAGGATTAGGATCTGCGGGGACCATGAATGTCTTACCTTCGTGTTCATATTTAAGACATCGGTGAAGTGTCAAAGGGACACAATGCATGGTACGTATCCAAGGTCGTCCTAATAACATGTTATACTGGAACTCTCCTCTATGATATAGAAGAGTTCAAGAAGAGTTTTGATTCCAACTTTAAGTGGCGGGATTACTGAGTACCTAATGTGGGCAAACTTGTATCGTTGAAAGCTCGAAGAAGGAATGGTGTTTGAGAAATGATGGTATTTGGTAACTAGAGTTGGTTAAAGGTGATGGATGAGATGATTTTGATTGTGTCAGCCCCATCAATCATGACCCTCTTGATGAGGACATCATTGATTTGAGTGATAATGAAGAGAGGTAAGTCATGATCCTCGGGACGAAGTGATGGTATTTTAGTAGAGTCAAAGGAAATAGCTGAGGAGGTTTTGAGAGAACCTAAAAATCTATGAAAGAGTGGGGATCATCTGTGGGTACCTGATATAGACTAGAGGGCTTCGATTATTGATTTTTATGTGAGGGTGATGTCTGAACCATCTCATAAAGTGACATTTTAACGAGGATCCTATTGTAATTGTTTAATGACTACTTTTTGTATTGTAATGGAAGACAAAGGAGAAGAGAGAATGGAGATCTTAGTTTTTATTTTGATGTTTTTTGGAGGTTTGGGGCCATAGGGATAGAAATCTTAGGTTTATCTTTGGATGAGGAAGAGGTGAGCTCGAGAGGTGGTGGGATAGCAACAAAGGTTTTTGTTTATTTTGTTCTAAAGGATTGGATTCGTGGGTATGAGCTTGGGTAGTAATGTGAACAACATCAATCTGATGGGGAAGGAGCTTGATCAAATATTCTTCGATACTAGAGGCGAGATAATGTTGTAGGTGATGGGTGAGGTTTCTTTGATATATGTAACTCTAAAGGGAGGAGGCCTTTATCTTCAATATTTTTAATGGTTGCATGAAAGGCTTTACATTCTTCTATAGAGTGTCAAGGTGTCTAATGGTAGTCACAAAATGCTTCAAAATTATACCAAGAAGGTTTCAACCTTGAGTTTTGGATGGTTTAAGAGGAGGTAACACTACGAGTGATTTTTGAGGTAGTTTTTTAGAATAGATGCATGATGTCCTTTTCATGTAGAGGATGATGGAAACGATGTTTATTTTGATTTAGAGGTCATGGGAGGTGTTATTTTTAGTGTGGATTCTTTGTTAGTTTGTCGATGAGTAGTTTTTTATTGTGTGATGGTGATAGGTAGTATGGATGAGGGATGGGGCCCTAGGATAGAGGGTTGATGTTTGGTTCTTTGTATAAGGGTGGTGGAACGGTTTATAATGGTGAATTTTTTAGATGGGGGGAAGGAAACTCCAGGGATTACATGGAAGATATTGGGCTATGAAGTCATCATATGAACTTTTCATAACTTGTATGATGGGTTTTTTTATAGGTGTCTGAGGAGAGTTTATGGTCAAACTGGATGAAGGGGTGACAATTATAGATGAAGAGGTTTTATTTTTTGGATGTTTCTAATTTTTCGAGATGTTGATTCAGGGATATTACTAGAGGTGAGTGTGGGTGTGGATTTGGTAACATGTGATGTTTTATTGATAGTGTTTATGGTGTGATGGGCTTGAACACTATTAGTTTACAGTTGACTACTCGATGGGGAATGATTCAGAAATGGTTGTTTGAAGACATCAAGGTTCTGATTTTGAGGATCATTAGGGTTGTCTAAATGTAGCTCTCCTTTTTCAATTAGATCCTGAAGGATGTTGTAGAATGAATGAAACCTTTTGATGTCATGACCTTTGACCCTATGGTATTTACAATAGTCATTATCTTTGTACCAAGAGGGTTTGGAAACAAAGGTGTCGATAGGATGGATGGGTGGAAGAGAGATCATATTAGTGGTAAGAATTTTATCGAAGACCGCATTATAAGTATCTCCAATAGGGGTATATTTATGTAGGGGGTGGGATCATTTGGTGGTCGAACATTCCTTCGCAGCGGATTTAATGACTATGGAATTGGCTGATGATTTGGGTTTATCTTGACTAGAAGATGACTTGGATGGAAAATCATATTTTGGTTTTTTTGGTCTAAGTTTGAATATGCCTTCTTCAAGGGCACGAAGCTCAAGTTTACGGTCCACAATAAATGCTTCATCAAACGTTTTAAATGATTGGATTTGGAGTGTAAGAAATATGTTTTGTGCATGAATGGGAAAATAATTCGATTAATTCTATATTTGGGAGAGATAATTATAATTGATTAATTATACCTCTCCAGTGGGTTACAAATTAATTGATGGATTCATCCGTAAATTTTTAATAGGATATAGGTATGTGATGGTGATTTTATGGGTGATATTTATCGAGAAGTGTTTGAGGAAAAGCTATGCGAGTTGTGTGAATGAAAAGAGGGAATATTGTGGAATGTTATTATACCAATATAAAGAAAGTCCTGCCAAGAACATCGGGAACAATCTTAGCATAAGGTCATGGTCATGAGATATAATGTAACAAGCATGAGGAAAGGATTGGATGTGCTTCGAGGGTCCTTCTTTCTATAAAATCTAAGAAATTTGGGAAGCTCCCAGTGAGGATGGTAATATTTATATGTTACGGAGGGGTGAATAGGTTCGTTACATATTTGTTCATATGATAATGTAGTCTTGGGACCCATTGAAGTGGATTCAATGCTGGATATGTGGTTTATTAAAGCCTTAAGAGGTTCAATCTGTGGTTTTTGTTGTGTGCTAGATGAGGATGGAATAGGCTGATTAAATGAGAATTGATTAGGTTGCTGATATGATTGATATTTTTGTGGGATTCTTTACTGGAAGGGAATTTTTTGCTGAGGAATATTTGTAGGAATGTTATAAGCGAGGTTGTGAGACTAGTGGTTGTGATGGTTGGACATATTATTATTGAGAAGGGCCGGTTGTATTAAAAGGTGGTAATGATTTTTTTGGTTTGTTTTGAAAGGAGTATATGTGTGGATAAGGGGTTGTGAATATTGAGATGCTTGTTGAAAGGGGATGGAAGTGAAAATAAGGGGTTCGACGGTTGTGGGATATGTTGAAAAGGAATAGATATACCGATAAGGGGTTGGGATAGCTATGGATAAGTTTAGGAGGAAGGAAATGATTATTGTGGCTGAGGTATGTGTTTTGATATAAGTGGGGTTGAAGATTGTTACGAAATTGAGTGAGTATTGGTAGCATGACACTAGTATTGATTAAAGGTGTAGATGTGGGTGGTATGGTTTTTTGAGATGGTGGTGGTTGAGGTACACTAATAGAGGTATTGGCAGAAATTATAGGAGGTATTTGGATGGTAGAGGAAGTTGGAGGGGTTTGTGCAGATGAAGAGGTGTTTGCATAATTTTTAGGTGGAGTGAATCCGGTTGAGGGTTGGAGTTGTTATCTTGGTCGTGTCTTGTGAGGAAATCATGTTAAGGTCAAAGGTAATCATGGGGAGTGAAGAAACGATAGTATATGTTTTAGGTTGATTTCTTGTAGGATAGGAATATATTTTTTGGATGATAGGTTCATGGTTTGGATCGATGAGATGGGAAAAAACACATGAAGGATCAAGTATATAAGGCAACGGTTCAGTTCGGGAAAATGATGGTTGAATATGGACACATGACTAGCAACAAGGTATGCATTAAGAGCCACGAGGTTTGAATCAAATATTTCCAAAAAGATAAGATCCCCATTGTTGAAGAACTAGGGATTGAGAGGATCAAGCATCTCATATGAAGTGGATTGAATACTATGTAAATGTGGTTGTTCCTGCTCTTGGTGGGGTGATGTAGCATTTTTTTGTTCACAAAATGAGCATCAATCCTTACGAAGATTTTTTTAGTGTTATCAATAGAACATTCAATGTCATCTATCATGTTCATTGATAAAGATATAAAATCAACGTAGATATGTAGATAGAAGATGAGAAGCTGTAGAACTCCAGATGAATGTGCAAGTCCTGAGCATCTTTGAAAGTGGCCTAAGCAAGGGTAGATGTAATTTGGACACGTTCAAAGTATTTTTACCAGAAATCCTTGGTCTCTTGTTCAATCTCGTGAATGAATTCAAATTGATCTTCAATGTCTTGATCAAGTATCAACAAAACATATTGTGTAAAGTGTGAGTTCATGCAAGAATGTTGTATTGTTCCCAGAAGAATGGATGTTGAATTATTGGAAGGATGTAAATATCGGTAATCAAATATGATCAGCCATGATTGGAAACAACAATGTTAAATACTGAGAGGACTTGATCAAAGTTGATAGAAAGCTGATAAGGTGATCAAATGGTAAATTTGACAGAATCGCCAGTGATTTAGGTGATTTGTTGGCAATTACTGTGATTTTTGAAAGTTTAATAAAAATTAAATATTGAAGCTACAAAATGATTTTTTTGACTTATTTAAAGATTTATTATGATTCATAAAAAGGATAAGAGAAGTACCTTGAAATTATTTGAAGCTAAAATATGCCTCAAACCTTGAATGGAAAAGATCGAAAGCGATTGTGTATGTTGTGATGAAAAACTGATCCCCAGATGCTTGAAAATGCTTGATGAAAACTTGATGGTGCTTGTTGATGTCTAATAATGTCTTGTGTACAACAACGGGATACAGGATGTTGGGTGGATATTGAAAAATTGAGGCTCCAAATTTCCAAAGTTGAAGATCCTAGAGGGAGAGCTGAAATCTCATATTTATAATCATTGGCGATTCAAATTTGAATCATGAGTGACTGGATTTTTAGGGATAAAAGGTGCTAAAGTAGCTAAAACCACTTCTAATTGAGGTTGTTTGGTTTGGGGTTTGGGTAAATGGTTAAGGGGGTTTTGAATGACAAGTTGAAGGGGTTGAAATAGTTACAATATTTTTTGACTTGGCTTTTCTTTTTTTTTGGCTTTCAAGTGGGTTTAGATAGTTTTGGAAGCGATAAAGGTGGATTTTACAACTATGGATAATATTTATGGAGGTAAAATATTATAGAGGGTTTTTAGACTTAGGATAGGGAATATATGGATGAGATAGTGATTTTGATTAATGTAATAGTGGAGATAATGTAAGTAATGAAGGATAATGATGAGTTCAAATTTTGAGTGTCTACACTTGCCACTAGAGGAAGAGTGTTGGGGAGAGATGTATAGTTTTACTCTCCATCCATGACTACATCCCCAAAAGGTCTAACCACAACAAATGGAAAGAGAAAAAAATTAGATTTGATTTAGTTTCGATTAAAAATTATTTTTTTCTAATTGAAGAACTCATATCGGAGTAGTAGAGGAAAGGCAATGACTTTTCATGTCCCCCACTCCTACGGTAACAGGTGTTCCAATTTTGAATAATGTTGGATGGCTTCCAAGTTAGGTCATTTGGAAGTGATAGTAGTGTAATGCAACTCCCAAGTTAGGTCATCCAGGAGAGGGAGTAAATGTGCTTATTATACCGATTGATTGATTTACTTTGAATGATAGAAGATTGCTTTGAGATTGTGTACTTAGTAAATTACTCACGAGAGATATTTTTGTGCTTTTCCCCTATATTAGGTCATTTGGGGGAATAGATTTGAAATAGTAGAAAATATTGAATGATGAATAGGATGATTATACCTTTGTTTGAATAAGATCGGATAACAATTATAATAATGATGTATTAGGAGTGATAAATGATTTCATTTTTATCTTGAGGGGATCATAAGGTGATCTTGATTGTATGATCCCCCTGTTTGGTAAAAGGGTAAAAGGGCAAAGAAATGAGCAAGTGAGCCAAAATTATATGATATGTTGTAGTAGTGAATGAAAAATAATATGAGATAATTAGTAGTATTTTCAAAGTATTAGTATTGAAATATGTATGATAAGATGTTAGAGGAGATTATGATCTATGTGGTGTAAACGGTGAGGAAAACAAAGTAAAGGAGCTTAAGATATGAGTGAAAGCGTGTAACCTACATTATTTGCAATAATAGTGGCCAATAAGTAACTATAGTATATGGTAAAGAGGAGTTACTATACATACTAATAATGAAAAAGTTGAATTGTAATTCATTTACACTTAGAGTAGTTAAAAACCCGAGCTCGAGCTACAATAATTCCACATGTTAGAGCATTGATTTTATGAGATTCGAGAGAGTGGCAAAGTGTCTGTTGCTTCACGAAAACTAATGAGTTAGTAAGTGTGATTAGTTTTAGAAAATTTTGTCAAATATGTTTGTTTTTTTCAATTTTAGTAAAAAAAAATATTTTTTGTATTATTCAGCATTTATGACCTTGGAAGAGGTGGTCTGGGTGTTTCTTCCCCTAGGGACACTAGCGCTTGATTTGTAGGCACCAGTGATCGATTTCTAGATGCCTGTAATTTTCTCCGAGCACCGGCATCCCAAAGCAACGTTGTAGGAACTGTGTTGTAATTTGCATAATTTTTTATTAATGTGGGATATGATGAGTTGTATGGTATGTTGATATAAGGTTGTCTTTACTTTTTTGTGTTGTACGAGAGATATACACACTTGTGAGTTCTATGCGGGTCGTTATTTGAGCATCCTAATTACTTTGGGATTGTCGATTCAGACGCAGAGTGGGATATATTGGACCTGTGTTGGCATGCAACACATTTTTAGATTGGGGAATTACCCCATTATATGCCTATGTTGACTAAATTTTATGATATATATAGTGCGTAAATATATGTACATTCAGTTTTCAATAGGTGAGATGATAGTTAAACTAGAGGTTGTATACTAGATGGTGTGGTTTCCTATTATAGGGGAGAGAGTACAGGTGATGACTATAGTGGATTCTCGTAGTCAGATGAGGGTAGCAAGGTGGTATTTCATAGGCACATGAGTATAGGAAAATAATCATATTAGTTTAGATGTAATATTAAGATCTAGTGTTCCACGGTTGCGGAAGTTTATTGCAGTGATTCTAGCATCATCGGTGGCAGTGGAGGGTGGCGGAGTTGGGATATTATACAAGATGCATGATATTTATTGTAGGATAGAGGAGCATGGGACTAGGTATGCATGGATGCAATGTGTGTTGTCCCAATTGTATAGAGACTTATATAGATTTATTCAAGAGGATCATGGGGATGGAGTAGAGCCACGATTTTTTACACGTATGCGCATATGTGCATATAGCGATGTTGAGGCCACTTAGTGGGCCACGGTTTGATTAGGCTCGACCCAAGATATTTGTGGCAAGGTTGGTGGGCACCCATAATAGGAGGATGGGCATGACCACATATATTTCAATGCTATATTAGATGGGCATAGGGGTCGTTATATGGAGACCGCATAAATACTATGTCATACGGGTAGAGGATAGTGTGGAGTTGTGGTGCATATGATGCACCATGTAGTTAGAGGATCAGTTCAGGGGGTGAGTGAGTTGTTCAGGTGAAAGAGTATCTGTACGGTTTGACATGGCCCAAAATTTTCCCCCAAAGCCATGTTATGCCCCTAACATATACCATTTATATGTCTAAGTGTGGGCTAACATATGACTTATATAACATTTATACTTATATTCATTAGTTACTTAGTCATTAGGTATAAACTAATAATAATGAAGGGGTATGACCTTTCACAA
This sequence comes from Taxus wallichiana var. yunnanensis, assembly GCA_018340775.1. Lineage (NCBI taxonomy): Eukaryota > Viridiplantae > Streptophyta > Pinopsida > Cupressales > Taxaceae > Taxus > Taxus wallichiana. The sequence continues at coordinate 735,608,336 of CM031238.1, read as the reverse complement.
TCATACCTATATATATGGGTGAGTAATTCCTCCCGTAAGTGTGAAGAGTGTGAGTTATTGTCTTATTGTAAGACTTAGGAGGTTGCCCCCTCGAAGTTGCTTAGTAATATATTATATATCCTGACATATTTGCATTTATATTTAAGTAATTACATTATAAGTGGTATCGAGCATCGATTTTAGATATTTTTTTACCACATTTGGGGATGTATATTATAAATTTTTAGTAAAATTTATTAAAAAAATTGTTGTTTTGTGATAGTTATTGCATATATACTATTTTTCATAAAATCAATCTACATGCCACATTTTTTTATAATTGTTGATTTTTACATTTTGGAAAGTTCTATAAATTTCCATATTGGTCCATTCTTTACATTTTCAAAATTAAAGCCATCTACATTGATAAATTTGTTGGTAAAATTTGGTCAAACAAGGAAAATTAAATTGTGTAAGGACATGACTCTTGCTCAATGGATTCCCGCAAATGTGGGTTGGCACAAATTGAACTTTGATGGGGAATCTAAGGGTAACCCAAGTGCATCTGGTGGGGGTGGTCTTATCAAAAACCATCATGGACACCCCATTGCTTCTTATGCATTTCCTATGGGAAAATAATAAAATCACTATCTTTGAGTCCTCGCCACTTTCTTGGGAATCGAATTTCCAATGACCTCAAGGTGAGTAATTTGATTATTGAGAGAGACTCAATGAACATTATTAATAACCTTAATGGCTCTCAACCCCCCAGCTGGACTATAAAATATTTTATAAAAGAATCCAAGGACTTAGGTAAAGGTTTTATAAACATCATTATTTGCCATGTCTATAGAGAGGGGAATGGTGTGGCGGATGCTCTAGAAAATGATGGGGTTATCATCAATGAATTAAAAATTTGGCATGATTATAAGAAGATATCTCCCATGACAAAAGAAATCATTTTTAATGAAGCCAAGGTTACTTAGTCTAATTCAATGGATTTGGTACACCCGAGGTCATGATTATTGGTACTCCAAAATTTTGTGAGGTAGACCTTCAAAATGGATCCTTTTCCATTGTTTTTTGTGCCTTGTTTTTAACAAAAGGGTTTTTCAAATGGTGTTGCAGTGTTGGTGGATAGGATTGGAAACCATACAATTCCATTATTTTTTCATTCTTGTTAAATATATGCCATCTAGATGCGACTGGGTTGTTTCTGCTTCATCTACGAGCTCTAATTTCAATATGGGGGGTCATCCTTGTATATTGGAACCTATTTTTGATCCATCGTGATAGAATGACATAGATTTATGACAAGCCTTAAGTGTGGATGCTTATACGAGAATTCATACAAAGAATTAAGGGCGTGATGTACACATATCTCTGGTTTTTGCATGTAAATGGAAAGAAAGAGTCGTCACTTTCAGAGACAAGGATTTTTCTATCATAGAGGATATGATCTCGTTCATCACAGGTCTGGGGATGGAAGGGGTCAAGTTTTACCACAACAATTTCGACAAATAAGTTGAGGAATAGTTTTTCGAAGGAGATGAAACTCTGCAGATTGGGAAGTCGGGATTATTTTCTCCGCTATCCCCCATCGTTTAATGAAGTTTCCAAAATGGTAGTGCACTACATCACCTTGGAAGGGTTCTTCTCAAACCTTTGCCACTTCACCATTTGGTTCTTTTGAACCATTTCAGGCATGCTTGCAAGGTGAGTCTTCCCTACTACATCTTGCATTCTCTTGAAAAATTGGTGCATGATGTTCAAACCCATATGAGGGTTCTTCCCCTGCATCAAGGTGTGATTTTCCTTCTACATCATTACTTTATGATGTGTTTTCCCATGATCCTACCCCCTCCTCAAAGAACCTAAAATATGTACTAAGAACCTCAATGTCAGGGAACCCATTTCTAACCCTCCACCTACTAAAAGAATCCTCTGTAGTCATGCTAAGAATAAAGACATTTTCGGAGCCAAAAACCTACTAAAGATAAGCAACCATGTCTATGAAACACCTACTAGTTCAGGTATTTCAGCTCATCTTAAACATCAGGTTGAGGATTTAAAGGGAATTGAGGACAATGTAGACTTCCTCCTTAAGGAAGGTACCAAGAGCAATTTGGACCCCTCTGTCCTTTCAAATATAGAAGTGAAACTAGAGGGTATATCCATGCAGTTTAAAGCTCTGGAGGATAGATTTCAATATTTTGAGAACAAGCAAACCAACCAAATTGCCATTCATAGGGTTGTTCTTGATTATATTCAAATGAATGTCAAGCAGATTTGTGATGTTTGTGGTGTCCCAGGGTCATCCTGGAAGAATGGAAAAATCAAGAAAAATATACTTTCTGAGAGCATCCAGGACCATGATATGTAAAATTTCATCAACCTTTATAAGGCCATGAAGATTTCTCAAAAATATATAATAATTCTCTTAATTAGTTATTTGCTTCTATGTTGTTGTTTTGTCATGGTTTTGGAACTGCTGTTTTGTTGTTTTGTGTTTGTTGTTGGGATCCTTATAGGGAGATGGCCCCTGCCTCTATTTTTATCTATTTATCTTTCTCTTCTTAGGATTTTTAGATTGGGGAGTGTCCCCACATATAAAAAACCACTCTTCTCTCAATGTTCTTCCTAGATTTTGAGACTTTTTGTTTAGGGTATGGTCCTTTCAAAACCATTTACCAATAATAAAAAAATTGTGTAAGGGAAATACCTTGTTATGTCAAGTCCACAAACTAGAGGATGGGAAAAAAATCTTACACACCATGGAATACTCCTTATAAAGATAAAATACAATCTAATTTTGAATTAGGAGGTACTTCCACCATAAGGGATCTACAAGTTGCTTTGACCAAAACAAATCAATGATTGGATGAGCTTGAGAAAATACTCGATCACATTTTTCATTTTCAAAAGAATTCAATCAATCCTCCACATGTATCTAATAGCCAAGGTGAAAATACTATGGTTTTACAAAACCATGTATTGTGGTAACTGATGACATGGAATACACCATGAAGGGGCATGTTAATTATGATTATTATTTGACAAGTTCACACATTCAGAATTTTGAACCAAATATGAATGAAGAAAGGAAAACAATGGTTTGGGATGAATCCGTTGAATACAATACGCTTAACTTGGAATCCTATGACAATGGTTTCGTAACTGTAGACATGGAAACTAAATTTGATCCTAGGTTGGGTGTTAAAAACTTATTATATATATGGAAGAAGTACAAAAGATACAACAAAAACTTTGATACGTCAAGAAACACCATGTGTAATTTTTATGGGCCAAAGTCAATGACAAATTTATAGGGAAAATGCCTACTAATGAAATATGTAATCACACCATATTTAAGATGATTGAGATACAACATACACATTTTGGATGTCAAAACCTTCAATATAGTGGTTATGGAGGTCATTCCATTAGAAGTTCCACTACCTCCTCAAAAATCATCTGCCACCTTAATAATTTTTCATGGCCAAAGTTGTGTGTTTCTCATGAGAAAATGGATAATGCATATTTTTTAATCAAAACACAAGATATGTCTTCAAATGTGAAAGTACCACTAGATATAATCATCATAGCACTAGAGTTACTTACCTAGACTTGGATTAAGAGGTTACAAATGAAGGTGATCACAGTTTATCTCATCAAGGAACAATGTCAGACATACAAGGAGGTGTAATGGGTGGACAACGGTTGAGTACATATTTTTCACTACTAACCAAACAACGTTTGTTTGAAGGGGAGGAACATGTTATGCCCCTAACATATACCATTTATATATTTAATTTTGGGCTAACATATGACTTATATAACATTTATACTTATATTCATTAGTTACTTAGTCATTAGGTATAAACTAATAATAATGAAGGGGTATGACCTTTCACAATCATACCTATATATGGGTGAGTAATTCCTCCCCATAAGTGTAAAGAGTGTGAGTTAGTGTCTTATTGTAAGAATTAGGAGGCTTGCCCCTTAAAGTGACTTAGTAATATATTATATATTCTATCATAATTACATTTTTATTCAAATAATTCCACTACAAGGCATATATGGTTGAGATCTACTAGAGCGGCTAGATGACCAGGGGGTGAGGCCGAGCCCAACAGGAGAATATCTAGTGAATTCGATAAAGATGATGCGAGATGCAGCTATAGGTCCTATCTGAGTTGACGATGTGGGGTGCACCCATGTATACAAAGTGATTGGTTGGCGACACATTAATGGGTGTTTCTATTTCCAGTGGTAGATGCGGCAAAGTAGCTAGTAGTTAGAGGAGTAGAGGGCAAGCACTTGCCTTGGATGTAGAAGGTATAGCAAAGCAGTGGCATGAGCCAAACATAAGTATTGTTCATTGTGATTTGTTATTTATTGTTTGGTTATTAGATATTACAAATGTGTGTAATAACTAATGTTGGTTTTTGTGATTACAGGTGATTCATATTGCTCAATTATTATAGATTCATCAATACGCACATGACATGGATCGTGACTCCATATGTTCTTGTGGGAGGAAGTATGCTAGATCGGGTAGACGTGATTGTGTGTGATCATGCCCATTTTTTAAAGTCAATGTCTATAACAAGTAGCCACATGTACTGTGTTATTCAAAGAAGCATGATAAAGTAGATGTGGATACTTGAGCAAGCTATATAGGTTGTAAGAGGAGGAACCCTAGCTCAGGATGTTTTTTCTAGATATGTTGAGTTATAGGGCCAATTTACAGAGCAAATTGCCAATACTTTTTTGTTATGGATTCAGTTAGAGAGATATAGAGATCAATATTAGCGACATGGAGTAAGTGGTGACGCCTCTAGTTCTAGAGCTCTTGCAATTGTATATAACGATAGCACGAGATGATGTGTGATGTGTTGGATATGTTGTATTGATGTGTGGGGCTTTTCCCAATGATTGTATTTTATAACTTATTATTTTAGATGATATATTAGTAAATGGATGTTGATGTTGCATTTTTGTCGATATATGTTGTATATTATGTGATGATTATGATTTGTGCATTGTGTAATGTGATAGATTGTATATGCATTGTTGAAATGGTTGTTTTGATTGATGAATATTGGAATGTATTATGATGTGGAAAGAATAGCTAAGTAGTAAACTAGATAAAGAATGTATGTGAATAAAAATTATAGGTGGATGATATGATAAAGAGAAGTATATGTATGTGATGTAATGTGATAAATAGGTAAAAGTGGAAATGTGATGTAGATAAGATAAGAGAGTAAAATAATGATGTGTTGATAATTAAATAATGATGAGATGTGGGATAATGGTTGTAATTGCGTGTGATGAGAATGAAGGGGGATAAGAGTGATTGATACTGAGTGTGAGAATGAGGTTCATTTATAAATTCCCCCAAATAGTCAAGAATAAACCATAAAATAAGAGTTTGTCATCGATAAATGGGTTTTTCGCGTGCCAGGAAATGCTAGAAAAGATATGACATGAAGTATAGATCATGAGGAGTGAAATGAGATGTTCATGTATGTAGCATTCCCTCAACAATCAAGTGTGAATCGTAGCACGAGATTGTATCATAGGGTAATGAAATGGAAAGTGGATGTCATCTACCAAATATTAAGAGGCCTACAAGGCATGGATGGAACATGTGAAGCAACAATGGTATGAGGATAAGTGCCAAATTGGATTCTAGAGGGAATGGGGCCAAGAATAGAATGTGTGGTGGGAGGAAGTGTGGAAGCAAGGGGCTTAGGAAGCCAATGAGGTACTACAACAATATGTGAGGAATGAGAGGATGTAACTATATGTGGATGATATGGAAGAAGTGAATGGATAAAGACCTTAGGAGGTGGGTGGATGACTAGTTTAGATGGAGGTGAAGGGGATAAGTGAACAGTGGTATAATTTCACTTATGAGGAATAGGAGAGAGAGAGAGAGAGTGCACTCATGAGAGTGATAGTGGAAAACATTGACACCTTTGTCCTCTAATTATTTCAATTTATCATGGATATCATAGTAGTCATTATCATGGTGGCCATTGATGTGGTGGAAATTAAAAAGGGAGGTCATATTGGTGATGTGAGAAATGGCAAGGATGATGTTGATTAGAAAGTAAGAAAATTAAGCACTTCTCAAGTAAAGCGAGACAAGATATCATAAGGTTAATAGTATGTGAAAATCGTAATGGTTCACAGGTAGGAGGTGGAGAAGACTTAGGTGTATGCCTACACAGTGGTGGGGAAAGAAGATACTTATGTGAAGGAGGGGATGGTGACCATGGAGGGATCTTAATGGATGGAAGAGGAGAAGAAGTAGTAGATGATGAAGTAGTAGAATAAGTAGAAGGGGGTGGTATAACATGTTTAGCAATTAAATCTTGTTCTAAATCAATGAATTTGTAGCATAAGAGAGTAAAAGATTCACATGTATCATATAATAATTTTTCCTTGAAGGGAGGAACTAAGCCATGGCAAAAATAAATTTCTTTTCTAAATCAATGGGCTGAAATAATAGATGTATGCAATAATTGAAGCATAAAATGTAATCTAAAATTGGTTCATTATTTCCTTGATGCAAAGAAGGAAATCATTGATATATAACTTTAGGACCATTGTTAGAAAAAAATCACCTAAGAAAAACATCCTCCATATCATAATAAGTACTAATGGATCCATAAGGCAAGTGATTATACCATTGGAGAGCATGATCAACAAGGCTATGATAAAATGATTTGAGTAACAAGCAATCATTGGAATAATTAGACATGGATAAATGGTAATTCTTGATATGTAAATAAGGATTTCTCGTGCCATTAAAATAGGATAAGTTAGGCATGATGAAGTCCTTTGGGAAAGCATAATTGTGAAACTTTTTAGGAATATGATTCCCATGTAGAGAATTATTGTTAATGGAAGCATAATAGGCTTTGCTTTCGAGGTTGATTGTATGAACTTGAGATTGTAAAGTGCTAACAACATGAATAAGGGATAGAATATCATGTAAAGGAATAGTTGGTGAAGTGAGAGGCATATTTAGGGGTAAGATATTTCCATTGTGAGTTATCATGGGAACGTAGAAGGAGAAGTGGATCTAGAAAGAGAAGAAAGAGGTGGAGGAGGAGGAGAGGAAGATGGAGGCTCTATGAGACTACTAGATGCATGATCATGAGACATAATAAGAGGTGCACTAGAGGTAGGATTATAATCAACATGAGAAACAACTTAAAAAGTAAAAGAAAGAGGAGTAGTAAATTCACATTCAATAGTCTTAAGAGAAGTAACATCATCACTAACATGTTCATGATCAAAAGCATAATCAACATCACTATCAGTCATATTTTCACAAGAAATTATTTCATCAAGACTATCATCAACATACAAAGAATTGGTAGGAGTATTAATATCATATTTATCATTGCAATCATTGGAAGCATTTTCAGAAGAAGTAAGAGAGGGAGATATAGTTTTGCGTTCATCTTAACTAATCGATAGAAGCGACATCATGCACATTTACATTTTCAACATTAGAAGTAGAATTATTGGCATCTATATTGTCACAAGAAAGATCATGATCAAGAAAAGAGTCTACGGGGAGAAGAAGGTACATCAACATGGGTGACTATGGAAGATGATTAAGAACATGAAGTAAAGTTTTGGTCAAGGGATACTATGTAAATGTTAGGAGTGTCAAGGCCAATAGGAAGGGTGTTTTGGAAAGCAATAAGTTTTTGGAGGACTGAGGAATCACATTGAGGATTACAGTAGAGGTCACGAAATTTAGATTCTATAGAAGTATTATTAAAAACAAGTTACATGCATGTATCAACCATATTATGCTTGGGAGATGAGGACCTCTTCTTGGCCATGAGGGTTTTTGGGATCCTAGGGAAACGAGTTCGAATAAGGTGGGGTTCTCCATATTATTTAATAAAAACTTAATTAAATCTAATTGCATAGTAATCAATATGGTGAAATAAAGTAAAGATGCATATGATAAGCAATTAAGCAATGCAAAACTATAAGTAAATGAGAGAGATAAATGACTTATTTGATTCATGTGCAATATGGAACTGATCTGGGTAGTGTAAATTGTTAAGTAGGATGTAAATAGAGTCACAACTACTCCCTTTGAATTTTGTTAAATGATAATTACGGGAAAGGGGCGCATGATCTTTGGAACAAAGCACCTAAGCACTGGTGATTTGTCCTGGGAACTGATGATTATGTAAAGGCTTGGGATTTATTTTATTTTGTGTCACTAGGGTTTCACTTTTATTTTTGATCAATCACCTGATATTTTCTCTTTCATCACCGAGGGTACCTGTAACCTACAAAACAAACCCTAGCTACCTACACAAGCTATCAAATACATCAAATTAAAATGAAATATGCAATATGTAAATTCATATTGACCCCAACGGTCACCTGATGAGTGAACTTATGACCAAGCATTGCACTACATTCCAGACTCCATGTAGTTCTTTGTGTTTGTGTGTGAAATAGTGTCCTTAGGTTTCCCTCGCACCAATGACACCAAGATAGATGGATATAGAAAGATAAGTGCAAATATGTTATATGGAATTCATCATTTCCTCTTCCTATGCAATGTATGAAGCCCAAAAATGCATTCCCTTTTATGGTAGTGATAGTATGTACATGTTATTGCCCCTTATAATTACTAGTCAGTAGAATAGTGTGTGTGTTGTGTATATATATGAATCTCTTGTTTGAATTTTGATACTAGTGACATGAAAGGATGAATATGAGCTTCGGATAAGGATAAAAAGACTAAAAAGGCCAACCAAAAATGTAAAAAAGTGTAAAAACAACAAATAGGGCAGAAGCATCCAAAATGGGTAGAAATTCCTTAGGTGCTAGTGTCTAGAGTGGGTACAAGTGTCCTACGATAAATGAAAACATATGTGAAAATACCTACAGACATAGACCCTTGTGAACTTACCAGAATTAGGTATAGAAATGACAGATGTGAGAGAGAAAGACAATAGAAACAATCAAAACAAGTAGATGGACAAAGGATTGTGTCATCAGTGAATACTTTTCTTACTTAAGATCCATGCATATAACAACATACTTGATGACACTATAAAATAGTAGTATGTGCATGATTTTTTGTCTACATCATGGTGTGAAAGTGAAAAAACACTCCCATGTATTATTTGAGTTATTGAATGATTTGGATGTGTCAAGAGGTTTTAAAGTTCATAGATTAGCTTGAAGGAGTATGAAGGAATGTTAGTTTTATGAGGTGAAATGGATAATCTTCTTAAATGAAATGCATTATGTGAAACCTATGTATGGATTAATAAGGTCTCTAGTAGTGTCCTGATAAATATCGTGAAAAGATAATGTGGCTTGCAAGGCTAAAAATAATATTAAACAATTATTTTTATCATGTATAATCTGTGTGATCTTTGACAATCCATTAAAATCTAAAGGTGGAGTATACAATCACATCTATTCTAAGTTTCTACGGTAATTTGAGGGAAATAATATGAATGTGAATAAGGATTCGGGATGTTTTATAACGTTGGCTTAGATAAGAAGGAGCTTTGATACTCTCTATCTTAAGAAGGTGGAGCTACGACAAGATTAGATACTACAAAGTTGCTTAAATTACATGGTGACAAAGTATAGAGGTTGTGGAAGACTATAATGATGACCTACAAGTGAATGAGACCCTATGAATGTAGAGTATGACCTCTAACAAATGCTTAATTTTTCTATCAAAACCTATATGGTAGAGTTAAGAATGTTGTAAGACCTATGTAGCTGATTTCTTACTTTTTGAGTGATGTTTTGCAACTTGACAGGGTTCGATCATGATATGAAGGACTATGATAGTATTCTATAGGTTTTTTAATGTCTCCAAGGCAAGGGGAGAAATTTTTACACTCAAAGATGAGAACATGGTGTTAAGAAGGCTTGTATAGATGTGTTGATCATGCTTAGCAAGTATACTCTAAAGCGGATTAAGTCATCATTTAATCAACTATAGTAGCAGGTAATGAAGAAAAAGACACTAAAATGTTGAATCGAGTAAGAGGTATAGATGATATGCCATCTCCATGACATCTAAGCAAGGTAAATGCTCAAATTTTTACATTTTTAGTGAGATATAGGCAATTTGTTTCCATGGGGAGCTATAAGGAGTTGTTTCATCTTGTGTATGAGCTTCTAGAGCATGAAGAAGTTTGACAAGAATGTATTGAAGATGTGGTTTAGGGATAATGGTCCTAAAGGAGGTTTTATAAGCATTAGAGGCATATTTTGTGATTTCTTACATGGTATAATCCTATATTGTGATGGATGACGGAGATTAAGACAAAAAGGATGATATCAGTTCAAGGGGAGCTACGTGAAATTTCATATCAGGTCCATGCATAATTTTTTTGTTATTGAGGTCATACAAGAGTAAGTACAATCAAAGGGGGAGTCATTTGAGCAAGTAAGTGCATTATTTCCATTATGTCATGTTGTGTGTTGTCATTTTCCATGTCTAGTTGTCATTTTAGCATTTTTCATAGATGTCAAAGGGGGAGATAAGCATTAGAAACATGAGAAAAAGTCATTTAGGTATTTGGTCTTGCTAGTTGCCATCAATGTTTCGAAGATGGTTACCATCATTGACAAAAGGGTAGATTGTTGACCATTTTTTATTATTGTTTTCATTGATGTCAAATATATTGATGGAAAAGGGTATGTAGAGGTCATATGTGTATCCATGAGGTGTTATTAAAATTTCAAACATGAAGGTTGATTGGTAGTGTCATGTTTGGTGATGTTCTATGAGGTCTTGAAACATGGTCTAGCTTGCATAGTCATTGTATGAGCTCTCAAAATTTGATTGAAGGTTTTCATGTGGTCACACATGGTCCGAGACGTATGTTACATGTGTTAGTGAGTCTGTAATGAGTCATCATGGTCATTTCAAGAGTTGTATGGCTTGAATCAGGTCATTTTAGGCCTATTCCTAGACTAGAGCATGTGCTATGGTATGGTGACTTTAGAAATGGAGTTGATCATTCCTATCCAAGCATGTGGGAAAGGTGATGTGACTTGATATAGTGTAGATGCTAAATCATGCACTTTGGGTATCTATCTAGTCATGATCACATACTACTATTCATATGATTCCTAATAAAGAAATTGGCCATGTTTACTAACGTTCTTATTCTATTGTTGATCTTACACTCATTTTAGCCTAGTCTATCTTTTCATACTTTGGAATTTCTCATCCTGGACACCAGCGCCCAGCTAGGACACCAACACCAGACGCCCCCATCCCCTCGGGTTCCCGACCTCTTTGTACTTTGTTCACATATTTTGGGTCCTTTCTAGCTGTTTGGGCATATTATATTTTTGGTAGTTAGAATTTTCGGGGTTAATTATGAAATTCAAGTAAGGGAATCATATAAATATAAAGTTATGTGATCATAATAAAGGACCAAGCACTAATCATTAGCTATCACCACCTAAGGTTGCATTCAAAGGCCATTATCAAGAACATTCAAGCATCCATCTAGCATCCACACACAAGGGAAAGGGACTGATACTTCTACATACATGCATAGGAGGGGAAGTTCATTATTTCATACACATGTGTATTTACATTTCTTACATCTAACTATTTACAACTATCAAGTGCGACATGCACAAGAGCCACCTAGGGAATAATTCTGCACACACATAGAACTACATTAGGTCTGAGATGTAATGCAGCACTCGGTCGTAAGTTCACTAAGTGACATTGAGGATAGCCTATCCCCTCATTTACATTATTTTATTTTTGGGATTTGAAGAACTTTTGGGGGTTTTGCAGGTCATTTCTTCATTGCAAGTTATAGGAAACATATGTGAATTTGGTGCAACGTACTAGTTACAAGAACCAAAGGAAAAAGGACATCTTATAACCGGAGAAACTAGTTTTCTATGTTTCTTTCAGTCACATGCACCCAAGAAGGTCTCTAGCACCCCAATTTCCCTTGACCCTACATAGGCACCCTAGTCCCGACATTCCCGATGCTCCTATAATTTTTGGAGGCTCCGTGTGACATTTTTACCTCTTTGTTCATCAATTTGTCACTTGAGAATAGTTCAAGATTATTTGTGAATTAGCTAAATCATTTTATCTCCTCATTTACACTTAGGGTTTAAATCTTAATTTCTTATTTTTGGGTAAACTTTTATACTTCAAAGTGTTTATTCATTTACTACTACATTGAAATTAGCATTAGGAATCTATTTATTCAATATTTTCTTAATCATTTCTATGAACCCGATGATTCAAACCCTTCATTTTGAGTATGGATTCACCTTATCACATCATGGATCAATCTCCTATCCTTCTTTTGCTCCAACTAGGTGTCTAGCATGGTTACTACTGTTTTTGATTTCATGAAATTTCATACTCAACATCCTCCTCGCTTTATTATGCCTATGGTTGATCCTACTATTAATGTAGTAACTACTCACCACACATTTCCTCCCGCAGATCCACCTATTTCTATTACACCACCTATTACTTCTACGGCTCCTTTTGCTACCTCTAAGGGCTATGATATCATTGAAAAACTTAATAATACACCGGCCAAAATATCTCTCTATGACTTATTGTGCAATACACTCTATTGTCGTCATACATTAGAGGTCACCCTTCATTCTATACACATTGAGAGTTATAATTCTTTGGTAGTATTCACACACCTCATTTAGTCTCTCAAAAATCTACCATTTGATATATCATTCACTAATGAGAAAGTATCACCATCTACTATTGAAAATCCATGCGTACATTTTCTTATCACTATCGGCATTGACACCATTTGTATCAAGTGTGTACTCATTGACAACGGATATGTTGTTAATTTATTTCCTCATTTTGTTTTAAATCAAATCGGTATTGTAAAAATCCCATTGTTAAGAATTTCAATCTTATTCATGGGTATTATTCAACTACTCACACATGCTTAGGAACTATCACATTACCTATACAAGTCGGGCCTAAAATTTTCCCTACAGTATTATTCATTATCAATAGCTCATTTTCATTCAATCTATTACCGGTAGACCTTGGATTCATGTAATGCGTGCAGTTCCATCCATTGTTCATCAATGCATAAAATTCCTACATGAGTGCTATGAACATACCATTATTGCAGACCTTGATTCATTCAAATTATATCACATAGAATTTTTACTGTTACGCTTATTCCTCCATCGTAACTTATTCCATATAGCAATTTTGATACATACAATATCACTCAATATAGCACTTCACAGTATTCTTCCGTCACTTCAAGCACTCTAGCTATTTCCACTCATAATACCTCTATCATTTCACCTATTGTGTCTGCTCCTATAAGCACTACCGCGCCACTCATCGATGCCCCTCTCACTCCTACATCTAGTGCACATCCTACCAACATCCTTAGCATGACTATTTAGCATGAAAATGTTAGCACTAATGAATCAAGACGAGATCAATATTGTTGAGCTTACTGATGAAAAATTGGGCAATCTTAATTTTACTCCTATTGATGTATATGATTCATATTTCAATGATACTTTCGTTGTTGATGGCCCTAGTGAATACAAATTCAAAAAACCCCTCCTACTAATGTTATGGTACTTTATTCGGGGGTATGTCCATACTTTAGACATCATTTCACCTTCTCAAGGGCAATCTGCTTCCACATGAACTCCTTTCATATGCACGCTCATCATCAATAAATCTTATTAGAATCATCTTCTGTTGGATCTTACTTGCTTTGATATTATTTACACATATGATGGCTTGACTCGGCTTAGCTTTACACTTGATGATATATTACCGGTGCCTCATTCACCCCATATCTACCATGGATGTGTCCATATTATGGCTTCATATGGTCTTCATTTTTCTATCTCACATTATTTGTGGTACACACTCTTTGCACTTTCCAATGACACTTGGACAATCTTAGCTAGATTACATTGGGGAACTTTAGACCCTAACCACACTAGTATTACATTTCTAATGCCTTTTGGTCATGTTTCTATTTACAATGATTCATCTTTTGGTTATTCAAAAATATCACTCATTGGTATACACATGGATGTCCACCAACACCTTTCACCGATGAGGAATATGCAATGCACATGTACAATTTACTATGCAATGGATCCTTATATGATCCACTAAACATTATCACTTACCAGGTTTCGACACATCACCGGTTGGCTTCAATCAGACAATGATGATCTTTTAGACAATGTTACTTGATCATACTTATCATCATACACTTAGGGGCATCATGCTCACTCTTCACCCCCTTATCACACTATTAAGTTGTCGAACATACTATACACTTTGCATTTAATATTTTACACACATCATACACATCTTGATACATTTATATCATCATTACCCGATGACGCACTCTCATGTTATGGTTCACACTTGAATGTTGAGGGAATCCTATACACATGAACCTCACACACTACACACTACACTACATGTTACATACTACATATTACACACTACACACTTCACATTTTGTGCATTCATCTCTTTCTACGCAACATCTACTCTATGCATTCACGACATATATTTTCGACATCCCCTTTAACACGTTGCGGTCATTAACCTATGACGTACTCTACTTCCATGGTCCATACTTGACTGTTGAGGGTCTATATCTCAAATGGATCTCCCCACACTCATGTGTTCACTCACTCACTCACTCATTACGCTCTACGCTTTATCTATCACATGTTTTTAGTGCGTAAAATTCAAACCATTTCCCGATGACGCACTCTTGTTCTATAGTTCATTATTGACTATTGAGGGGGCATGTATAAATGAACCTCATCTCATACAAACTCATTCACATATACTCGGGGCACGTAGATCCTATCACACTCACATTGCATGAGTTCATTACATCTCACTCATCCACAACTTATTACATATATTGGTCGCGCTTAATCTCGCTTACATTTACTTGTTACATGTACACTTTTTACACATGCTAGATAGATATCTTGTATGTCATTATATTTCTATATACACATACACATTCACTTTCCTTTCTAGTTTTTATTGTAGGCTTTACATATTACTACATGGAGCATGGATGTTTGGCGTAGTACTTATTTCTAGTCCCACAGTGGCTCCTAGGGGCATCCACTTTCTTACACATTCACAGGTGTTATTGTTTCATTTTTCATAGCACATTATTATCAGATTACGCATGCTTTGACATCATTTTTATATTTCTAACATGCTAACGAGTACCTCATGTGCATTATTTTTTAAAGGTCCATTTGCATCCGAGTTATCTACTACATTGTTTACTCCTGTCTATCATTATTTATTGTTATTTGTGGGATTTTCCCTATATCTTGTTTGTTCTTTGATTGCTTGTGGCCACTGCGGCCTTGATTATCTTACGACATCATGAGTGATGTCCCATGTTTGAAACCCAATTTTCATAGTCTACTTTGTTGTCTTACGTGATTACATTTTCTTCTTATCTCGCTTAGTTTATATATTGTCTTTTACATGTGTGTTTGTATTGCTTGTACTAACACTTGTATCCTAGCCAATTTGTTTGTGTGTGCTTTTGTTTCTACCAAACACACTCCCTCCCCTATAGGGCATTAGTTACAACACAACGTTCGGTCCTCCTTTGGGTGCATACTCCTCGGTGATGTTTCATGCACCCCAAATGAGGGGAACATCATTTGGGTGATGATTATGCTAAAATGAAAATAATAGCCTAATATAATGCACGTTTGAAGTAAATAAATTAAATAATGAAATAATATCCAAGAAACTAAGAAATAAAATATGAAATCCTAAGGACAAAGAGTTCTATAAGATCCTTAGCTGATTCACAATGATTTTTAGATTGTGTCGCAATGATGGTGGCTGAAAAGAAATGGAGAACCATCATACGTGTAAGCTTAGAATATTGTATATATGGAATATTTAGTCGGACTGGGCAACCGGAGAAGTATGGGGGCGTCTGGGGTGCTTTGGTATTGTTTTAGGCACCCTAGTCTATGTAAGAGGTACAAAATCCAATTTCATAGGGTGTTAGATGATACAAAACCCTCGTTATTTGTTGCTACCATGTCATTAAATTTCATCAAATGTCATTGTGGATCTAGAATGAATGAATCACCTGCAAAACCCAAAACAAATCATCAAACCCTAAAAAATAAAGATGCAAATGAAGGGTTCAAACTGTCCTCAATTGCCAAAATGATGGACTTATAATGAGCGATGCACTACATCTCAGACCCAATGTAGTTCTATGTGTGTGTGTTTGTGTGTGTGGAATTGTGCCCTAGGTTTCTCTTGTGCATGTCGCACTTGAAGTAGTGAGAAAGTAGCTAGATGTAGAATGTAAATAATGTGTGCATGGAAATAATAGACTCCCCTCCTATGAATTGTGATGTAAAAGAACCAAATTTTGTCCCTTGTGATGGAGTTAGATGGATGTAAATGGAGCTATAGATGCCTTGATGGATGTAACCTTAAGTGGTGATAAATAGTGTTTAGTGCTTGGTCCCTTATTATGATCACATAAATTTATATTTATATGATTCCCTTGCTTGAATTTCATAATTAACCCTAAAAATTTTGACTACCAAAAATATAAGATGCTCAAATGGCTAGAAAGAACTCAAAAGTGTGACTAAAGTACAAAAAGGACTGGGGCACCCAGAGGGGATGGGAGCACCTGGCGCTAGAGTCCTGGTTGGGCGCTCTAGTCCAGAAAGAGTAAAATTGAAGTGTGAAAAGATAGAATCAGCCAGTAAAGGTGTAAGACCGAAATTAACAACAGAAAGTAATGAAATGTGGCCAAAGACATGGGTTAATTAGTACTTTTCTTACTTAGGAACCATATGAATAGTAGTATGTGATCGAGACTAGATAATTACCTAAAGTGTGTGATTTTGTGTCTACATTTTCCCCCACTTTATGTTGGTGAGAAGAATGCTTGGTAACATAAAGTAGATAGATATGCGTACCTGATATCCATGTAGATTGATGTAGAAAGTGTGCCGAGGGACTAGAAAAAGTGTGGAGTGATAAAAATATGGAGTGTGGAGACTAAAGATGCAAAAAGTGTAAAAAGGTGATAAAAGTGAACCAGGTGGAACCGCTTGTGTAAATGTTGATGTGTGTGATGTACTTATTGTTGGTGT
This sequence comes from Taxus wallichiana var. yunnanensis, assembly GCA_018340775.1. Taxonomy (NCBI): domain Eukaryota; kingdom Viridiplantae; phylum Streptophyta; class Pinopsida; order Cupressales; family Taxaceae; genus Taxus; species Taxus wallichiana. The sequence goes on along the minus strand of CM031238.1, from coordinate 735,591,128 downwards.
TGATGTGTGTGATGTTGACTACTTTTTTTTCATAGATATGGACCGTAAAGGGAAGACAATCAAGTAGTTAAATACACATGTATATGTATAAAAAGTATGTAAGGAAGTATGTAAAAGAAAATTCTGAAAATGTGAAAAAGGAACATGTGCACCTAATCCATGATGAGGAAAGAGTGTAGAAATGATCATGTAGATGATGTCAATGCGTGCGCGATTTTTGGGTGTTCTCACGCTAATTTAATGGAAGAAGTATATGGAGAAACTATCCGGTGTCATCCTCCAACCTTTAACCAATTCCCACTATATAAAACACCACTGTAGATGGTGTGCATGTGCTAAGGACTCTCTACCCTATAAAATCCGTTGTGTAAATTCCTAGTGCTAAAGGACTCTCTACCTTGTCAAAAGCCTATGTGACATGCTGAAATTGTGTAATTATCCCTTGGTTACTTGCACTCCAGAAAATACCATTGTATGATATGACCCCTGGTCTCGAGCGATTTAGGAAAGGTCATTGTGTCATGGACCCAAGTCTGATTCAGAACCCCAAAATTTGAAAACTATATTATACCCGTACTTTGTTGTGTTGCGTATACTCTGTAGAGGGTCTTTGATTCACCAAAATGATGCACCCTCTTTTTGGGGGCACATGCAACGTTGTTTAAGGAGGATGCAGCCCAAAAGAGGACCAACTACTGTGCTAAAAATCTTCCCTACAGGGGGGTGTGATTTGTAGAAACCAAGGCACATGTAAACAAGTTGCTAGGAGAAAAGTGTTAGCATAAGCAAACACAAAAAAGCATGTATAAGATGAATTGTAAGCTAAAGAAACAATGTGTAAGATAGAACACACAAGAAGACAATGTAGACTGTAAAAAGTGGGTTGCTAACATGGGACACCGCTCACTATGTCACAAGACAATTAAGGTCGATGAAGCCAAAGGCATACAAGTGTGCCCACAAGACAAAGGGAAAAGCCTACATATAATGAAAAACAATTATAAGAGAGTACAAGCAATATAATAGATAACCATAGTGACAAATAATCCTGTAAATAAATGTTGCACATGAAGCACCCGTTAGTATATTAGAAAGATAAATTGTATGCCAAATAGTGTATGATCGATAAAGTAGTGTTCTATGAAATAAAATGAAACAATAACACACTGTAGTGTATGAAATTGGATGCACGTAGGAGTCATTGTGGGATTGGTACTAGTCTTGTGCCAAGCATCCATGTTGTGTGTAATGGTTCTGTTTAATCTATTATCACAACTAGAAATGAAATTAAACGTTCATGTGTGTATTATAAATATTATTTATCCTACAACATATATCACTACAAGATGATAGAAGAAGTGATGATTTAGCCTAAAGTGTATATCATTAAATGGCATTGGAAGAATTGATAATGTAGCCTATAGCGTATATCACTTAGATGATGCAAGAGGAAGTGAATAATCCTAAAGCATATATCACTACAAGATGATAAAAGAATTAATGATTTAGCCTAAAGTGTATATCATTATATGATGATGGAATAATTGATGATGTAGCCTATAACATATATCACTTAGATGATGCAAGAGGAAGTGATGATGTATCCTATGGCGTATATCACTAAATGATGATAGAGGAAGTGATGATGTAGCCTACGACATATATCACTAAGCGATGTAGGTAGAATTAATGATTTAGCCTATAGTATATATCACTAATATAGGAACATCACAAGAGAATAAGATTGAATGGTTGAATGTGTGAGTGTGATACAGTCCATTGGAGATGTAGACTCTCAACAGTACAGTATGGGTCGTGAGACTAGAGTGTGTCATCAGGTAATGATTGCAACGCATAGAGGATAGTGAGTAGAATGTGTGTAGTAGATTTTGGATGTGTGAGGATGTGTAATCCATAATGTGTGGTTTCTATTGTGTAATGTGTGAGGTTCATGTGTATAGGATGCCCTCAACAGTCAAGTGTGAACAAAATCACAAGAGTACGTCATCGGGTAATGACATGTTAGTGTGTGTGTAATAGAAGATGCATTTTGATGCTAGAGGGGGAAGAAATAAGCATAACACCCCCCGTGTATATGGTGATGAGTGATCTATTAAATAAAAGTAAAGGATTAAGGTCGACACCGATGATTTTAGTGATGAAAGCATGTGACCATGCTCTAGTAGTGGTGGTATAGTAGATAAATGTTGCACATGTGAGTGAAGTATATATGCATACAATGGATGATTATATGATGGGAATATTGGTGTAACAAAATGTGTAGGTGATGGAGATCTATGTGAAGCGAGAATGTGTAGACACAAAATCATGCACTTTAGGCATTATTTAGTCTAGATCTCATACTATTATTTAGAAGGTTTTTGAGTGAATAAAGTACTAATTAACCCTCATCTTTTGGCTATCTTACTTTATTTTATTTTATCATTCCTAACCTCTTGCACCTGCATACCTAGTGATATTTTATCATTTTGGGTAATTTTATCTTTAACTAGGTGCCTAGGTTAAGATCTTGGGCGCCCACGGGCACCCTGGTCCTATTTGAACTTTCTTGCCACTTTTTGGGCACTTTCTAGCCATTTCAGCTTCTTATCTTTTTGGTGGTCGGCCATCTCGGGGTTAATTACGAAATTAGATCAAGAGAACCCTATAAATATAAAGTTATGATACCATAATGAGGGACCAAGTCTATTCACTACTATCATCCACCTATGGTTGCATCTATCAAAGGAATTTGGAGATCATTTGCATTCATTTAGCTCCATCACAAAGGACAAGGTTGGTTAATTTGCATCACACAAGCATAGGAGGGGATTCTATTCTATTCCATCCACCATTCTACTACATTTTTACATCTAGTTATTGTTCGCTACTTCACAAAGTGTGACTAGCACAAGAGCACCTAGGGCACATGATTCACACACACACACACACACACACACACACACACACACACACACACACACACACACACACACACACACACACACACAGACACACACACACGAACTATATTTGGAGTGCGGAATGTAGTGCAATGCTCAATTAGTAAGCCCATTGTTGTGGCAGTTGAGGTCAGTCTGACATATTCATATGCATTCTTTTTTTTAGGTTTTGATACTTCTTATGGTCTTTTACATGTCTTATATTTATCTTGGATTATTAGCGATACAGCGCAAAGTGCAGCAAAACTGATGCAATAGATAGGGAAGGTTTCAGATCACTTATAGGCTGTGAAACTTAGTTTTGGACCTTCTACATAGACCAGGGCACCCATTCTACTCGACCATAGCACCTAGACTAGCACCCTAGTCCCTCTCTAGGTGCTCCAGTCTAGCTAGATAGCTTGGATCCATCCTTTCGAGACCTCTTCATCGTTGTTCCTACTTCTAGATTATTATTATTCTGCGACATAGTCCAATGAGCTTCGCTAATTAGATGAGCCACTTCCTCACTCTTCTTGCACATTACATTTTCTAATTTTATTAGATTAGTTGCTTGGGTCATTTTCCATACTTGTTAGCTGTGTTCATTTACTATGTTTACATGTCATTCTGGATTAGATTAACTATTATAATTATACATTTTGAGTTAATCATTTTGGTGAACCCGAATCGATCATTCACGATTCTAGGTTCTTCATTAAAAAAATTCATCCTAGGGTTTGGTCATCATGATTATCTCAATCAATGATTTACTATATAGAGTTCAACATCTTCTTGCTACTACTCGCATTCATGCTGGCATGCATCCAAACTCAGTTTATCAAACATTTTTCGATCCATTCTCTTCACACATAGTATTCAAGTATAACCTTCCCACTGATGTTCATACTTTTGATAATTACCCGCCTCTACATATCATATGTTGTATTCATAATGTAGGTGTTAATCACACTTTTATTGATAATGGATATGAAATTAACTTGTGTTCTATGTCATTCCTTGAAGTTTTAGGTCTTTCTACTTGTGATGTTATTCCATCTAGTATTTCACTGCGTGTTTATGATGGTTTTGTCCATCCATGTCTCGATCACATTACTTTATTTATCATTGTTGGTCCATAGAGTGTCCACACTACCTTTTCGTTGTTGATTTCCCATTCTCCTACAAATTTCTACTTTTATAGGCCATGCCTCCATGCCATGCATGTTATCGCTTCTATTGTATAGCATTGTGTAAAATTCTTGCATGAAGGCATTGAGTACACCGTCTTTCATGACCACAATCCATTCCACTACTGCAATCGGGCTACTAATATTGGTCTTCCTATTCCACGCATAGATATTATAGACAAGCCCTAACCTATGGAAGAACCACCTCACTTACCACCACTTAACGATGTCATTTTCATGATAGATGTAGTTTCTTCTATGCCACCTACTACTACTACTGTTATGATCCCATATCAAGGTCATGTCTAGTCCATGGACATCACTCTATCACCCGCACCTTCACCTACACCACCTACATCAACATGCCAACCATTTACTTTCACGCTCTTCATGAATGAATCCTATTGGGAACATATTCCATTTGATCCTATATGTAACAAAACCATATGTACACATGAGGATTTGGTTTGCCTAGGTTTGGATTTTGAGGATCTCTATCCTGCACCACATGTTCCTAATCTTTATTATGGCTTTGTTCACATCACTGTTGCTTATGGCTTACGTATCTTTCATCTTACAATATATTTATCGTGTAGTCCTTGTTCTTCTCCACTTACATTAGGTAAATCATGGCTTGATTATATTAGGGCACTCTAGATCTAGATCATATAGGAATTTCATTTCCTATGCCTTTTAGATGTGTCTTCATCTGTAATAGCTCTTTCATAGGATACACATAAAATCTCACCTATTGGTATGCACATGGTTTTCCACTCCCTCCATTCACCGATGAGGAGTATGCTATGGGCATGTACAACTTACACCTCCATGGCTCATTATGCAATCAACCAAACACTATTTCTTATCAAGTCACCAATGCTTATCCATTCAACTATGATCCTAAAATCGATGATCTTCTAGATGAATTTACAAGATATCCTCTTTCGTCACGTACACTTTGTAGGTATAGTATTCACATCCCCCTCCCTCATCATCATATCATCATAGGAACATCTCTCATCTTTGCATTATCATTCATTCACATCCTTACATAGTACTACATCACACTCTTAACATTCACACATACTTGATCCAGAGGACATTATAGAGGAGAAAAGTTCCCTGAATCTCTCAAGATTGCTACAGTGTAAACATAGACTCGAGAGATTTCTGACAACTATTTGAACATCGAAAACAACATTTGCATGCACATTGGGTAGCTGGTCAAAGTTTGGTCAACTTGAAATTCAACCTTGGTCAATAATCCAATATGGACATGACATGTGGAAAAAGTGGCAACTGGTAAAAATGAAAAAAGAGAGTGGTTTTGTTTGGTTATCGACCTCTAGTCTTCGTCAAGCTTAAAAGTTGGTGGTTGCAACAAGAGGCTCAACTTTTGTTACGGAAGGAGTTGGGTCGCCGTGAGAGCTATATTGTATTTCTAAGGTGGTGGGCTCTCAAATCACCACGTCGACGTCAATTTTGCATTTGGAGTTTGATTTTGCTTCATCAATCTATTTCTATCTCGGTGGGGTGATCAACTTCCCACCGAGTTGATCACATTATATTCTTACATGGATCGAGTTTATTTTCCATATTGTTTGAGTTAGTTATTATATTGCCACATTGTTCAGGATATTATATTATCCAAATTCAACATTATTTGGGCTTATGTCTATGTTGGTGGGATCTATTTTATCCCATTAAACTTGGTAGTTCCAACTATGTAATGACTCGACATTCAACATTCAACGCAAACCATTTGGGGCCATACTACTCAGCCCTCTCACAATGGTCGTTCAATTAAATAATGCATAGTTCATATAAATAGTGGCCAACAAACAATGGCGGGTGTGGCTATTGCCATGTCAATCAAATCGGTGCCTAGGATTTTTAAGGCTAAAACCAACGACTCCCCGCTTAATGTGGGAATATCCCACTTCCAATGCACAAAATGGTCGATGTAAAAGGAGGCTATCGTGACTTGAACACGCGACCTTGCCACTCCAAGACCAAACTACCACCAACTTTCCCAATGGGCTCGATGGAGTAAACAATGAGCTTGGGTGTATTTATAGAGATCAAGTGCAAGGTATGTGGAAAGAGGATAAGAAGGTAGCATTCTTAGGACTCGAGGATTTGAAGTCTCAAATGGCCATATTTTTGAATGTTGTAAAAAGAAAATTTTCTCAGAATTTCCTCTAGTTTTTAATATGTAAGTCTTCTTTTATGAAGGTGTGTAAAAATAAATTTATAGGATTTTTTTAATAATTTTCATAGGAAACCTACCCAATAGGCCCATTGAGCCACAATATATTTTACTTGTGACGCTTGGAGTATCGACCAGATGATGTGCTAAAGGATGCATTGATAGCGTTGGGAAGGCCAATCAATTTCTAAAGGAGGTTGTCAACCGGGAAGGTGGAGAATGATTTCAAATGATCATCGGGAATTCTTCAAAGGAATGGAGTATAGTTAGGCAAGTGAAAGTTATGTTATGTTTTATTGTAAGATATAACATTGCACTTACAAATTTATAGTAGTGGAATGGTTCGAAATAATCTGGAGATATAGGCTATTGCCAAACTCTGTAATCAATCAGTGTGTAATTGTCATTACATTCTTGCATTAGTTTTAAATTAATTACTTAAAAGGAGTAACTTGTTGGCAAATATTAAAAGCCTATAGGGGTTCGAGATCAAGTAGATAAAAACTTGATCATTTTCAGATCAAGTTGGTATCAGAGCTGGTTTAACTCCATATTTGCTTTCAGTAAATCTGATTAACGAGTGATTGCTTCAAGTTGGTGTAGTTGGTTTAGTTTGTGTGAACATGGTACAAGTGCACTATGGGAAAGATGTCTAAATAGGTAAAGCTCAAGGAAATTGAAGCTTATAATCACTAGATCCAGGAAGAGAACTCTCTCCTGTGATCAATGTATTATGGCTTGGAAGAGGAAATTCTCGCTTGAAATTAGAACTGTACACCAAGGATGAGCTCTTAGTAAGGTTGTAATGTGGTGACCAGAAAAAGAAAATACCTTCAAATTCAAATGCAAAGACCATGGCAGATGAGTGCACTGTAAGTTGTTCACCATAGGAATCTTCTTCTTCCTCCCATTCGGTTTCGATTCAAGTAATGAAGTCTGTGGTTTTTTTGAAAAACATACTAGAGGCATTAGATCCAAATTACTAGATAAACTAGGATTTTATACAAAAGGCCTTAGTAAAAATGGCCAAGGCATTGTTAACCCAATACATGTCGAGGATCATCCTTGTTTTATAGGTTTGGGTTTTCTAGTGCGGGAATGGATATTGGAGAATTCTCCAAGAACGCTGATGGGAGACAAGCTTCCAAAAGCAAAGAGAATACCCCACTAGTCCTGCAAAAATATTCTGAGCAGGAAACTTGTGCTTCGTCATCATAGGAAGGATGTGGTAAGAAAAATCAGCGAAGAGGTAATGAGATTCCACCTCCAGTTTCTTACCATAATCATAAGCATAATAAAACTTTTGATCCATTTTTTCAACTTAAGAAGTATGGTTATGATTTTTAGAAAATGTGGAATTCCTTTCCATGCACTTTTTGTGGATTGCATAATCATTATGTGGCTAGATGTTGGAAGAGAAGGAAATTGATGAAGAAGTTGATGTCATTCGTTGGGAACAAGGAAAATCAAAAAGACCAATCTCATCACGTAGAGTCAAGAAAAGGCAAAAAGAGTTCCTTATCCCAAAAGAAGGAAATTAAGATGAATTTTTGTGCTCATTTCCAAAGGAATGGGCACCAGGTGGAAATTGTTGGAAACTACATCCATCTCACCATCAAAGTTATGGCAAGCCAAAGATGGAATGGAGGCCTATTACAAAGGAAAAATAGGTTTCTAATCCACCACCGGTTTGACAATTCAACCTGGGACAAGTCAATAATTTTCTAATTATATATTGCATAATTCAGATTGATGAATAGTATGTAGTATTTGTTTGGAGATCAGATTTTGTGAGAAAATTCTAAGAGAAAGGTTTACCATACTCAGTGGATTTTCTTAGAAAATTTGATTAATACTCCAAACATATCTCCTAATCATCTTGTGTGTACCTATTACTGACTTGGATACAAGATTTAACTCATATTAAACTTGGAGATCGATCAACCATATGTGCAGATAATTGAGCTCACTGGTGTCAGCTTGAAACTTCATTCTATGTAGAGGCATTGTGACCATGCAGCAAAATGATAGCTGAACGTATTTGGTATATGAAAATAGGTCAAAACTTCATTCTATGTAGAGGCATTGTGACCATGCAGTAGAGTGGTACCTAATAGTCATCGTCAACAGGAGGCTTTGTATAATGTAGAGGCAATAGTCTTATAGCGAGGTTGGAGTTACCATTTTTGAGCTCGTGAGAAATCAGCTCGAGATCATCATTCTGTGTAGAGGCATTGTGACCGTGTAGTAGAAAGGTAGTTGATCATTAGACTAACCATCATGCATTGAAGGCTTGAGGTCTTGAAATAATCTTAGCATCATGCATTGGAGGTGTTGAAGTCTAAAAAGGGACAAGTCATTGTCCATCAACGACATTAGATCAATCATAGCTCTAAGTGACATGGATTTCCTTCAAACCAGTTTGGATTCTACATAATCAACTAGGAGCCAGGAACTATGTTACTGAGTCAAAGAAGATCCTTGTTGTCAGATATATGGAAGCCTAACACTACACAATGGAGGTGTGGAGGTCTTCTTTGGATGTCAAAGATCCCAAGTGCCACAGGTCCTAGAGTTAAAACCATCATTTGTTGAATGTGGAGCTGGCAGAATACTGCGATGATCTCTTCTTAGCAAGGTGATTTGGAGGTCACAAGATTTTTGGGATAAAAATCCTTTTCTATTTAGGAGGTTTGATCCAGAGGAAATTATGGAGGACATAAGTTCCCTAAATCTCCCAAGATTTCTATAGTGCAAAAGTAGACATCGAGAGCTTTCCGACAACTATTTAAACATCGAAAACGGAGTTTGTATGCACATTGGGTGGCTGGTCAAAGTTTGGTCAACTAGAAAGTCAACCTTGGTCAAAAATCCAATTTGAATGTGACAGTGGAAAAAGTGGAAACTTGCGAAAAGGAATAAATAGAGTTGTTTTGTTTGGTTATTGACCTTCGGTCTTCGTCAGGTGTAAAAGTTGGTGGTTGCAACAAGAGGCTCAACTTTTGTTATGGAAGGGAGTCGGGCCACCATGAGAGCTATATTGCATTTCAATTGTGGTGGGATTTCAAACCACCACGTCGACGTAAATTTTGCATTCCGAGCTTGATTTTGCATTGCATGTTGATAACAAGCTTGATCAATCTATTTCTAGCTTGGTGGGGTGATCAACTCCCCACCGAGTTGATCACATTATATTCCTACATGGATCGAGTTTATTTTCCACATTGTTCGAGTTCGTTACTATATTACCACATTGTTTGGGATATTATATTATCCAAATTCAACATTGTTTGGGTTTATGTCTATGTTGGTGGAGATCTATTTTATCCCATTAAACTTGGTAGTTCCAACTATCATGCAATGACTCGGTGTTCAACATTCAAGGCAAACCATTTGGAGCCATACAACTCATCCCTCCCACAATGGCCATTCAATTAAACAATGCACACCTCATATAAATGGTGGCCAACAAACAATGGTGAGTGTGGATGTTGCCACATCAATCAAATATGGCGCCTAGCCTTTTAAGGCTAAAACCAACGACTCCTCACTCAATGTGGGAATATCCCACTTCCGATGCACAAAATGGTTGGCGCAAAACGAGGCCATTCTGACTTGAACACATGACCTCGCTGCTCTATGACCTACCCGCCAGCCAACTCTCCCAATGGTCTCAATAGAGTAAACAATGAGCTCGGGTGTATTTATAGAGCACAAGTGCGGGATCGTGGAAAGAGGATAAGAAGGCAACAAGATTAAACGAGAGGATTTGAAGGCTCAAATGGCTAAATTTTTAATGTTGTAAAAAGAAAAGTTTCTCGAGAATTTCCTCTAGTTTTTGAATATGTAAACCTTTTTTATGAAGGTGTCTAAAAATAAATTTATAGGCATTGTTTTAATAATTTGCATAGGAAACCAACCCAATAGGTCCATTGAGCCATAGTATATTTTACTTGCGACACCTAGAGTATCGACCGGAGTTCGAAGGATGCATTGATAGCATTGGGAAGGCCAATAAAGTTTCCAAGGAGGTTGTCTACCGGGAAGGTGGAAAACAATTTCGGTGATCATTGGGATTTCTTTGAAGGACTAGAGTATAATTAGTAAAGTGAAAGTTTCATTCACGTTTTATTGTAAGATATAACATTGTACTTGCAAATGTTTACTAGTGGAACAATTTGAAATAACCCAGAGACATAGGATATTGCCAAAATCCGTAATCAATCGAGTGTGTAGTTGTCGGAAACTTGTCGGAAAAACTTGTCGGAAAATATTAAAACCCTATAGGGGTTCGAGATTAAGTAGATAAAACACTTGATCATTTTTCGATCACATACCTCATCTTAGCATCATCTCATCTTGCATAGTCATACATATGTTATAGTGTCACCATTACCTAATGACACACTCTTGTGCTTCAATTCACACTTGATTGTTGAGGGCTTACTACACATGAACCCCACACACTACACTATAGACACCACACATCACGTTTCACATCTTGCATCATACATTCTACATTTAGTCCATATCATTTCAATCTTTGCATATCTATACATCATACATCATACTCATCTAGCATTGCATCCTACATATTATACGCTCTTAGGCACACTACACATATTACATTCAATATTATACACTACATACACATCACATGGTCATTTATCATCTTCATTACATATAGTACATCATATTCTACGTGCTACATGCACTAACCTATGATGCACTTTAGTTCCTCAGTCCAAACTCGACTGTTGAGGGTGTACAAATCAAATGGACCTTACATTCATCGGGCATTTATCATTCGATCTTTCATCATGCGACATTTATAGGATAGTGACACACGTTATAGGCTAAATCATCACTTACTCTATCATCTTGTAGTGGTATACACTTTAGGCTACATCACCACTCCCTACTATTCATATTGTAGTGGTATACAATTTAGGCTACATCACCACTCCCTACTATTCATCTTGTAGTGACACATGTTATAGGCTACATCATCACTTCCTCTATCATCTTGTAGTGATACACACTTTAGGGATAAATCATCACTCATACATTCATTTTGTCATGATATATGCTTAGGTTATAAGGTTCACGCACATCTCTTTTATATTTCTCATATCATCATCACTACACATACATACTTAACACAACATGCTAGACAAAACAAACACTTCTTGACCATTTCCCGACGACACAATCTCATTTATGGTTCATTCTTGATTACTAAGGGGGAAAACAAAATGAACCTCACAACATGCATTTCCATCCATTTGCGCAGGAAAGTGGATCATGTCATTCTATTTTGAATTCCATTCCATCCATCCACAACATATTGCATATCTTGTTTGCTTTTACTCTTACTTTCATTTTATTGTATATGGTGCTTTATTACACATTCTAGTTAGATATCTTATATTTCATTTATCTATACCATACACACATGCACGTTCACACCCTTATGTAGTGGTGATCGCAGATATAGATATTTCACATGCAATACTGGATGCTCTCCTTATACCCTTCCCACATTCGTCACTAGGGGCATCCACATTCATCTCTCACAGGTGTTATTGTTTCATTTTGTACTTAGCACTCTAAATTACATGGTTATACATGATTTTGACATATTGGTTATTTTTCTAACATGCTAACAGGTGCTTCATGTGCAACATTTGTTATGCAGGGATATTTGCTTCCATACTTATTTGTTACATTGTCTATATTGTTTATTTTTGTATGCGGGCCTTGCCCTATGTTTGGTGTGCACAATTGTTTGTTGTTTGTGGCCATGATGGCCTTGCGTGTCTTGCAACATCATAAGTGATTAACCATGTTCTCATCCGAATTTTTGTGGCTTACTTTATCTTCTTGCGTGTTTTACATTACCACTTTTCTTAGTAGTTCTTACACTATTTTCGTAGATTACACATTGTTTTATACACATATGCTTATTTGTACTAACACTTATCTTTGGCTAGCCTTCTTGTTTGTGCTAGCCTTGGTTTCTACTAAGTGCATTCCCTTCCCCCTATAGGGAAGAGTTTCATGGTTCATGTGGTTGGTCCTCTTTTAGGGTTGCGTTCTCCTATCAATGACATCACATGCACGTCATTTGGGGTTTTACATACTACAACACATTTACATCATTTCAGTTCAGTTCACTTTCCACCCTTGGCATTATGGGTTACATGGTTTTCCTTTGTATTCTGGGAAGCAGTTAAAGGTTGGAGGATACAACGGAATTCCTCCCTGTACTTCTTCGGCTAGTTACATTGGATTGCCCAAAAACCAGGACGTACATAGATCTCTTCACACATGTTCAGGGAAGCAATTAAAGGTTGGAGGATACAGTGGAATTCCTCCCTATACTTATTCAGCCTATGGCATCGGATCACCCAAAAAACCTAGCAGTACAGGATATCCTTTTACACTCTCTTTCTCGACATGGATCAGGTGCACATGTTCCATTTACACTTTTTCATTTGCGTATTTCACATTTACATGTTTTTACATATATATGCATGCATCTTTTACATTGCACATACATACATACATATTTGACTACTTGATTGGTTTCTCTTTATAGGTCGAACCATATGAGAAACAAGCAGTCAAATGGGGGAAACAACGTCAAGAAGAAAAATTCATGGTAACACACACCATACTAACCATGTACGTACATTAAACACAACGACAACTACACACATGTTTCCACCCTAAGTTCACTCTCACCACTTTTTGCACTTTTGCATATTTAGTTTCCATGCTCCATCATATTTTTGTCATTCGCGCTTTGTTTAGTCCTTTTTCACATTTCTACATCACTCTACAAAGATTATTAGGTACACATCTCTATCTACTTTATGTTACTGAGATTTTTGCTCACTAACATAAATTGGGGGCAAATGTAGACATAAAATCAACCACTTTATACATTATTTAGTCTTATTCTCATAGTACTATTTAGAAGTTTTTGAATGAAGAAAGTACTAATAAACCCATGTCTTTTGGCCATCTTACTTTGTTTTCTTTTGTCATTCCCGACCACTTGCTCCCACATGCCTAGTCAGATTTTATCATTTCACATTATTTTAACTTTGGTGGGGTGCCCTAGTCTCACCAAGGGTGCCCCAATCCTTTTGAACTTTCTCACCACTTTTGGGCACTTTCTAGTTGTTTGACTTCTTATATTATTTATGGTCGACCATCTCAAGGTTAATTATGAAATTACATCAAGTGAACCCTATAAATATAAAGTTATGAGAACATAATGAGGTACCAAGCACTAGTCACTACTATAATCCACCTAGGGTTGTATCTATCACAGGCATTTAGAGATCATGTGTATTCATTTAGCTTCATCACAAAGGACAAGGCTAGTTAAACTACATCACACAAGCATAAGAGGGGATTCTATTCTATTCCATCCACTATTCTACTATATTTTTACATCTAGTTATTACTCGCTACTTCATAAAGTGTGACTGACAAAAGAGCACCTAGGGCACATGATTCACACACACTAGAACTACATTTGGGTCTATAATTTAACACAATGCTCGGTTAGTAAGCCCAATGTTCTAGCAGTAGGAAGGTCGATTCAACCTATTCATATGCATTTTTTTTTAGGTTTTGATACTTCTTCCGGTATTTTGTAATTATTCTATTCATTTTGATTTATTAGTGACACCAGTGCGGTGCAGTAAACTTGATGTAATAGAAAACAAAGGTTTCAGATCACTTACAGGACCTATGAAACTCAGTTTCTAACCTTTTGCACATACCAAGGTGCCCATTTTGTAGACCGAGTGCCCATAAGCACCCCGGTCCCTCTCTAGGTTTTCCTGTCTACCTAGATATCTCGAGATCCATCCTTTTTTTGACCTCTACACAATCGCTCTTACTTTCATATTTATTCTATTTATTTTGCTACACGGTCTAACAAGATTCTCTAATTAGCTGAGTCACTTCCTCACTCTTCTTGCACATTAGATTTTATACTTTTATTAGATTAGTTTTTGGGTCATTTTTCATACTTGTTTATTGAATTAATTTATTGTATTTACATGTCGTTCTAGATTACATTAACTATTATAATTCTACATTAGTTAATAGAATGCGGTGGTGATAGAAACCTACGTGGAATAAAATAAGGTGGTCATTTACACCGAGATGTAGTAATTATCCTAGGAATGAGCCTTAATTGGTGTGTTGGACTAGTAGAGCAATGAGGCCACATGAGGTGTGTGTGAGTAGGTGAGCTAGGAGTAGATTGTGATTTTTGTTATGGGTCATGGCGTATTAGATGAAGCGAGATGATATAATGGTCATTGTGAGGGGAGGGTGTGACCATGGAGTAGATGGAGGCACACCATTGTTAGAAATAAATTAATTATTATTAATAAATTTTAGATGCAATGATTCATGGATATGAGAGACCGAGACCTACGAATCCAATTGAGGCCTAGAAGCATATCACATCCGTCAATTTATTTTTCAACAAGGAAGGGTACAATTATAGTGAGAGGACCTAATGTAACACAAAGTTTAAAAACACCATATGAATTTTCCATGGGATATGAAATTTGTAATAGTGGATAGCCAATAGAGATGAGAAGTGGAATAGAACTACACCGATGGTCGGGACAGATCAACCTTAGTATTATTGATAGATGTAGATATATGTCGAGGAACTAATATGCAAGTGATTAGAAGTGAATGTTGCATTATAGTCATATTCAGAGAAATAAATGATCAGAGGAGATATTTTAGTATTAGCAACTAAGAAATCAAGAGCCCTCGATGCAGGAGGAGGCATTGCATGGTATGTATGATTTAACGAAGAGTTAGCTAGTTTCATGTCATGTTTTGGAAGTGGATTGTTCAAAATCTCGAGTTTATGATTATTTTTATAGGTGCAGAAGTCGTAGAGTGCGGAAAGCTCTAGTTTATTAGTGTCGATGAGATATTGAATAGGAGTGTGAAGTTCAAAACAACGATCTATAGAATTCCCTACACATTGATGATAGCCAAAATGGTAGTTTTCATTATAATTATGACCTTTTGGAAAAGATGGATCTAATTGGAGTGGAGGAGGAAGCGTGATGATATTACTCTCGATAAGTTATGGTAGTAAGATATGCAGAGGGACAATTAACTTATCATATGTATGTTGTGGTAGTTGCGAATGAATCACTTTAGTGGTTGATATGGCATTGACTATGATTTTCATGTTAGTTGATTTGGTTACATATGGTTTCAATGGTGACTTAGCTTGAAAATGTGTAAAATATGACACTTTCTCCTAATATTTAAGCTTTTTATAGATAAGATTTTGGTTTCAAGAAGCTTAAGAGTATGATATAGTTGATCAAATGAGGGAGAGGTCTCAAAGAGAACACTCTCCTGGAGAGGTGGTACTAGACTCTGAATGAATAATTCTTGAAGCTCATAGTCTGCAAGCACATTTGACATCTTAGCTAAGCTTTTTTTGTATCATAAAACGTAATCTGTCAAGTGTTCATTAGGTCCTTATTTAAGTTGTGTGAGTTGAGCATAGGAGATATTAGAACCGATGTTGATAGATAAGTGAGTGAGAAAATCATCAGCTAGATGTGTGAAAGATGTTATCAAGTGAACAGGTAGGTCATAGAACCAATGCATCGCATAATCATGGAGACTACAGGGAATATTTTAGCCAAGAGGATATGATCATCCACAAAATCTAGACAAGCTACATGGAAGGCTCTTAGATGCTCTTGTGGGTCACCATGCCCATTAAAGATGGGAAGCTTGGGGGTGAAAAAATTAGGAGGAAGAAATTAAGAGGAGACGGTGGATGTGAATGGAGTGTAATAATAAGGTGGAATCCAAAGATGGAGATGCATGCAAAGTATCATGTTGTAACTGAATTTTTTTTTCTTGGATATCTTGATATAGGGAGGCTAAATCTTGAGTGCTAGCGGAAGAAAATTTCCATGTGAGAGAAACAAGAGGTGGAGTGAAGTGGTTAGTTGGGGTGGGAATAGAAATGGGGATGGTAGAAATGGGTGGTAGAGTAGAATCAGGTGGTTGAGGATCAATAGAGGTGGAAATGGTAGCAAAAGTAACAAGCTCTACCAGATTGGTGGCCTCCTCACGAGAAGCATGTAAGAACAAGTCTAGATCTTAGGAATGCTCAGCAATATGATCATTAAGAGATTTAAAATGGCCTTCAAAAAATTCCTCATAATATTTAGCCATACTTGATGAGAGGATAGGATTGTTAGATGGAAGGTTTAAGGATTGGGTTCACCAAAGTGATTATGCCAAAATGTAAAATAATATCCTAATCTAATGCAAATTTGCAATAAATAGATGAAATAATGAAATACGAAATAATACCCAAGTAACTAAGTAAGAAAACATGAAACCCTAAGGACAAAGAGGGTTAGAATAACCTTAGCTGATTCACAATGATTTTCAGACCGTGTCATAGTGATGACTAGTTGAACAGAAATGGAGAACTATCACACAAAAGCCTAGAAAGTTGTAGATCTAGAAGATTTGGCTAGACCGGGCACCTAGAGAAGGATGGGGGCACAGGGTCCTCTGGTATGGTATTTTGGTGCCCCTGGTCTATGCAAGAGGTCAAGAATCCAATTTTACAGGGATCTCTAGATGATGTGAAACCCTAATTGTTTGTTGCTACTATGTCACTAAATTCCGTTAAATGTCATTGTGGATCTAGAATGAATGACTCACCTAAAAACCTCAAATAAATCATTAAACCCTAAAAATAAATATGAAAATGAAGGGTTCGAGACTATCCTCATTTGTGAAAATGATGTACTTATAAGCGAGCATTGCACTACATCTTGCACCCAATGTAGTTCTCTGTGTGTGTGGAATTGTGCCCTATGTTACTCTTGTGTGTGTCACACTTAAATTAATGAGTAAGTAGCTAGATGTAGAATGTAAATAATGTGTGCATGAAAAAATAGACTCTCCTCCTATGAAGTGCAATATAGAAGAGACATCCTTTGTCCCTTGTGATGGAGCTAGATGGATGCAAATGGAGCTTTAGATTCCTTGATGGATGTAACCTTAGGTGGTGATAAATAGTTCTCAGTGCTTGGTCCCTTATAATGATCACATAATTTTATGTTTATATGGTTCCCTTGCTTGAGTTTCGTAATTAACCCCAGAAAAATTGACTACCAAAAAGATTATATGTTCAAACGGTTAGAAATGACCCAACAAGTGTGAGTAAAGTACAAAGAGGATTGGGGCACCTAGAGGTGATAGGGGAGCCTGGTGATGGCATCTTGGCTGGGTACTCCAGTCCAGAAAGAGTAAAACTAAAGTGTGAAAAGACAAACTAGGCTAGTAAAGGTGAAAGATCGAAAGCAACAATAGAAAGTAATGAAAGATGGCTAAAGACATGGGTTAATCAGTACTTTTATTACTTAGGAACCATATGAATAGCACTATGTGATCGAGACTAGATAATTACCCAAAGTGTGTGATTTTGTGTCTCCGGCACCTAGACACAGACAGTCACACTTGTGTCTCCTTGACCCTTCTGGACTCCTGTGACAATAGGCGAGATACATAACATTTTTCATTTCAGCAAAGTCTACAACACTTCACACAATGGATTTTACAGGACATCATTCCTTCATCACTTGGTATGCATGCACTACACAACATTTTCTACTTTCACGTTGGATCAGAACTATTTGAAATAGATTAAATTTTTACACACCATCTGCAATGGTGTTCACATTTCTAGAAGTAGTTAAATATTGAATGACAACACCAGGACTTTTATCCCTACACTTCTTCCATTTCTTGGCATGAGAACACCCAAACAATTCACACACAATGCAATTAGCATGATATCATTCAAAAAATCATTCTTCTACATCATCTACATGATCCTTTCTAAAATTTTCACTCATCATGGATCAAGTGCACATGTTCCTTTTACATTTTCACATAATTTTTACTCATTTTGATCATATACATGTGTATTTGACTACTTGATCGTTCTTCTCTTTTGCAGGTCCATCTTTACAAGAGGTGATAGTCACATCACATCAATAACATCAATCACAATCAACATATCAGCAACAAATCAACACCAACAATAGGTACAATTGTGACATATACATATACACTATCGCCCTAGGGTCATCATCATCATCACTTTTTGCACTTTTTCTTCTTTAGTTTCCACACTTAACATTTTATCACTCCATGTTTTTCCTTGTCTCGAGCACGCTTTTCACCATTAATCTACATGGTTATCAGTACGCATCTTCTATCTACTTTTTATCTAACTTTCACTCAACAACATAAAGTGGGGGAAAATGTAGAAAATAAATCACACACTTTAGGTATCTATCTAGTCCTGATCACATACTACTATTCATATGATTCCTAAGTAAGAAAAGTACTAATTAACCCATGTCTTTTTCCATCTTTGCTTGCTTTTTGATTTTATTGTTGATCTTACATTCATTTTAGCCCTTGATCTATCTTTTCATACTTCGGGATTTCTCATCTTGGACACCAACACCCAGCCCGGGATGCCAATGCCGAGGCACCCCCATCCCATCTGGGTGCTCCTATCCTCTTTGTACTTTGTTCACATATTTTGGGTCCTTTCTAGCCATTTGGGCATCTTATCTTTTTAGTAGTCATCCTTTTCAGGGTTAATTACAAAATTCAAGCAAGGGAATCATATAAATATAAATTTATGTGATCATAATAAAGGACCAAACACTAAGCATTAGCTATCACCACCTAAGGTTTCATTCAAAGGCCATTATCAAGAGCATTCAAGAATCCATCTAGCATCCACACACAAGGGAAAGGGACTGATACTTATGCATACATGCATAGGAGGGGAAGTTCATTATTTCATGCACACATCTATTTACATTTCTTACATCTAGCTACTTGCTCGCTATCAAGTGTAACACACACAAGAGCCACCTAGGGCATAATTCCATACACACGCACATAGAACTACATTAGGTCTGAGATGTAGTGCAATGCTTAGTTGTAAGTTCACTTGAGTGAAATACGAGGACAATACGACCCCTCATTTGCATTATTTTATTTTTGGGATTTGATGCATTTTTAGGGTTTTGAGTTGTTTCTTCATTGAAGGTTATAAATGACATCTACAAACTTAGTGTGACATACTAGCGACAAGAAGTGAAGGACAATGAACATCTTGTGACCTGTGAAGCTTGTTTTCTCGAGTTTCGAGAAATCACAGGCACCCAGGAAGAAGGTATTTGGCACCCTGGTGCCCTCGAACTGGATGGGTGCCCTATTCCCGTCATTCTGAAGCTCCTATAATTGTTTGAGGCTTGGTGTGATAGTTTTACCTCTTTTTCATCAGTTTGTCACTTTGGCACATTCTAAGATTATTTGTGAATCATCTAAGTCATTGTGTCTCCTCATTTTCACTTGGTTTTAAATCTTAAATACTTATTTTCTTTGGGTCAAATTTTGTACTTTATTATTTATTCATTTTTCTGCTACATTGCAATTATAATTAGGAATCTATTTATTTAATATTTTCTTATTCATATAGAAAGTTCATGATGTGTTTTAGGTTAGTTTTTAGAGGTTTGATAGTGTTTCATGGTCTTTGGGAAGCAAGAAGGTGAAGACAAGGCATGATAACTCTGGTAAGTCACTGTGGATAGATATTTTCAGATATATTTGAGATATATGGTGAGTATGGATAGTTATAGGATATTTTCATGATGCTTCATGACAAGTTTTAGGTCAAAGTAAAGAATATTTTGCAAGATATGGAGTTTTTGCTAAAACTAGGTTTTCTAAAGTGTGTTTTTGTGTTAAATGTTGACATTATGATGCTCATTGTGAATTTTATGATTTACATGGGAACCAAATATTTTGGGGATTTTTTTCCATTGAGCTAATAAGAGTTTCCTAAAATAATGAGGTGATTTGATCATTAGGTTTTAATGAATGATTGTTAAGAAGGTAAAGTGGTTAAAAACCCTAGTTGAACCCTAGCTCAAAAGCAAATTAGAGAAAATTGATTGCAAATGTCTAGTTTTGATTGGTTTTGAAAATTTAATGTTTTTAGGTTATATAGAAATCCTCCAAATTTCAAGAAAGGCATGATAGAGCTTGTGACAATATGTGGGCCCCACTCAAATAGGAAAGTTTATGAATATTTTTAGTTTGTGGAAAAGTTTTCCATTGAACCTAATGAATAAATCAAAATTGATTAAAGCATAGGATTTTTAATATATTTCCATGATAGTTTCAGTTCATGGTTGAACTCATAGAGGAAAAAGTGTGCCTTATTTATGAAGACCGATCTTACGGCTAAAAGGGAAATTTTTAGCGATTGCATAGATTGACCTAGTTGAAGGCCTTTCACTTGGAGTTAGAAGGAAATGTAAGATGTTTTGGAAATTAATTTCAGATAACTTTCTAACTATATTTTTTTCTCTTGATGAGGTATTTAGATAGGTGAACTAACTTCGATTGTGAAGACCAAGTTTGATTATTGCAGAGACAATATTGCTTTGGTGAGAAGATTGATGTAGAAGTCTTATGTTTTAGATTATATGATGCTTGATATCTATTGGAGAGTGAAGAGGGGTGAATTGTGTTCCTATAGAAGGAATTTATAGGTCTTGAAAGTTACATCAAGGGTGCAAACCATTTGATATTCCAAACTACTTTATGAGTAGCTCAATTTTGTGAAGAGGAAAAGAGGTGTGGTTTGCTTTGTTGGATGTTTCATGAGGTATAGTAAGAATAAATGTATTCTAAAGGTTATTTACTTTCTAATAATTTGTTAAATAACATAATTTATGTGCCTTGGTGTGATCTTTAACATGTTTGGTGATGTATGGTTCTGGAAATAATTGTTTTGAGTAGGAAATGGTCCTACTTGATAGAGTTATGAAGAAAATGATTGGTGCAAGGTAATGTGCGAGCATGGATGATGTTTTTATGATGTATTTGACATTTTTATTCCTTTTAGGCTTAAAAAAGCATGGTGATATGTTTGGAGGTCTTTGATGTGCTTGGTGATGGGGTTTTGAGCCATTTTTGGCTTGTTTAGTTGTCTTGGTGCTTGGCCAACCTACATGGGTCCATGATATGAGTTTATGTGAATGTATTGTTATATTTTTATGTTTTATTTGTTGAGATTCTTGATAATGACTGACTTGTGATATTTTTAGATATGAGAAGCATATAAAGTGAGTGTTTTGGTTCAATTTTGAACTAGTGGACTTAGAGGTAAAAATGTGACTTAGGTGAAAGATAAGAAGTGGATCAAGGGCATCAAGAGAGAGATGAGGATGTGTGCAAAATTTTTAAGAATGTTAAATAACATGTGTGAAAGGGTTTAAATTCAAATTAGTTCATGAAAAGACAAGTTTGAGCAAGTTAGGAAAAAGAGGGTTTGAAGGTGTGACTTGACTTTGTGATCTCCATTAGTTGTGGAAGCAACATTACACCATATATATTCATTTAAAGGTGTTTTAGTTAGTTTTTAATTATCTTAGGGGTTGTATCCTCCTTTTGGGGTTGGTTCTTCACTAAACAAGCGATTAGTGTTCCTTGTTGGGTTGGTGCTCTACTAAACTAGGGGTTGGTGTTCCTTGTGGGGTTGGTGCCTCACTAAATCAGAGGTTGGTGCTCCTTGTGGGGTTGGTATTGTTAGTATAAAATCAAAGCACCCCCAAATGAGTTCTAAAAATCTACTTTTTAAGGTAGAATCATTTGGTGTGATTGCATAACATTGAACTTTCCCCAAGGTGTGGGACCTTGCAAAAAGGAAAGCTCTCTAGATTAAAGGTTGGTTCCTTATTCCTCTATTTAGATGCATACGTAATAATTTGCAGAGGATCTTTCTCTATACCTAATCTAAAACTTTCCAAGGAGACAGGGATAAGAAAAGGGAACAAGAAATAAACAATAACTAAACTACAAGGTGATGCACCAAAGGAATGATGAACACTAGTTCTGTTGATAGACACAAACCAACAAATACATGCAATAATCAAACATAGATAACCAAATGCGAGAAAAAGAGACAAAAAGGATATAGAATCGATCACAAACATGGTTTATTGTTCTGTGGATTGATACAATACATTACAAAATAGCCAGGAGGCAAGAAATATATTACAACTTTGATGGAAGGCCTGAAATTCCACAAATTCCTTTGCTAGAAGAAAAAGGGAGCCTACAAAACAAGGAATGTCCAACCCTTTACAATGAATCCTACCCCGTATTTATAGATTCAATCAGAGAGGAGAAAGAGAGGGGGAAGCGGGAAAATAGGTTGAAGCTCAACTACTGCTGTTAATGCCCCTGATAAAATCTTCCCCAAATCTATCTTTACTACATCAATCTTTGGTTCGGTGCCTTGAAGGAAGAGGAAATGGTGAAACAGATCAAATCGATCTAGTTGTTGAGGCAAGAAGATCCTGCATTGAAAGCCCAAAGACATTTCCTCCATTTTCCTTTACCTAACCTCCTCAAAATTAAAGTTTTAGACCTCCATGGCATAGGCGAGGCCGAGATCTTTCCAATGGTGTTAGATTCACAATATTTTGAGCCCTGAGTCGAAAGATATGCCCCTTCAAAGTTTGTATCAAGTCCATACAAATGGGTGGGAAAACAATTTGAAAAATGGGTCCCCTTTTTTATATGGGACACGTGGCAGCTAGATTAGAGAAAAAATCGGGCTCGTGGGTCCGCAATTTATCTTTTTGCCCTTTTGTGAAAAAATGCAAAACTCAAAAACTCCCGCAGCCCCGAAGCTCCGCTGGACACATGGCACCCTTTGGTTGGCTGGGGGATGCACTTCCATCTTTATCTTTGTGCCTTTTGAAAAAGGAAAACTTTCACCTTTTCCTCCGATTCCCGATTTGGCTTTGACTCGGGCTCGAACGTTGACTTTTTCCTTTGGGCGGAGTTGTGGGGAATTTTGTAACTTTTACCCCTTTTAGAAAAACAAGGGGCGAAAGACCAACTTTTCCCCAATGGCCCACTTTCCTTGAGACACGTGGCAGTCTGGCGCTAGTTTGGGTTTCCCTTTTTGGATTCACCTTTGGAGAAGCATCATTAGGACACATGGCTCCTTCTACTACCTCCCCCATACTTAGTTGATTTTGGACCCTTTTCAATGAATCGAGCCCGGGGACTTCATATCTTCACCGTTTCTTCCCCTTCTTGTTTTTGGTTCCTCTGTGGCATCGCCCCTTCTTTTCTACCCTTGCTATTTCATAGTTGAGTCCCTCTATGACCAATTTACAGATCGAATGAGTTTTCTCAGGTTCCTTCTATGCGGGGTCATGGCTGATCCAATATTTCACCTGGGGTGAAATATGGATAACAATTTGGCGACACACAGGGGTATCTGCTGCTAGATGAAAAGACCAAATGCCTTGTCGTATCCATTGGGCATGGAGTCAAGAACGATGGTCTGATACTGATTTTGCCTCTGATTCATGAGCCCAACTGTTTGCACTCTCAATTTTCATAAGAAATCTTGAAATGAAGGTTTCTGAGAGTAGAAAATTGTTTTGACCCAGGGCTTCATCTGTCTTTTTGAATAGATTGCATAAGAGCAACAAAACAACACCACAACTATGTATAAAATTGAAATCATACATGCTCCAAATGGAACATGTAGAGCATGAAAAGAACTTAGGAAAAAACAACCTACACTACAACAATGCAATGTGCACAAGCACTTAGAGGAAAGAGAAACTAAACTAATATATACAAGGCGAGACTTTCCTTTTAGTAGCAGTGCTTAAGATAGATCCTATTCACTGGAATCTACAACTCTTCACCCTCCAATGTAGACAATTGGAAAGCATTGCTACTTTTGCATCTTGTGATCATATAGGGGCCACTCCAGAGGGTGTCAAATTTGGAATTCCTTCTTGGTTTTGCTCGATCTGCATCCCATTTAAAAACCAGGTCTCCTTCCTAGAAGGTCCTTGTTTTTTACTTCTTGTCAAAGCATTTATTGATTGAATCCTGATTATTCTCTATTACGTGGAGAGCATGCTCTCTGGTTTCTTCTAATTCTATCAGCTCCACATACCTGGCCTCCATTGGTTGAAATTCAGACATCTCTAGTTTCTTTACGAGCTCCAATCGGCAACTCAAGTGATATAGGCAATCATCGCTTATTTCCCATAAACAAGTTTGAATGGAGAGTTGCATGTAGATCTCTTGGGTGTTATTATATCATCCCATAAGGCCTTTTTGAGGTTTGTATTTCAGGTCCTATGATTCTCATCAAGAGTTCTTCTGATGATATTTAGTAGGTTCTTGTTTGTGGACTCGGCCTGACCATTACCTTGGGGGTAATAGTTTGATGAAGTGCTCAAGTAAGTCCCATTCTTAACATCCCATCCTGTGATCTTAGAACCTATGAATTCTAATGAATTGTCTAATATGATGGTGGCTAGCACTCCAAATATAGTCACTATCCCTTCATAGAAATCTAGGATACTAGACTCATTGGCTTCCTTGAGTGCCAGTGCCTCGGTCCACTTGGTGAAATAAACTATCGCTGTCAGAATCCATAAGGGCCTTGGCTTGAATTTGGATTGATGACTCCAATGAAGTCCAATCCCCATTGCATGAAAGTTTGGTTAACTGAGATTTGGTGCAATGGAAGTGCTATTAGCCTTTCCTTGCCTTTCAATAATGCACAATTCTTGCATCTCTTGATCCATGCGTAGCAGTCACTAAACACTCTAGGCCAATAATAACTTACTTTCATGATTTTGAGTGTTGTCACTCTTGGAGAAAAATGGCCTCCAGTTTGCTTCAACATGGAATTCTTGTAGCACTCTCTCCACCTAATCTGTCTCAATGCATCTCAAAAAATGCCATTGATGTCTCTTTTAAACAAGACACCATCAATAAGAACATATGGGATGGCTTGTAACCTGAAATGTATCCTTTTTGTTTTACTCATCCCATGAGGACACATGCTTGTTTGAAGGAAGTGCACCATGTCTTGGGTCCAACAAGGAGCAGGTACATCATCTCTCCCTTCTTCTTGATCATCTTGTAGAACAAAAACAACCTCATTTTCACTATTTGTTTCATCTTGTTGACCTGAGGCTAGTTGTTCACACAACCCCTTCCCATGAGACCAGTTTAGTGACCTTGATCTCAATGTCATATTCCATGACATGAGTGATCCATCCTACATGTTTTTCATTCAGGTCCTTGCTAAGAAGGAATTCTTTAACTCCCACATGGGAGACCAATAGTTGGATTTTTTTGTTTGAAACCAAATGCTTAAACTTCTTCAATCCTCTGATCACTGCCAGGACCTGCTTCTCAATGTAGGAGTACCTCACCTCATAATCTTCCAGACTCTGGCTGAAGAAAGAAATTGGTTATTCTGTACCTTCTCTATTCTACTGAACCAAGATTGTAGAAATCATGTCACTACCATCAAAGGCATACAGTATGAAGTCTTTGGAAAAATCTGGATTCACAAGAGTTGGGGCTTGTGATATGGCTTCTTTGATAGCCTCAAAGCTTGCTTTTCCTTCAACTATCCACCTGAATGCTAATCTCTTTTTTAGCATCAACGTTATTAGCTTAACAAGGGCAACAAATTTTGGAACAAACTTGTAGAAAAATTTATTTTTCCCAAGAAGCTTTGAAGAGCCTTCTTATGACTTCAAAATGGCAATGCTCTTATTGCTTGAACTCTCTCTGGGTCAATTTCCAATCCTTCCTTTGATACAATATGGCCTAGCAACTAGTCTTCATGGGCCAAGAATATGCATTTCTTAGGGTTGAATGACACCCCAAAACTCCTGCATCTTTGGAATACCTACCTTAGATGGAAGAGATGATTTGCTTTGCATTCTTAAAAAAACAATGATGTCATCAGATAGATCGGTACTATTTTGTTGATCAATCCCTTGAATGTCATATCCATTGCCCTTTGAAAAGTGGCTCCAACATTGGACAACCCAAATGGCATTTTTGTAGGCATAGGTGCCTCATTTGGTGGTGAAAGTTGTTTTGAATTGATCGTCTTCTTTTACCATGATCTGATTGTATCCCGAATAACCATCTAGGAGAGAGAACCTCTCTGATCTGGACACCACTTGTAAAATCTGCTCCATCAAGGGGAGTGGGTAGTGATCCCTGAGAGATGCTCTGTTCAAATCTCTGAAGTCAACACATAGCCTAATCTCTCCATTCTTCTTTCTGACTGGGACCAATTTTGCAACCCAACTTGAGTGTTTGATTGGAAATATGATACTCACCTCTATCAGCTTGTTCAACTCTTTTTCATCAGAGGCTCAATGTGTGGGTTTATTGGTCTCTGCTTCTACCTGATGGGCTAAGCAGCTAGATCTAGTTCGATTGTGTGTTGTGCTAGTTTTGGATTGAACCCTCTTAGGTCTTCATAACTCCAAGAAAACACATCTAGAAATTCTTGGCAAAGTTGTATGAATTCATATCTTTCTTGCTCGGTGGCCACTTTGCCAATTTGAAGTGTTTTGTCTTCTCCAACTGGGATTGACTCTGAATCTTCTCCTTTGATCTGTAAGTTAGCCTTCTCTTTTCTAAATTGATCATTAGGATTGAAAATATATTCCAGTGTCACTAAGCCTTTGGGAAGCTTGTTTGTATATAGTTGTACTATTTGATCCCGGTATTGTTGCTCTAGTCTACTTTTGTTTATAGCTAAGAATTCAACTTCTTATTACAAAATGTTAATGATCTCACTTTGATAACTCTCAAACACACCGCTAGTATATATTATTATCCGGCACTTTTGACCTCATAACTACATGGATATGTGGTTGTTCTCTATCCCTATTAATGTTGTCAACCACATCAAACATTACTCCAACTACTGCACGTCTATCAGTAAATTCATTCTCCTTCCTAGGTATGGACACAATGCTAAAGGCCTCAAAATCCTCCATCGATCCCATACCCTACTCTTGTAGTTCTTGAACTGGTCATTTTTGACAGCATTAAGTCCTCTAACTTTATTTGCAATCCAGTTCACTGTCACCAAACACTTGCAAGTTCTTGATTCCTAGCTTTCTTGCCCAATGAAGACCATAGACCAAAGCTTCATATTTAGCAGTGTTGTTTGAGCAAGCAAACTGAAATCAAGGCTGAATAATATTTCATACCTTTGTGGGACATGATCATAGCTCCTCCTCCAACTCCTTGTCTACTCCTTGAGCCATCAAAGAACAATTGCCATACCTCATTGTCATCTTTATATTATGGCTTAATTAGGTTAGGAAGAGGATGATTCTCTTCATGTACACCATAGAAACCTATCTCATATTATTCCATTCCTTATAAGGGTCAAAATCATGTATTTTGTTGGCCCACTCATCGAGAGTCAAGTCTGGGATACATCCCACCTTGGTATCTACTTCACAAATGCTTAAGAGGTCTTCTTGATCAAAATCTGAGTAGTTGGCATTGATTGGGCTAGGCACATAAGATTCAATATGATAATTGGCAATGGGTTCAGATCTGATTGTGGCCTTTGCCCCATACCTTGTTCTAAAGAGCATATGTGACCAATCAGTAGACAGATAGCCTCCAATTTTGGCAGTGAAGTCCCTAGACAAGCACAAAGCAAAATGTGGTGGCAAATCTATGATGGATACGTTTTGCAAAACAATCACATTGGGGTAGGCATGTAGAGTGAGGTTTAGATCTTTGATGATTCCAACAGTTGTCATTGTTGTCCCATCTAATTGCACTACCCCTCTAGAGATGACTTCATATTGGAGACCCAGTTGATCAGCTATTTGTTTGGGCATCACAGAACTACTAGCCCCAGAATCAATCATACAATTGTGCACCAATTTGTCTCCAATAATCAATGAGACATAGAATGGAGGAGGTCTCAGGATCTTACCTTGTTGTTCTCCTTGGTTCCTCCCAGGTTGAACTACATTGGCAAGCACTCTCTCTTGTTGGTTAGGGGTTGATTTGAACTTGACCAATTTTGCATGGCAATCTGTAATAGATCCCTCTTCCTGGAATGGCCAGTGACTCCCATAGTGAAATGTTCACACTTGTCCTCTTCATTTTCTTGATAATTGAATGAGTTATCCTTTTGTTGCCCCTTCCCAGACACATTTCTTTCTTGCACATGGGTTGTTACTGGGTGTCTGACTAGATTTGGAAGGTGGCTTGGATTGGTTCTGCATGTTGGGAGTTGTATTTGGAACACCAAGACCTTGTGGAGTGATGGAAGGTTGAGGGTCACTTGATTTCAGTGGTTGGCCCTCTCCAATATTTCTCTTTTTGGACCATGTATTGGTAGCTACACTTTGAGAAGGGAACTGATTCATTCCAAAAAAAGTCTTCATCCTGCCAATTTACTAGCTTAGTTTTGTTTGGGGGTCCACCTTGTTGAGCTCCTTATTACTGATCTCCCTCTTGGCTAGGTTCTTGTGGCACCATACTGGTTTGCACCATCAAGGCCTGATTTAGAGCACCATTAAAGAACATTGATTGGTTATGTGGTTGATTGCATGGAAAACACCAATCATATTCATGTGCCATATTGTTATCTTCGAGACCAATGCCCTTGATGTTGAAGATGTGTTTGGATCATATGACCTGAAAGGTCTAGTGGCTTGGGGTTGTCCTTGGTTACGCTCGATTTACTGATCCGAGATGGTGGTCTATTATGCCGATACCGGGTTCTAGCTTGATATTGGGCTCGGGGCTGATATGGCCGGAACTCTAAGCTGTTGTCTTTTAATGGTCACTAGCTTATTTCCCAGGTTTTGTAGTTTGCTTCATCACTTCTAAAATCTCCTTAAATGTGTTAGATGATGAAATGGAAGCTTCAGCTGAGCTTTGACTCTTGAGGGTGGGTATAGGAGCTAATGTAGGTGTTTGGCTAGTATCTGGGTTTCCTAACTCGGGGTACAGAGGCATGGATGGCCTAGGGGTAAGTTTTCCAGCCTGAATCAAATGGTTCTCAGCTCCTATGGAAAGGCTATAGGCTGCAGGTAAGGTTGTGCCCCCCATTGATTGAATCATCAAAGAAATATCAGAATTTAAAGCCCTAAGAAAGTATAAGAAGGCACCTTCATTAGTGGGATTTACTGTTGTTGGAATCTGTCCCAGGTCCATTGAAACTTGAGGTTGAAATCCGTCAGTTTCTCATTTGGGGCTCTCTTGATTGTTTTCAGTTGCTCCAACAAAGACAAGTTATCACCCTTTTCTCCAAACTGGTTGTGAAGAGCTGTGCACAACTAGTTCCAGTTTTGAATAGAGCCTACCTCAAGGCTCTGAACCATTGTGAAGCTTTACCTTTGAGTGAAGAGGCTAGCAACTTGACTGTAATGTCCATCTCATGGATTTTGTGGATTGTACAGACATTTGCAATATCTTGGACATGGTCACCAGGAGAAGTTTGGTTTTCCCCAGTGAAATATGGGATGCTCTTTAATGCTACAATCAAGACCGAATTTTGTGCATTCAGGGTGAGTGGGTTGTTGCTAGTGAAGTTGACATATGGATTTGGTTGTGCCATTCTGATTGGCCTAAGAACCCTTGCAAACTGAAAGAAAGGCCTTGTAGGTGGAGGTGTTGACAAGGTTCTACTTGGTGGAGATGGAGACCTCTAAACTCTTCTTCCTCTCCTTTCTTTGCCTAGGGATAGATGCAAGTATTCAAATATACCTTCTTTCCTTGCTCTAGACTGGGTTTTCTCATGAATCTCCCAAGCTTGGGCTGCGTTGAAACCAGTGGATTCTTCCTCTGTTGGAGTCATCTAGATATGCAAATTTGAATCTTCTTATAAGCTGAAGATCGTAATAAGTGCACATCAATCTTGTTGTGATGGAATGGAGACTTCTTTGTCCCATCGAGCATGCTAAAATTGTTAGTGCAAAATCACAGCACCCCCAAATGAGTTCTAAAAATCTACTTTTCTAAGGTAGACTCATTTGGTGTGATTGCATAACATTGAACTTTCCCAAGGTGTGGGACCTTGCAAAATGGGAAAGCTCTCCAAATTAAAGGTTGGTTCCTTATTCCTCTATTTAGATGCATACATGAGAATTTGTAGAGGATCTATCTCTATACCTAATCTAAAACTTGCCAAGGAGACAGGGATAAGAAAGGGGTACAAGAAATAAACAATAACTAAACTACAAGGTGATGCACCAAAGGAATGATGAACACTAGTTCTGCTGATAGACACAAACCAACAAATACATGCAATAATCAAACACAGATAACCAAATTTATAATGAAATACCAAATGTGAGAAAAAGAGATCAGAAAGGATCTAGAATCGATCACAAACGTGTTTTATTGCTCTGTAGATTGATACAATACATTACAAAATAGCCAGGAGGCAAGAAATATATTGCAACTTTGATGGAAGGCCTGAAATTCCACAAATTCCTTTGCTATAAGAAAAAGGGAGCCTATAAAACAAGGAATGTATAACCCTTTACAATGAATCCTACCCCGTATTTATAGATTCAATCAGATAGGCGAAAGAGAGGGGGAAGCGGGAAAACAGGTTGAAGCTCAACTATTGATGTTAATGCCCCTGATAAAATCTGCCCCCAAATCCATCTTTACTGCATTGATCTTTGGTTCGGTGCCTTGAAGGAAGAGGAAACGACAGAACATATCAAATTTGATCTGGTTGTTGAGGCAAGAAGATCCTGCATTGAAAGCCCAAAGACGTTTCCTCCATTTTCCTTTACATAACCTCCTCAAAATTAAAGTTTCAGACCTCTATGGCATAGAGAGGTGAGATCTTTCCAATGGTGTCGATTCACAATATTTCGAGCCACGAGTTGAAAGATATGCCCCTTCAAATTTTGTATCAAGTTCGTACAAATGGGCAGGAAAACAATTTGAAAAATGGGTCCCATAGTATTTCATACTTGAGTCCCTCTACAACCAATTTACAAATCCAAACAAGTTTTCTCAAGTTCCTTCTATGCGAGGTTGTGGCTGATCGAATATTTTTCCCAGGAGAAATATGCATAACATGTACCTCACTAAATCAAGGATTGATGCTCCTTGTTGGGTTGTTGCTCAACTAAATTTGAAACATGGCTATAGTAAAGTTATGTTTCAAAGGTGGGTTTTTTTCAATGAGTGTTTTCTACTTACATCTAGTGTCTCTGTGTTCTTTATCTTATTGCATTCTCTTTTGAATGGTCAATGCACATCTAATAAGCTTACATATGGTTATGAATGATGAATGGTTAAGTAAATATTGAATACTTGTCATGGTAAAAGGAGTTAAAGTTTTGTAGGACTGATTCACCCCCTCAGCTCGTTGTGCTTCCAACCATGGGCACTAGTGTCCATGACCATAAAAGCTAAATTATTCAAATATTGATAGGGCTAGAGGATGTGTAAGGTCAACAAAAGTATAAGAGACAAAGAAAAAAGGCCCAAAATACGTTGTCAATTATTAGTTTTCTCACTTAGCAATCATGTATATATTAATATGCTTTGGGACCTAGAAATGTGCCCAAGTCCAAAGATTTTATGTCTACACCTACAAGTACTAGGTGTATGTAAGTCTATTCAGTATTTGTCCAATTTAAAACATGTTTTCTATCATATCATATTGTTTTATCTACTTTTGCAAGTTAGGTTATTGGCAACATTACATAATCTATAAAAATATTTAATTTTTTATTTTATGGTACAACCTATATATGTAAGAAACTTTGCAAAATAATTTAGAAACCGATACACACTCACTCAAAGAAATTGGGACTATAAAGAGCTTCCTTTATAAAATTCTTCCCACTTAGAGGGTAAACGACTAATGTACTTATACAAAATTTCCATTGCCATGGGGCTTAAAAATATCTAGTTTAAAAATATATCAAAGTCTTCTACGAATGGCTGATTAAAATACTAAAAACAAAGATCTTATGCATGAAAGCTTATACTTCGTATTCTTAGGCTTACAAATTTTTATTATACGGAATCCTAAAAATAGTAAATTTATTACTCGTTCAAGTTATACTTTGAGGTTCCACTTGCGATTACTTATATGGACTACGTTTGGTTGTGTTGAAGCTCACCACACATTGTCCAAATTCCTCCTTAATATATCCCAAGTCCAAAATAGGCAACCTTGTCATATCGGTACTTCATGAATGATAACTAGGACTCTATTGCAAATAGACTTAGCATTTTTACTTAGAAGTGAATATTTCTTCACTTTCCCATTTGTAGAATTTACCAGTGCCATAACACTCGATGTTTTTCTAGCTTTATCTACTTGGGTAAAATTAACGGTGAGAGTGGAGATGAATGCTTGTAACTTCCACTCAAAGAAATGTTTTTGGATCAACCTCGATGTGGATGGCACAATGAAGTATTTGAACTTCATATAAAATCTTAGTATCTTTCTTCTTGGTGTTTTATATCTTTCTCAACAATCCTTCCATTGTTGTTATCTAATAACTAAATTACTTTAAGATGTAACCCATGCAAATATTCCTCATATTCAAATCATGACTATTGATATACAACACATTGAGACAAATCCCATTGTTTATGACAGCCAATAATTTATCCATAATGGAACTCATCCATATCATGTTTTTTGTTGGATTTTTACTGTTAAAGCTTTGTTTTAATACATCTTTATAAGTTAGTATGGATACTAACAACTCATACAAAGTTCTCTAATCCATCTACACATTGGGTAGAATATTATTTGGCAATGTCATCCATTATTGGGCATGAAGAGCATCTAAATGATCCTACATTCTTTTTACTAAATCAGTTTTCATTTATTGAGTGGCATCAATAATTGATTTAGGATTTGCATCCATGAATTCCTCACTGTATGTGACTTCTTGTATACTCTTAAGATCTCCTCCTTTGTTTCCATATAGATAGGAGTTTCCCCTAAGGCTAAGTTATTATTTTTCACCCTCTTCAAATTTCCTATAGAAGAATCATACTTGATTGTTACCGTTGAATCTTGAATTTGTGCCACAATAGAAGCAATTTTATTTTTCCCAATAGAAGGAGTCCATGTTTCTTTTAGGGTAGTAGTAGATACAACTTTAGTTATAAAAATAAAATTAGAATAATATCTTACCACTTGTGGTAAATTTTGTTAAGACTAAACAGGTTCCAGAGGAGCAAAGAGATGACTCATAAAACTCTGAGTGGTCATGGAAGTTTGGAAAGAAGAAATGGGAATGAAAAAAGGAATTGGAAGAAGTGGCATATGCATGTATGGTGAAAATGTTTGAGACACATGGGGTGTGAGGGGAGGAAGCAATGGTGTAATTAGATACTATCATGACCGAGGAGGAATTGGAGGAAGGGTCTAAAAAGGGGGAGAAAGTTGAATTGGTGCCTTTAACTTGGATTTAAAAGGCCTTATGACAAGAATTTCAAATGATGTTGGATCGAGAAGATAATACAACGGTTGGAGGGATGGAAACAATGATTGAAGAAGTACAAACAATAGTTATGTAAGCTACATTTATTGAATTTGATTTTGTTGTAGTAATTACATTAGGCTAATAAGAAGTTAATGCACTAACTTGGGGAGACAAAGATGCAATCACTGGAAATGAAAGAGGACTATCCAAGAAACAACTAAAAAAATGGGTGAGTAAGAATAAGAAATAGGAATTGAAACATGTGTCAAGATAGAGGAAAGAAATTACGAGGAGACAATAGGAGTAGTTAAACCAGGGGAAGAGGAAGGAGGAATATGAAAACCAGGGAATAGGGAGGAATTTGAAAACCAAAGGGAACTAATATTCCATGATCACCCTATGCCTCATATTTTAAAGAAGAGATAGTAGAAATGAGAGTACTACTAGTGAAAGGTCCTATAGAAAGTGGAGTGGTAGAAGGAGAAACCAATCCTATAGAACTATGAATTGATGAAGGAGAAAATAGAGGAGAAATTGTAGTAGGACTAGTCACTTGTGAACTTACAAATGTCCCTGTGGTTTTACAAGACTTGATAGTTGTAGGCTTGGAGGAGTAGAGTGAAAAGGCTCATATATCCCTTTAGATGAAGAAGGCACTCTAGCAAGAATTTTTTTGAGTTGCTTAGGTTTTATACCTTGTTCATCTAAATCTTCCTCTTCCTCTACTTCTTATTGTTTCTGGGCCTAAGCTCTATTTTTCCAACTCTTGCAGCTACCCAATAGGTTCATGTGTGACTCTAAAATTATTCATGTGAACTACCACTACTTTATCCCTGGTTTCATTCATGTAATCCAGATCATATTTTTTCCTTTGATGCATATAGTTACAAGTGTACATACCAGGGGTGTGCTTGGAGAATTATGTTACCCTTCCTTTTGGGTTGAAATCCCTTAAGTATGGTACTCCACGTGTAATTATGTCCTATGTGTTTCCACCCTTTTGGCCTTTTTCAATTAGTCAATACCATTGAACCGACTAAGAAAGGCATGAGATGATAAGCATATTTTTGCTTCTTTAGTTCCTTTTCCACAGATGATGCCATGGAAAAACCGACATACAATCTCCTTCTCATCTAGATTTTTTAAAACATATATGGGTATTCTGAATGGGATAGAGATAATCCCCTCTACTCTTATCACTATACAATCTAGGTAACACCAAAAATCTCCCCAAGTTCTTAATGAATTGATGATTCTTTAACTTACCCTAGGCATAGGGGTGTCATGTATGGAATTTAATATTAGAGGGCAATAGTTATTACATATCACCTCCATGTTATTCCTATAGTTATGCATGTGTAGATTGTTAAAGACCTTGGGGACTATATATAATTGTTGTGGTGACCAACTAGGGACTCCATGAAATTGTTGGATTGCACACATGGCATCAAGAAAGTAAGACATCATATAGAAATTTTCCTTATTCTCCCTAGCAATCACAAGATTATTGTAGATGTTTTAAGCTATAACTTCATCCAAATTAAGTATCCTTTCATTATTGGTGATCATGGCTAGTAGGGGTACTTAGGTCTAATTGACATGCACAATATATGTTGTTACAAGAATTATTTTCATTAGGTCCATTCCCAATCTCACTCCATGTTTGAAAGATCTTATATTCATGTTTTTGTGTAGACTTTAGACTTGAAACTATTTGGTTCCTTTGCCCAATATTTAAGCACACTCTTAAATTTAATGTTCTTTCCCCATTGTTCAATTATTTCTTGGTTGAATTGAATTTTATATGGAGGGAGATAGTAGTAAGTAACAATAGGGTCTTCAATTATATTACCAATTAACTTTCTTCCTTTAGATTTTACAATCCTCCTATATAATTTACATTATCACCCAATATACCCCAAAATAAGTCAATATAAGGCATTTCCTTTGGTTTTCTAGCTAAAATATGCACCCCTTTCTATCTAATGGACACTAGAGCAACCGTCTAAGTTATGATTTGTCTTGGTACGCATCATCAATGTTTTTTCTCAATCTAGCTTCTTCTATATCCATTTTCAAGGTTGTATAATGCTCTACACCGATGAATTGTTTCTCAAAAATGTTGTCTCTAAAGATTTGGTTCGAGTAGAAAGTGTGTAGGCAAGCCTACATTGACAATAAGCTTTAAAATACTTGAGCAACTATAGGTATGTGAAACTCTAAATCGCATAAATTGGTAATACTTTATTTTTATTTGTGGTCACTTGAATTTAGATTTTAAACGCTTGGTTATATCTTAAATACCAGTGCTTGAGTATGAAATCCTTTGCGAGATTCATGTAAATCCTATTAATTCATGTTAAAATGGCGGTATACCATTGTAACATTGAAGTATAGTCATCTATTTATATATTTTTAATCTATTTTCCGGATTTGAGCTACTCATATATTGTTAACAATCGATGTCAATTTTTGGTAGGTCATGTTAGTCATTGGGAAGTGCAAGCTAGTAATAAAGATCCAAGTTACTTCGTAATTCACAACATCACTCCTTTGATAACCTTGTCAATTAGCAACCAATAATAATAGTCCACACTACTTTGTATTTCACATAACCAATCTCTAGTAAGACTTTGTTAGAAATAGTCAAAAGAGATGCAATACTAATTTCAATCCTCAGTAATCCTTTTGAAAATCTAATGATGTGAAGAGTGCATGAATGAATATCTTCCATGTAGTGTGCTTTCTTTGGAGAAGTCGGGGTCTCTAATATTTGTGAGATACTTTTCCTTTCAATTTGTGAATAGTGAATGAATCAACAAGCTCCATGTAGTATTAGAACTTTCAATACTTGTCAATCCTAAAGAGTATCTGTTATAGAGTATAAAAAATGAACAAGGGTTTCCATGTTGCTTGAAACAATAAAAAATGTCATAACTTGTAATTCAAATTGCGAATATACATTGTTGTGTCGAGTAACAATGTGATGATGGTCTAAATACTTTCATAGACTAAAAACGTTTGTTTACTTCACAAAAAAAGCTTATAATGTCATACTTAAAACCAAAATCTGTTATAACGTTATTAGTCCAAAAATAAAAATGTAAAAAGACAATGTGAAAAATTTACAAACCATCATAGACCAAAAATGCCAATTTCCTTTGAAAATGAATGACCTATAACTTCATACTTAAAATAACAATTTCATTAGAGAATTATTAGTCTTAAAATCATAATCTATGCGAGAACAATGTGACAAAATTGTAAGCTGAAACACATAGTTTTGTATAACATTTAAAATAGTTTTATCCTTTTGCTAAATATATCATAGAGTCCCCATTCTTTCATTTTAAAGTATGGGTGCGTGGAGGTGTTTTCAATAACAAAAACCACAAATTTGTGAAAGTGTTTTTAGTCCAAAATCATAAGTTAAGCAATAAAATGTATCATAATGAAATTCATACTGATATTTATAACTACGTCATAGATTAAATGATGTCAAATATATAAATTATTTCAGTTTTGGATTCTTGAGTGCCTAATTTGCTGATGTGAAGGGACTTTATGTGAGCTTGTGACTAGTTGTATTGAATGTTTTTAAAATCAAATTTTAGGTGTAAAAGTGACATGTTGTACTTGTCATTTAATATAATAATCCT
Source organism: Taxus wallichiana var. yunnanensis (assembly GCA_018340775.1). Classification (NCBI taxonomy): domain Eukaryota; kingdom Viridiplantae; phylum Streptophyta; class Pinopsida; order Cupressales; family Taxaceae; genus Taxus; species Taxus wallichiana. Next base: position 735,553,670 of record CM031238.1, on the reverse strand, counting down.
AAACTGTAATTATGATTTATGATTTATGAGTGGGTTGTGGTGTCACACATTAATGTATCTTCCCACAATGTAAAATCACATCTTGTTTGAAATGGTGTTTGAGGGGGATGATGTGGACATGTAAATATTGGATCAAATGTAAATGGTTTATCGTTAGAACTCAAAGTATAATTATAGCAATATTTATTTCTCAAAAATTAATACCAACTTCAATTACACTTTTCTATTTTGTCACAGTTCACACAAAATTAAGTTAAATGCGCATGTGTTTTGATCTTCTAGTCATGGTGAATTGTATACAAGGAAAAGTTAGAACTGGTATAATTCACAAGTTGTATTAAGCATGAAAGTTTGGTCTCTCTCTCTCTCTCTCTCTCTCTCTCTCTCTCCTCATCCTATGTTGCTTAAGCTATAGATTTTACTATTAAATTTTGGTATTTCTTTTTACCCACTATGACTAGCATTCCAAGGATCTTATTGATCAAAATATTTTATACTAGGTGAAGTCGAATTGGACTTTATCAATCATATCTTAACCTTGCATAATCACATGGATTTAGTGGTGGATTTTTCTTATGTTAATAGTGTTCATTTTGGTTTTATTATTAGGATAGTTATTATTACCCTTGACTTTCAAATGTATCGATTCTTGGTTGAAGATTTTTTTAAGGATATTTTGCTTTTGAGGATGGCTTGAAGCCTAGTTGGAACAACTTCCACCCAAAGCTTATGGGGTAGGAGGTGTAATTCTTGACGTGGATTCTCTAAAAATATGTTTCTTAGTTTTCGAAGAATGTAGGAATATTGGAGAGAAAGGTGTGCAAGGCCTTATAACAGATAAATTTGAGTGTGGAATTGTTGTTGAAGGAGAACTCAAAGTCACGATTGTGGGGGGAAGAGGAAGATGATCCTTCCCATATGGTGGAAAAATGATGCAACATTGGCTCTCCACATCCGAAAGGAAGGCTAAAAGTTTAAATATTTTAAGTGGGACTTGTCCATCTCATAGGATTTTGATTGAAATGGGGATGTCTATGTCCTACATTAGTAAGATTTTGTAAGTATTGTGGGCCATGAATGATTACAAATAATTTCTTGAGGGAGGAAAAACTAATCTTTAAACTGTCTCGGGTCCTCTTACTCATATGGAACCGTGAACAAGAATAGTCTTTTATGGCATGTGTCTATTTTTTTGATTTGTAAGTTTTTATGTCAAAACTATCGTTTCCTCCTATAAGATATCGTAAATTGTAACATTGGGTAGTAAAGTTATAGGCCTTTATTTTTACTTTGATGTATATATGAATATAAGTTTCAAGAGTGACCCCAATCGATCCCTTATCTATTATGCAAAAATAAAACAATAACATGTGAAACATTGAAACTACTCCTAAACTAACAATGTTAAAATAAATATGGCATATTGTTTTAGAAAGTTTGAATGAGACACTTTTTGTTTCATTGTAAAGATGTTTTTCACCCTTTCTGGTCCTTAAAACAACCTTTACATCCTTATGGATACTATGTTTTCTTGTTGAATATTTGGAAAATTTGTTAGTCTTCTTAGTGTTAGAGCGTCAGTGAGTGAAACAAAGATACTTTATTAATTTCCTGGAGAGGAAATTTGAAAAAGGACATTCACCAAATCAGTTTTAAGAATTAGATAAATAAAATTGGATTTTCCATTTCATCTACAATTTTTTTTTATGTTTTTTCCATTTTGACTACTATATCAATGTCATTATTTACTAGATTCACCACATTTACGAAACTACTTACAACGACATTCGCCATGATTTCTACAAGTTTTTTTTTCACGGGTTCCTTAAAATTTTCCATGCCCATCTCTTCGTGGCTTTGGGCATACAACAACTCACTCATATTTATCTATTGCTAATGTACCCCTCAGCATGTCCATTTCTTTAATTTCTACTAATCTTGCAAATGTATGTTGAGAAAAACACTACAACATAGATACTTTGTCCTTGAAATATTTTTCAAATTTGGAGTGGAATGTCACAAATTAATTTTTGTAATGGAATTTTACATATCAAATAATAATGAAAATAGGATTTTTGCTAGATGTTATAGTTGCAATTTCCCTTATAGATATGCATATATATAAAACATGCAATTATCGAGAGAAGCGTGCATGGATTTTCTAGTTCGAAGAATACACAAGTGAATGATGCAAAATGTGAATTTTCCAAGACAAAACAGAGCATGCATACAAGACTAAAAATTATGAAAATATAAGAGTGATAATTGTAATAACATAGAAATGGCTCCAATTCTATACTCCATATCATATAATGATGCAAGTGATGTACATATATAAGGGGATGAAAGTGCAACTACCACCTAGATCAGTGGTGAATAACTCTCACTAACTGATACTAGCAGTAGAGTTGACTCCACACAACTAGTAAGCTAACTCAACACAACTAGTAAGCTAACTCAACACAACTGGTACACCTAAGCAAGCATATCCCATGAGTGTAGGAAAGATCCAAATAAATAAACAAATACAAGGAAAATGAATATCCTACACTAGCAATAATTATATACATGTGTTAGATTTTTTTGAAAAATGTGTCAAATTAATTTAGATTCACACAATTATGATTGCAAGATATGTATAAAATGGTGTTCTTTAAGACAAGATATGAACATTTTTATAACATAATGGGTGGTGGATTTGTATACTGCAATTTCTTATACCCATATTTTTATATATGTATCAAGTGAAATCATACACTTGGCATGTGAGTTGCTTGAAAAAATGCCTAAAAGATGTGTCCTTGTGGACTGCTATAACGGAAGGATATGCGAGGCATGGTAATTCCAAAGTTCCTCTTATACTCCTTGAGCTAATGAAGCACTTAAGAGCCCCCAACAAAATAATTCCATAAAATATTTTCCTTCACTAGTGGTAGAATGGAAGATTACTTCATTTTGCATTGTATATATTTTCATCCTTTAAGGAAGAACGAACTCCCCTTACCTACTTTTTTTACGCAAAAAAGTAAGTAATGTATGTATATATTAGTAAGGAATTTGGTTTACAATTTTGAGCAGAGAATGTTGTATAAAGTGATGGTTCAAACAGGTTCATTAGCAGGAGTATCCATCCCGAGAAACATTTAAACAAATCAAACAATTGTAACTAAGAAATTGAATATCTTAAGTTAAAATTTAGTGGTTATAGACAACAACCATACATATTTGGCTCTTAGGTGTAAGATGGAAATAAATTGGGTGGAAAAATAGAGACAACTTCCAGAATTATATACTAATTAAACTTATCGGAAGGCTAGCTTAGGCCATTAACTTATGGATCTTATTGATGGCTCAATTTAGATCTAAAACTCAAAGAAATTGTTGAAATTCTAAACAATTTTGATTTTGAAATAATGATGCATGTGATTGGTGCCATGATTCCATCAACAAATCAACAACTTACACACTAACCATCGAAAATACTTAGTGAGGATGCTCATGTCTTTGTAAGATGGAATTATTATATTCCATGATAAGTGGTTATAATTTACAAACTAAAAATATATATTTTTAAATGAAACCCTAAACTTCCATTGCAAATCAAAAGCACGAGAATAAAGAAAAATAAGAAGACAATTGAACATGTGAACTATTTTCCCAAATGGTCTCCATTGGCATACTTGACTATTCCATTCGCCATTTCTAATCATTACGAAAGAGGAAAATATGATTACCTCTAGTGTGCTATGACGATAATGAATACAATCAATTAACAAAACTCATATTTTCCCATCAATACCTATAACTCTGCTATCATGGGTGAAATTTTCACCATAAACATGTTGTGTTTGATAAAACCCATTAAACAAAAATGCTAAAAATAGAGATAATATGAGCTTCCTAAGGACTTCGATGATGGAAGAAAAGGAGCTTGCAAGTTGATCACAACAGACTATAATGGAAAGGAGAATTTTCAATATTTCATAGTATCAAATACAACTTATATTCTTCTATCAAATATAGATGTAGAAGTGTGTGCATGGTGTGAGGTTCAAATAGTAAAGAGATTGATGAAGGATTGAGGAAAAATAATTACTCATCCGCCACCATAGTGAGAAGTGGTAGTTTCCTTTGTATTATTGTGTTTGCATTAGCTGAAATCATAAAAATGCTTAGTGAGGATGTTCGTGTCTTTGTAAGATGGAATTATGATATTCCATGATAAGTGGCTACAATTTACAAACTAAAAATATATATTTAAAAATGAAACCCTAAATTTCCATTGAAAATTGAAAAGCATAGAATAAATAAAAATTCTAGAAGAGGATTGAACATGTGAACTATTGTCCCAAATGGTCTCCATTTACATACTTGATTGTTCCATTTTCCATTTCCAATAATTATAAAAAGAGGAAAATATGATTACCTTTGGTGTACTATGAGGATAATGAATAGAACCGGTTATCAAAACTTATTTTTACCATCAATACCTATAGCTCTGCTACCATGGGTGACATTTACACCGAACATGTTGTACTGATAAAAACCCATTAAACAAAAATCCTAAAATCATATCTATATATGAGCTTCCTAAGGACTTTCATAATGGAAGAAAAGGGGCTTGCAAGTTTATCAACAGATTATAATGGAAAGGGGATTTTGCTAGTTTTCATCGTTGCAAATAAAGAATCAAATGTTTATGCGAAGTGTGTTGGTGGAGTGAGGTTCAAAGCTGTAAAGAGATTGATTAAGGATAGAGAAAAAATAATTACTCCTCTGCCACCATAGTGAGAAGTTGGTAGCTGTCTTTGTATTATTGTGTTTTCATTAAGTGAAAACAAAAAAATGCTTAGTGAGGATGTACGTGTCTATGATATGGGATTATAATATTCCATGAGAAGTGGATACAATTTACAAACTATATATATATATATAATGAAACCCTAAACTTCCATTCAAAATTGAGAAACATAGAATAAATAAAAATAAGAAGATAATTGAACATGTGAACTATTGTCCCAAATGGTCTCCATTGGCATAATTGATTGTTCCATTTGTAGTTTTTAATCATTATAGAAAGAGGAAACTATGATTACCTTTGGTGTGTTATGAAGATAATGAATAGAATCAGTTGACAAAACCCATCTTTTCCCATCAATACCTATAACTTTGTTATCATGGTTGACATTTACACCATAAAAATATTGTACTTGATAAAACCCATTAAACAAAAATGCTAAAAACAAAGCTAATATGAGATTCCTAAGGACTTCCATGATTGAAGAAAAGGGGCTTGAAATTTGATCACAACAAGTTATAATGAAAAGGATATTTTTGCTAGATGTCGTAGTTACAAATATAACTTATGTTTTTCTATGAAACATCTATGCAGAAGTTTGTTGGTGGGGTGAGGTTAAAATGGTAAAGTTATTGATGAGGGATTAAGGAAAATAATTACTCCTCTACCACCATAGTGAGAATTTGGTACTTGCCTTTGGATTATTGTGTTTGCATTGGGTGCAAATCGTGACAATGCTTAGTGAGGATGCTCGTGTCTTTGTAAGATGGAATTATGAAATTCCATGATAAGTGGTTTATAAATGAAACCCTAAACTTCCATTGAAAATCAAAAAGCATAGAATAAAGAAAAATAAGAAGACAATTGAACATGTGAACTATTGTCCCAAATCGTCTACATTTGTAACACCCACATTTTTCACACACAAAAACAACAGTAAAAATACTAGGATAAATTTTTTTACTTACATTACTCACTACACAATGCCACAAGGGCTCCAAGTAAAGAAAACTCAACAAAGCACAAGACACTTACATAAGTCATCAACTCACATAGACACACGACAACACCATATACATGTCGATGACACACTTTCTCCAATGAATCAAATGCTAGCAATAACTCAGCCACAAGAAAAGGGACTTAAGGATTGACAACCCACAACACATCATTACCATGGTTACATCTAGGTTATGATTAACATTCCAATAACATTATTATGTAAGTATAATTTTCTCCTTTTTCCACCTACAGATTCTTAAAATTCATTTCACATTCCACTTATTGTTTGACCATTTAATTTTTCTCTTTATCCCTTATGAAAATCTCCATAACTTACATAAGTATTTTCCATATTTCAAATTGCATACAAAGATCCTAATTCTCTCATTCTTATGTTAAGATTATGCTTCCCAAATGCTTATTCAATGTTTAAAATTTACCCTTGCTACACAAGTGAATCTAACGTGATGTCAAGATGAAATCTTAGGATTAAGGGAGACTTAGATTCAAGATAGCTTTTTCCCAAAAACATTCTTCGATCATGGTATAGTTATTTCCCTACCATAGTTATTATAGTTCAATAACTTGTTGAATTCCATTTAGATTTATATATATCTTTTGTTTTCTCGAAGTTTGATCACACCAAGGAAATTCATATTCTTTGTAACACATGAAAATGTTTAATTAATTTATAAGGACACCAAGAGTGACATTATTCCTAACCTCAAATCTTGTTTTACTCTTATATGATTTACTCTTACATCACACTATGGTCTCATTATTAGCATAGTTTTATAACAGAAGGAGTTACAAAAGTATTTGACTAACATCTTGAAGAGGTACATGATTGGAAGAATTATAAACTATACATGAACCACAAGTGATTTGTGTTCAAGGTAAGATCCCATATTTCTACATTTCACGATTCCGCATGTGAAATTTCTTTTATTCTTAATGTCATAAAAGGGCATAACAAGGGATTACGGGACAAGATTTTGTTTTCCTATGTTCTTTAATGTCAACATCTTTCAAATCAATTTCGTTTGCAAAGAGTTACTTATAATTTTCTACCCACAAGTTAACCTCCAAATCAACTAAGGTTTAGTTTAATTCCAATTTTCACTCAGGGCTTTACACCCTATTAAATATTAGATTAAGGTTCAAAACATATTCACCCTATAAACCCTCCGCAAAAGATCAAGGAACTATATTGTCACTAGCCAAAGGTAAGACATTTAGCTGAGAGGATCTAAAGAGGTCATTAAAATAATTTTAAGTGATAATACCACTATTTCAATAGATCTATAATGTCATTTGGATCCCACAAGCAATTCATTCGATGAAGAAATTTAATTATAAATCTATCTTCAGAAGACAAGGTAGTCCACTAGGATATAGAGGAACAGTTAGCTATTCTTACTCCAGATAAAGTGTGATTGTGTCGCTCCTATCTGTCAGGTTTATGACGATGTCACTAAACATACCGACTAAGATGATAACACCAACTAGGGGTCTTATTTACCAAAGCTAGGAGGTTCCATCAAGCACAAAATTTTTAATTCATTCTACGGTTTCAATCTCTACTATGGTAAGAAGGATCACACATGAAGACATGTTATGCACAAATCTTATACTAGGGTTGTAGATCAAGAATTTCGCGCTTGTTACCTGTCCAAGTTAATGCACCAAACTAAACACAAAAACCCTGAAAAACTCCAATAAAATCGATACCTGATGGATAAGATCCGAAGATGTAGACAAATGAGGAAGCCGATGTAGATAAGACGGGCGCACACGAGCAACTCGCACAATAGATCCGTGTATCCTGCAAAACACCGATGCTTGACAGAAAAAGACCACGTTAAAAGATATTTAGGTGGACTGCCCGAGAAGCGGGTCCGGGAAGCGATAAGCTTCCTCGGCGGATGTCAGTCCACGTTTTCAATTAAGAAAAGAAGCATACATGATAAAGATGTAAGTAAATACTAGATTTCTGATTACAGTAATAAGACAGAATCTAAACATGAGAGAAATACGAGAAAAGCGAGGAACTATGAAATAATCTTTGGATTTGTGTTACTGTGTCCTTTACTATCTGTAATAAGGGAAATCGGCGTCGGCCCAGGTAGAATCGGCGTCGGATTGATGTGCGTCGATTGAGACTGATCGGCGTCGGATTTAGGTAATCGGCGTCGACTAAAAAGACGAGATCAATCAATCGGGGGTGTGCGATAAGATTCGGGAATTAGAAGGTGAATGTGGTCTGCTGGATGTGCCGAAGTTGGCGAGACACTGGAACAGAGTCACCAGATGATAGATGGTGGTGTGCGATGCTGATGTGACAGGGACAGAGTAACGGTGCTCCTCTCAGGGATTGATTCGGACAGGATCTGCCCTAATTTGATACAATTGATGCTAAGAAGATCTCTCTTTCTCACAACCTGTATCTCTCTCGCTCTCTGTTCGTGCGTAAGTGCTTCCTTTTTTCGTCTGTTCGCTTTTCGCTCGTTCGTGGTCTCTTTTTCGGTCCCTAGAACTGAGTTCTGGACTCGCTTTTATAATCGGCGCCGCTCCTAGAAAATCGGCGCCGACCATATGGGTCGGCGCCGATCGCGGAATAGACTTCCCGAGATGGCCAAAATGAGTGATTTCAAGAAAGATAAGATTTATCCCGAATACGGGAAATATCCCGCTTAGGGAAGAGGAAAAATAGATGTGATACATAGATAGAATAAATTTGGGGTAGATAAGTGATTAAGATGCATGGGAAGAAGCGTAATCAAATATTTAATATTTAATCACTCATGGGTAAGATGTGATGGGGTGAATTAAATTTGGAATAAGTGATTAAATCACAAATTGGATAATATCCCAAGGGGATAGTTGGTGACGTAAAACGTGCCCCAGGTTACCTAAGCAAGTAAATGGATGAGAGGGACACTAAATTGAGTAACCAATTTTAAGTGTCTACATTTTGCCCCTTTTTGTCAAGTAACTTGCGATAAGCAAGGTTATGAGACAAAAACAAAGGGATGGAAGAAGGGAAGAATTTGTGATGATGTGATCCCCCTCAAACTAGGGATGGGATGGATGATAGAACAGACGATCCCAAGTTTGAAAAAGGTAGATGAAAATGCAGGATGCCCCAGTCGGATGCCTGGAGTAGATCTGATCATTGATGACGCATAAAAATAAATAAAAGGCAAGTGACCTAAGGAACTCACATTGGTAGGGCAAACTAGCGGTCTCCTCATGAGGCAGCGTTAGTGCCTACTGAGACCCATGAGGTAAGGAGAAGCTGCAAAAAATAGTCGGCATCTAAAGAGAGACACATTGGTAGGGACAACTAGGCAGTGCAAGCGGAGGCAGCGTTAGTGCCTCTGAGACCCGTTTAACTCTAAGCTGCTGCCGAAAAATGCACGAGTGTCCCACGCAAAGGGAACAAACCCGAAATAGACAAGGATATCTAAAAAAAATGTGCCAAAAGGCAAAATTCAGCACACAACAATGATCAGATAGATAAGTAAGCCAAGCATCAACACTATGGCAAACAGATATAGAAAATCGGCGGCGACCAAACTAATCGGCGACGACTAAAACAAACGGCGTCGACCCAAAAAATCGGCGCCGACCAATCCAGGCACATATAAATATGCGAACGGAAAACGTAAACGATTTATTTTCAACGTGACGATTGATTCAGAGAGAGACAGATTTTGATTTGAGCATCATGGAAGCCTCTGGGAGCGGTCAGAAGCGCAGGAGGACACGACCTGGGGTAAGTGGTCATTCTTGAACCCATTGTTCTTAATTTATTTTTTTGTTTTTGTTTTTTTTTTTGCATGGGAGGCCAGGGTCCGGTTCATGTGCGTACAGGCAGTCGGCGCCGATTGGTGTAATCGGCGTCGATTGGTGTTGGATCGGCGTCGATTGGTATTAATCGGCGCCGACTAAAATGAACGACGCCGATTTTACCAAATCGACGCCGATTGATAGATGTTCATTTTTTTTTATTTTTGTTTTGGAGGATGTGATTTGGGGAAATAAGAGACTAATTATGTTTTTGATGTCGTGGATGCAGGCACGAGAGGCTCTTCATATGAGGGATGCCATTCCTGAGTTATTGGAGACTATTCTCCACGATGTGTGAGATCTGGTGGCGGCATTTAGAGCTAGCCGGGCTCGGGGGTTTCCAATATTATAGACGAGTGCCACGAGATGTGGAGCTCATGCGGGCATTAGTGCGACGGTGGGACAGCCACACGTGCACTTTTTGGTTCAGGACGGGTGAGATGACGATCACCCATGAGGATATATTCAGGATCCTGAGATTACCGATTGCTGGGGACCCGATTGAGATCACACCCGGGAGCAGCAGCAGAGGGCCCTAGGTCGGTTATACAGAGATAGGGCAGATGACTCTGAGATAGTGTCTGGGGCAGTGAGGATAGCCTCACAGTACAGGCAGGATAGCCCTCGGAGCAGGCGGATAGCCTTGATTCAGATGGCTATATCCTACTTTGCCCTGCCAGATTCAGGAGGTGGGAGATTCCCATTATTCTTTGTTAGGCGTGTTTGCGACATCTTGCGTACGAGACGAGTTTTGCCTTGGCCCGATGCCACGATAGCTCAGATATATCATGAGCTATGGATGTACACCACTGGCCGGAGGACAGGGATTGATGTCAGTTTTGTGCTCCATTGCTGGGCATATGAGCACATAGCGGTGATCAGGCCATCCGGGCTTCCTTGGATGCCAGCAGGAGTGGGAGGCATTGATTATGGATTTCGGAGATGGCGGGCTGACATGGCCGCAGGGGATACAGGTAGATCGGCCGAGTGGTACTCTGAGCGTTTCGGAGGCGCGACACGGATCGAGGTTATCGGAGGCCATATCGGGCATTTCGACATGGGCTGGTCAGGATGCCCACTTGGTAGCATTGAGACGGAGCCGGGTGGTCAGGGGCCGTAGGCCGGATATGTGGGAGCGAGTCCCATTCATGCGGATATTGAGGCAGTTCGGCCTAGTACAGACAGTGCCGACCACCTACACGCCATATAGGCGGGATAGCAGAGAGACAGATTTGCGATTTTGATCCCAGCAGACCATTGAGAGAGGCCCCACCCTCTGAGGCGTGTGATGATGCGGGGGGTAGATGAGGGCTACGCAGCATGGTACGACACAGAGCTTCCACGACATCTCCCACCATCATAGATCTTGTGAGGAGGACATAGCTGCTTATCTTTGGACAGGTATTTCAGAGTAGAGCATGCCACCCTTACACAGACACATCAGGTAGCTCTGGAGGAGATCAGGGCTTTGACAGAGGAGAGGGATGCCCTGATTGTGGAGAGAGACACCGCTCGCCAGGAGCGAGACATAGCGATCCAGCAGAGGGATCGCTACCTTCGGCATAGGGAGGCCCTCAGGGCCAAATATGGAGAGACCGGTGCCACATCAGAGTCCGGTACACAGGGCACGACCCTAGGAGGGGCACCACCAGCAAGCACCCGGCGGCCCCAGCGGCACCGGCGGCATCGTTACGAGCAAGATGCTGTGAGCACGAGCACATACAGTCTCTCCTCGCTGAGGTGAGATACTATGAGGATGCCCTAGCGCAGCATGCCCCAGACGTGCCTCGGTACGGGGCGAGGAGGAGAGCAGCGATGGCTACGGCGAGCGGAGCCTCAGGTGGAGGGAGTACTGGGAGAGATCGAGGTGGGCCGAGACCTCCAGCAGCAGGTGCATCGAGCTCGATAGGCGGCGGCCAGGAGAGACAGCCAGGTGCAGAGGAGGGTGGAGGGGATAGTGTCCTCCACGCTTCAGATTTTACTATATAGAGATTTGATAGATTTTGTATCTGTATAGTGATGTAGCCTCGATTGGAAGGCATTGTATAGATGGCTTGATTGAAAGCCACCCATTTTTGTACAGACACACATGTATATATAGATTGATCATGTTATTTGTCATATGATTGTACTCATGCTTTTAATTTTGATATACATGGATAGATGGATATAGATATAGACTGATAGAGTATAAAATAGATGTGATTGGATAGATATAGACTGATAGATGATAGAAATAGATGTGATTAGATAGATTGATATGTGGATATAATTTTGATAGATGGATGTGATGTAACTTGGATGTACATGTGTTTAAATGTTTTGATGGATAGATTTAGATGGATGTGTTTGATGTATGGATTAGATATAGATAGATGTAATGTACCTTGGATGTACACTTTGATGGATAGATTTAGATATAGATAGATGCAATGTACCTTGGATGTACATTTTAATGGATAGATAGATGGATGCGTTTGATACATGGATGTAATTTTAATGAGAAATGAATACAGATAGATGTTTTGATAGATAAGATGAATTTTGATAAAAGATGAATTTTGATTGAATTTAACATGTGAAATGTCAATTTAACTAGATGCAAGACAGAGAAATGGGGAATACTCCTTGCAAGAGCCAAAGATGTAAATGGAAACAACCGTGACTTAGAAGAGAAGATACTCCGATAAGAAGAAAAAAAAATGATAAGTCGGACTTCCAACCGACCATAGATAAGATCCAGATAGGAAATCGAAAGACCAAGCATACAAGGCCCTATATAAGATTAAAATGAACCTGACACTAACTAGTCGCAAACCAGATCTAGGATAGAAACGGGAAGAAAAGTAAGTATCTTGTCGGAATTTACAAAGGACAGAATACATGTCCATAGTAGGAAAATAGGATTCTCCATATGATCGACAAAAGGTCCTAAATCTCGGCTTCATGATTTTGAGAAAAGCAAAGCTGATCAATGCGGGAAGTTTGCTTGATATGGAAAAGCCCGATCGATGCGGGAAGTCTTTCGGTGATCTTAAAAAGTGTATAAAGCCCGGTATTTGGAAGGCTGATTAATTACAAGAAGCCTTGAATATTTCTTTGAGAAAGCAGCCGTCCTTGAGGAGCGGTGGTATTTTGAATTTTAATGATAGCCATCCTTCGAGGGTATGGTCTATATTTTTAGAATTTTTGTTAATAGCCATCCTTCAAGGGCATGGTCTATTTTCTTTTTGATTCACTTGATAATGTATGGATAGCTGTCCTTCAAGGGATCAGTCTATCTTTTGGATAGCATCTTTTTTTTTTTTTTTTTTTTGAAACTTTTTGAAAGAAGCTGAGTTTAGACCTAGATAGATCAGACGGAGGGGAAGAGAACAAAGAAGAACATGCACTCATGCCCCGAGTAGATCCGATTAAGATAAGTACTTGGGACAGATGAAGTGGTGATTAAGGTATTCCTACCATGAGGAGGAACATATCAAAAAAAGCGTGCGATGAGTAGAGCCGTGATACTCATATTTAAGGTAAACGAGGCAATAGGCGGAGAACCACACAATTTGAATCACCACGAAAGTAGATGGTGGTTATTTAGGACGGATGAAAGATACGTGTTGCGACTAGATTTGTGTAAGATAGATTTTAATAGTAGAAGGGCCGTAGATGCAAGGCATTAAGAGGTTCGCTTCAGGTATACCATCCATGGAAGATAAACGATAAGCCCCAGACCCATATTTATGAGTGATAATGTAGGGGCCCATCAGTTGGGAGCAAACTTACCACGTTGACTTCTTTCGAGTGTAGTGACATTTTGATTTTCTTTAAGAACAAGATCACCAATTTTGAAGTCACGGTGCTGCAAATGCTTGTTATAAGCACGTTTGACACGCTCAAGATAGACTTGATGATGCTCAAGAGCGTTGAGATGCCGCTCATCTAATAATTCAAGTTGTCTAGGCGATTTTGACGATAATCCTCATCGGAGACAAATTCTCGAGAGAAACACGGAGAGATGGGATTTGGACTTCAAAGGAAGGACAGCCTCGGAACCCATAGACGAGAGAGAAAGGAGTAGCACCAGTAGGAGTACGAATGCTAGTCCGATAAGCCCAGAGAGCAAAAGGGATATGTAAATGCCAATCCCTGCCAGCTCGACTAGTTACCTTTGCGAGGATACTACGCAAAGTTTTATTGGACGCTTCAGCCTGACCATTAGCTTGAGGATAGTATGGAGAAGAAAAACTGAGTTTGATATTGAAAGCGTTGCAGAGATTCTGCAAATCAGCGTTCTTGAAAGACTTACCATTATCTGTGATTAGCTTATGTGGAATGCCAAAGCGACAAATGATGTGTTGATAGACGAAATCAACTATGGGTTTAGCCTTTGTTGAAGAAAGAGGGATAGCTTCTACCCACTTAGTAAAGTACTCAGTGGCAGTAATGATAGAATGATGACGTTGTGAAGAACGGGGATTGATGAGACCAATAAGATCAAGACCCCACTGCGAAAAAGGCCACAAATCCGCCGCAGGTTGCAAAGCCTGACTAGGGATGTGCGTGAGATTGGAATGTTGCTGACACTTGACGCACTTCTTAGTGTATTCACAACAATCTCGATTAAGAGAAGGCCAATAATACCCCAAACGTAAAATGCGCTTAGCTACAGCTAAACCACTAAAATGTCCACCACAGATACCGTCATGGACCTCCTGGATGGCTTTAGATGATTCATGGGTTTTGAGGCATCGAAGCAAAATACCATCAAAGCCGCGTTTGTAAAGAAGGCCGCCTAGAATAGAATAGCGATTGGCGCGTTGGACAAAAGACCTTCTACCATTGGAAGTCAGATCTGGAGGAAGGATCGAATGAGATAGATAATCAACAATCTGTTGATACCACTCATCCTGGGTATGGGTTGTGACAGCATTGATTGAAGTTAGTTGCCCAAGATAAGATGGTTGATCTAATCGTTGCACAGCCACATAAAGACGCGAGTCTTCGGTAAAAGGCGGGATAAGTGAGGCTAATGAGGCCATGGTATCCGCGAATCGATTTGCAGTGCGAGGAATGGCTTGGATGGTGAACTTATCGAAAGATTGGAGTTGAGCAAGAACGATGTCACGATATTTTTGAAGGATATCATTCTTGCATTGATAGACACCCGTGACCTGATTAACGATGAGTTCAGAATCACCGAAGATGTCAATATGACGAGCGCCGAGATTAATGGCATTTTGAAGACCTAAGACAAGAGCTTCATACTCAGCCACATTATTGGTGCACTCAAAGTTTAATTTGTGTGCAACTGGGATAGGCGTACCCCAAGGAGGAATCATCACGAAACCCGCACCTCCCCCTTGCTGGCATTTGGATCCATCAAAGAAGAGCTTTACTTTAAATGGAGATAGACCAAAATCAATTTGTTGGATATATTCATCGGGGAATTGAGCAAGGGGGTCTTGAGTGTCGGAAGAGGAGCATCAGCTAATTGATCTGCAATAACCTGACCCTTGATAGCCTTTTGCGGGATAAACTCGAGGTCAAATTCTGTCATGAGCATAAGCCAACGAGTGATACGATCATTGTGATAAGGCTTTGCATGAATTGTCTTGAGAGGATTGACACTTGTGACAATGTAAGTTTTATGATTAAGGAGATAATGACGAAGCTTAGAAGTTGCGAAGAAGAGAGCACAACATAGTTTTCAGCTTGAATGCGTGTCTCATACTCATGGAGGTGCGGCGATGTAATAGACAGCTTGTTCTTTACCACAAGTGTCCCGATGTGAGATCATGGCTCCCAGAGCATGGTCAGTCACAGAGATATAAAGATAGAAAGGCTCCCCCTCGCGTGGAGGTGTAAGCACGGGTGGAGAAAGAAGATAAGCTTTGAGATCATCAAAGGCCTTTTGGCAATGCTCATCCCATTCAAAATGAACATTCTTACGGAGGAGATGGTGAAAAGGTTGACAACGGTCCGACAATTGGGAGATAAAACGACGCACTGATTGAAGACGTCCTTGGAGACTGCGGAGTTGCTTCAAGTTAGAAGGGGGAGGCATCTCAAGGATGGCTTTTATTTTTGCGGGGTCGACTTCAATACCCCTGATGGAAATGATAAAACCTAAAAGTTTACGGTGAAGCGCAAACACGCACTTAGCTGGATTTAGACGAAGACAGAAGCGGATAAGCCTCTCAAAGAGAGGTGCAAGGATGAAAAGATGATCCTGACGACGTTTGGACTTGCCGAGGAGATCGTCAACATAATCTTCCACAGTTTTGTGCAAGAGATCATGGAAGATGTAGGTCATTGCTCGTTGATAGGTTGCTCCTGCGTTCTTAAGACCAAAAGGCATGACACGATAGCAAAAGGTCCCCCAAGGAGTTATGAAGGAAGTCTTATGTTGGTCTTCTGGTGCGATGAGGATTTGATTATACCCAGAGAAACCATCCATAAGAGAAAGCATCTCATGGCCGCTTGATTAAATCTATGAGTTGGTCGATATTAGGTAGAGGAAAATCATCTTTTGGACAAGCAAGATTAAGATCCGGAAGTCGGTACAAATTGAATTTTCCCGGTAGCCTTGAATTCTTGGTACTACATTGGACACCCATTGTGGATAATCGATGGGTTGGATGAAGTTAGCCGAGAGCAAGCGCTGTAATTCTTCTTTAACAAGAAGGGCTACTCGAGGGTGCATTTTACGTAATTTTTGCTTAACTGGTTTGATATTGGGAAGAGTAACGATATTGTGGACCACAATATCGGGATCGAGCCCTGGCATATCCTCATATGACCAAGCAAAGGCTTGACGATGTTTGGAAAGAAAAGTGGTAAAATCCCCTAATTCCTGTGGATTAAGGGATTGGCCGACCTTAATGATGCGAGGGTCTTCAGAAGTCCCTATATTAAGGTCGATAGTGGCCTCGTTGAGAAGGGTAGATGTATCAGAAGGAATAGTTTTGGGGAGATATGAATCCTCTGCCCCCAGATAGGTGAGGACAGAATCATCATCCGCACAGTGGATAGTGTTGATAGTAGGAGAGTCATCTCCAACTATTTCAGGGAAGATTAATGGTATAGAAGCGGACCGATTGTTAGTCTCATAGGCTAACGGCCCTAAGGAAATGGTATTGATCAAAAAAAAAAAAAAAAGTTAGGTGGGATGGAAATGTCATCGTTCACATCAAGTGATGCTTCTGACTTAGTGGGGGAAGATGGTTCTTGATAGGAAGAGGCTCATCGAGAATAGTGACGGTGGCTTTTGAAAGGGGTTTAAATCCTAAACCAAATTTCTGATGTGGCATGAGAGTAGGAATGGATTTGAGGTCATGTATACCTTGTTCATATTTTCCCAGGCCAAAACCTTTCCACGCGCATCGATATAGATAAGTTTTTGCAAACGTGGGATTCTGTAGATAATCAAACCCTGTTGAGTAAGGTTTGGTCCTAGGAGGAGAATCTGGGTGATAGTGAGGTGTATCAAGACCACCGTAGATGAAATTAGTCTGTTGATTGGGTAGACCAATGGTGACGATGTGCAGAGAGACTGGTTGATATTCGGGTTGTTTATGCGGTCTACCATACTCATTAGGTTTGAGATGGGCATCAAAAGAAAAGAGAGGAAGCTCTCTAGTGAGAAGCGCTGCAATGTCTCTTCTAGATTTTGTAAATCCGGTAGTTTGGTTGCAGGTATGGAAGAAGATGAGGCCCGTCAGGAGAACATGCATTTTCTTTTAAAGGGGCAGATCTTGTGGTCATGTCGCATTGTGCGGAAGGAAAAGGATCTCCTGGATGAGTATATATTTTGCCCTCATATTGATATTTTAAGCATCGATGGAGGGTGGATGGGACACAATGCATTACGCGAATCCAGGAGCGTCCGAGGATCATATTATAGTGGAATTTTCCTTCGACGATGTAGAAGAGTTCATGAAGCAGTTTCTTACCTACTCGAATGGGTAAGACCACAGTTCCTAAAGTAACTGCTAGCTGATCGTTAAATGATCGAAGGGCGAAAGGCGGGGGTGACACTACATTCTTTGGTAACTTAAGTTGCTCAAACGTGTGCGAGGAGATGACGTTGAGTGCAGCTCCACTATCGATCATAACACGTTTTAAGGTAGTGTTATTGATTTGGTGTGATAAAGAGGAGCCTCGAATCCTCGGAAGAAAGAGAGAAGGAATTTCGAATCTTCAAAAGAAATGGTGGTTGATAGTCTATTGATCCAACAACCAACTCGAAGAAGTGGGGCTCATCGAATTCAACTGCGATGCGGCGCAAATTATCGATTAGAGCACTGGCGATGTTGTGGAGAGGATTGGATGAGGTCGAAAGACATTTTGACCGGAGCACAGGTGAGTTGTTTTATAACACTCTCCTCAGCGAGACACGGGAACTTGAGCCGAGTGCAGCACGAATAGAGACCTTAGGTCGTGGGGCTGATGAGGAAGGAGAAACGCCTTCAGGGGCTGCAGAAATGACAACCCGTGGTCGAGATGCTGAAGATGAAGATGGGTTATCATAGTGTTGGGTTCTAGTGGCGATATGGATTGTGTCAATTTGGGAAGGTGGAAGATCAAGTGGAGTGGGACCACCAGAGGTCTGAGTGGATTGTTGAGGCTCAGATGGGGCTAAGATGACAGGAGGTACCTGTTCCTCCTCCTCCAGCAAAAGGTCACTTTCTTCCAGAAGGTTCTTGACAACGGCTTGAAGAGCTTTACATCCCTCGGTATCATGACCCGGGGTACGGTGGTAAGCACAAATCAGATCAGAGTTAAACCAGGTAGGTTTAACTCCTTTAGGGTTATAAGGTTTAATCGGAGGAAGGGTTATGGATGAAGATTGGATAAGTTGATGAAGGATTTCGGTATAGAATCCGGTAGACGAAGAGGAGGATAAAGATGATGGAGGTGGTTCTTTTACATTAACCGACTGCCGAGGTAAAAGAACTTGCATGTTAGGTTTAACAGTCTTTTTAGGGATCCTCTTATTTGTTTGGACATTTGGAGGAGCAGTCTTGGGTACTTGGGATGGGAGTAAGTGAGACATGATTGACTTTGGTGGAGGAGGAGCCCCTAAAATAGATTTTGAAGATGATGGATATGTGACAAATTTTGCGGTCTTTGGAGACAAAGGGGGTTGCTTGGTCGAATTTACTGATGATTTAGATAATGTCGGTTTAGAAGAGGAAGAAGCTCCCAAAGTAGGTGAAATCGGAGGAACATAGGGTGCCTTGGTTTTTGGTAATGAAGATGATGATCCTGATAGAAGAGGTGACGTCTTTTTAGTAGGTAAGTCTATTTTTCGGAGTATTGGTGAGGAATGTGTTGTAGAAGAAGATGATGGTTTTGGTAAGTGTGTAGAAGAAGACGCCTTCTCAGCGGGCAAATCCAATCGTTTATGAGGCGTAGAGAGAGATTTTTGTGGAAGAGCACCAAGAGTCTTGATGGTCCGAAATATGGGCTTTCCTTTTTCAGGGATGGTGACAACTTCAACGGCATAAGGTGATTGTAATCTTTTCGGAGGAAGCGGTGGGGAGAAGTGCTTGATGGTGTAACGTTAGATTTTGGTTGTCTCGGTTTAGGTTCGGGAAACAAGTGTATAGGTGTTAGTCTACTTCTTTTGATTTTTTCTTTAATAGGAAAAGTAACATTAGTGATGGAAGAAGGGGGTGATGAAGGAAGCGGTTCCTTGCGAAGGGACTACTTACGATGCGGTAATCATGGGTGAAACTCTTTGTAGGAAAAGAGATAGGAAGGGTCAAAATCGAATATGCTTCCGTCGAAATCGGCACAATTATAGAATACGTTCACCAAGGGCATAGTTGCAGCGGGAATGGGGAGCAGAAGTAGATGTGTCTGCAGTGGAAACTCGAAGGGATGTAATTGCCTCGAGTATTGAAAGAATGTCTGATGATGAGACAGATGAGGATGACACTGTCTCGGGTATGGATGGAAGGTCAGACAAAGGAGCGGAGAGAGATGATTCCGTGCTTAGTAATGTAGGAATATTCAAAGACGGGATATCTGAAGATGGTGAAATTCCAGTGATTGATGAAGTGGAAGGAGGTTCTGATTCGATTGATGTGTTTGCAGATGGCTTGGTTTCAGAAGAAGATTCTTCAGTAGAGATGAAGTTGATAGTGTGGGTGTTTGGTTTTTGAGACTCTGAAGCGTTATGGTTCGGGGCATGATTGGGAAAAGGTTGTTTAAAAACATCGAGTGCCTGATTTGGGGGAGCATTTGGGTTATCCAGAATGAGCTCGCCTTTATCAATGAATTTCTGGACAAGATTTTTGAAAGTCTGACATCGTTCGATGTCATGACCTTTGGTTCTATGATAAGGACAGAAATCATTTTCCCTATACCAGAATGGGCGTTCTCGGCTTTCATCAACATCCCTAATGGGGGGAAGTTCGATCATGCGAACTTCCAACATTTTTTCTAAGATAGAGGCATATGATTCCCCCAATGGAGCGAAGGATCGAGATGATGAAGTCCCTTTTCGAGAAGATGAGGGTCTCTTCGTGGTGTTTGATTAGAAGTATTGTCGGCTCGTGATGCTTTTAATACGATAGCGTTGGTGGATCCTTGATTTTTGTCTTTAGAAGGGGAAGAATTTGGTTTGGTAAACCGAGAAAAATCTGGTTTAGATTTAGAGCGAAGTTTTAGCTTCCCTTGCTCAATGGCGCGAGATTCAAGTTTGCGTGCCATCGTGAAGGCTTCTTCAAAGGTATGAAAAGTTTGGATCCTTAAAGTAGAAGAAATGTGATTAGCACAAGATCGAGTAAACAACTCGATTTGTTGGGATTGAGGAAGGGAGAAAGACAATTGGTTGATTATCCCTCTCCAACGAGTGACAAAGTCTGCAATAGACTCATCATCGAATTGGCGAATGTTATAAAGATCTGTGATCGAGATCTTATGCGCGATATTTATTGAAAAGTTTTCAACAAACATTTGGGCCAATTGAGAGAAAGAAAACAGGGAATGTTGAGGAATGTTATTGTACCAGTCTAAAGCAGGTCCTGCTAGAGACATAGGAAAGGTACGGAGCATAAGCTCCTGATCCTGGACTATGAGGTAGCAAGCATGTTTGAATGCTCGCAAATGTTGTTGAGGGTCTTCCCGACTATGAAATTTTGAAAATTTAGGAAGTTCCCATTGGGGAGGATAAGGCTTGAAAGCTACTGAGGGGTGAATGGGTTCATTACACACTTCTTCAAAGGAGTATGAAGGACGAGCCCCTTTTGTGGAGGCTTCCAAGTCTGCGATTTTCTTGAAGAGAATTTGAACCACGTCAGATTGAGGAGGAGGTACATTGGTATGTCCTACATAAGAAGTAAGTGGTGGATGTTGTTGAGGTGTCAATGGAGGATTCATCTGTTGATGGATAGGATGATAAGAGGAATAACCAGGTGTTCTGGGTGACACCGGGTGGGGTATTTGCTGTGAGGTGGCTTGCGTATAGGCAGGCTGTGAGATAATAAGTGATTGAGAAAATGAAGGTTGGATGACGGGTGGAGCCTGTGATTGGTGGACTCCTATGTTTGTTGATTGGATCGGGATAGATTGAGGAACATGGGTGTTGGTTGGATTGGACATGTTGGGGAACAAGACCTGAAAGGGGCCTTCTACTGCCGGATTAGGTATTAAGGGTGCCGATGTTAAAGGATGGGCGAAGGTCACAGATTCTGGAATATTGGAAGAAAGACCCCTAGAGGGCGAAGTAGGAGCCAACTGACTATTCGGAGGGGGTTGGCTCATGAAGAGGTATTGACCTTGGGACACGATGGAGGGCATAGATGAATTAACAGCAATATGCGGGTGTGCAGACGCATTCATTATAGCCAGGGCAGAAGACTTCTCAGAAGTAGGTTGTGGAATACTCGAGGTAACTGCGGTGTTAGGAATAGGTAAGACTATTTGAGAACTAGTCGATATGGTAGGTGGAAGAGAAAAGGGAGGCATAGGGGCCTCGCTCTTCTCCGTGACTCGAGGCAAGAGCGACGATGCAAACTGCTCTACAAAGGCTTGGGATGATCCACGAGGGTAATCGTACACTTGTTGGATTGGTGGTCCTTGATCAGATATTTGAATAGATTTGTGTACTAGGTAGTCCATGAGGGCTATCGGATTGCGGTCGAGGAATGCCTGGAATTCAGGATCCCCGCGGGGAACATACTCCGAGCCAGATGATATTTCCGAAGGACTAGGGGAAGCTGGACGTGATGGGATTGCCTTGGCTTGATAGAAAGGATTATATGACCAGGATGGGGAACCAACTAACAGCGGTCCCGAGGAAGATTGGGGGGGTGCCGAAACCTCCACACTAGTGGTGATCTCGGAGGAAGAAGGAACCAGTTGAGCCATTCTTCTAGATTGTGACCGAGTGATAACCGTCATAAACACGCAGAAAAGAAGATTGACCTAACTAATGCACAGACAATTCAAGCAGCGCAAGTGATTATCTCCTTTAAATTTTGATGCTTTTAAGAAAAGAAAATGTTAGGGAAGGCTTTTTAGAACAGGAACTACTCAGATAGCCAAACTAAGGATGGTTTGGGTAATGTTTGGTGAGGAGTCCCGAAGGCACTTCAGTAAAAGACCGGTACGTGGCTTGATATAGGGGCCTACCCCCGCACTTCACACACCGCTGCGATAAGGGAGTCGGGTGCTTTGCCAATATATACCAAAATCTTCCGTGAATTTATAGCGCGGCCTGAGTACCGCGTAGGCTCTTCCTCTTGGATATCACTTCCAAGTAGGCGAGGCCAGGGAAGGAATTTTGTTTAAATGCTTTATACCTAGTGATTTTGGCTTTGTGTGCAAGGGTGAAAAATAAAAATCAAATAGTGTCACTACCGATTTTGATCAATTTTCCAGCCTAATTAAAACTAGATGAAAAACATGCAGCAATGACAAAGGAAAAGTTCTTTTTAAGCACTTAAAAATGAAGTGTTTGATTTCGATGAAGACAAGTCAAACAGATTCTTTCCCAAATGCGATTAAGTTCTTTTTAAGCACCAAAAATTGAAGTGTTTGGATGTGATAGACAATCAAACAAAGAAATCCTAAAAAGGAGAAAACACGTAAAAAGAGGAATACTGTAGATTTAGCTCTCAAGGTGTGTGGACTTCAAAAGCGCGTTGTTGAGCTCTTCCCTCGAACAATCCCACGAACAAGCAAAGTGCTCATGAAGAGGTTAAGCAAACACCAAAGAAAACCTAGAAAGATATATCAGATAACGGTGAAACAGAAATCTCTATTTTTAAGGAACTAGAAAAATTTCGAAGATAACGATTTCGCTAAAAAAAAGCAAGATTGAAATGATGAAAAGAAATGCTCAAATAGGACTGATAGAAATCAGTGAAGAAAAGGAACAAAGTTCAAAACTAGGAAGGAAATGAACTTACCAATAAGGGACTTTGGTTGGGTCCCACTTAAGCGTGCGAGAATGTAGATCAAGAATTTGCGCTTGTTACTGTCCAAGTTAATGCACCAAACTAAACACAAAAACCCTGAAAAACTCCAATAAAATCGATACCTGATGGATAAGATCCGAAGATGTAGACAAATGAGGAAGCCGATGTAGATAAGACGGGCGCACACGAGCAACTCGCACAATAGATCCGTGTATCCTGCAAAACACCGATGCTTGACAGAAAAAGACCACGTTAAAAGATATTTAGGTGGGTGCCAGAAGCGGAGTCGGGAAGCGATAAGCTTCCTCGGCGGATGTCAGTCCACGTTTTCAATTAAGAAAAGAAGCATACATGATAAAAGATGTAAGTAAAAAGCTAGATCTTCTGATTGCAGTAATAAGACAGAATCTAAACAGCAGACAGAAAGCACAGAAAACAGGGAACTAAGAAATAATGCTGAATTTGTGTTACCTGTGTCCTTTTACCTGTCTGCAGGGAAATCGGCGTCGACTGGGTAGAATCGGCGTCGACTGATGTGGTCGGCGTCGATTGAGACTAATCGGCGTCGACTGGGTGAGATCGGCGTCGACTAAAAACAGATCGATCAATCAGGGACTGTGCGATAAGATTCGGGAATTAGAAGATGAATGTGGTCTGCTGGATGTGCCGAAGTTGGCGAGACACTGGAACAGAGTCACCAGATGATAGATGGTGGTGTGCGATGCTGATGTGACAGGAGACGAGTATGCAGTGCTCCTCTCGGGATTGATTCGGACGAGGATCTGCCCTAATTTGATACTGATTGATCTAAGAAGATCTCTCTTTCTCACAACCTGTATCTCTCTCGCTCTCTGTTCGTGCGTAAATGCTTCCTTTTTTCATCTGTTCACTTTTTCGCTCGTTCGTGGTCTCTTTTTCGGTCCCTAGAACTGAGTTCTGGACTCGCTTTTATAATCGGCGCCGCTCCTAGAAAATCGGCGCCGACCATATGGGTCGGCGCCGATCGCGGAATAGACTCCGAGATGGCCAAAATGAGCGATTTCAAGAAAGATAAGATTTATCCCGAATACGGGAAATATCCCGCTTAGGGAAGAGGAAAAATAGATGTGATACATAGATAGAATAAATTTGGGGTAGATAAGTGATTAAGATGCATGGGAAGAAGCGTAATCAAATATTTAATATTTAATCACTCATGGGTAAGATGTGATGGGGTGAATTAAATTTGGAATAAGTGATTAAATCACAAATTGGATAATATCCCAAGGGGATAGTTGGTGACGTAAAACGTGCCCCAGGTTACCTAAGCAAGTAAATGGATGAGAGGGACACTAAATTGAGTAACCAATTTTAAGTGTCTACAAGGGTTGAGTGTTTCAATTAAATATCTTTATTACATTTACAAGGTAATAATACAATACAATAATTAATTAATCATTTATTAAACACTGAAAATGCACTACAATATATTAACTTCAAATTCTTTACTATATATATATATATATATATATATAACAAACCCTTTTACCATACGTAACTATGAATCAAATTGAACATGTGATTAAATGCACATTTCCTAAGATATCCCTAAAACTAGCATCCCATACATATTAGCAAATTTCAAATATAACATTTCTATAGCAGGAGACTACATTACACATATATTCATTTTACAATGACCTATAAAAATTGTAATAATAAATAATGAATTACACATTGTCTTTTCGCCATCTTTCTTGCATCCTGCAAAACCATGTGAGCATGAAATCAGCGATAAATTACTGGCATGGCATCCACCCTAATCTAACATAATTAATGTCTTTAGTTTCTCATTTACATGTAATAATAATTATAAATTACATTCGAAATAAAAGGTTTAGAAACATGTAATCATTTCATTTCATTTCACTTCATTTCGTAACCAAGGAGAGAGAAAGAGAAAGGAAGAGAGAGAAACACCATTTTGTCAAAATTTCTATTTCACACAAGTTACACTATAGAGTTTTCAAACAATTATTTACATGTGTCAAAATTTTCCACGGTGGTTTGGCAACCCGATAAGGGTCCTACAACTTTCTTTTTACATTTTCCTACTAGCTACAAAAACATTCAAATCAGGCTCGAAGGCTAAGAATCCACTTTCAAATGTTGTCTTCCGATGAGAAAACACACCATGGTTAAATTTATACGTGTCCAATTATATACCAAGATTTCATAGGAACTAACGGAATTTGGAATTAGTGAACGATTTACGATTGGGCATTTGGATTTACGGGGCCATCGGTCATAATTGGTCTAGTTTCAAATGCTTAAAAGTTAGCTCAAGGGCTCAATAAACCACATCCAAAACTAACATTTGATGGATGTACGTGCCATGATAAAATTCCTACACTTTCCCCATTTATGGTTAATTCATCAAAGTCGACGGAACTCAGAACTAGAAAATTGTTTTCAAACGGCGACATGATTTCTGAAGCCACCGATCCTAATTGGTCGGCTTAGTAATGCCCACTAAAGTCTCGACTTGAGACCCAAAAACAACCTAGGTTTAGTTAGAAAAATTATGGAATAATTTTTTTAAAGTGTTAACAACCAAAGTCTCAAGGACAATTAAATTCAACTAATAAATTTTCCGTTATAACAATTACTAATTCCACATGATAAAGCAATAAGTGTAATTAATACACACCTAGCTCAAATCTCCTTAGGGATTAATTTAATCACTGATTACATTGAAATTTTAGCTAAATATTCCCGATTAAAATTTTATTGTTAAGGGAGAAAAACAATTAAATACCTAAGGTATTTAATTCCATGAGATCAAGACAAGAGCAAGGTATAATTAGTGGGGGAAATAATGCATATTTAAAATTATCATAGTAAATTCATACTTACCCAATCCTTAACTCGGTTAAGGATTCAACTTGATTTTCCCATAATTAATGCACTTAAATATTCTTGGAAACATTCCCATTAGATAGGAAGTTTCCTCACCTTTCTAGTGATATAAAAAAGTCCTCCTAACTCCTCATAATTCTCAAGTTATGGGGGTCAGTGGGCCTTGGGAGGAAAATTTTCCCAAAGGTGGGCTTACGGGCCTGGGGAAGAAAATTTTCCAAAAAGGGGTTTCGGGCCGACAGAGTTGGGGAGGAAAATTGGATTCTTGGTGCTTGGGGAAAAAAGTGCTCTTTACATCCGCACACCTGCAAGTCGCGGCGGACCTCCGCACTGGCGAAATTATAACCTCCAGCGCGCGAGGACACGCGGCATGTTCTAAGCCAACGTGGGGAAAGTGGGTTAGCGGGGACAACCAGAGAATTTTTCCTTAAGGGTTAAAAAGGTGCATGGGATAAAAACCACTGCGCGTCCACCGGTGACTCACGAAGCCACGTGTCAGACGATCATTAGTTGCGGGTCGGCGGGAGATTTGGGAAAAGTCAAATTTTGAGCACAAAGCTTCAAGACACTTTGCACCTTTGCTGACGTGTCGTGGAGACACGTGTCAGCAAGCCATTGGCTGTGGGTCGGTGGGCCTATGAGAGAATTTAGGAAATTTTGCCAAAAATTTACTTTTGAAGCGCTAAGGATAAAAATGATCCGCGCCTCCACCAATGCCTCTCTAAGCCACGTGTTAGTCAATGATTGGTTGTGGGGTTACGAGGCCGTGGAGGAAAATTTTCCAAAAGGAATTTTTTGGACTAAGTAAAATTTTGACAATGAAAGAAGGTTGGTCCGGCTGGGCAGCGGGAACTTCATGATTTTTGCGCCCTTTGGGAAAAAAAGAAAAAAAAGGTAAGTTTTAACCCACAGGTCCACTAGCGAATATTTTAATAATTTAAATTTGACAGTTAGATTATTTTTGAGCCCGAAATGAAGTAAAAATTCAAAAGGCCATAACCTTTGATTGGGAACTCCGTTTTTGGAAAACGAGCATTTTCTGGAAAGCTCCCGACGTCCTCTTTGCACAAAAACCTTAAGAATTTAATTTTGATAAATTTTAAAGGGTCAATTTTGAGAAAACATTTTGTTGTCTCTTAATAGTGAGCTGGTCATTTTAAGTTATGAATTTTGTTCAAATTTGTCATTCTTTCTCCTTCAACATGTCAAACAGACATGAAGATCTACATTTGGAATAATGTGGGGCAAAAAACAAAGGTCAATTTGTTTGATTGATTTTCATTTCAAAAATTACCAATGTTTACACAGTAGAATACCTGCAATTTCACCTTTACTCAATTTGAAAGGTTCTTTAAAAATTTCTTTAGTGTTTTAGTTTAGTTTGGGGATCATTCTGATCTCATTAAGTCCAATTGAATGTTTCATTTATCTCTTATAAATTTGCATGGTTGTTTTGGACATTTGATAAAAAAGAATTTGCAAAGCATACTGATGAATTAAAAATAAAGTTTGTACATTTCAAGAATAAATATTAAACTATCTCTTTTGTCATGCAATAAAAACATTGAATTTATTCCATGCTAGTTTTAAATAGTTTTCTTTCCTTCAATCAAATGATAGAGACAAGAATGCAACTTCTATTTTTTTTTCAAAATTAAACATTTCAAATGAGACAGAGCAATGCAATATTTTTTCATACGGGCTTCCTTTTATTTTCAAAGGAATCTCAAACAACTTCTATGAATAAGGAATCTCAAATAATATCATATGAACAAGGCAAAACACTTCTATTAATTCAAAGGAATATCTTACAACTTCTTTCCCATTTATTTTCAAAATACAAAATACCAAATTCATACCTTTCTTTTATGTTCACAGAGCTGAATACAAGATATATTCTTCCATAATCAATTCCAACTTTCATAGCTAAAACAGAGTAGTCTTTCTAACACAATAATGTACAAGATCATCCACTTCAAGGTGAGAAAGGTTACAAAATAAGTTTTACTAAGGGGTATCAAAACTTTGGCTTCATCCTCAATTACAATATACATAACATAATTTATTCCACATTTATTCAAAAATAGAAAACAAAGTATATCTCTTTCACATTTCAAATTACAACTTTCATAGCCAATACAAAACATCTTTCGATCACAAATATTATACAAGGTCATCCACTTCAAATTGGGAAAGGGTTACAATAAGAATAATCTCAACAAGGAATGTCAAACTTATCTTTTTCCTCTACTCCGAGAATAGCAACATGAGTTTGCTCCATTTTCTTTATTTCAATTTAATCACAAAAGCAGGGGAAAAGGCAACGTTCTCCACCGAACCAAGACATCCAATGAAAACGGGAAGCCACCCTCTTCATTGGCCCATGAGCCCCAACCACAACGCAATAGAATATGTGTTTCAACTCATGGCAACAACAGGCTTCCACAAACACACATGTAAATTTCACAATTAAAAACACAGTCCAAAACAGAATGGAGTTTGTAACCACATTGAAACATAACAAACAAAACTCAGGCTTTGTCATCCAAGCCAAAGGAGCAAGAAACTATGGGGGATGCTACTTGTGCCTCCCAAAGGGAAATGAGTATCACCACCTGAGAACAAACCGCCAAAATATATATCATTTCAAATCCCTGACATGCCCTTATGCCTCCACCAAGTACCCATTATTCCTCAAATTTCCTTATGTCTTGCCAACCTCTTATGGCACCCCATAATGAGTAAATAAATGCAAGTTATTTCTTTGTAAGGTGGAACCCAAATCCCAACTCCCTCCACACTTATACCTCCCCAAAACACTTATGCCTCCCAAAAATACCCCATAGTCTTCTCCTACACCATTCCTAGGCCATCTACCCAACCAGCCAACAAATAAAACAACACATTCAAACATTCAACCATTCACATATGCATAAAAATGAAAGGAGAGAATTTCCAAGAGCTAAGCTCTTACCTCTCCATGATGGAGTTTGTTCCAAGTTTAAAAAAACAAAGCTCTCCAATGCAAAACAATCCAAGAGATCAACAATCAACAAGTATGCAACCATCTCCAACTTTCTCCCAATTTGCAAGAGCTCCAAAACCCAAAGCAAGTCACCAAAAGTGAAGCAACCCCAAAAACAAGCCAAGGAATTCGAATATATAGAAGAGGGAAGAGAAGAGGATGAGGTGGATCCATGTAGGATGCCACTTCACACATCCTCAACTCCAACACCCAAGGTCAACTTCATTCTCCAATGCATAATAAATAGGTGGGTGAATAATATGACAGCTTACTTACACACTCCAAAACAAGCCCACACCCCAAAGGACTGAAATTAAAAATATGTAAGAAAGTGCAATTACAACTTACAACTTGACTTACAAAAATGCATAATGAAGGCTATATTTAGACTCTCCAACCATAGGTAAGGTTGGTATGTAAATTTAAGAGGTATGGGACAAGTTTAACTTGTCCCACAAGCCTCCAAAATCAGCCTCCAAGGATAAATTCAGATTTCAAAAGAAGATGGAGTGTTTCATACTTCAAAATTTACTTACACATCACTTACACATTTCTTACAACACTTTAATTTTAGGCCAACAACTCTAATAATTACTTTCTTATGACCCAATTTGATTAATTAATTTTAACAATATGATTACTCGCATTATTTACCACAATTTAATTCAATAATGAAAAGGGAAAGCACGTCACTTATTAAACACATACATACTAAACAAAGGAACCAAATAAATAAATACACATAACCCTTGGTCACATTCGAAGGTGACCCCCATGGGAATCCCTAACAACAATCAAACACACACACACATGAACAATACAAGTTACCATGGTGACCTTGTTGAATTCATCTAGAATTCCAATGTGGTTGGTCTCTAATCCCCCGATGTTTGTTGTGATATTTTAACCTGTAAAAAACAATTCCTCCTTTACCCTTGTGGCCATATCAGAACATAAAAATTAATATAAATATAATTTCAAAATCATCAATATATATATATGAATCACAACAACATCTAGACAATCAACAATATCACTTACAATTTCATCAACAACTATATCATCATCAATTTTAATTCAATTTTCTCGGTCTACTCAATATATCCAAATATCACATGTCCTAACAACATCCATAAATATATATAACCATGTCCAACCAGTATTTTAGCATCTATATAAAATGTCTCTAACAATCATCATGCATCATATGTGAATTAGAGTCAATAATAGTCCATGCTCTAACATCTAATCATCATACTAAATCAAAAGTCACAATAATGTCCATAATATAGTCAACAGTGTCATAATCAATATCAAAAGTGTCAAAGGGAAGTGGGCACTACATCCCCCTCCCCTTAGACTCGACTTCCTCCTAAAAGTCACTTGAAAGAGAGATAGGAACAAATGCAACAGAAAAAGGATCACTCCCATTATGGGATTTCTTGCTTCAAACAAGTGTGGGTCTCAGAACCCAACTTTGGTCCAATGCAATTCAGCAAGAAGAAGGGATATTGTAAGGGATGAGTTCTAAAATTTTTGCATACAAGGCTATGAACATTTAAATCTAGAGAGTAACTTTACACTATCAACCAAGATACAACACATAACAATATAACATGAAGATTTCAAAAGATTCTTAAAAGTAATTACCAAGTAGAGGAATAATAAGGATAATTCCATGAGTTTGAGAAAGACCACATAGTTTCCCAAGGAATACAACATACTACAATAACAAAAATTAAGGTTTCCACTAAGGTTAAATTATGCTTTCATAGTTCATTGTTTAGACAAGGCTAGTAGAATCAACCAAGGCCAAAATTTTGTACAAGAGACATGTTTACTCAAGGTCCCACAATTTGAGGTCACACAAGATGAGGTTAATCAACAAGGAAGGACACCTAAATCAGAAAAACATTTACAATCGAGGAAAATATTTATGGAAAGAACTTATATAACTTGAGAGGGTACAATCAAATTTTCATGGTAATACTAAGAAAATTCATGACCACAAGGTTTCCTATAGTATGATTTTTACACTTTTGTTTTAAGAATCGAACACACCACACCAACCAAATCTAGAGACATCAACCATTTAGCAAAAGAAAAATATATATATCTCCCCTAGCAACTAACATATCAATACAAGAAGTACCATTCACAATAACACAATGGGATTCATTTATCTTATTTCTGGTCAAGCTCGGAATAATCACAAAGAGAGCACAAGCATAAATCGTAACACCAAAGAGCACTCAAGGTCGCTAGGGAGAAGAACAAGTAACACGGGGTCCAACTACAATCCAAGGGTGCATCATATCAAAAGTGAGTAACAACTTATGAAAACATCTTGTACTTTCCTTCCCAATGACAAGAGAGGCAACAACAACAATGTGTCTCAAGAAGAACAAGAAGAAAAGAAGACTTCCCAAAGTTATGTCATATCCTTAACATATGTTGCCTTAAAATTACAATAACTTAGGTCTCCAAGGACAAGACAACATGCAAGGAGGTTGCTTCTTAAACAAGAGATAAGTCTCAATCCAAAAAGACCACAACTCACACTCATCAAGCTACGGGACGATAAGGGTATGATGACCCAAAACTCCCACAAAGAAAGGCACATACATCTATGAACAAGAAGGTACTAAGCAACTACAACACATTACTATCCACCAGGTGTTTCACATTTTTGGTAGGCGATAAAACTATAGGTTCAACTATACATTGCACTCAATACACATAATTCTTACCCATTTTATAAATCAACTCATTAAGTCAAAAATCATAGTTTCACTCGCTAAGCACATTTCTTTCAAATTTTCTTAATTAAAATCTTCCTTTTACTAAGATATCACGTGTTTGCATTATAAGGAGCACCTCTAGGGTGGGCATGATATCTCGCCATTCTGTACATGTGGAAAAAGTATTCATTTTATTTATTTATTTATTTATTTTTTCTATTAATCTACCAAGGTTAAAGCAAGGACCATTTTCTCTTTCTATGTTCTAGTTTATTTGTTAAGCTTCAAGGCCAAATCTCCTCAATTATAGTTCTATGATGTTTGGGTGAGTCAACTTTTCAATTAAAAATTTAAGGAGAAGGAAGGGTAAACATATCACACGAGAGAGAGGTAAATCAACACATCACATTTTTAATTCTAAGGAAACAAGGGACATTCAATATAGAAAACACATTATTAATTTTGTAAGAACTAGGAAACAATCAACCAACATGGATCACAACAATATTTTGAGATTTTTCCACTAATTACAAGTATCATAAAATATTCCTAGTGGGTTTCTACAAGTTCTCAAAAGAAGTTACAAGGAAGGCCCATTAAAGAAGCATAATTACTTTTACTGATCTATTAGGGTTTAACAATGTTTGTTGTTTTGGCAAAAACATTTTACTCACATGATAAGACAAGGAAAATTTTCAAATCTACACCCATATTACCACAAGATACCACCAACCAAGAAATCAAAATGAAAAGGAAATATTTTAACTATAAGAACACCACATACTCACTAGAAAACATCAAATGTAAGCAGCCAATCAACTATCTATTCAACACGGCTTTACGACCAAGAGTTATAGTTTCGCAAGAAGAATCCCATTATAAAACACCACCGAGATTAATTTATCGGGTCTAATTACACTAACATCACCGGTGGCATGGTCTAAAAGACTCAAAGCATCCATAAGTGTCCCCACGTAACTCAAAAGTAATAGGTCATAAAGTGTTATTCATAGCAATTTAAAATGCTAAGGCAAGGGTAGGCTTATTTATAGGTCAAGTGGGAAAACAACCACACTTAATTTACACACAATACTTGAATGGGATTAATTCTAACCATAATTACCAAGATGCATACAACCCTCAAGTCAAAACTTTAAATAATGAAATAAGGAAATCCTGATAAAACTTAGCATGCAAACGAAGATAAGCCAATACCGGACAAAAAAATTCGCTAACATCCACGGCCAGCCAAAAGCAATATGATCCTAACATAATTCATCAGCCCACAATTAAACACCTCTACTTGGATGAGGTTCAAGCTTTTACCAGATTGTAAGAGAATCACCACCACCTCTAACAGATTGCCAACTAGAATACACAACACAACGAATTCACTAACTAGCAAGGTCGAGAAACGAAAAAGTCGCTCTAATATCCTAGACATACTCAAGGTTTTGTGCATCAAACACCAAGGTACATCTTAAAGCACCTAATAGGACATTCAATACACCAAGGGTGTACTCCCATACGATGAATTGTCATAATACAAACAACGTAGAACCATCTCATCATCAAGCAAGAAGGAATTACGTAACATTTAGCTAAGTAGCCAACGATATCAACGAGCTCCACGTCACCAATCAAAATAAAGTCCATGAAATATCGGCAATCAATGAAAGTGGCTAAGTAGCCACATTTCAAAGTCTGAAAATTCTCAAAAAAATAAATATAAATAAAAGAGCCTCGAGAGATTCTTCAAATTAATCATAAAATAAGGTGTTGGTTCTTGATAAAATGACACAAGTTTACGAATGTAAAATACAAAACGTTAACACCACATTCACTCCGCAGCCCTTCATGGCCACCAATAGGGGTACTCTGCCTCGAGGTCAGTTCCAAGGACACATACGCAAGATTGGGTCATAAACGACACCCAGACTTAATGTCCACTCTCCCATACAGGTAACAAAATGAAAAACTGACAACCAGACCATCTTTCCTAACCACTGAAGGAAGGAATCTCTAAATAACTTCTAATTAACTCTTCCCGACCCCAAAACACAACCACTATTGTCCAACCACAAGAATCACACCATATAATTTATCATTCCAACAACTCCAATAAGGAAGGGTCTCAAAAGGGCTTAACGCATCATACAATTAAATCAAGATTTAGGACTTGTAAAACAACACATTTTCAAAGGAGAACCAAGTTTCCACTACACTAGAAGTTCACAAAAATTAATTTAATTTAATTTCTTAGTTACTCGGGTTTAGACAAAACGCCGCTAAGCAAGTACAATAATTCAAACAACTTATTATTTTATTATTATTTTAATTTTGGTAGTTCAAATGAACAAAGTAATGTAATATTTCTTCATACGTATTTCTTTTTCAATTTTCAAACAAGGTTGTTTTCTAGATTTAAAAGTGTGCTAGGTTTATAGTTCATGTCTCAAGTTTTCTAGTGTGCCCAAGGGTCCAAGCTTTGAACCCACGGCTCTGATACCAAGTGTAACACCCACTAAAATCTCCCACTTAAGACCAAGAACAACCTAGGTTTAGTTAGAAAAATTATGGAATAATTTATTTTTTAAAAGTGTTAACAACCAAAGTCTCAAGGATAATTAAATTAAACTAACAACTATTCCCATTATAACAATTACTATTTCCACATTATAAATCAATAAGTGTAATATATCCACACCTCCTTAGGAATTAATTTAATCATGATTACATTGACAATTTATCTAAATATTCACTCCACTTGATTAAAACTTTAGGGTTAAGGGAACAAAACAATTAAATACCCGAGGTATTTAATTCCACAAGATCCAAGACAAGAGCAAGGTTTAATTATAGGGGGAAAGAATACATAATTAAAATTATCGAGTAAATTCTTACTTACCTCCTAGAACTCGAGTAAGGATTCAACTTGATTTCTACCATAATTAATGCACTTAATCTTCCTAGAAACATTCCCATTATATAGGAAATTTCCTCACCTTTCCGAGTGATATAAAGAAGTCCTCATAATTCTCAAGTTATGGACCAGCGGGCCTTAGGAGGAAAATTTTCCCAAAGGCGGGCCCGCGAGCCGGGAAGAAAATTTTCAAAAAAGGGGTTTTAGGTCGGTGGAGCTGGGGAGGAAAGTTGGATTCTTAGTGCTTGGGGCAAAAGTGTTCTTTACATCCGCGCACCCCGAGCCGCGGTGGGCCTTTCGCACCAAAGCGAAATTACACACTAGGCCGCCGGGGACACATGGCACGTTCTAAGCCAACGCAGGAAAGTGGGTTAGCGGGGATAACCGGACATTTTTACTTTAGGGTTAAAAAGGTGCATGGGATAAAAACCACTTACACGTCTATCGGTGATTCACGATGCCATGTGTCGGTGTCATTAGGCTGCGGGCGGTGGGGAGATTTGGGAAAAGTCAAATTTTGATCACAAAGCTTCAAGACACTACGCACCTTCGCCGATGTGTCATGGAGACACATGTCAGCCAACCATTGGCTACGAGGTTGGCGGGCCTACGAGAGAATTTAGAAAAAAATTCCAAAAATTTACTTTTGAAGCGCTAAGGTTAAAAAAGCGATCCACACCTCCGCCAACCTCTCTAAGCCACGTGTCAGTCAATGATTGGCTACGGGGTTGCGAGGCCGTAGAGAAAAAATTTCCAAAAGGAATTTTTTAGATTAAGTAAAATTTTGACTATGAAAGAATGTTCGAGTGGTGGGGGGTGGTGGGAACTTCATGATTATTACACCCTTTGGGAAAAAAGTGAAAAAGGAAAGTTTTAACCCATTTGGTCCATTTAAAGCGAATATTTTAATAATTTAAATTTGACAATTAGATTATTTTTTGAGCTCGAAATGAGTAAAAACTTCATAAGGAAATAAATTTTGATTGGAAACTAGTTTTTGGCAAATGAGGACTTTCGGAAATCTCTCGCGTCCTCTTTGCACAGAAAGAACCTTAAGAATTTAATTTTGATAAAGTTTAAAGGGTCAATTTTGAGAAAACGTTTTGCTGTCACTTAAAAGTGAACTGGTCATTTTAACTTATGAATTTTGTTCAAATTTGTCATTCTTTCTCCTTGACATGGAGATCTGCATTTGGAAGAATGTGGGGTAGAAAACAAAGGTCAATTTGTTCATTGATTTACATTTCAAAAATTACCAATGTTTACACAACAAAATACCTGCAATTTTGCCTTTACTCGATTTGAAAGGTTCTTTAAAAATTTCTTGAGTGTTTTAGTTTAGTTTGGGGATCATTCTTGATCTCATTAAGTCTAATTGAATGTTTCATTTGTCTCTTATAGATTTGCAGGGTTGTTTTGGACATTTGATAAAAAGGAATTTGCAAATTATACAATGAATTAAAAATAAAGTTTGTACATTTCAAGAACAAAGATTAAACTATCTCTTTTGCCATGCTAATAAAAACATTGAATTTATTCCATGCTAGTTTTAAATAGTTTTCTTTCCTTCAATCAAATGATAGAGACAAGAATGCAACTTCTATTTTTTCCAAAATTGAACAATGTAAATGAGACAGGAGCAAAGGTCAATATTTCTTCATACGTGCTTCCTTTTCACTTTTACAAATAGAGGTTTCCTACTATATATTAAACACAGATTTCCAATGGAAATAAGATCATATGAACAAGGCAAAACACTTCTATTAATTCAAAGGAATATCTTACAACTTCTTTCCCATTTATTTTCAAAATACAACATACCAAATGCATATCTTTCTTTTCTAGTTCACAGAATTGAATACAAGATATATTCTTCCATAATCAATTACAACTTTCATAGCTAAAACAGAGTAGTCTTTCCAACACAATAATATACAAGATCATCCACTTCAAGGTGGGAAAGGTTACAAAAGAAGTTTCACAAGGGATTGTCAAAACTCTATCTTCTTCCTCAATTACAATATACAGAATAAAATTTCTTCCACATTTATTCAAAAATAGAAAAACAAAGTATATCTCTTTCGCATTTCAAATTACAACTTTCATAGACAATACAAAACATAATTCCATCACAAATATTGTACAAGTTCATCCACTTCAAAGTGGGAAAGGGTTACTGATAAGAATAATCTAAACAAGACTCATCAAACTTGTCTTTTTCCTCTGCTCCGAACAACAACATGAGTTTCCTCCAATTTTTTTATTTCAATTTGATCACAACAGAATAGGGGGAAAGGCAACGCTCTCCACCTAACCAAGACATCCAATGACAAGGGGAAGCCACCCTCTTCATTGGCCCCCGAGCCCCAACCACAACGCAATAAAGATGTGTTTCAACTCGTGGCAACAAAAGACTTCCACAAACACACATTCAAATTTCACATTTAGAAAACACAGTCCAAAACAGAATGCAGTTTGCAACCACATTGAAACATAACAAACAAAACTCAGGCTTCATCATGTAAGCCAAAGGAGCAAGAAACTATGGGGATGTTGCTTATGCCTCCCAAAGGGAAATGGGTATCACCACCTGAGAACAAACCACCAAAATATATATCATTTCAAATCCCTGACATGCCCTTATGCCTCCCCCAAGTACCCCTTATTCCTCACATTTCCTTATGCCTCCCCAACCTCTTATGGCACCCCATAATGAGTAAAGAAATGCAAGTTATTTCTTTGTAAGGTGGAACCCAAATCCCAACTCCCTCCACACTTATACCTCCCCAAAACACTTATGCCTCCCACAAAATACCCCATAGTCTTCTCCTACACCATTCCTAGGCCATCTACCCAACTAGCCAACAAATAAAACAACACATTCAAACATTCAACCATTCACATATGCATACAAATGAAATGAGAGCATTTCCAAGAGCTAAGCTCTTACCTCTCCATGATGGAGTTTGTTCCAAGTTAAAAATAACAAGCTCTCCAATGCAAAACAATCCAAGAGATCAACATGTTGGTGATCAAATTAGTCTCACCCGTTTTCCATTAAAATCCCTCAGTTTGTGGCCTCTGTCACATTTTTTATCTCCCATGTTGGTGCTTGAAGACTTTGTCCTCCATTTGGTTGCCATGATTAGTCCCTTCCTTAGTCAAAGATCACTTAAAGATCCGAATTTGTTTTTCATTTCTCTGTCCATCGAAGAAGGTAATTCATCAATTAGGCATAAAACTAAGGATGTTCCTTTCCTTCCATTTTCTGCAATCGTGTGTTGTTGTCCCTGCCATTTTTATGTCCCAAATACCTAAGGAAACATGATTGAATGTAGCTTGGAGGATCATGTTTGAACCTTACAACATTTCTAAATTCTCTGTCCTTAAAGAAAATTTCATCTTCGGGCTCAAACGGTGGTTTCCCTGCATTTTACAGTGGTTTGACAAGTATGTTTTTCCCATCAAATTTACATCTCTGCATCAGTGGAAACGTGGCCCTTTTTGGTTGGATGCAGCTCGGCGAGGAACTCTAAAACTTTGTGGATCATTTCAACCCAAAACTTGTCCATGTGGAGGAATGATGCTTGTTTGAAGACTCACCTTTTGGTTTGGCCTTGGAGTTGCACCAGGGAGACACGTGGAGGATTTTGCTACTTTTCCAGAAATTAGATAAACTTTTCATGTAGCTGGTACATTTTGGTGGGCCGTGGACACATGGTGGGTTGGCACTCATTTGAGGATCTGCCTCAGGGTCCCACCTTAACAATTGCGACAGAGGGACAGGTGGAGGCTTCCGTCGGCTCCGCTCTATACTTAAACTTTTTAAAGAAATTTTCTAAGGCCTGGGACATGTGGTGAGCCCACGCTCATTCAGGGTCTCCACTCTTGGGGACCATCTTGAAGTTGCGCCATAAAGACACGTGGAGGTTTCCGTCGGGCCTTCCTTTACTTAGAATTTTCAAGCAACTTCCTAAAGGGCCTAAGACACATGGAGGGACCATGCATGTTTGGGGACTAGCCCCTGAGTTTTATTTTGAAGAAGCGCAGGAGGACACTTGGAGGCTTCGCTCACTCTTCCTTTTTGCTTGGACTTTCAATGGCCGAAGAAGACTGTCTCGAGATCTTAGACATATGGCCCCTTAGTTGAACCTTCAAATTTTTAACAGACTCTGCCAGAATGAGACACATGTTGAGCCCACGCTTGTTTGGGGTATCTAATTTTAGGGACCATTTCAAAATGCACCATTGTGACACGTGGAAATTTGAAAAGTCAAAAGGCGGGGAGATGGACCATTGGAGGCAACTTGGATTTTTTGCCCCTTATTGTCAAAAGGATTAAAGTCATCAAAACTAACCACAAGCCCGACAAAGAATAGTCAAAAATTACTTTAGTCAACGGTGGAGGTGCAGACTTTCGGGGGAAATTTGAAAAAATTTCCTTTTGTGAAAAAAGGGGTTAAAGTGTAAAAAGGAAGCGTGGTTCTGTTGGGACCCACATCAAAAACTAAAGGTGGAAGGGCGGAGCTATGGGGAAAATTTGGAAAATTTTCCTTTTTCCAAAAAAAAGAGGTAAAATACTTGAATCGAGCCATGCAATTCCTCTAGGACCCACATTGGGACACATGTCAAGCCTGTTTTTCAAAGGTGGAGGGAGGAGCAAAATGAGAAATTTTGCATTTTTTCCCAAAAGGTGTAAAAGGTAAAAAGGAACCCCAGGCCTATTTTAACTCGGATCTCCCATGTGGACGGTCCAAATTCAAAAGGGAAATCGACAATGAAAATTGTGCATTTGTATCTGATTTTCTACCATTTTTTCTCCAAAGCTCCTAGGGATGTGAATTTTTATGGTTTTTTAATCATTTCTTGGTGTCTCCTACATGCCAAATGAAGAGGAGAATTAATTTGATATCTTGATTTGGTAGGGAAGATCTGAAAACATCTTTTACCATTAAGATGTGATCTGATTTTCCAATATTTCTTTCCTTGGCACGTAAGAAACTAGTTGATATCTTGATTTGGTGGGGAAGATCTGAAAATGTATTTTACCATTAAGATGTGATCTGACTATCAGATTCAATCTAATTTTCCAATCTTTCTTTCCTTGGCATGCAAGAAACCAGATTCGACAGATTAGAGGAGGAAGTAGTTGGTGCGTGAAGTGAAGAGTGATTTACCAGGTGAAGAATTAAATGCTAGAAATATTTGAAGAGATTTTCCCTCTGAGCACCTGACAAATTTTTTTACAAATCTGATTCTAGGAATCATGATCAAAATCGTAACAAGCAATGGTGCTTTGAATGTTTTTTGTTTTGGGGGAAAACTTTGTTGTAGATTAAATGTTATAAATTGCATAAATTTTTCATGCAAATGGTTGGAGTGTTAGAGGTCGGGAGTTAATTCCTAAGAGAAAAGTTTGTGAGCCCATCTTTTGAGAAATCAATGAGGAACTGTTTATTTCTTTTGTGTTAAATTTGATCATGTCAAGGTGTTTGCAAGTGTATAGCCATTGACAAGCTATGAGATTTTTAGATAGAAACTTTCCCCTGCTGATGAATTTAATCAACTTTGAGTTAATCTGTGTTGATTTTGAGAAAAATTGTGTTTGCTTCATTTATGAATTTTTGCAAATAGTTTTCTTGTTCCCATTGTAATCTTACATTGAAATCTTTGTGAATCACACAAGATCTTATCCTTGTGATAGTTTGGTGGCATTTACAATTTCATTTATCAGAAGAGCTTTCATTTGATAGTGAAATAAACAAATTTAAAATCACTTTACTCCTAGCATGATGATAAGATTGTTTGTTAGCCTTTGAGGGTATCTTAGGCGTGATAAAACAAAGGTTGACAATGTTCAATTAAGTTTTGAATTTGAGCCTTCATTTTGGATTCTTAAAGTTTGTGTGAAAACGTGTTGATACGGGACTCACTTTGAAGCACACCTTTGGTTAAGGGAACATTTTAAATGTTTGAAGCATTTTGTTGATCAAGCCTTCCATTTTTGTAAAATCTCTCAAAGATATAGTGAATCAAAGTCCACTTGTACCTCACCTCCCACCAAAATTCATTTAAAACCAACCAATCCTATCTATACTACCCCTGTTTGTCTGCGTGTGCATAAATACATAATTTCTATTACCAAAACATACATAAGCAATCAGGTTTTCATTGTCTTTAGTAGCCTGAACCTTTCTTAGAAAACATCTCCATTATCTAGGGTGACAACTCGTGAGAGTTAGAATTTTGTTGTATTGATCATGTTTTCTTTAAGGTATTCTTAATAACTTTGCAAAGAAGGACATCTCCATCTCCTCCACAAACAACAAGCTACAAAAGGGTCCTCTCACCCTGGTTGAAAGGAAAAACCATAAAGTAGTGAGGATAGATCGAATCCTCTTGAGGGTGCTATCCATATCACTACATCTGAGTGACAAAGAGCAAGCGCATTTCTTCCCGGCTCAAAATGACACACAACATGATCTGCTTGTCTCTAAGCTTCTGTCAAATATGTTATGCTGCTAAGTTTATGAGGGAGAATCAATTTGGGTACCAACAAAACAATCAAAAAGTATGCAACCATCTCCAACTTTCTCCCAATTTGCAATAGCTCCAAAAACCCAAAGCAATTCGCTAAAAATGAAGTGATAAAAGTGAAGCAACCCCAAAAAAAAGCCAAGGAATTCGAATATGTGGAAGAGGGAATAGAAGAGGATGAGGTGGATCCATGTAGGATGCCACTTCACGCATCCTCAACTACAACACCAAGGTCAACTTCATTCTCAATGTGTAATAAATAGGTGGGTGAATAATATGACAGCTTACTTACACACTCCAAAACAACCCCACACCCCAAAGGAACAAAATTAAAAACATGTAAGAAAGTGCAATTACAACTTACAACTTGACTTACAAAAATGCATAATGAAGGCTATATTTAGACTCTCCAACTATAGGTAAGGTTGGTATGTAAATTTAAGAGGTATGAGACAAGTTTAACTTGTCCCACAAGCCTCAAAGAAAAATTCGGAGGTTTCAAAAAGGAGGTGGAGTGTTTCATACTCCAAAATTTACTTACACAACACTTACACATTTCTTACAACACTTTAATTTTAGGCCAACAAATCTAATAATTAATTTCTTATGACCCAATTCGATTAATTACTTTTTACTCACATTATTTACCACAATTTAATTCAATAATGAAAAGGAAAATCACATCACTTATAAAACACATACATACTAAAACAAGGAACCAAATAAATAAATACACATAACCCTTAGTCACATTTAAAGGTGATCCCCCATAGGAATCCCTAACAACAATCAAACACACACACACAGACAATACAAGTTGTCATGGTGACCTTGTTGAATTCATCTAAAATTCCAATGTGGTTGGTCTCAATCCCCAATGTTTGTTGTGATATTTTAACTTTTGTAAAACAAAATACCTCCTTTGGCCTCATGGCCATATCAGAACATCAAATGAATATAAATATAATTTCAAAATCATCAATATATATATGAATCACAACAACATCCAAGAAAATCAACAATATCACTTACAATTTCATCAACAACTATATCATCATCAATTTTAATTCAATTTTCTCGGTCTACTCAATATATCCAAATATCACATGTCCTAACAACATCCATAAATATATATAACC
Organism: Taxus wallichiana var. yunnanensis; assembly: GCA_018340775.1. NCBI lineage: Eukaryota > Viridiplantae > Streptophyta > Pinopsida > Cupressales > Taxaceae > Taxus > Taxus wallichiana. The sequence goes on along the minus strand of CM031238.1, from coordinate 735,511,331 downwards.
ATGTCCAACAACATGTCAACATCTATATAAAATGTCTCTAACAATCATCATGCATCATATGTGAATCAGAGTCAATAATAGTCCATGCTCTAACATCTAATCATCATACTAAATCAAAAGTCACAATAATGTCCATAATATAGTCAACAGTGTCATAATCAATATCAAAATGTGTCGAAGGGAAGTGGGCACTACAAGCTTGACCTAGTCAAAGCTGCGACCGAGAGGCCTACAAAAAGGCTTTTCCAAACTAAAGAAAAATGTTTTCCCTAAATTTGAATGTTCCATGTAATTATATAGTAAACACACTAGAGGTTTGTGAATACGGATAATAATTTCTCTATCTAGGTTTCAAATGGCGATTTGAAATGAAAGCCAACTTTTTAGATTTAGCAGCTTCCTACCGCTACAAAACAGTGTAACATGACTCCTATAGGGCGTCAAAAAGGTCACAAATGTTCATTCGAGGTCAATCCAAAGATTAAAGTGACACCTCACATAACAAGGTACTCTTAGGAAAATTAACATCTCCTTTCCGGAGTTACGAATGTTACTTTACGTGTCTCTGAAAACATAAATTATCTATTTAAACAAAGGAATGGTCAACATATTTACCGGGAAGTCAACTTTCAACTTGTCAATATAAGGGGTACTGTAGCAAACTAGTTTGGTTGGGACGTTGCTAGATCATCTCGAAGTGAGGGTTTAAGTTCGTTGTTTACCAAGGAATAATAGGTCTGTAAGTTACATTATAACGTTTTATTGTTTTAAAACCAGTTTATTTAATACAATCAAATGTACAAAAAAAAACCTTTGGTTTAAAATTTTAATCCATTGTAAAAGAGAAATAAATAATAGAAATTATGAGAGATGAGGGGAGATGAACCATGCTTGGGAATGATGACCAAAGTGGGTATGAGGGATCCTTGTGGCTTACACTCACGATCCATTGAGACCACCATTACTATGACATCATGTCAGATAGTCACGTGAAGACCCAAACTATTAGTTGTGCATCCATACCTCATTAGAACACCATTTTTTTGTTTTTCAAGTAGTCATCCCAAACCATGAAACCGTATTGTCACTATGCAATGTGTCAATCCATTGGTGATCCATCTTAATGTTTCCTCATTTTCATACATGATTATCAGGGAATTCACAGCTACAACACCCAATACTAAAGTAAAAACTAGATTTCCATCATTATTGTTTGTTTTCCTTTTTTTTTCTTTTGTGTAGATTTCTTACCCTGTTTGAAGCTCTCATTTTGGGCATAGGTTGGCTCGGGTGGCGACTAGGCTCTACACCTTCTCTGAGCATTTGATTAGAAGTTTCTATACTCATAACAATGAAACTAATTTGTGCATACCCTGCATCAAGGCTCCCATTGGCATAGATAGGGAAGAGTGATGGCCAAGGTTTTGGAATTTGGCTTTAGCTCTATCAATCGCATTCTCATGAGAATTTTCTAGGCCATTTAACAACATGTTTGATCACATCCAACAAAGATAACATCCCTTTAACGCAGTTCTTTTGTGCATCAAACAAATAATTCACATGTCGTGTATAAGGTTCCACATACAACACACACGTCTCCCTGATCATTTGCGACTACAACATCTTTAGAAATCCCTTCTTTATGTATGCAAAGAGGGGCATCCACACCCTGTTCTAGAGCCAGTATTTTGGCAAGGCTATGAGATGTTAGCAAGGGGGTGGAAGTTAGGCTTCAACATGTACACGATAATTTCTTAAGAGTTTATAATCCATTTCCAACAAACTCATTATGTGCATATCCTACGACCATTTCAGTCACGAGGCCACATTGCTTTCAGGCATTTTTGGTGCACAGTTCACATGTGTTATGCGTGCATCCACTTTCTACAAGAATTTCAGCCCGAGCACTTACAACCACAACACCAACAAATTTCTCTTCCTCGTGCTTATCCGGATGTCCATATCCTATCAAAAAGAACTCAAATTTTGGCACTAGCACAAAGGATGATGGAAAGAGTCATGGGTTTTTGTGTGCTCTTGCTAAGTGCATCTGTTTTGAGTTTCTTCAGATCTCCCATGGTGCCCACAACCTGGAATTAACCCCAAAAACATGTAAATCCTAATATTCCAAGCAACTAAGTGTTCCCATTTTGGAACATGTTGGAGGGTGGTTGACAGTTGGGAACATAATTAAAGTGCTAGAATTGTTGTGCAAGTAACATGACAATTCTGAGGTCGTATGGGGAACCCATGTTGCATACGCCACCCCTAAAAATTCGCCATCAACTTGCCCTCCAAGGAAACACTTTCCACATGCCTTCATGTGGGTCCATAAATTCTCCATCCACCCAAATAACTCCTTCCAACGTCTCCCCCCCTCTTTGTTTTTTTTTTTTTTTTTAAATTAATTTGATTTTAATGGTGGCACTACACCATTGGCATACTCAAATTCAGTCACCATTTCCAATAATGTAGAAAGAGGAAAATATGATTACCTTTGGTGTACTACAAGTATAATGAATAGAAGCTGGTTATCAAAACTTTTCTTTTCCCATCAATACCTATAGCTTTGTTACCATGGGTGACATTTACACGAAACATATTGTACTTGATAAAACCCATTAAACAAAAAATCTAAAAATAGATTTATATATGAGCTTCCTAAGGACTTTTATGATGGAAGAAAAGGGGCTTACTGAGTTGATCACTGTAAAACCATGTTAAAGAAATGATGATAAATTATTTTAGTTTAGAATAGGGTATGGACATCTACCTAAATGTTCTAGAAAGTATATTTGTCAAATGTTATAGTTGGTAATACTCGTCTACACTTGTATGTAAAATGTATATGCATACAAAAAAAAACTTCTTAATAAAACAAGGTCATGAATGACATATCCGCCGAAGGAAATGTAAAGTTATTATATGTAGGAATAATAAATGTAAATGTTTATTAAATTCTCACCAAGTGTTTAACTAAATGAATGAGCGACATGTCACCTCATGGAGTATCATAATTGTAGCTTATAGAGAACATGAGCAACCTCTTAAAGCACTGATAATGTTTTACCAAATATAACCTGCCAGGTGTACAATGTGAACAATTTACCTTTTTAATACATTGTCATAAAGATTGAAACAAATTTGAAAAGAATGATAATTTTGTATTTATCATTACGAGATTGCATAAGACATAACATTGATAAAAAACACGACAAGTAAGTTTCATAAATCTTCTATGAAAATTAAATAAAGTAATAAAGGACACATGTGAGTTCCAAGTTATCTACAATCAAAACACACAAATCTAGGTTTCTCCCTCAATCATGTATGTGAAACATACGCCACTTCCAAACCCGCAAGTGGCGTTGGTGCGGGAATTTATTCGCGAATGGCAACTGTTAGTGTGCTTCTTTGAAAAGAGTAGATTATAGACCTTGATTTGGTATGTGCCACAACAACGTCTATGGTGTATACGGGGCTTGCGGAGTGTGCAGGGACGAAAAAAATAGTAAATCATGTAGCTGTTTGCAAGGTTTCCGGACCTCAAATGGTCATGTGTGGTCGTCAGTGTTGTGTTTGGCGTAACCCATTACAAGATATCTTGAATCAAAATAAAACATCCAGGGGTTCCTTCTTTTGGATATTCCGTATTGCAATTTGGGTAACTATGTAGTGCCCACTTCCCTTTGACACTTTTGATATTGATTATGACACTGTTGCCTATATTATGGATATTATTGTGACTTTTGATTTAGTATGATGATTATATGTTAGATCATGGACTATTATTGACTCAATTCACATATGATGCATGATGATTGTTAGAGACATTTTATATAGATGTTGAAATGTTGTTGGACATGGTTATATATATTTATGGATGTTGTTAGGACATGTGATATTTGGATATATTGAGTAGACCGAGAAAATTGAATTAAAATTGATGATGATATAGTTGTTGATGAAATTGTAAGTGATATTGTTGATTGTCTGGATGTTGTTGTGATTCATATATATATTGATGATTTTGAAATTATAAATTCATTTGGATGTTCTGATATGGCCACGAGGCCGAAGGAGGAATTGTGTTTTACAAGTTAAAATATCACAACAAACATCGGGGGATTAGAGACCAACCACATTGGAATTCTAGATGAATTCAACAAGGTCAACATGGTAACTTGTATTGTTCGTGTGTGTGTGTGTGTTTGATTGTTGTTAGGGATTCCCATGGGGGTCACCTTTAAATGTGACCAAGGGTTATGTGTATTTATTTATTTGGTTCCTTTGTTTAGTATGTATGTGTTTTATAAGTGATGTGTTCCCCTTTTATTTAAATAAATTGTGGTAAAGTAATATGAGTAATCATATTGGTAAAAATTAATTAATCAAATTGGGACATAAGAAAGTAATTATTGGAGTTGTTGGCTCTTGTATTAAATTTTGTAAGGTATGTGTAAGAGATGTGTAAGTAAATTTGGAGTATGAAACACTTCATCTTCTTTGGAATTCAAATTTTTCCTTGGAGGCTTGTGGGATAAGTTAAACTTGTCCCATACCTCTTAAATTTGCATACCAACCTTACCTATGGTTGGAGAGTTTAAATCTAGCCTTCATTATGCATTTTTGTAAGTCAAGTTGTATGCTTTAATTGCACTTTCTTACATTTTATTAATTTTAGTCCTTATGGGGTGTGGGATTATTTTGGAGTGTGTAAGAAAATTGTCATATTATTCACCTACTTATTTATTGTGCCTTGGAGATTGAAGTTGACTTATGAGTTGGAGTTGAGGATGTGTGATGTGGCATCCCACTTGGATCCACCTCACCCTCTTCTCTTCCCTCTCTATATATTCAGATTCCTTGTCTTGTTTTGGGGGTTACTTGACTTGCGTTGCTTTATTTTTGGGCGACATCTTTTGGTTTTAAGAGTTCTTGCTTTTGGAGGAGATTGGAGATTGTTGCATACTTGTTGATTGTTGATCTCTTGGATTGCTTTGCATTGGAGAGCTTTCTGTTTTGAACTTGGAACAAACTTCATCATGGAGAGGTAAGAAATTAGCTCTTGGAAATGTTCTCCTTCCATTTATATGCATATGTGAATGGTTGAATGTTTGAATGTGTTGTTTTATTTGTTGGTTGGTTGGGTAGATGGCCTAGGAATGGTGTAGGAGAAGACTATGGGGTATTTTGTGGGAGGCATAAGTGTTTTGGGGAGGTATAATTGTGGAGGGAGTTGGGATTTGGGTTCCACCTTACAAAGAAATAGCTTGCATTTCTTTAATCGTTATGGGGTGCCATAAGAGGTTGGGGAGGAATAAGGAAATGTGAGGAATAAGGTGTACTTGGGGGAGGCATAAGAGCATGTCAGGGATTTGAAATGATATGTATTTTAGTGGTTTGTTCTCAGGTGGTGATACTCATTTCCCCTTTGGGAGGCATAAGCAACATCCCCCATAGTTTCTTGTTCCTTGGCTTGCACGATGAAGCATGAGTATTGTTTGGTGTGTTTTTCTGTGGTTACAAACTGCAGTTTTTCTTTGGATTTGTATTTTAAATGTGAAATTTGCATGCATGTTGTGGAGCTGTTGTTGCCATGTGTTGGAAAACATTTCTTATTGCATTGTGGTTAGGGCTCGGGGGCTAATGAAGAGGGCGGCTTCCCCTTATCATTGGATGTCTTGGTTGGGTGGAGAGCATTGTCTTTCCCCCTATTCTGTTGTGATCAAATTGAAATAAAGAAAATGGAGGATATTCATGTTGCTTATTCTGGAGCAGAGGAAAAAGACAAGTTTGACATTCCTTATTGAGATTATTCTTATTGTAACCCTTTCCCAATTTAAAGTGGATGACCTTGTACATTATTTGTGATGGAAATATGTTTTGTATTGGCTATGAAAGTTGCAATTCGAAATGTGAAAGAGATATACTTTGTTTTCTAGTTTTGAATAAATGTGGAAGAAATTGTATTATGTATATTGTAATTGAGGAAGAAGATAGAGTTCTGACAGTCCCTTGTGAAAATTCTTTTGTAACCTTTCCCACCTTGAAGTGGATGATCTTGTATATTATTGTGTTGGAAAGACTACTTTGTTTTAGCTATGAAAGTTGTAATTGATTATGGAAGAATATATCTTGTATTTAGTTCTGTGAACATAAAAGAAAGATATGCATTTGGTATGTTGTATTTTGAAAATAAATGGGAAAGAAGTTGTAAGAGATTCCTTTGAATTAATAGAAGTGTTTTGCCTTGTTCATATGATATTATTTCCATTGGAAATCATGTGTTTAATATACAATAGGAAATCTTTGTTTGTAAAAGTGAAAAGGAAGCACGTATGAAGAAATATTACCTTTACTCTGTCTCATTTGAAATGTTTAATTTTAAAAAAATAGAAGTTGCATTCTTGTCTCTATCATTTGATTAAAGGAAAGAAAACTATTTAAAACTAGCATGGAATAAATTCAATGTTTTTATTGCATGGCAAAAGAGATAGTTTAATCTCTGTTCTTGAAATGTACAAACTTCATTTCTACTTCACTGTATACTTTGCAAATTCCTTTTTATCAAATGTCCAAAACAACCTTGCAAATCTATAAGAGACAAATGAAATATTCAATTGGAATTAATGAGATTAGAATGATCCCCAAACTAAACTAAAACACTGAAGAAATTTTTAAAGAACCTTTCAAATCGAGTAAAGGTGAAATTGTAGGTATTCTATTGTGTAAACATTGGTAATTTTTGAAATGAAAATCAATCGAATAAATTGACCTTTGTTAACTACCCCACACCCTTCCAAATGTAGATCTCCATGTTTTTGACATGTTGAGGGAGAAAGAATGACAAATTTGAACAAAATTCATAAGTTAAAATGACGATTCACTTTTAAGTGAAAGTAGAACATTTTATCAAAATTTACTCTTCAAAATTTATCAAAATTAAAATTGTATGATCCCTGTGCAAAGAGGACGTTGAGACCTTTCCAAAATGTCCTCGTTTTCCAAAAACTGAGTTCCTAATCAAAAGTTATGGCCTTCTGAAGTTTTACTTCATTTCGGCTTCAAAAAAATCTAACTCTCAAAATTAATTAATAAAATATTCTTGGCGGACCCGTGGGCTAAATATTTCCTTTAGCACTTTTTGTCCAAAAAACATCAAAGGCATGAAGTTCCCACCACTCTGCTAACTTGCAAGCCTTCATCTTGTCTAAATATGATCTAAGTTTGAAAAAGGAAAATTTGGAAAAATTTCCCCGCGGCCCCGCCCTTCACTTTTGGAAGCATTTCTGCGGGCACGCGGGCCCGCAACCACTAACTTAAATTTTTTCTAATTTTGGAAAAAAATTATATCTTCCTCCATGCAACCCCGCACCCCGGCCTTCATTTGGAAAAGCTCTTTCGCGGGTGCGCGGGCTCGCACTAACAAACTTAACTTTTTTGAAAAATTCTTTTGGCGAAAATTTGAAAGTGTCTCCGCCGCCCACCATCTACAACCAATGAGAGATTGACACATGGCATCACCCAGCATCGGTGGAGGAACAAGTTAATTTTAGCCTTTGCACTTTTATCACAAAAGTATTAAATTCTTAAGTTTCCCCGCAAGTCTGTTTTCTCCACACGAATCAGGGCTTGACACGTGGCGCCTTGGGCATCGGCGGAGGCGCGGATCGTTTTGATCACTTAATGCTTTTCGGAAAAAAAAATATAAATGTCTTAAATTCTTCTAGCGACCTGCCTTCTCTTGGGTTAGAAGTTTTGGGACACGTCTTCCCTTAGGATATCTTAATATCTTAAAGCTGTGCTTTTGTCCCAAAGGAAAAAGCACTAAATTCCTTCCCCCTATGCTTTATCTTTGGCCCGTGTCCGGGAAAAGTTTGCTTCCCCCGCTCTACTGGTCTGATTTTCTCCTCCAGTGAAATATCTCTCTCGAAGTTTGCAGCCCAAGTTCGGGAAAATTTTCCTCCCCATGCCCGTAGGCCCGCTCTTGGGAAAATTTTCACCCCAAGTTTCATCGGCCCATAACTTGAGAAATATGAGGAGTTAGGAGGACTTCTTTATATCACCGGAAAGGTAAGGAAATTTCCTATCTAATGGGAATTTTTCGAGAAGTTGTAATTGTTTTAATCATGGGAAAAATCAAATTGAATCCTTAACCGAGTTCTGGGAGTGGGTAAGTAAGAATTTACTTTGATAATTTTAAATATGTATTCTTTCCCCCCTGTAATTAAACCTTGCTCTTGTCTTAGATCTTGTGGAATTAAATACCTTGGGTATTTAATTGTTTTAGTCCCTTAACCCTAAAATTTTAATCAGGGAATATTTAGCTAAAATGTCAATGTAATCAGTGATTAAATTAATCCCTAAGGAGATTTGAGCTAGGTGTGGATTTATTACACTTATTGCTTTATAATGTGGAATTAGTAATTGTTATAATGGGAAAAGTTATTAGTTGAATTTAATTGTCCTTGAGACTTTGGTTGTTAACACTTTAAAAAAACTTATTCCATAAATTTTCTAACTAAACCTAGGTTGTGCTTGGGTCTCAAGTGGGTTGTTTTGCAGGCATTACACACTACATTTCACTCTGTCACTGCTTCAACAATATTCTCCACGGATCAAAAGTGGCATGTATAGTATTATAACACACACCAACATCGCCATTACATTGACCATGAATAATTTTTATGCCAATGTCGATTATGGTGAATAATAATTTATACAGCCATGAGATGAACAAAATATGGAAATATCCAAAATGCACTCACTACAAGCTAAATAAAGTGTGAAGCTAAGCTTAAAATATTTTTTAAGATTTTCCTTTATTAAATGAGTATTTCCCGATATGAAGTTACAAGAATAATCGATGTCGTTATACAATTAATGAACCCGAGAGGTTGTGTTCATGTGTGGTAAATCAGCGGTTGTGCTCTGCTAATACGAATGGCACTACGAGAGATGGCTTCATGCAACTTATAGATAATTCCATGGAAGCATAATGATGTATATAGCTCATCGACAAAATCATGCAATCTCTTCACGATGGATTTTGAGAGAACATTGCCTCATGCATTTTACGCTCTCAACTAATTCATGGAGTAGTTTTTCTCATTAAATGTAACATGTCGGTGCATCGGCGTCATTGTCCACCAATTAGCGTTTTTGCGCAGCCCAAAAAATGCATAGGTGCGAGCCACTTATGCACCATTGTTGAAGAAACCAGCGGCGTGGCAGCAAGTTACATTTTTGCTATTTCCATACCCACGTTATAAGGCGAAGATTTATTGAATGCCAATCTATCCATGATGGACACTGCGTTGTAAAAGTAAGAGTAAACATTTTAATATTTTTAAAGGAAAAACTTTGTTATAATCCAACCTAATGAAGAATGGTTGACCATGAGATGAATCTTGGAGGTTTAACAGATCTCCATACCACAACCGACAAGTAGAATTAACGATTGCAAAGGCAGAGCAAGAGCAATTGTTGAGACACACAGTCTGGAATCCTTGTATTGTTTCCACTTTGGGAAATGAAATGAATTTTCCATCCAGTAAAGATTTTTCTGTCACTTCCATGAAACTGTTGGTGGTGCCATTGCTCTTTGTGGCAGAGCATTGCAATGGGTTACCCCTGACGCAACCACTACACCACCACTCCTGGGATTCTTAGAGAGTGTTGTTTTTTGGCCTGAGAACCCTCAAGACAACTGCAGAATTGTTTATTGTTGTTGTTGCATGAACCGTAGTTCCTACAAGCGCCATACACATGACATTGATCGCGGGGTTCCGACCAGACGAGGTTCCATTTACTGTCATGAATCCAAATAAAATTTCTTGCTTCACCACTAGTGTGTAGAACTACCAATGGTTTCATCAATTAAATTCAAGCCATTTTAAAAAGCATACTTCCTACTTTCAGATATTGTTTCCATGGATGCCTGAGTTGGAACATCTCGTGCCCTGGTTCCCACCTCGCAAAATTAGCCAAAAATATTCAATGGATTAATTTACAGGGACAGTACAATAAGTTATATTCTAGTCGATATATTACATATATTTGCACGTTGAATGTTTATCCTTATTTTCTAATTTGTATTAATATTAATTGCTTCATCCTATCGACACAATAAAGTTGTAATATTAATTACTTCATCTTGTCGACGTAAAATATAATTAATTGAATAATCAATCCGCTTTGCAAATACTGAGATGTCTTTGTATACAAAAAATGTAAGGATTATTTATGACTTGTCACATAATTTTGTTATGTTTAAACATAGAAAGAACAAATATTTTGTTGATGTCATGGGAGATTATCTGGAAGGAAAAATAGTCATTTAAATTAATTGTAAAATCTAAAATATCACTACAAAAATATTTTGTCCAACAAAAATTGAAAAATAAATCATTTCAAAAAATAATATAAATATTTATATTTCAAAAACATTAACTTAAATATAAAAAATCATAGGGAGAGATATGTTATTGGTATGTGGGGTTCAAAATATTTATTTGATTGAAAGCTTTAAAAAAAAAAAAAAACTACGTTCGCTGATATAATAACATGGAGAGATGTGGTCTCATGGAATGCATTTCCTAAAAAGTTCGCAACTCATGTGTGGGATTGTTAGTTTTGGATTCATGGTATGTTCTTGTTCGTGGAAGCATTCCATCCAACACGTGGGGGCAAGTGTTGAAAACAAAAACTTTTATCCATGGATTACGTATTCAAAGTAGTTAAGTTTAATTTTTGTTAATCTCAAATTTATCTTGTCAAATAAAGCATACCTAAACATGTGTAAAATTACTCCAACAATCTAGAAGTTTCCACTATTAATACGTTACGAGGAGCGGGAGCGGATGATTGTTAAGCAGTGGAAGGCAATTTGTAAAGGTGCATAGGTATTTGTTGGAAAATAAAGCTACGAGTCGGTAACATAGGTTATATAAGTCTTTCCACTTCTCCTATCTTTATTTCCATAGCCATCATTTTAACCTATATTTTTGGGGTTTGACGTTTGATTGCCCGTACCACCTGCTCTGTTTATTTGGGGAGTTGTTTTTGTCTTGATTTTGTTGTTTCATCGATTTCTTTGTGGTTTGAAGTGATTTTGGCTGCATTTTTGTGGTTTCAATTTTTGGTGTATGTTTAGTGTGTTTTTGTATTTGGGTGTTTGTCTCTGTTTTTTCGGCGTTTGTTTAAGGGAAGAGCAGAGCAAAGCGGAGTTGCGAGAAACAACAATGTAGCAAGGAGTAGCAGCGAGATAACCAAGGTCGCATCTTCCATGTTCCGAGGGTGAGTTATTTCAAACATTTATTGTTATAATTATTTTTCCTTCTCAAAGCTGCGCATTCTTGATCGTATTTTTAGTTTTCCTTCATTTGAAAAAGTAGGAGTAGGAATAAGTCATTTGTTTTAATATTTTCTTTTAACGAACCTTGAAGCAAATGCACAAAGGTTTATGTTTCTTGTGTTTGTTTACTATTTAGAATGTTTTAGGTTTAATTTACTCACTAGTTCTAGGATTTAGAGATTTCATTTAGATAAATGCACTTAAATTGCTAGGTCGAGGTTTAGATTTTATTTAGAAAGTTTTTTTCTTTTTCAAATGAACCCAGAGTGTTTAACAAGGTTTAGATCTAGTTGTCTTGAGTTTTTATTTAGATAAATGCACCTAATCCGAAGACTTTAGAAACGGTTGTTTTTAGTATATTTGAAGGTAAATACATGTAGTTGCGGTTTAGGGTTAAGTACGGGGTTGAAAGATACTAAATCGAAACTAAACACGGTCACCTTTCTCTAGCTCAAGGTTCGGGGTAAAGAGTACGATTACTGATTGAGGGTAGTATTTTTCTAGTTAAATTCTCGATTGTTTTGTAGGTTGGGGTTTGCGAGATAATTTACGAAGGTGAACAGAGATATGGTTGTATTTTAGGGTTATGCACAGGTTTGACATTATTTATGAATCTAAACACACGTGTTACCTTATTCTAGCATAGGTTTTAGAGGCGATGATTTTTCTAGTTAATGGTTAGGCTAGCTTACTCTGTACGGGGTTTAGAGAGAGTGATTTTTCTAATTAACGGTCCCTATATATTCCTTGTAATTGTTGTTGCGGGGTAGGGTTTGCATATATTTTTTTAAGGGTAAACACAAGGTTGTGTTCTAGTGTTATGCGTGGTACTTTATTAGTTAATGTAAACACATAATTTAGTGTTGTTTAGTACTTTATTAGTTAATGTAAACACAAAATTTAGTGTTGTGGTTTAGTACTTTACTAGTTAAATGTAAACACAGAATTTAGTGTTGTGGTTTATGGTGTAGTGATTTTTTTAGGTTTTTATTATTTAAAAATCTGGTAGTAGATCATGTTTAGAAATGTGGTAGTTGATCTGTTTAGTTGGGGTTACTTTGGCCGTATTAGCTTAGGCCGTGGTTCTGTTCCTTGGTTCTGTTCCATTAATTTTGGGTTTGCGAGACTTTTAGTAAGTCCGTGCATAGTCCATTTCCACTGACAATTTTAGCTTAGGCCGTGGTCTTTGTAGAACCACAGGTATGTCTCACATTTTCCTAATACCTTTAATTTTGGATTTACAGTTTTTAAGTAAGTCGGTGCACTAGATTTTGGCTCTTCATCATGATTAAAAGATTTGATGTATCTAACTAAAATTTTACTGACTATAAATTTTTTTGGCTAATGAAACACTTTGTTAATGCTAATGGTAATCCTTTTTTAATTTATAACCAAGTGTTTTAAAGTTTTTTTTTTTTTCGAAAACACTTTGTTTAAGTTTTAGAAGTGCCCTTAGATTTAGGTTTGTCATAATTTCCTTGGTGTGCGGGGTTTTGTTGTCGTTGACGATATATGACGTGTTTTTGATAGGATATTATTAATAATAAGGCGGTAGTATGTTCTTGAGGTGATCTCTAACATTGTGATCTTGAGGTGAACTACGAATGTGAACTATGATAGAAGCGTACAAGATTCTCGAGAGATTTCTAGCAGCATATCAATACGTCGATCACTCTCTTCTTTTAATAGTTTGTGGGGTGGGCAGCTCAAATTTGAGCCTACTATCTCTAGTTTGCCATTAAACTTGATCCACCGTTAATTTATTGTCTCGATTTTATCTCGATTTCCTTTTTGAGATTGTTATTCATTACCTTGTATATTGTTCAACGTGTTAGCTAATATTTCTCTTGTTTCAACACATTATCTCCTCTCGTAAAGTGCTGCTCACAACATTTGGATCCTTTTGTAGTCTAGTGGTCCCCATGAATTATGTAACCATAATTGCTAGGAGAAACTCGGGACATAAAAAATATGTAGAATAAAAACCCAAAATATTTAATTTAACTTGTCTTTTTCCGAGTAATGGAAACTCTGCTATCTAAAAACAGAGGATTTTATTTTACATGAAAATAAATTATTTTATTTTTGAGTAAAACCACGGGGTCTAAAAATGTAAAGATTTTATTTTACAGAATTAATTTATTTTATTTATTTAGTTGATTTTGTTTATTCCTATAGTTTAATTGTTAAAAAATTTGCAGACACAATAAAAATAGGACCTAAGCCTTTCTATATATGTCTTTCTCCTTAACAATAAGCTGTGCCTCTAGCTTGTATGATTATAATTCGGACTAATTAATAAATTAAGCATTACAGATTTTTGGGTCACTAATTAATGTTATGTTTGCAAAGCAAATAAAGCTATAAGGATGAAATTTTAATTGTAATGCTTGAGTAGAGTCTCTCGCGCTATATCAAATCATTATATGTAATCTATGGCAATTGATTATTTAGTCTACAATTTGATTTTTAAATAAAACTTTGTTCCTTTTCGAAGCTGTTATTTATGAGTTTTAAAATTTGGTACGCTAACCATTTTTCCCCCTATGAGTGCCAAGTTTATTACTCCTATGTATAAATACTAGGATTCTTTCATAATGACTTCTTTCACAACAATGTTTTCTGATTGCAACTATTGTCTGTAATTTTTCGATTGATCACGAATTTAAAATATTTTTCTGCCCTGCCCCGGGTGAACAATGATTTTCCAGCAATTGGTCAATTTAGGCACTGTCAAGGTATTTTCCAGCACAATTGTATGTTCAGATGTTGACATTTTTAATTCCGTTTGAAAACAATGTACTGCGTGAGTGGATTCTTCCAGCGGTGGATAACACGCTTTTTCAATTCTTTTTACAAGGTGGAAAAAGTTTTTGTTTGTCTGGCAGGCTACATGAGATTTTCCAATTCTTTTTGAAGTCGAAAACAATTTGAAATATCATCGTTAAGATGTATAACGAAATTTAATGTAAACAGTAAGTTATATCGAGAATTGTAATGTCCAAATTGTATACACCGAACAAATATTTTTAATAAATAAAATCTTTTATTTTGGAGGAGGGCTGAAAATCAGCCCACCAAAACTTCAAGGATGTCCGTAGAGTCCTTGGAGGAGTTTTCTGTTCGTGTAATATGATTTTTTTTCTTTTTAGTATATTTTAATTTGTTTTGTAATTATTATATTATTAAACTCTGTTTTTCATAATATATGTTTAATTATGTTTCAGGTATGGTAAACTATGTTTCAATTTGAATTCTTGTTATAATAATTTTTTTGGAGATTGACACAATTGTGTGGTAACATTTATTTTATTTATTACAAATTAATGAAAAATAATAGAAAATTATGTTCTACATGTGAATTTAACATGTAATTGAATTTTGTTCATGTTGACATTAGTATGTTTATTTGAATAGTTTTTATTTATTTGATATAATTGTGTGGTTAAAATTATTGTATTTATCACAAATTAATACGAGTGTATGGTTGTATGTGAAAAATCTAAATTAAAAATCAAAATATTAATATCCATGGATATATGAATAGAATTGAATGCGGGTAAAATTAGAGTAAAAATTATAGATTTATTGATAGAATATTTTGTAGTTAAATTCAATAACAATTATATATTTATTGATAGAATATTTTGTAGTTAAATTCAATAACAATTATAGATTTATTTGAAAATTCTTTATATGTGATTTATAAATGTGCTCATAATTTTTAAAGTATTTAATTGGAATAAATTTTTTATAATATTTTATTTGAGTAACGTTTTTTCTTTTTTATATAATTTATAAATGTGTTTATGATTTTTAGGTTTTTATTTGTAAATTATAAATGTTTATTCATTTATATGTTGAGAGAATATGAACATATTGGATTATTTAGTTATCTTTACCATATATTTATAGTTTATATAAATAGGATCCCATATGGGATATAATAAATATAATTAATATATACCATATATTTATAGTTTATATAAATAGGATCCCATATGGGATATAATAAATATAATTAATATATTCATATATTTGTACGTTGGAAATGTTTATTCATTTGTATGTTGAGAGAATATGAATATATTGGATTATTTAGTTTAACATACCATATATTTATAGTTTATATAAATAGGATGGCATATGGGATATAATAAATATAATTAATATATTCATATATTTGTAATCCTAATTACAATTATAAATGGTTATAGTTGTGTTAGATTTGTATAGTTAATGTATGTGTGATTATATATTTATATAATATAATTATAATAGTTTGTATTAATGTTGTATTTGAATAACTTTTATATAATTTATAAATGTTATAATATATAAATGTGTTTAGGATAATGAGCATATAGTATATAATAATGAACACATTACTGTTATTTGGTTATCTATATTTTATATTTATATGATTAATATATAAATAGGATCATATATATATATATATATATATATGGCACATAATAAATATAGTTAATATATATGAATAATATATTGATAAGAGTACTTATAATTGCAAATGGTTAATAATTGTGTTATAATTATATAATACATGTATGTGTAATATATATATATATATATATATATATATATATATATATAATTTAAATAATTATAATATTTTAGTATTAATATTTTCTTTGAATAATTTTTTTGTTTGAATATATATTTTTGTATAATGTGTTTATGATTTGTTTAATTATTTATTTTAAGTTAGAAAAATTGAATATAAATGGTTATTTATATTTTGTACATGTATATGGTTAATACATGTATGACACATAATAATGAAAATATTATGGTGATCCATATATAAAATATAAAAAATAGTATCGAATATATGCATATGGCACGTAATAATTCTAGCTAATATATATGACTAATATTTGGTAACGGTAATTAAAATTAGAAATATGGTTAATAGTTGCATTATATGTGAGTAATATTTGGTAACTTAATGTGCGTGTGATTATATATTTGTGTTCGTGTTGTACAATTTAAAATTATAATATTTAGTATTATTATTTTATTTGAATAATTCTTTTTACATAATGTATAAATGTGTATATGATTACTTAAGGATTTATTTGTAAGTTTGAAATATTTATTCATTTGTATGTGGAGAGAGTGTAGTGCCTCGTTACGTTATCCCAGTTCCCAGTTCTTGCCTCGGTGACCTTGTCACAGTGAAGGATTAACATTCTTCTTATCTGTATTGCCTCCCCGTGCCATTATCGATCTTTGGTTATTATTTTGTAGTCGAGCTTGACAGGTGATCATTATTAACATGGATAATAATTTTTGGGAGCAGTAAAAATAATATAAAATAATAGTAACGATATTATCATTATTATTATTTTATTTTTCGATCTACGATTTATTATTATTATTTGATTGTCGAATGTTATCGTCATTAATATTAATTATCTTAATGTTCTTTTATTGCATTTTTTTATCGTCCCCGAAGAGCGATCCTCGATTCGCTTAAAAGAGGAGCTTGTTTTCTTGGTGGCTCCATTGTTCAGGAAGTAATGTTCATGTTTCTTTTTATCTTATTGGAAAAACTCCAGCCACCAACTCCCTCCTTGACCGTCTGATCCCGCACGCATGCCTCGTTGCAATTCTTAATTCCGGGGTGCACTTATTGTTGCGTCCATTGCTTTTCCTCCCACGTTGGATTATGGATGTGACAGGCTAGACATGAGGAGATGTGGACTACATTGTTGTCCTTGGATTCTTTATTTCCTTATTTTCTGGCAAGAGGGGTGCGTGGTAGAGTGTATGGCCACCTGCCACTTCATTAACTCCTTTTACTAGGCGTGTGGGACTCTTTCTTGCTGGTGGCCGCACTTCCTCCTTCATTTATTATTTCTGATTTGCAAATCTTCTATGTTTCTTGTTGATTGCCTGCATTATCCTTCTCGACCGCGTGAGATTTCCTTTTGTTTTTGCGTGTGGAGTGCTTGAGAGGCGTTTTCTTCTGGTTGCGTGGGCGAGAGGCGATTGAAATCTTTCTGCCAAGGCGTCTTTCTTCTGGCTCCTCTGGGACGCCTTCCTTCTTCTTGCCACTGGCCGCGTGGGGAGAATGGATGGAGTTTTTTTGATGAAGCTTCAAGCTAGTGAGGTAGGCGTGTTACCTCCACTTTCTTTGGGTGTTGCGAGGTGTGTTTGGTGGGAATCCACTGCAATGACCCTACAACGATGATTGCTTGAGACGGCGGGCATGTTGCAGTATGGCGAAGCCTTTTTTAGCGCTTCCAACAAGCAGGTTGTCCAACTATATTGTTATCTATTCAGTATTGAATGCATCCTCAAATTCGGGATTCTCCTTCAAGATATTTTTTTATCAAAATCGACTATGTGACAGTGAGAGTGTTACCAGGAGACCTGACGAATTTTATTGCAAAGATTCTCTATTGAGACCTTACTTGTTTTACGATGTAACTCATGGAAGAGAATCTCATAGGCATGGATCTGTTTCATATCAGAATATTCACGAAGCACAAATTGCCTTGTTGTTTCATTTCTTCCACTCTGCCCCGTAGATGAGGGTCTGTCTCCATCGTGTGTTCGATTCCGGTGGCTTCGTGGTTACGAAGCTTTATTCATATGATAATAATCAGAAAGAAAAAAAAAAAAAAAAAACCCAACTAGAGTTTGGAGGATCTTGCTGCAGTGAGATTAGGGAAAAGGCGGAAGATCATTACTTTATAGTCATGCTTTGCAGGAGGATTCCACTGCATGTTCGAGTATTATCCTGCTTTTGTTACTGGCAATGTTCAGGAGATTGAAATCCTTATGTGCTTGGGTTCTTGAAGAAGTGAAGGAGGCAGGATCAGGAATGGAGGTGGTGAATACCAGCGCCCTCGTCAATGGCCACTTTTCCATTGCTTGCTTGCCTGCACCTATTCCATCCATGGCTTTGGCGGGATTTTAGATCCACAGCTGAAGGATATGGGTGAAAGATTTCCTGGAGGAGCTAATGTGCATAATAGACCTGGTTCCTTGCCTACATTTACTCCTAATGGTGTTCATTTACCATCTGTAAATGATGTTGCAATTGCAGTTGAAACAAAAGGTAGGGAATCTAATGGTCTTCCGGTTGCTCGTAATTCAACTTTTCCAATTGCAGACTCCAATAGTATTGTTTTCCATTCAGTGGTAGATGGACAAGTTATTACAAACAATAAGATTTTTTTTCAGCCAGTTCAAGATAGGTCGACAGAGTCAAACATGTTATATCAAACCCATAGTATTGATGAAACCCCAAGAAGTGGATCAGTGGGACGTGTGGCTTATGCAGTCCCTGCTGGATATGTTGCTGGTGGATGCATTTAAAACAGGCATGATAAGACTAACCCTCTCTCTTAATGATTTATTTCCTTTAGCATTTGGATAAATCGATCTCTACAATTTTGTTTGAATTCTGTAGATGTGAGTTTCTTTTGGATTGTTGATGTGTTTTTATTTTACTAAATAAATAGCGTTTGGACTCTGGATATTATATAACATGCATTTACATATATTGACTCTTTCTTGAAAGAGATGCCCAGAAAGAGATGGGTTTCAAATGACTTTTAATCATAATTGCATGAACTGATCTCTCTCCCCCTTTACAGTTTATCTTATTTACTATTTGAGTAGAAGAAATCTCTACATCGATTCTTGCCTACTGATCTTATAATGTTGGTTTGTCTTTTTGCCTTGATTATTCCTTTGAATGATGGTTTCTGTAGAAAATAGTATGGAGCGTGAATGAGGTTTATAATTTTTCTTGTATTTTTTATATTATGTAGAACATGGCTTGAAAAAGGGGATTTTCCGATATGATTTGTATTTGGATTTTACTGTGGACTTATAATAATATAAACTCCCATTAGGATTGGGGGCTTCTATTTGGGAAGAGTCATACTAGTTTAATTGGTCTTTCTAGATAGCTCCATCGAGTCATTCGATTGTCATTTACCTTGGGGATTATTGAAAACCCCTCACCGGGCCCTCTGCTATTATTATTACTATGAGCTTATTATTAGATTAGAACCCTCCTGAAGCATGCGTTAATGGGTTTTTATGACCTTTACGAATATGTTATGCACGCAAGTCATTATCTTGTGTGGATAATTCTATGGCTTAATTTTGAGGCACTACTTGAATATTTGAATTGGTTAAAGTAATATTGGATACATCGAACTCTCATGAATGTCGACATTCTTCAAGTTTGATTGATATGTGATGTCCTCATGCATATGAATTCAGGCAATGCTTGAAATATGAAATTATAAATTTATCTTATACTTTGACCTTGAAGCTTGTCGAAAGACTTTTTGGTAGGAAAACAGATGAATAGGGAAGTTAAGATAACTACCCTAAAATGGAGTCATGCATAGCCTTAAGTAAAGGTGACAGCTACCATAATGGGACTGTGCATACCATGTATGACAGTAAGGATATAAGTCCACCTGAAATTATTTAACTTCATTTTATAGAACAATAATTAATACCCATAAATTGGGGTATGCAAGTGGAGGTTGAATTATATAACAGGGTATATTATGTTATCAGATAACCAGTAAGGATAAATATGTTATTTCAATACTTGGTTAACGAGTGGAATATTTTCTGGCATTTACGATGATTATTATGTTAGCTAAAAATTGATACTTGCATCTCAATTGGGAGTTGAGATAATGTTGATACTTGTAATTATAGTGGCTTGGACCGTGCTTACATATCCTAGTTAGTCAAATGTATCTTTGACATATTAGCAAAATATGACAATATTGTTGATCGTAACTCATTCCAATGAGTTGGACCCTTATACTAATAGAAACATATAAAGGCATGGAATAAGCAATCAAAAGGATACCTAATAATATATGGACTTGTGGATTGATGGAATCTTTGTTAACATAAGTATATTTTTAAAATTGTGAGATAAATATCCAAATTATACTTACATATCACCGATTATCTATGAAGGTTTGATACTTGGGTAATATCGATGAATAATATAAGATTGATACTTGTATTTATAATATAAACTTAATGTCGTTGGTGCTTTGTTAATTAATTGAAAGATAATATTGTTGGATACTTATATATGTGAAGTAGGTTGAGGGTATTAGGTGAGCGTTATTATTATTATTGTAATTTAAGTATGATTGATTACATGGTTAAGGTTGTATATCTAGTCACTTGGAATTGTGTTCTTATGTAAGTTGATCTTAAGGAAGTGAACATTAATAAGTATGAAATGTATTATCATGAGATGTGCGAGTTAAGTTTTAAATGTATGTTAGAAATTTATTTGATAAGGAGTATTGCAAACTTTTATTTATTTAAATGCTAGATGGCAAAAATTATTAGGTGAGGTTTATATCTTATCATGCTCGGTTCTAGTGAACTGAATTATTAAATATTTGTGCGAGATGGATTATGCGAGTAGATTAAAGGAAAAGAGTGTAAACGTTTCATTAGTTCAAATTATGAAGTTCTTTGTATAAAGTTCAATGCGTTGTAAATTTTGTAACTTTGCGTGCAACGAGTTTAGAAGATCTCTTGTCTTGGTATGTTCGGAAAAACTACGTGGTGAAGAGTTCTTTCCCTTTTGTTGTTAGACTAGTAACTTACCTTGGTGAGAAATGATATTCAATCATTACATTGGCATAAGTATTATAAAACCTTGATTTTGAGAATAAAGTGTTAAGTCAAAACTCTCGACACCTTGTAATGATGTGATATAAGTAAAATTAAATGGAGTGGTTAACCCTTATAGAAGTTAACTAAAATATATATATTCGAGATAAATTAATGTAGAGATGACTTACTTAAGAACAAGAGATTCCTAAAGTACTCAAAGGTGAAACTATCCTTGTAACGTAAAATTTTATAAATTGATATCCCTAGCTAAACTAGTGAACACTACCCCTTTTGGGTGAACTCTTAAACAAGCTTAAGGGAAAACAATCGTTAGTTTCGGAAGATAATAAGATTTAGCAAGTAGGATAAGACTTTAAGTGAACTTCTCTACAAAGTGTTTAAGAAAATAATTCGAGTTGGTAAGATGAATTTGTGCGAATCATATATTGAATCTTTCTGAAAACATAAGTCATGAGTTAAAGGGTGTTTTATCAAAATAAATAACCTTCAATCATTTCTTCTTGTGGCTTGCCCTATTTTGTGAGAGTGTCATGTGGTTGGACTTCTATGTTATTCTCACAAAAGGAAAATGTATTAACCTTTTTGGGTGTGAACATTTCCGTGTTGACTTTGTGGTCATCCCGTAACAAGTGGTTCCCATAGTTGGTTGTAACTTTGTGACGACATGTTGTGTCGTGTTATGTGTCAAAAGCAAGTCAAAAAAATATCATGTCTTTTCTTGTGTTGTTCATGTGTGTTGATTTTGGGTCGTTACAGAGAGAGTTGAATATAGTATTTGGTTATATATATATTTAATATCTATATGGTTATTATATAAATAGGATCAAATATATGAGTATCATAATAATGAATAGTTTGTATGGTTGATATATGAAAAGGATTAAATATATACATATGGAAAATATTGGTAATTGTAATTACAATTATTAATAGTTGTGTTAGTTAATGTACATGTGATGATATATTTGTGTTTATTTTATTCATTTAAATAGAGTATATATTAGTACTAGTAATGGTAAATAGTTGACAATTACCAATAGTTAGGCTATGCTTTGATATATCTACACGTGAGCATTCAACTCTTCTCTCGTGTTATTCACCTCTACAAGATAAAGGAGCTCTTCACTTCTTAGCTCCTTTGTGTTTGAGATATTTTTTGTTTCAACTTTCAAACCCCTATCTCATTCCAAGTACTTCCATGGTTGCATTCTATATGAACTCTACTATTAAGGACGGTGTGATGTGGCAACATAATTTGTAGAGATCATAACTCTTGATCCAATTGTTGGATCATCTTCAAAGTTTACAGGTGGTAAATATGCATTAATATTATATTGTGGCCAACATTACATGTAAATTTGTGGCCATTTTGACACATTTTAAAGGCGGATTCTTTCATTTTGCAACCTATAATTAAATTTGAATGTATTTTCAGTTTTGAATAGGTTTTAAAAAGTTAATAAATCAAAATTTAGCGTGAGCCTTAATTGTCTCTGATTCCCATATGTAGTCTGGGAAGTAAGTATCCATGTATTTATCAAATCATGACAACCAATTTCAATTATGCTCATTAGTATCTTGTTTTAGAAGTCTTTTACGACAAGCTCTATAAGCTCAAAAACACAAAAATGACACAATCAACCTAAAACTTATCCTTCTAACCCCATATCCCGCTCTCACAATTTTGTACACAAGCCCAATCAATGATTAAAATGACTCATTTTCTTATAAAACCTCATTTCTCCGGACTTCCAATTTATTTCTCTCATTGGCTTTAAGTGTCATAAACCCTAAACCTTGAACTATAAACCCTTAAACCTTTAAACCCTTAACCTTGAAACCTAAACCCTAAGCCCTAACACTTGAGCACAAAGCCCTAAAACTTGAGCCATAAACTCTATTTTTACTTTATTAAGTCCTAAACTTGAAACCCTAAACCCTATGTTCTAACACTTAAGCACGAAGCCTTAAAACTTGAGCCATAAACACTATTTTTACCACCCTTAAACCTAATCCCTAAACCATAAATTATAAACCATAAATTATAAACCATAAATTGTGAGCCCAAAACCCAAACCCTAAATTCTAAACTCTAAACCCTAAACCAAAAACCTTAAACCCTAAGCCCTAAACTAGAAACACTTAACCTTGAACCCTAAATCTTGAACCATGAACCCCAAAACCTAAACCCTAAATCATAACTATTTTTACCACCTTGAACCCTAAACCATGAGCCTTGAACCCTAAATCCTAAAACACGAGCGATAAACCTTATTTTTACTGCATTAAGCCCTAAACTTGAAACCCTAAACCCTATTCTCTAACACTTAACTATGAAGCCCTAAAAATTGAGCCATAAACCTTTTTTTACCACCCTCAACCCTACTCCCTAAACCTTAAACACTAAACCATAAATTATAAACCATAAATTGTGACACCAAAACCCAAACCCTAAAATCTAAACCCTAATCCCTAAGCCCTAAACTAAAAATACTTAACCTTGAACCCTAAATCTTGAACCATGAACCCCAAAACCTAAACCCTAAATCATAAACCCTATTTTTACCACCTTGAACCCTAAACCTTAAACCCTGAGCCCTAAACCCTAAACCATGAGCCTTAAACCCTGAGACATAAACCCTAAACCCTGAACCATAAACTATAAACTTTGAGCCCTAAACCCCCAAACCCTAAATCCTTAAACCCTCAAACATGTACCCTTAACTTTATATCCTAAGCCCTAAACCTAAGACCCTTAATCCCTAACCATGAACCCAAAAACTAAAACCCTAAATCCTAAACCTTGAGCCATAAACCTTAAACCCTGAACCATAAAGCGTAAACCTTGAGCCCTAAACCCCAAACCTTAAATCCTTAAACCCTCAAACATGTACCCTTAAGTTTATACCCGAAGCCCTAAACCTAAGACCCTTAATCCCTAACCATGAACCCAAAAACCTAAACCTTAAACCCCTGAACCATAAACTGTAAACCTTGAACCCTAAACCCTAACAACTAAACCCTAAATCCTAATCCCTAAACCCTTAAATCTAAAACCTAATTGCTAAACCCTATATCCTAAACGGTAAACCATAAGACCTAAACCATAAGCCATAAACCTTAACCCTTACACCCTATGTACTCTTAACTTTATACCCTAAGCCCTAAACTGAGATCCTTAATCCCTAACCATGAACCCAAAAACCTAAAACCCTAAATCCTAAACCATGAGCCATAAACCTTAAACCCCGAACCATAAATTGTAAACCTTGAGCCCTAAACCCCAAACCCTAAATCATTAAACCCTTAAACATGTACCCTTCACTTTATACCCTAAGCCCTAAACTTGAGACCCTTAATCCCTAACCATTAACCCAAAAACCTAAACCCTAAACCCTATTTTTATCACCTTGAACCCTAAACCCAAAACCATAAACACTAAACCCTGAGCCCTTAATCCTAAACCCCGAGCTACAAACCCTAAACCCTTAAATCTAAACCCTAATTACTAAATTCTATATCCTAAACGGTAAACCCTAAGACCTAAACCATAAGCCATAAACCCTAACACTTAAACCCTATATCCTAAACCCCAAACCCTAAATCCTAAACCATGATCCCTAAGCCTTAAACCCTAAACCTTAAACAATAATCCCTAAACCTAAAACCCTAAGCGTGAGCCCTAAATCCTTAAATCTAAACCTTAATTGATAAACCCTATATCCTAAACAAGTAAACCACCCGAGACCTAAACCATAATCCATAAACCCTAACCCTTAAACCCTATATCCTAAACCCCAAACCCTAAATCCTAAACCATGATTCCTAGGCCTTAAACCTTAAACCTTAAACCATAATCCCTAAACCTAAAACCATAAGCCCTAAAGCTGTGAGCCCTAAACCTTGAACCCTAAACATTGAGCCCCAAACCTTAACCCGTAAACCCTATATCCTAAACGGTAAACCCTAAGACTTAAACCATAAGCCATAAACCCTAACCCTTAAACCCTATATCCTAAACCCCAAACCCTAAATCCTAAACCTTGATCCCTAAGCCTTAAACCATAATCCCTAAACCTAAAACCCTAAGCCCTAAACCGTGAGCCCTAAACCTTGAACCCTAAACATTGAGCCTTAAAGCCTAGATCCTAAGTCCCGAACCCCAAAACCTAAACCCTAAATCCTAAATCGTATTTTTACCACCTTGAACCCAAAAGTGTGATCCCTAAACCCAAAAGTCTAAATCCTAAAACGTAATCCCTCAACCCTAAACCATAAACCCTAAGCCATAATGGTTTAGGATTTAGGGTTTAGGCTTTAAGGTTTAGGGCTCATGATTTAGAGTTTAAGGCTCATGTTTTATGTTTTACGGCTTATTGCTTAGGTTCATAATCGCAAGAACCTCTTCTTCCATGAAAGTGCCTGGTTTGTCTCACTAACTCCAAAAGGATTACACATATTCTAAAAACTTAACATTTCTCATGAAAAATATGGTTGTTGCCACTTAATGTTTAACATTGGAGTCCAAGCTATAAAAATGATCCTTGTATTTTATTGAAGAGAAAATAGTCAAAGGATATCATGAACATTTTAGGTAATCCTAATTAAATTGCATAGCTTAAAATTTCAAAGATCTAAGCTATAAAACATGATACTTGTATTTTATTGAAGAGAAAATAGTCAAAGGATATTAAGAACATTTGAGATAATCTTAATTATATTGCATAGCTTAAAATTTTAAAGATCATCCTCTCCAAGAAACTATTACGACACAACATTGTTATGAATGCAAGAACTAACTAGTGGGTGACCTCTTTAGATGTCATTGGTAGGTTAGAGTTATCCTAATTAAAAAGGCACTTAAAGAGCTCTATATTATACATATTTTATGGCCACCATCACAACACAAAAACTAATCTAAAAGAAAATGGAAGAAACATAAATAATATATACCAACGCCGAGGTGTAGGATCATAACCAAATTGCTTGCAATATCCTCTCCTCTAGAGAAAGAGAAAGCTCTTTTGCTACTAAAATGAATAGGAAATTTGATAGAACCTCCTAAAGTGTTCAAGATAAGAATAACATGGTGGGAATGGATAAGAACACATGGGTTATTAATTGCCTAGTAAATTGTTCTTGTTTAGTTTTGAATGGGAGTTAGCTGGCCTACGACATAATGACCTTCCATTCGTTGATAATTCCTTATATGATAAACCCATGGATTCTTTCAAAAGAATCTTCAAAAAGATAGGGGTAGTCATCAAGCCTAGTGAAGGGTGCGATGTGCTTTCCATGCGATGGGAAAATATGACTTGGTTGATTATGTCATTGACAATCCTTATGTCTAACCATAAGTTTTCAATAAGCATAACCATTTGGCCCTCAAAAATAAGAAATTTTGTTAGCAATTGATATTGAGGAATGAAAAATAGATTTTTCTTAAAAAGGCAAAAGTGTATTTGTTTTGGTTAAGAGAGCATGCCATTATGAATTGAATAATTATTTTAGGAGGTTCAACAAATGATAGACTTAGGGATGGATAGTTACAAATTTTCTATATCTTGTAATATTTTGTTAGGAAATAAGGGATAAAATATGCAGAATAATCCCTTACATAATCGTAATGAGAAACTAATATGCGAGAAAATATTACAGATCTCTAATAAAAGTGCAGAGAATAAAATAACACAACACATAGAAACAATATTTAATGTGGGTAAGTGCACCGAGTTGGGGGACAATTAAGTGGACATCAAATCCTGAATTTTACATTAAAAACAACAAAACATCAAATTTAGTCTTCCACAGACTTGAACCATGCCAAATATTAAAAACAACGTCATAAAAATGGTACCATTGCGTAGGGGAGACTATTAGCTTTGTAGAAATACTGATTTT
This sequence comes from Taxus wallichiana var. yunnanensis, assembly GCA_018340775.1. NCBI lineage: Eukaryota > Viridiplantae > Streptophyta > Pinopsida > Cupressales > Taxaceae > Taxus > Taxus wallichiana. The sequence goes on along the minus strand of CM031238.1, from coordinate 735,484,399 downwards.
AAAGTGAATAGAATAGGATAAATATCATTTTATAATTTTTTACTAATAGTAGGTCTTTAAGACACTTTTTCCTGTGAATGTTTATGTCTACGTTTAAGACTGCAAAATTTGTTTCACTTATCAGAATGTGATAAAACTTATACCATCCCAACCATGGTGAAATTATATACATGTTAAAAAAAATTATTTGATTTCAATATTTTTTGATGAAGTTATGGCGGGCAAACGGAAAGTGCTCTGTTTTCTTTATGTTTTCATACCACTTTCACGGAAAAAATCATAAAAAATAAAATATTACTCAAAAAATACAAAATAAAATCCATCCCAAGATAGATAGTGGCATCTAACTTCTCACCAAAGGAAATATATATATATATATATATATATATATATATATATATATATATATATATATATATATCAATTTTTGGTCATCCAAATTGTGGGCAAACGGACTATAATCTTATCGGCGTTTTTAAAAAAAAATACCAAGTCATTGAATTTTGAGTGTTTAATATAGCTAATCTTGTCCATTTTTTACAAAAATTAGTATTTTAGAAACTAGATTCTAGATGCTACAATTCATATTAATATAATTTTGTCTAATTTTGAGTGTATGTATTGCTAATAATCCCTACAAGTTGATATTATGTTGTTATTTGCAATATGATGTCCACGGATGACCCTATATTTGTCCATCAACTTCCTGCACTTACCCATTTGGTTCATCTAATTTGGGCTATGTCCACCAAGAATCACTTGCTCAGATTTTATTACAAGCCACCACTCTCTTAATACAATTCCCAGATCCGTTTGGAGCTATGCTCAACAAACTCTACAGAATTCTCACCTAAATTCAAAGCACATCTACAATGTATTTTTTTCATGCATCTATCATATGCGTAAAATCATATAAATAGACAACTATTTAAAGCAGTTTTACAAAATCGTGGGTATCACAACAATGGGTACAAAAAACCATGGGCCCAAAATAGCCCATAACGGTTATCCATTACCCATGGGTTAATAAACCACCAATGAAAATTTACTTTGAGGGCTTCGCCCTGAACCCCTTTGACCCGCTCACTAGCGGCGGGACCACCGTAAAAATACCCGAGTGTAACACATAGAAGGTTTACCAAAATCTAACATGAAAACAGGCTCCACAAACATAACAATCTCCCACTTGGAGATCTGTTTTCCACAAAGCAAGCTTCTCAACCCTTCACTGTCATCTGCGAAGGCCAACCAAAGCTGAAAATAGCTTTAGTTTATCCCTTGTGACCACCTTGGTCATCATGTTTGCAGGATTTTGACTGGTATGAATCTTCTCCAACTTCAACTTATCTTCCTCCAAAGTTGTCTGATGAAGTGATATCTCAATCGTATATGCTTCGTCCGGAGTGGAAAGTAGAGTTCTTAGCTAGGTGTATAGCACTCGACTATCACTATATAACTTCCATTCCTCTTGCTTATGCCCCAACTTCTCAAGAAATTGTTGTAACCAAATCATCTCCTTGCTTGTCTCTGTGATAGCAACATACTCAGCCTCCGTGGTTGACATAGCCACCCACACGTAGTCGTGAAATCTAGCTTACTTGTTGTCCCACCTACAAAGTGTAAATATAATTTGTCGTGCTCCTCCTCATCTACATCTTCAACCATGTACGAATCTACATAACCACGTAAAGTGGTGTCTAATCCACTATAGCACAAAACTATCCCCATGGTCCCTCTCAAATATCGAAAGATCCACTTTCCGTCTGCCTACCAGTGATCTGTACTTGGATCACTCATAAATCTACTCACGGCTCCCCGCATGGGCAATATCAGGCTTAGTGCACACCATAGCATACATCAAACTTCCAACTACTTGATGAGTAAGGTACCTTGGACATATGGTTTCTTTCCTACTCTATCTTGGGACATTGTTTCTTTGATAACTTAAAATGGCTCGCCAAAGGAGTCCCAACCGTTTTAGCATCCCGTATGTTAAACCTATCCAATACCTTCTTAATGTAATCTTCCTAAGATAAATTTTGCTTCCATTCTTTCCTATCCCGAGTTATCCTCATACCAAGGATTTGTCTGGCTGCCCCCAAATCTTTCATATCAAAGGATTCACTTAGCTGTTTCTTGAGTACTTTTATTTCTTGCATGTTTTTACTTGCAACCAACATGTCATCAACATACAAACACGGGATGATATAACTTCCATCATCAAATTTATTTTTATACACGCAATGGTCGAGAATGACATCTTATATAACCTTGCTCCATCATAAAGCTATCAAAATTCTTATACCATTGACGTGGAGCTTGTTTCAGGCCATACAAGCTCTTGTTTAGTTTGCACACCATCTTCTCTTTACCTTTGACTTCATATCCTTCTAGCTGCTGCATATATAGCTCCTCCTCCAAATCACCATGGAGAAATGTAGTCTTTACATCTAACTATTCTAAGTGCAAGTCTTCTACCACTATTCCAAGAACAGTTCTAATAGAAGTCATTTTTACTACAGGGGAAAAGATCTCATCAAAATCTATACCTTGTTTCTGTGCAAACCCCTTGACCACCAACTGGGCCTTATATATTTTCTTTCCTCCTTCATCTTTAACTTTGTACACCCACTTGTTTTGCAATGCTTTTTGCCTTCCGGTAGCTTCACCAAATCCCAAGTACGGTTCTCAATGAGAGACTTATGCTCCTCATCCATGGCTTGCTCTCACTTCTTACCGACATCTACCCGCATTGCTTCATCAAAGCTCTCGGTTCTCCACTATCGGTGAGTAATAAATAATAAAGAGAAGGAGAAAAACATTGGGTTCTCTTCTTACCCTAGAAGACCTCCTCAATATAGGATCTTGGGGTTCTTGTTGAGGAGGTTCTCGAACTGATTTATGTGTCACTTTTTCATCTAGAAGATCCTCTACCTTGCATATTATTTCTTGGATTCTTCCCTATTTTCTTGCAACTATTTTTTATACATGACTTTCTCATTAAAGACCACATCTCTAGACCGAATGATTTTCTTGTCCTTAATATTCTAATATTTAAATCCAAAGGCATCACCACCATAACCAATGAAAGTACATTTTTCGATTTAGCCTCTAGCTTGGTCCTATCATCCTTGTCTATATGAACAAACACATCACATCCAAAGACTCTAAGAAATGAATAATCAACTTTCTTATCATACCAAGCCTCCTCGGGTATGCCTACATTCAAGGAACTTGAGGGTCCTCTCGTTTATCAAGTACATAGTTGTGCTCACCGTTCTACCCAAAAATAAAGAGGCAATCCTACATGTATCCTCATGCTCCTAGCACATTCCATTATTGTTCTGTTCATCCTTTTTAACACCCCATTCTGTTGTGGGGTTCTTGGAACCAAATCTTTGCCTGCGGATTCCATTCTTAGAACAATAATCATCAAATTTATTATTGTAATACTCCCCTCCATTATCTGGCCTGAGAAATTTTAGCTTAAGACTGTTTCATTCTCTACCAAGGCTTTCCATTTAACAAAAGTGTCAAATACATCATATTTGTTTCTAATGCAATAAACCTAAACTTTCCTTGTTGCATCATCAATAAAAGTAACATAATAACTTGAACCCCTAAGAGATGATCCACGAGTGGCCCCACACATTAAAATGTACCAGCTCTAATTTGCTCTCTTTCTTCATAGGTCCAACCTTGAGAAACCTTACTCATTTCTATTTCCCATATATGCAGTTCTCACGAAATCCAAACATGTTTCTATATATCTAGGCAAATTTTTCTTTATAGTGTCCATGCCCTTATGGCTCATATGACCGAGCCTATAGTGTCATAATGTTGTATACGCATCGAAGATACAAGATTACAATCATTAGTACTATCGGTGGTTATATACAAGGTTCTAACCTTCTTACCTTTTGCCACCACAAGAGCACCCTTGGTAACCTTCCAAGAGTTAGCTGTAAATATCATAGTACAACCATCACTTACCAATTGTCCCGCCGATATTAAGTTTCTCCTTAATGTAGGCACATGTATGACATCCTTTAATAGCCATGTATTCTCATTCTCGCATCTTAACTCGAACATAACCTTTTCCAACTATACTGCAAGGCTCATCATCACCAAGAAAAACATGTCCAAAATCCTTGAACATAATCAACAAAATAATGCCTATGTGGAGTAGCATGAAAGGAAGCCCCGAATCTAAAACCCAAGATTCAATAATATTATGCAAAAAAAGAATCAAAGCATCATGACATACATTACTCGATGTCACATTTGTCTAATTGTTTTCTTCTTGTTGTTTCTTCTTATCCCGAAGCTCCCAACAGTCCTTCTTTACATGCCCGGACTTTTCCACAATTCCAAAGATACAATTACTCTTGGATTTTGACCTTGCTCGATCTTTCAATTTTCCACGGTTATCTCTATTCCTCTGTCTCCCTCTAATTTCCCTTTGTTAAAGCATTCCCTGAAATAGAAGATTCTCTGGAGTTTTTCTTCACATTTCCTCGCTAAGAATCACCCTTACATCCTCAAACTTTAACTTGAATTAGTGGAACCGAGTTGCTTACCGCCATTACCAAGCTATTCCAACTCTCAAGTAAAGAGCACATAATTAATAAAGCCCTAACTTCTTCATCAAATTCTATCAGAACTCGAAGCTAACATATTCACAACCGTATTGAAATCATTTAAATGATCTATTACTGAACTATTATCAGACATCTACATATTAAACAACTTTTTCATTAAAAATATCTTGTTAGAGGCGAGAGGGTTTTTCATACAACTTTCCTAATGCATCCATTAGATTTTTGTAGTCTTTTCCTTTGAAACATTAAATAATACCGAAGATGGTGGATCATTCCAAGTGCCTTCCAATCCAACAAATCCCATTCTTCATCTGTCATACTCGAGGGTTTGTGCACCTTCTCGAGGCAATGGAGTATAAAGATACTTTTGATAAAGGTAATCTTCCATCTGCATCTTCCAAAGACTCGAAATTCTGTCAGTTGAATTTATTAACCCTAAATCTTCCATTATCTCGCCATAGCTCCCACTCAAGATAAAACTTTCCCGTAATTCAACACTTTAGCAAACCAAAAACCAGGCTCGATACCAATTTTTAGGAAATAAGGGATAAAATATGCGGAATAATCCCTCACAGAATCACAACAGTAGAAACTAATATGCAAAAAAATTACACATCTCTAATAAAAGTGTAGAATAAAATAACACAACACAGAGAGACAATATTTAACGTGGTTCACCCAATTTGGGCTATGTCCACCAAGAATCATTTGCTTAGATTTTATTACAAGCTACCACTCTCTCAATACAATGTCGAATCTGTTTGGAGCTATGCTCAACAAACTCTACAAAATTCACACTTAAATTCAAAACACATATGCAATGCATTTTTTTTATGTATCTACCATATGCATAAAACCATATAAATAGACAATCGCTAAACAGTTTTACAAAGCGTGGGTATCAAAACCATGGGCAAAAATCTGCGGGTATTAAAACAATGGGTAAACAAACCATGGGCCCAAAAATAGCCTATAACGGTTACCCATTACCCATGGGTTAATAAGCCACCCATGAAAATTTGCTTGAGGGCTTCGCCCCCGAACCCCCTTGACCCGCTCACCGGCGAGCGGGACCGCCATAAAAATACCCGAGTGTAACACATAGAAGGTGTACCAAAATCTAACATGAAAACAAGCTCCACAAACATAACATATTTTTCACAACCACCATGCCTAAGTGAACTTTTTTGTTATTCTTTGTTATTTATTGCAGTGGTTTTAACATGCAATCTAATATTTCTCTAATTATTTTCATGATTCTTGTCCAAAATCGTAAAAAATTTCCCCATCCTCCTAGACAAGCATTTTTCCTATAAACTTGAACTTCCACCAACATAAGTTTTATCATTCAAGATGAATGAATAAGAGGATTTAGAATGATATATATACCATTCTTCAATTTAACACTAATTTTTTCTCTCTACTATGTTGCAATTGTAATGAGATATTGCTTACAATGGAAAAGGCACAAAGCTCATCTATATTGATGGGAATATGGAAAAATCCAGTTCCCTTGAGATCGATTGTTTGTATCTAGTACACTACCATTATTCTTTCCAACAATAAATGAATAAAATTGATTCATTATTTCCATTGATATGGGACCCAAATCCCATGAAACTATGTACGATTCGGGGTTTGTAATTTTTGGATTTGTCATCTATTACCTAATTTAATCATATGGAAATATTGGAATAACAATATATACCTAAAATTTGGACATAAATAGACATAACAACCTTTGGTCATAAACAATCACAACAACCTTTAGGAATCGTCTTCCACCTTAACATGATTTCACCAAATCTTGAAAACAAATTTAAGTGACACCTTAAATTGTTAGTATAGGTTCTTGGAATTACTCATCAAGACATGCAACCATTTGTAATCTAGGAGAGATTTGGACTATTCAATCTATGGAAATTAAACAATGTGTAACTAATAGAACATAACATGCGCGAAGCACAATAGCTACATAACCTGAAACAAATCAAGGAATGATATAAGAAAGATACAAGAATATGCAATAATAAACTCAAATTATATCAATAAATCAAGAAATTAGACATGAATTCAAAATGGAACTCAAAATTAATGTCAAAAATCCAAGATCAACCTTCTACGTGAAGTACGCTTACATGATTTTTAAAAAGTCATGGTGATTATTGGTGTACTAGTCCATTCTTCCATTATTTTCAAAAGAAGTTCTTTACATTCTCTACTTATGCTTAGAGAGTAATATATATTCTATACTTTGTATTTTCTATAATAAGTACATATATTAAGACTTGCGTAATATAAAAAAATATCCAAAAATATTAAACTCAACTTTTTAATGCCTATACACTCCCAACACTTTCTAAGATTTAAACAATTGTCTCTTCCCATCAAAAAGGATGCTTCGATGATTTTGGAGGTACTTTGCTCCATTGTTCTAGTCTTTTCCTAATGTTGATTGTGTGGCACACTAAGATAGTCTATTTGTAGTTACTATAGAGGATGTCATATACAATTTGTTATCCTCTCTGCAATATTTAAGCGCCTTGATGGGTTTTAATTAAGTAGTCTTTTCAACAAAATTCCCTTTCATTTTTCAATCTATGTAAATTCCTTGTAGATCTCCTTTGGAGTTTACAATATGTGAAATATCCCTCTCTTTCAGGTTTTCAACCTATGTGGGCCCTCTTATAGATATAAAATAGAAATTTAAGTAATAAATACTTCTAAAATTTTACCTTCGCACAAGTATATTGCACCTTATCCTATTTTTGTTTCTCAAACTACTCGAGTTGATGTTGGGTGAATTTGTCTGCTATAGTGGTGGATGGAGGTGTGAATATTTGCATTTCCTTAATTCTTTCATAACATGATATGAGGAATGGCATACTCAGGGTATTATTCATAGTCTTTGTAGTTGTTATGAAGATTTCCAAGTCTACTTTATACACATTCCAATTTGTGAGAGCTTCATTTACTCGCCAAAATATATTTTTAATTTTGAAAATTCTTGATTGACTTACAAAAAAGTTTCATCTTGTGATTTTTATGCAACTAAATTTGATGTGTCGTGCTTTGCCCCAAAAAAACGTATTGTCCTAAGCATATTGTGCTCTTATTCTTGCAGTATGTCACTAACATTATTTCTTGCCTATAATGATGTTTGTAGTTCCTTAACAACCTCTTAGTATGATGTTTCCACTATCATTTATGATTGAATTATTTTCCTAAAGCTCGAAATAATTTTTTTATTTACTAAAATCCGAAATACAATTTTTTTGTATACATTTTATTTACTAAACTCGAAATACAATTTTTTTATGCCACATCACTCATCCACAACTCCACCTCACAAGTCAAACTTAAAACCCCAAAGCACCATTAATAAGTGGGCAAAGAAAAGACAATACTTGCACACACAATCCAAGCCCACACCTCCTAAGAATAAAATTAATTACATGAAAGAAAGTGCATTCAACATTTTACCTTTTTGTCTTCCCTGAAACACCTAGTGGGGTCTAATTTTGACCCCAACCCATAGGTAGGGTTGGAATAACAATTTAAGAGGTGTGGGATAAGTTTGACTTGTCCCACAAGTTTCTAAATTTTTCCTCTAAGGCCAAATTTGAATTTCTATGAAGGGGTAGAGTGTACAACACTCAAGATCCCCAAGCACTCAACTTACAACACATTATCCAAGAGAAATATACTCTAAGAAATGAATTTCTTTGGTTACATCTTTAATTAGTTTATGACAAGATAAATTAGATTTAATTAAGACACTACAACTCATTAATAATAAAGAGTAAAATACATACTTCAAATTCCAAATAATTAATACAATGAATTACATCAATAAAAATCACATACTACATCAATAAAAAGAAAGTTAAATAAAAGACAAAACATAACCACATGGTCACAATTTTCTCCTAACAATAATTCTAACACACACAATTACATGTTGCCATGGTGACCCTTGTTGAATTCACATAGAATTCCAATGTGGTTGGTCTTCAATCTCTTTGTTGTTTGTCATGATATATATTTTCCTGCAAAACACACAATACCCCTCTGGCCTCATGGCCATATTAACGATGTCAAAGTAATAAAACACTTACATCTAACTATCAATTTCAATTGTCAAATATCATAACTACTATTGCTAAGACCAAGTAATTTAACAATTATTCCCATTTTCAACATTTCGATTCTACTCATACATCAGTTTGCAACTAAGATCAAATACCAACTGGGTCATTAGATTAAAGCAATACTTTCACTTGTTCACAATTTTGCCAATCTCTAATATCAATTAAATCACAAAAATAACTTTGAACATCATAATAAAAATCCAATACGAAAATGATTTGAATATCAACATATATTTATCTGACAACTCATCGTTTTCTTCTATCTTTGAATGTCTATCAAAAAAAGTTAATTGGGTTACAATAATGTCTATCCTTCCATTTCCCTAACACAATGTGTAAATGTCATTTGTCTATTAACATCTGCACGATTAATAAAACACAATAGTGTTTATGTGTCCATTCTAGCTAATTAGAAAATACAACAAAACAATATCGAATTACGACAATGCAACCATTCTAGTTATTTGTTTTATCCTTAAATTTTCATCTGGATCCACAGTATGACATTTAGTTAGAATAATAATGATCAAAATATAGTGGATTCATGATGCCCCACACAACTTATTAGTATGTTAATTAGAATAAAACAACAAAGTTTGTGATTATAACAATTCGGAAAAGATGATCATGTTTCATTTAGTGTTGAAGATAAGTGGGCATTACATCAATTTTGAATAATATTTTTTTGGTATGTGAGGGATGTGTTCATGTTATTCCTTTCTCAATTTATGCATTATAAATCAACACTTCATTCTTGTTCAAATATTTGAGGTCTTAGAGATTACATTGATTTTACTTATTTATGAATAAAATTCAAGTTAAGTATAAGTAAATGTGCCAATAGATCATAGGAAATGTTGTCTCATGAACAGCTACTACTGTGTTTTCATAGCCAAATTCAAATTTCTTGAGCTCATGTCTTTTCTTGGTGTTTAATCCAAGTTAGAGATTCAACAAATTAGCAAAATTCGTGCCCTAGAAGAGCTGTTTAAACCTCTGTTTTGCTCGTTTTTAGAAATCCTCCATTTCCCAGTCTGTGCACGTAATATCCTCTTTGCAACCTCCATTTTTTTATCAAAATTGTTCACTTGTTCTATGGCCTAGGTCATTAAATCATTGTTTTGCCTCCATGTCTCTGGTTCACGAAGGAAATTCGAAAATTGTACTCAAAACGATGAAGTTTTCTTTCTATGCGTATTTTCCATAGTCGAGATGAGAGGCGTCTTTTTCCCTTCAAATTTTGATCCCAATGAATGCAGGTACGTGGTCAGATCCTATTGGATAGGAAGGAACGATATTTTTGGTGAACTTAATACTTTTGGTCATTTTTGGCAAAAATGGTAAATTTGCCTCCTGCGGCCTTAGAAAGTTTGAAGTTGCCGATTTTGGTTCATTGTGGAAAAAGCGGAAGTTTTTGTCCTAGGCTGCACAAGTTCACAAGGGACACTTGGGACTGAAAATCTGAAATTACCGATTGCGGAAAAAGTTGAAGTTTTTGTTCCATGTTGCACAATTTCAGTTAGGACACTTGGGACCGAAAAGCTGAAATTGCCGATTGCGGAAAAAGCGGAAGTTTTTGTCCTAGGCTACACAAGTTCAATTAGGACACTTGGGACACTTGGGACCCGAAAAGCTAAATAGGTCGAAAAATTCAAAAGCGTGAGAGCGGGCCGGTGGAGGAAATTGAATTTTGATCCTTTTTCCAAAAAATGTTAAAATGTTTATAAAAGAGCCATGCAAACGCGTCTCGAAACGAGAATGTGCCATGTGTCCTAGTCAAATCAGAGAAGCGGGTTGGTGGAGAAGTTTGTGTTTTTGAGCCTCTTTGTAAAAAGGGTGAAAAGTTAAAAAATGACCCGCAGCCCCGATCAGGCTATAAAGGCAAAAGTCAAAGGTGAAGGTGCCACGTGTCCTAGTCAAATCGGAGCAGCGGGCCGGAGGAAATTGAGTTTTGATCCTTTTTCCAAAAAAGGTTAAAATGTTTAGAAAGGGTCGTGACCCCATTTCTAATCAGAAGGTGCCACGTGTCTAAGTTGAAAAGTCAAAGCGGGGGTGCGGGCCAATCTTTTCCAAATTGCCAAATCTCTTAAAAATCACAAATGTAAAGGGCTTTCCCCGTAACCGCTCTAATCCCTTCCTATCAAGTGGATGGCCCAATTTCAAAGCTATAGGAGAAAATCAAATGGTCTATATTTAAACTGGCAAATCGAATGTAACGGTTGCTTTGCAAGATCTAGTTTTTAACCCGCCATGAGTGTTTTCTTCACAACAAAGGAATTTGAAAAGGCGTTGAGGATTTGTAAAGATTGTAACCATTTTGGAAAAGGATATAATGGCTTCTCGACATCATTCCAAGGGCGATTGATTTTTGAAAAGACCAAAGTGCTATGTACCTGGAAAAGACAGAAAAATGCCATTTTTCTTCTATTTTCTCTTCTTCCTCGAATTTCTTCCATTCTCAAGCTATGTACAAACTCTGCTCGAGCTTCAATAATAAAAAGAAGGAATTATTACCTCTTTGATTGAGGAATTGATTGATACTTTGCGACCAATGTGTTTCATTCGGTCTTGTAGTTTCTCCTGTGGATTTGTTTTTCTTCTGATTATAAATGCATGTAATTGAAATTTCTAATTAATGTGTGTGATTATCTGATATTATACTCACAACATTAGTTTCTCCTATCTCCATTCTCACTCTGTTCCCCCTTCTCAAACAAAGTTCTTAGCTAGTGAGAAATTTCTAGCTTTGCCACAGGGTCAGTGGAGTGCCCCTGTTGGATCTCTGGTCGAAAGGCCACCATTGAAATCCACTTTTTCATGCATGCACATACAAAAGACACACTATTCAAGTAGAGGGACTTAGATTCCCATAGCGTTGGCTAGAAACCCACCAATTTGTCCACAAGACAAATTTTCTCGCCAACATGAAACAACACAATTAAGTTGCTAAAAATGGTACATGAAATCTATAATAACAAATACATGAACATTGAAATTTTATTACAAATTTGTCTATTCATTTATCATCATTGCCTTTGGTGGGAGTGACTAGTACATTTTCAACAAGTAATCCCTTGGCCTCTATATACAACTTCCATTCATCCTTGTGATGTTCATGGATTTAAAGAACAAGAGTAGAATTGTCTACTTGATTTGCTGTCATTATCTTGTTTGATTCACACATGGTATCTTAATTCTTATTTCATAATTCCAACCGTTGGACATCAACCTCCAACTCCATATTTTTTTAAAGTTCTCAAACCTTGTCCAACAATTCCTTAAACTTTTCCTCCCAATGTTACTTATCCAATGGAACTCTCTCACACTAAATTTTATAGAAGTCCACCTTCTTTGTCAAAATTTGTATTTACAATTTCATGCCCAATGGCAAGGAAGTCTCATCTTCTTTTTCAACACACCCATCTTCAGGTGTAGGCCTCCTCACATAATGTTTGAACCAAAAACTAGATGTCAAATGTTTTGTAGCGTTTTGGCTCCTCTACATTTGTAGCCTTGCATTTTCCAAGTATTATTTTTTCTGGCCATCCAATGAAACCTACAATTATACACCCAATTTATATCTATTAGCATTCGTACATAATTACAAATAAAATAATGAACTTAAGTGATAATCAACAAAATTGATTCATATATGGAATATATATGAAAGTTTAACATGCAAGTAAAACCTAAAATTCGAACATGGAAGAAGCAAATAACTATTAAACCATAAACCATAAACCATAATAAATAAGTCAATTGTTTGGGTGCTTAGAGATAAGGAAATTTGGAGGAAAACTTTTGTCTTAACATAAATTTAACATGCATGAAAGGAATCAAAACAAACTCACTATGTCTATAAGTAATAGAGGTGGAAAACATAATTACGAAACATATAATAGAGTGTTTGGGATAATGGAAAAGATTCATTTGTAAAGGGATAAGGGTGTGTTTCAAAGGGATAAGGGGTGAAGTCATAAAATTAGACACAAATTTGTAGAAGTTTGAAAGGTTAATTTTCGAAGAGAAAAACCAACCGACATAAGTATGTAAAAATTAATATTAATAGGAATTATTTTTGTGATTATAATAGTATTATAATATTTAATATATTAATTGTAAATATACAATTTAAATAGGAAGATATATATTTTTATTTGTTTTACAATTAATATAGACATTTCAAATTTTATTATCTATATTGAATATTCGTTTTAGAATTCATATTTTTGATTTGTCATACACTACAACAATTAATGATTATTATTTTCTCTTTAAAATTGATATCTTAGATATTTCATCTACCACACTAATTAATGACTTCATTATCTTCTTTGTAATTTGTCTAATCTAACAAATAACCTCTAAACTTCACCCCATGCTTAAGATATAAATTTTCTATTGAATTATCGTAATAAAAAACTAGTGTATGAATTATACCATCCCTAAATATCATTATAAATTATACCTATCAACATAATAAAATACATTTATAATTATAAATTATCATTAAACATTCAATCAAAATTCAGTGTAAGAGAAATATCATAAAACCTTTGATCAAAATTGGGTGTAAAAAAATTATCATAAAATTTAATGATAACAATGAAATTTCGTTTATATAAAAAAATCATGCATCCATGTATGTCCATCTGCTCCCACGTGGTAGATGCGCCCAACAATTAGTGTTTTTTTACAATTCTTTTATTGAAAAACACTATGTTTTTCAACACTTTTTTGTAAAAACTCTGCATAGTCATTTGTGGGATTCGTACTGAATACCTACCATCTAGAAGTGCACATTCCCAATAATTCATATATCCCTGTACACATGCAACTACACCATTCCAAACTCAATCATTTAAATAAAATTTTGCCCATGATTTGAAAGGATTCGGCGGGGCCCACCAATGCAGGAGGAGGTTATTCTCCGATAGAATGAATTTCCCTACACCTATTCCCCATAAAAATGCATGCATACTATGCATGGAAGGGCCCCATTTAAACCCGTCAAATCATGGGTGCAAATTATTTAAATGCATGGGTTTAAAATGATGTAATGGCATGCGTTTTTTCAACAATGTTCCATTACATCATTTGAAATTCATGCATTTAAATAAATTCCCACCCATGATTTGTGAGGTTTATGAGGGGTCGCCACATGTATGGTATGTATATTTTGATGATGGGGCATGGATGTAGGGAGGTTCTTTCTATCATGAGAATAGCCTCCACTCCATGACTTGTAAAAGACCCCATCAACACATTCATACTGTGCATGGGTGAGCCCCATCGTAACCTGTCACATCATGGGAAGATTGATTATTCAAATGTATGAGTTTGGAATGTTTTAGTTGTATGTGTAAAGTGATAGTTGAATCTGTGGGAACGTACGATGCTATATGGTAGGTCTTCTACTTGAATCCCACAAACGATTGTGTAGATTATTTTTCAACATGTATGGTATGTATGTATGGAATGTTTTAGTTGCATGTGTAAAGTGATAGTTGAATCCGTGGGAGCGTACGATGCTATATGACGGGACATCTACTTGAATCCCACAAACGATTGTGTAGATTATTTTTCAACAACAAAAATTTGAAAAAAAAGTAAGTATTGGCATGCCTACCATGTGGCATCATATGCGCATAGGATGGATGCATGTGTCTCTTATGGGCCCCATTGTAATTTATCGATAGAATAACCACCACCCCATAAAAGATCCATGCACCCATCGATGCCCATTGATGCCACGAGGCAGTGCAAGAGTACCTAGTTTTATTGGTAATTTTTTGTGTTGAAAAACACAACATTTTCTTAAGTTAAAGTACATTAGTTACGAGGATTCAAACTAGTGACCTTCGGGATGTGAGAGCACGTGCCCACCAATCAAGTTGTCTCTTCATAGATACAACCTTATGTTTTCAAACTTGTTTATTATTAAAATAGTCTGTCAATCAAATGATAGATGATGCAGAGGCCCTCTCATACATGAGCAAGTATGAATTTTATGCCTACCCATGCATGCTCATATGTGCGAGAAAAATTTGAAAAGAATGATAAACAATTGTTACTTTAAGAAATTATAAGAAATAATAATTATGTGTAAATGTAGGTAGTGATAGGTTAAGTTGGATGCTCTCACACCGCTATCCCAAGTTTTAAATAAAAAAATATACACCACATTAGGAAGACACACTATTTACAAACAAATAATATATTTATTAAAAAGCAAAATGGTTGAAGGTTTTTTTTACTTTTTAATATTTAATATCAATATTTGAGATGTATCTACTATATCTAGAGACAATCCATCACCATTATGTAATAAATAAAGATAATAATCATATTAAATTTAGAATTAATAATACATATTAATTTGTCTACAAAATATCAAATTTTTTATTGTAATATTTTATGATATTGTTTTTAAGTGATAATGTATATTGATTTAGAGATATTAAAAAATTTGACACAATTAAAAATAGACATACCATTTGGCCATAATTCAATATAGATATATATTTACTTTAATATAATTTAAATTATTTGTAACTATTTTTAAAATTTTAAGTTAAATTAAGAAATATATTGTTATTTAAAAAGTGTAATTTTAATAATTAGATGTAATATACACCGTTATTTACGAAAAAAATGACATAAAATCACAAGCAAATCAGTTCAAACATTTAATTACTAAGTTTTATTTTAGGCTACAAGGTGATAAAAAAATTCTCAAACTCCACTGGAAATTGCAAATGAAGGCATCAAAAACATTTATGATATGTGTAAGTACTAGGTTTGAAGAAGCCTTTGTTAGTTAGCTAAATAGCAAAGCAACATTCAATGTTGAATTTGATAAAGACAATTGTGTCTTAGAGATGAACAATTCAAGATGGTTGTTTGAGGTGTTCAAGAAGGTAGCCTTCACTTCTTTATGACTACAACAATAGGACAAGTATTAGTGGTTAAGAACAGTTCCATAGGTGAGCTCTAGAGCACCAAAGTTATGGGCATCATAAAGAAAACATGTGTTGCTTCCACTTAGTGCAACCAACACGAGAAAAAATTGACAAAGAAGTTGTATGAAAGGTAATAAATTGGAGTTGTCCCATAGTGATCTTTTTGGTCTTATGGGACTCCATTTATAGTGTAGACAATAAATCATGCACTTTGAATACATTTATATGTCCTAATCACATATTACTATTCATATTATTCCTAAGCGATAAAAGTACTAATTGACCACTATATTAGGCCTTTTTGGTTTCTTTTTGGTTTCCTTCTTAGTAATACACACCTTCTTTCACATTATGACCTTCGACACTTCAATTTTTCTAATTCTGGACACCAATGCCTAGCCCAACACCCACACGCCCTCGTCCCCTCTAGGCGCACCCGATCTCTTTGTATCTTGCTCGCATCTTTTGGGTCATTTCTAGTTGTTGGGCATCTTATTTTCTTGGCGGTCAACCTTTTAGTGGTTGATTACGAAATTTAAACAAGGGAATCATATAAATACAAAGCTATCTAACCATAATAAAGAACCAAGCACTAAGCATCTACTATCACCACCTAAGGTTACATTCATAGGCCATTACAAGAGCATTCACACATCCATCTAGCATCCATTCAAGGGAAAAGGGACATTATTATTGCGCATACACTTCATAGGAGGAGAAGTTAATTTTTCCATGCACACACTATCTACATCTAGCTATTTATTTTTATTCAATGTGTATGCACAAGAGCCACCTAAGGCACAATTCTACACACCCATGCGAGAACTACGAAGTCGAAATTTAGTGAATTATGCGGATCATAAGTTCATTTAGTCGTGTGATCATTGGGTTCATTCGACTCCCCATTTACATCTTTTTCTCTTTAGGATTTAATTTATTTTTGGGTTTTGCAAGTGTTCTTTCTCTTTGCAAGTTTTAGGTGAATTTGGTGATCAACATCAAAGTACGGGTGACACCGTGACATCCAACATACATCTCGCGAACCTATGAAATTAGTTTTTCGAGGTTCTAAGAAGTCATAGGCACCTGAGGAGGTTTGCGTTACCAGGCACCCTTGGACTTGTTTAAGCGTCCCAATCCCAACACTTCCATCATTTATACATTATTTTTCACTTGGTTCATGCACTCTCTGCTTTCCTATTTAATCAATTTTCCAAATTGACACAACTCAAGATATGTTGTGAATCAATTAAGTATCTTACCCTCTCTGCAGCGGTTAGGGTTTCATATTTTCTAGCTTACTTGCTTGTGTCAAATTTGTACTTTATTGCATATTTATATATATATATATATATATATATATATATATATATATATATATCGGTGTAGTACGTAATTAGAATTTAGTATTTACATTTATTTATATTTCAATATTTTTAAAATCACTTGGTGAACCTTTTCTCGATTCCAACCTTCTTTCTAAGGTTTTCTTCTTATGTCTGTCACCCGTAGTGGTCATTTTGCGTCTTTTGAGCATCTCAAGCTTCCTTCATCTTCTCATAAGGTTTCTAAATCAATGGCTGAAATTGATAATACATTATCCGAATCTCAAAAAGTTACCCTTGAAAATATTAAATCATCTTATAGTGAGCACTCATATGATGAATACACAAATGTTGACAAAGAACAATAAAAAAATATCACAAATTTTTTTCAATCTTTGTGTGATAATCCTTCTCATCTTCGCATATTCTTCATGCTTTGATTACTGCTAAAAACTCTTGTGATGTTACTTCAAAACCTCTTGTCATTTCTTCCTCGATTGTTATGGCCTCCACACAACCTCTACATATTCCTACTTCCATTCCCACCACTAGCGCTCCAATCATTCAACCCAATGCTTCTAATTCACAACCTAACACTTCTTCAAATATGCCTGATTTAACTTCTTTATATTAGGATTTATAAACTCAAATTTGTAAACTCGATTGGATACTTCTCGCACATCTCCATATATGGACTCCACATTACTACTTTATAGTCTTTTCACACCCGCAATTTCCACTTATGTGCTTCCTCTTAATTTCATCACTCCCAGTGCTGCCCATTTTCAAAGGACATAGCCACCCTCAAGATCATCTCCGAACAGTTCATGTAGCATTTCTAGATTATGCAGATGATCAAAATTTACTAGCAAATATCTTTCCTCACAATCTTCAAGATTATGTAATTTTTTGTTCTATGATCTACTCCGCCCACTGACAACATCTTTCACGCATTTAGCCTTAATGCTTTTATCACTCATTTCTCTATAAATATTGGCTCTAATATATCATATGCTCAACTCATGTAACTTAACAAGGATCTATAGAACATCTAATGAATATGTCTTGCAATATAAAAACAACATAGCTAAGATGTCTAATTTGTTTGCGGACTTCAAACTTCAAGATTTATTTATCCAAATTCTATTACCGCCTCTCAGGGATAGTATTATCATTAAGACATATTCATCATTTACATGTCATACTCTTAATGTATGTGAAAATAAAAACTTATCTATAAGAAAGCTTAAGCATCATGAGAAATCTTCATCGTTGGCGCACTTTGAAAGAAAATCAAATTTCAAGCCATCTAAAAAACCTTCTAAATCTAAATCTACTTCCAACGATGTATGTAATCTTGAAAAGCTTCAATGGTAACCACATAAGTGAATGTTTACAAAATTTCCTTATACTCCACATATTATATTGCCACAACTCATCGAGAGAAATCTTATTACACTTCCTCCTCCACTCAATATGGACCCATCTTGTTCTACAGGTCATAATTACAATGAAAATTTCAAATGTGACTATCATCAATGCATTGGGAATTCTACATATCGATGTTTCAAACTTTGAAATATTATTCAAGATCTTATCGATAATAATGTAGTTGAGCTTGCTGAGCCTACTACATCTACACCGATCAATAAAAATCACAATCATAATATATTAAACAATCCTCTTTCTAAACATGAAAAACAAGCGGTTGACTCTTCATCCAATCATACATACCACGCAAAGTGCCTCCTCTTTGCATCGGGAGCTCCTAATTTTCTAGTTGCTCACGCTAAGGCATCTCCACCAATCATTAATTTCTCCGATCAAGACTATCATGCTACATTATCTTCTGATCGTTTGCACATTAGTGCTTCTATTAGATATATTTCTATCAATAACACTATGGTTGATCCATTATTTCACGTAAGTGCATGTTCTATTGCACTTTGCTCATCACTATCAGACTTGATTATCCACTCTTGCAAATTTCATATCCAGTTCATGAATCATATGATAATGTCAAGATTCAAGTTATTATCAGTCCTCTTACCATTTTTATGCCTTATCTTGTGGCACCTTCGGTAAAAGTGTGTTACATTCTCTTAGGTTTTCCCTGGATCCATGTAACTCATACTATTATCTCCATGAATCACTTGTGTCTGAAGTTCATTCACAACAGAAATTCATCATTGTTAATGGTGTTCCACAATTTATACCATGGCCACAACCTCTTATTGAGGTTGTCATGGAACTCATTAGAACATCCAAGTCCCTGCAACCTCTCAAATCAAAAGCAAAATCTACTCCTAGCTCGTCTATTCATGCACAACCTACTCATTCTCACCAGTCTACTATTCCATCTCATCACTCTAGGACCACCACTCAAGAAGTTCCTTCACATAGGTACACATCACCTCCTCGTTTTCATTCACATAGGTTCTCATCACCTTCACTCTCTTCTTAACATAGGTGTTCATTTCCTCCATAGTGTCCTTCACGTAGGTTTCCATCACTATCTAGGTCTCAAGTACATAGGTCACATCCACCTATAAATCATTTGTCTCATACACCGCTGGTCTTAGAACATGGTCACATGCTTTTATCTCTGCAAGAATCAAGTGGAGGACCCTCATCTTTCACTTTTATCAAATAACATACTTATGATTGCACACTTGGGGGCATCATGCTTATTCTCACCTCCCTCTCTTGTATTCAGGTGTCTCACATTTCTACTTCTTCACTCATCTCCTCACATCTAGTCTTTTCACGTGTCTTGCACATCTTGATACATTAGTATCGTCATTACCCAATGACACAATCTTGTGCTATGGTTCACACTTGACTATTGAGGGCTCACTACATTCATGAACCTCACATCATCACATTGAAAACCACACACTCAATGCATTCACGACACATCTTTCTAGCATCACACTCTTACATATCATACTTCCCTATCATGCACTCTAGTTCCATAGTTCATACTCGAATGTTGATGGTCTAAATATGAAATGAACCTCAACACACTTACTCACTCTCTATGCTCTACACTTTGATAATCATATCTTTCTAGTGCATAATTCAAACCATTTCTTAATGACGCACTCTTGTTCTATGGTCCATTCTCGACTCATCGAGGAGCATTTGTAAATGAACCTCATCTAATGCATACTCATTCACATTCACTTAGGGACTAGGTGGATCTTATCACATTCATTTCACACTCCATTCCATTTCACTCATCCATAACATCGTGCATATCTTGGTTGCACATTGTTCTTGTTTGCTTATACTCGCATGTTAAAATTTGCTTACTATGTTAGGGAAATATCTTGTATGTCATTATCTTTATCATATACACATGTGTGTTCACTTACCTTCTAGTTTTGAATGCATAATTTATACATATCCTTACATGTAGCATGAATGTTTATCATAGTCCCTCTTACCAGTCCCACAACTGCTCCTAGGGGCATATACTTTTGTACACATCACATGTGTTATTGTTTCAATTTATACTGTTTCCTACTCATACTAGCGCACTACTTTATATCAGATCATAAAATCTTTGACAT
Organism: Taxus wallichiana var. yunnanensis; assembly: GCA_018340775.1. Classification (NCBI taxonomy): domain Eukaryota; kingdom Viridiplantae; phylum Streptophyta; class Pinopsida; order Cupressales; family Taxaceae; genus Taxus; species Taxus wallichiana. Next base: position 735,463,785 of record CM031238.1, on the reverse strand, counting down.
AATTTTTATCTTTCTAACATACTTAGAACAGGTGCTTTATGTGCAACATTTTCTTTTTAGGAACTATTTGTTACCACGGTCGTATGTTGCTTTTCTTGCTATTGTTTTTCATTGTTTTCCATTGTTTGCAGGCTTTGTCCTTTATCTTGTTTGCATATTGTATGATTTTGGCCACTTCAAGTATAAATTGTCTTGCGATATCATGAGTGACGTCCCATGTTTACAACCCACTTTTCGTGGTCTATATTGTCTTCTTGTGTGTTAGCTTACACACTATCTTCTTGCTTATTTGCTTACATATTCTCTTCTACATGTGTATTTGTATTGTTTTCATTAACACTTGTTTTCATCCACTTTGTTTGTGTGTGCCTTGGTTTCTACCAAGCACACTCCCTCCCCCACCGTATAACATCAATTTCAGCACAACCTTCTTGGTCCTTCTTTGGGTCACATACTCCTTGTGATGCCACATGCACCCCAAATCGGGGGAAGGCGTCATTAGTGGAAACAAACACACCATACAACAGTTCAAAGTCACGAGTTTTGTACCGGTATAGCACATTCTTTAGTGTCAACAACGTCCCACAATTTGACTTGGGTCCTTAGCACAACACGCATAATAGCACTTGGGTGCCTTGACCCTTCCTAGGTGCCTATGGCAAGGGGAAGTTATACATTTTCTCTTAGTTTGACACAATTCACAATAGTTTACACAACATATTTTACAGGACAAGCATAATCCTTCAACACTCAACATGCATGCATTCTACCTTATTCTATTTTCACGTTGGATCAAAATGGATCAAAATGAATCATATTTTAACATAACATCTGTAGTGGTTTTTATACTTTGAGAAGTATTCAAAGGTTGTAGAATAACACTAGACCTTTCACCCTACACTTTTTCTGCATTTGGCGTGAGATGGCCCAAAAAACTTGTACTTAGAGCAACTAGCGTGAGATTGCCTAAAAAAAATATTTCTTTTACAAATTCTTCAGGATCCTATCTCTATTTCACTCATCATGGATCAAGTACAAATGTTCCTTTTCACATGTTTACATACTTTTTCACATTTTTACTCATTTGGATATAGTTTTTCATATGCACATATTTCACTACTCATTTTCTCTTCTCTTTTGCAGGTCCATCCTTATGGGAAGCAATAGTCACATCATCAAGCATCGAGCAATATCAACAACATGTACAACATGACATCTACATATACACTCTCAACACTAGGGTCATTTTCACTTTCTCATTTTTAGCTTCCACACTTTTTTATCACTCCACGCATTTTCTTGTATCCTCGAACATTGTTTTCCATCAATCTACATGGTTATCGTGTATGCATCTATTATATACTTTATGTTATCAAGAATTCGCTCAACAACATCAAGGTGGCATAAAATATAGACACTAAATCATGCACTTTGGGTACATTTCTAGGTCATGATCACACACTACTATTCATATGATTCCTAAGCAAGAAAATTAGTAATTGGCCTCTATCTTTGGCCTCTTTGCTTTCTTTTCTCGGTTTCCTTCTTGGTGTTACACATCTTATTTTCCGAATGAACTTCAACACTTCAATTTTCTAAGCTTGGACACCAATGCCTAGCCGAGAATGCCTACGCCCAGTGCCCTTGTCCCCTCTAGGCATCCCAAATATCTTTGTATCTTGCTTGCATCTTTTAGGTTCTTTCTAATTGTTGGGCATCTTAGTTTCTTGGTTGTCAACCTTTTAGTGATCAATTACAAAATTCAAACAAGTGAATCATATAAATAAAAAGCGACGTGACCATAATAAAGGACCAAACACTAAGCATCTACTATCATCACCTAGGGTTGCATTCAAAGGTCGTTCTAAGAGAATTCAAGCATCCATCTCGCAACCATTCAAGGGACAAGAGAATGCATTCTTCTACATATACTACATAGGAGCAAAAGTTCATTTTTCCATGAACACATCTTCTACATCTAGCTATTTCTCTTTATTCAAGTGTGTCTAGTACAAGAGCCACATAGGGCATGATTCTACACACACACACAAAAAAACTACATGGATTTTGAAATGTAGTGCAGCACTCGAGTCGTACTTTCACTCATTCGGGTGACCATTAGGGTCTGTCTGATTCCCCATTTTCATCTTTTTCTTTTTAGGATTTTATGTGTTTTGGGATTTTGCATGTGCTCTTTCTCTATGTAGGTTTTAGGTGAATTCGTGCTCAAGTAACGAAGTACAATTGAAAAAGGTGACATCCATCGAACATCTCGTGATCATGTAAAATTGGTTTTCTAAGGTTTTGAGTAGTCACAAGAGATCGGAGGAGGTCGACAACACCTCAAGCACCCTTGACCCTTTCCAGTGCCCCGGTCCCAACACTTCCATCATGTACATAATCTTCTCGAGCTCGGTTGAGGAACTTTGCTTTTCTGTTTCATTATTTTTCCAACTTAGCACAACTTTGGATTTATTGTGAATCAACTAAGTATATTACCCTCTCTCTTGCAACTAGGGTTTCATATTTTATAGCTTACTTACCTATGTTAAATATGAATTTTATTGCATATATATATATATATATATATATATATATATATATATATATATATATATATATATATATATATATATATATTTACGGTGGTATCTAATTATAATTTAAAATTTATATTTATTTATATATTTCAATGTTTTTAAATAGTATAGGAGTAAAAGGATTGATGACATTATTGGTGATTTTAGAAGAAAAAATATCACAAGGATCACAAGAGTAGGAAAAAATATAGGAATAACATAATGTAGTAATGAAAACCGAACTTGTTATCAAATTGAATTGCTTCAATATAACAATACTATAGGTGGCAATTGGGTTCATTAAAAAACAAAGAAGAAAGTTCCTTTGAAAAGAATAAGACTAGGATTGTAGCTACCAGTTTTCCACGATGCTAAGCTATTCATCTCGGAGAAACTTATGCATGTGTAGAAAAGGTGGATACAATTATATTTGTGCATGTGGCTCAAATAGGAGGATATGAAAATAAGGGAAACAAGCATCTTGTATGCAAGCTCAAACAGTCATTTTATGGTCTGAATTTTGAAGTAGGCTCTTAGAATATGGGTATGCAAGGTTAGATGAGCATATTATATATCTTTCATAGAAGTAGAGTATAAAACATGATTCAATTCAATCTATGAAGCATATGGATCAGAAAAATGCTTTGGCAACTTTACTTTAAGTTAAAGCCACGCATCTCTTGATGATGATCATATATTCCTACTTATAAAAAATCTTGTATTTCATAAACATTGAAGTCCATTACCACTTCTTCAAAAAAGAAATTCTAGAACAAGGAAATTGAGTTAATATTTTGTAGATTTGAAGATGATGTACACGTTTTTACAAAGAAATTTTATTGGGAAATAATTTTTTTAAAGCTAATTTTGTCTTGGGTAAGATTGTTTCATAGGGTGGGGGCATTGGATGGAACAAGTTATCAAAATTTAGTCTTTTTTCCTTTTCTCTTTTGTGTGTTTTGTCTCATTTCTCTCCAATTTGAAGCAGTGACCTTAAGGTCCCTTGTACCAATGGATAAAATTTTATTTCAAGACAAAATCTTTAGGGTCCTTTAGTGGCCCTACAAAAACACTAACCCATGTAGTCACAAAATCATGCAATTTAGACATTTATTTATCCTGGTCTCATATTACTATTTAGAAAGTTATATTGAGTGAAGAAAGTACTAATTAACCCATGTCTTTTGACCATCTTATTTTATTTTATTTTGTCATTACCAACCTCTTGCACCCATATGCCCAAATAACTTCTGTCATCCCATGTTATTTTATCCTCATTTGGGGTGCCCCTGGTCCTTTTTGCACATTCCCGCCTCTTTTTGGGCTCTTTCTAGTTGTTTGAGATATTTATATTTCTTGTGGTTGGCCTTTTCAAGGTTAATTATGAAATTAGATTAAGAGAACCCTATAAATATAAAGTTATGAAACCATAATGAGGGACCTAACATCATATACTACTATCACTCATCTATATTTGTATCCATCTATTACATTGGAGATCATTTGCATCTACATAGCTCCATCAAAAATCACAAGGTTATGACATTACATCACAATTCATAGGGGGAGGGATTCTATTCTATTTCATGCACACATTTTATTACACTCTCTACACATAGTTATTACTCGCTACTTCACAAAGTGTGAATGGCATCGAGAAAATCCTAGGGCATGTTCACACACACTTTCACATAGAACTACATCAAGTCTAAGGTGTAGTGTAATGCTCAATTAGTAAGTCCACCATTGTGGCAACTAAGGTCGCTCGACCCCTTCATATGTATTTTTATTTTTTAGGGTTTGATGCATGTATTAGGGTCATGTAGGTCTTCCTCTCATCTAGGATTATTAGTGACATCTCGAAGGAGCACAACAAATATGATGTGACATGACAATGATAGTTTTAGAACATCTGTCAAACCATCAAGATCAGTTTCAGAGATTTTACACAGACCAGGGCACCTAGATTGAGACCGAGTGCCCGCATGTGCCACAATCCCTCTCTAGGTGCTCCGGTCCATCTAGATCCTCCAACTCCATCCTTTTCGCGACTCCTGCACAGTCATGCATGCTTCTGTATTTTCTAGTCACCTCTGCAACACAATCTCGTGAGCATATATTACTCAATTAAGTTTTTTCCTCTTCTCTCTTACATATTAGGGTTAGCATTTCCTTTTACATAACATTTTTTCCTATTTACATACTTCTTAATTACATTTATTTACTTTTTTATAACTATTCATAGCTTAGATTAACTATCCCCATACTACATTAGTTAGTTACTTTTAGTTAATCATTTTGGTGAACCCAACACGATCATTCATGCTTCCAAATTCTTCATTCCTAGGGTTGAGTCATCATGAATATCTCAATCAATGACTACTTTCTTACAAACCCTAATTTATTACATAGAGTAAAAAAATTCTTCTACTACTCATATTCGTTCTGACATGCTTCCTGATTCGGTTTATCAATAATTTGCTAATGTATTTTCTCCACACCTAGTTTTCAAGTCTAACCTTCCTACTAATGTTCACACTTTTGATAATGACCTGCATTTTCATATCATATCTCGCATTCATAATGTAGTTGTTAAGCGCACTCTCATTGATAATGGATATGAGCTTAACTTGTGTCCTATGTCATTCTTTGAAGTTTTAGGTCTTTCTACTCGTGATGTTAGCCCATCTAGTATCTCACTACGTGTTTATGATGGTTTTGTCCATCCATGTCTTGGTCACATTACATTTCCCATTATTGTTGGTCCAAAGACTATCCACATTGTCTTCTTTGTTGTTGACTTCCCAGTCTCCTACAACTATCTCCTTGGTAGGCCATGGCTTCATGCCATGCAAGTGGTTACATCCACTATACATAATTGTATCAAATTCTTACATGAGAACATGGACCATATTGTTTTTAATGACCACGATCCATTCCAGTATTGCAACCGGGTTCCTAATACTATTTTTCCTATTCCACGCACATATGTCACCAATGAGCCCTAACCTATCAAAGAACCACCTCACCTACCACCACTTGACAATATTATTTGTGTGATGAGATGCCATTTCCTTTGTGCCACATACTACTACTACTGCTATGAGTCCTTATCGGGGGCTCATCCAAGTCTATGGATGTCGCTCTATCACATCCACCTTCACATGCACCACCTACCTTAACACATCCACCATTCACTTGCACACTTTTCATGAATGACTCATATTGGGAACATATTCCATTTGATCCTACATGCGATGTCACTATATGTTCCCATGATGGTCTAGCTCATCTTGGTTTCACCTTTGAGGATCTTCATCCTTCTACTCATGACCCTCATCTCTACTATGGATTTATTAATATTACTGCCACTTATGGTTTGCATGTATTTCATCTTATGGTCTACTTATCACATACTCCTCACTCTTCTCTACTCACATTAGGGAAATATTTTCTTACTTATATTAGAGGTACATTAGATCTCATTCATACAAACATTTCATTTCCTATGCTCTTCGGTTGTGTTTTTATTTGTAATAGTTCTTTTCTTGGCTATTCACCAAATCTCACTTGTTGGTATGCACATGATTTCCCACTTCCTCCATTCACCAACGAGGAATGTGCTATGAACATGTACAAATTATGCCTTAATGGCTCATTGCATGATCAACCAGACACTATTTCTTATCAGGTCACCAATGCTTATCCATATGACTTTGACCCAAAGGATGATGATCTTCTCGATGATGTTACATGACCTTTTTTTCACACATACTTGGGGCATAGTAGTTCACACATCTCCTCTTCATCACATTACACATCATAGACATATCCCTCATTCTTGCATTATCATTCTTACATAGTAGTACATCAAATTCTTAGAATTTGTTTATGCATCATTATAGCATCTACTCACATCTCATCTTTGCATTATTCAATTTCATAGCATATGCATATTCATTCTTACTATAGCATCGTCATTACCCGATGATACACTCTTTTGATTTGGTTCACACTTGACAGCTTGAGGGCTTGTTATACATGAACCCCACACACCGCACTATAGGCATTATACATTGTGTTTAATCACAAATTACACGTCATACAACATACATTCTACACATTTAGTCTAATTTTTTTTTACATTTGCGCATTTACACATCATATATTATCCTAGTCTTCATTACATATGAGTCGACATTACATCATCTTACATCCTACATTACTAGCCTATATACATACATTCTACGACACTCCATACATTTCATTTTACACATTCTACACCTTTTGCATTGCATCCTACATATCACATACTTACATATTCCACCCATCACATGGTCAAATTTTATCATTACATACACTACATTATCTTCTATGTGTTGCACTCACTACCCAATGACGCACTTTAGTTCCTCGGTCCATACTCAACTGCCGAGGGTTTACAAATCAAATGGACCTTACATTCATCACACGTTTACTATTCAACCTTTCATCATACAACAATCCTAGGCTAGTGGCATATGCTTTAGGCTTAATCGTCACATATTATATCATTTTGTAGTGGTATACACCTTAGGTTACATCACCACTCCATCTTTTCATTTTGTAGTGATATACGCTTAGGGCTAAATACTCGCTCATCAATTCATAATGATATACACTTAGGCTAAATAATCACTTATACGTTCATCGAGTTGTGATATATGCTTCGGATGTAGGATTCATGCACACGTCATCGATAGTTCGTATCTCATCACTACACCTACACATTCCTCACAACGCGTTAGACACAACACACACTTCGATGATTTCCCGATGATGCACTCTCATTTACGGTTCATTCTTTTTATCACTTGAGGGGAAAAAAATTAACCTCACTGCATACACTTCCATTCACTCGGGGGCATGTGGCTCCTATCACTCCATTTTGCATTCCATTCCATCCATCCACAACATATTGCATATTATGGTTGCTTTTATTCTTGATTACTTTTTCTTGTTCATGGTCATTTTATTACACATGCTAGTTAGCTTACTTGTATGTCATTTATCTATATCATCCACACATACACGTTCACATATTTTTCTAGTTTTGATTGTAGATATAGGTCTCTTACATGCAACATAGATGCTCGCCTATACCCTTCCTACATTGGTTGCTAAGGGCATCCACCTTCGTCTCTTACAGGTTTTATTGTTTCATTTTGTACTTAGCACTTTACATCACTTGGTTATACATGCTTTTGAGATACTAGCTATCTTTCTAACACGGTAATGGGTGCTTCATGTTCAACATTTGTTATGTAGGGATATTTGTTTCCATAGTTTGTTACATTGTCTATTATTATTTGTTCTTATATACGGACCTTTCCCTTTGTTTGGTGTCCACACTTGTTTTTTTTTGCAGCCATGATGGCCTTACGTGTCTTACAACATCGTGAGTTATGTCCCATGTTTGCAACCTCCTTTGTGCGGCTTACTTTGTCTTCTTACGTGTTTACATTAATTCACCATCTTTGTAGATTACACATGTTTTTAATATGCATGCTTGTTTGTTCATACTTGTCTTTGGATAGCCTTATTTTTTGTGCGTGCCTTGGTTTCTACCAAGAAATTTTTAGGGTTACAGCCTACATGCTGTTGGTCCTCTTTCGAGGCCACATTTCTCCTATCAACAATGTTGCATGCATCCCCAAAGAGGGGGCATCATTTGGGGGTTTTTACATACTAACACAAAGATTCTACACCAGTTCAATTTAGTTAGTTATATACAACGAGTGGGTTCAGACTAGTCTACGAACCCCATACACAATAGATTTTATAGGACATGGTGTCCTTAGCATTCTAGAAAGTAGTTACAAGCTTGAAGGTTATAGTGGGTGTGCATCTCTACACTACTTTAGCCAATGGCGTCGATTTCCCAAAACCCAAAGATGGTACATGAGACCTCTTCACACACGGTTCGGGGAAGCAGTTAAAGTTTGGAGGACACAAAGCATTTCCTTCCAATAATTCTTCGGCCTATGGCATGAGAACACCCAAGCAAATCGTAGTACATGATATCCTTCTACACTCTCTTTCTCGACATGGATCAGGTGCACATGTTCCATTTACATTTACATTTTCCATTTACATTTGTGTATTTTACATTTACATGCTTTCATATACATGTGTCTTTTACATTGTGTTTTTACACATACATACATATTTGACTACTTGATCATTTTCTCCTTGCAGGTCCGGTTGTATGAGAAACAAGTAGTCAAATGGGGGAAACAACAAAAACACTTCGCAAAAACACACACTTTACTAACCATGTAGGTACACCACACACTGCATAAGCTACACATGTGTTCTGCCCTAGGTTCACTCTCATCACTTTTTTCTTTACACATTTTTCATCTTTAGTTTCCACGCTCCTTCATATTTTTTCCACGCTTTGTATAGTCCTCCGACATGCCTTCTTCATCACTCTACATCGGCATCAAGTATGCATCTTTTTCTACTTTATATAATTGAGCTTTCCGCTCACCAACATAAAGTGGGGGAAAATGTAGTCACAAAATCATGCACTTTAGACATTATTTATCCTGGTCTCATATTACTATTTATAAGGTTCTTGAGTGAAGAAAGTACTAATTAACCCCCATCTTTTGGCCATCTTATTTTATTTTATTTCATCATTATCGACCTCTTGCACCCATATGCCCAGTCATCTTCTATCATCCCGCATTATTTTAGCCTCAACTAGGGCACCCAGATTAGTATTGGGGGCTCATGGTTGCCCTGTTCCCACCATGGGTTCCCGTTCCTTTTTACACTTTCCCACCTCTTTTTGGGCTCTTTCTATCCGTTTTAGATCTTTATATTTCTTTTGGTCGACCTTTTCGAGGTTAATTACGAAAGTAGATCAAGAGAACCCTATAAATATAAAGTTATGAGACCATAATGAGGGACCTAACATCATTTACTACTATCACTCATCTAGAGTTGCATCCATCTATTGCATTAGAGATCATTTGCATCCACATAGCTCCATCACAAAGCACAAGGCTAGGACATCTACATCACACTTCATAAGGGGAGGGATTCTATTCTATTTCATGCACACATTCTATTATATTTTTTACACATAGTTATGGTTCACTACTTCACAAAGTGTGACCGGCACATGAGCAACCTAGGGCATGTCCACAAAAACTTACATATAGAACTACATCGGTTCTCGAGATGTAGTCCAGTGGCTCGATTAGTAAGTCCACCATTGTGGCAACCGAGGTCAGACAACCCCTTCATATACATTTTTTAGGGTTTGATGATTGGTTTGGAGTATTACAGTCTTCTTCTTATCTTGGATTATGGCAACATCTAAAGGAGCACGATGAAGCTGATGTGATAGATGCGAGGGTTTCGACCATCTACCGGACGGTGAAGATCGGTTTCAGAGATTTTTCATAGACCAGGCACCTAGATTGTAGACTAAAGCACTCACAGTGCCCCGCACTGTCTCTAGGTGTTTCGGTCCAACTAGATCCTCTAGCTCTATCCTTTTCTCGACTCCTCCTTGGTTAATCAATGATCATATATTCCTACTTATAGAAAATCTTGTATTATATAAACATTGAAGTCCATTACCACCGCTTCAAAAAAGCAATTCTAGAAAAATGAAATCGAGTTAATCTTTTGTAGATATGAAGATCATGCACATGTTTTTACAAATAAATTTTATTGGGAAAGAAGTTTCTTACCAAGCCAATTCTGAATTAGGTAAGATTGTTTCATAGGATATGGGCATTGGATGGAACTAGTTATCAAAATTTAGTCTTTTTCCTTTTCTCTTTTGTGTCCTTTGTCTTATTTCTCACCAATTTGAAGCGGTGACCTTAAGGTCCCTTGTACCAATGGATAAACTTTTATTTCAAGACAAAACCTTTAAGACACCCCTTAGTGGCCCTCTTGAAACACTAACCCATGCTTATTAGGGTGTATATGTTCAAAGTAAAGTTGCATAAATAATCTCCCATCGTCTTAGCAGATATGACGTCTGATTAGATTTATTTCAAAGAAGAATAATTCCAACCCAACAAATCAGTAACATCTAATTATCTTAACTCGCACATCCGACAAGAGGGTTTCCCTACGATTAGACATCATCTCAAAGCTATACTTATACAAGGGATTCTCCTAAATAAGTATCTTCGGATCATAATTTAACATCATGGCTTGCATGTCACAAACTGGGCCAAAACCGGATGCCTATAATTATCTATAATTAAGGCCTCATATGCCTTCACAGTCATGTAAGGGCAGACATGCCTGAGTTAGAGCTGATGAGGCTAGTGGATCGAATTCCATATTGAGATTATTAGGATGCCCAAGTTCAATGCTTAGTTGTAATCACAAGAGAAATCACCCCTACCATCTTAACAATAAAATCTTAACGGTCCCACCACCTCTAGTCTTGTTTAACCATGAGTTGTTGGTAATAACCCTTAGTTAGGGTTGAAATTTGGTTATCCATCACCATTATGATCAATAAGAAGAGTTATTCAAATGGAGGGGAGAGGTGTATGGAGTAGGTATTTTTTTAAGAGAGAAACTTTGTATCAAAGCCTAATGAGTCAAGAAACTATGCAAAAGTTTGTTGTATATCAATAAAGAGCTTCTTAGAGAATAATAAATGTGTATTAATGTTTTTTCTTCCATTTTTGATTGAATTTAGTTGAAATTATCAATGCAATCCATTGGAAAATGTTGTAGAAACTTTTTCGCAGGTGTGTGAAGTTGGAAAAGTCGCAAGGAGTGGAAAAATGAGTCTTCAAAGGTCTAAAAGGAAAGGAAATAGTCTTAAAGCGTGTTTATTTTCTCGTAAGTCTTGAATGAATGCAAGTGTATATTAAGTTGTAATAATCTTGTATAGGAATGATAGTGATTTTCAACCAGGTAACATGTCAATAATGTGATATTGAATGAGGAATAAGAGGATTGTACCCTAAAACAGATTTCCTTGTGTTAAGTATGAAGAAAATTTTGTAGTTGGGAGTGGTATGAATGTTGTCATGATTATAAATCTTAAGAACAAATTTGGACAGGTCTAGGAAGAGCTTTTAAAACAAGTTTGATGTTTTGAAACCCTAAATTTCTTATGATATAGACAAAACATACTTCTCGGACTCGTGAGAAACCCTAGGTTAGGGTTTGAAGAAAAATTGCTATAGATTGAGTTTTTATAGATGAAATGTTGTAAAATTTGGAACATATGGTCTTGACATGCCTAAAAAAAAAAGATATTGAAGTTTCAGGTTGATTAGATACCTTATGGTTACATTTTTCTTGATATTCAAAGACCGAGCAAAGACGAGATATAATTACATCAAGCCAATTAAAATCGGGGAATATCATTCATTATCATGCTATAAAATTGGTAGGACTGGTATAAGTTCCACATGGGTACTTGAAATTTTCTTTGTTCATGATAAAAATGAGTTTATGGAAAGTTACCTCCAAAATTATTGAGTAGCAGGGCCACTCTGTAAGGGCAAGAAGAAGGGTAACGATGAATAAAAGCTTTTTTCCCTTACATTTTGTGCATAAAGATAGGTTTGTGACTTGGTAATAGTCTTATTGAATCTTGATACATGGTTTGGATAAATCTTTGATTGTGATTCAAGTCCTAAGTGTCAATGCACGGTCTTAGAACCTAATTAAGTAACCTTGGAGCAGGGTTGAGGAGTAAGGTAAGAGAAAGCTATGTCTTCCATTTTGGTCTTGACAAATGTGGTCTATAACATGGAAAGAAACTTGTGGAAGTTTGGGTATGGTTTTGATATCCCTTTCAAGGATAATAGCTCATAATTTTTAGTTGTTAGGAGTTGGTGGTCAGTCCATTTTAGGACTGTGACAATCCTAGTAAGGGCTTGGCATTTGAAGTATTACAAAATCTTGGTAATAAGGGGAAAGAAAGAATGAGAAAAAAATTAGAGTAATTTTCATTAATGAAGAGCACAAGACTAAAGTTAGAACTCATAGTCAAAGAACAAGGAAACAAAGTTTTGACATTTTTGGGAGCATTTTGCTTGAAAATGTAGATATTTGAATCTTGAAAAATATCTTGGTAACCTAGACTGAGGTTTCTAAAGTATTATTGATCAAGATTCAAGTCATAGGACATATAGTCATGCATATGACGTGAATCATAGTAAACAAATTCAGTCAATCCAAAGGGACAGTCTTGAAGAAAGCTTGGAAAATTGCATAATTGTTTTAAGAATAACTCCATTAGATTTAATAAGGACCTTGTACGAGCTAAGATAAACTTGTGTGCATGTTTTATGACCATTTTAATAGGGCTTAACTAATTGGAATAAGTAAAGTGTATAGAGTATAAGAGAAGAATGTTAGGAGGAGTCTTCGACGACACTTTAAGGAAAGGAATTGCAAGTAACTTGTTAGCTTGAAGGGTGAATGTGAAAATTTAATTGAGTAATTAATAAGAGATGAGAGTTCTTGAGCATAAATATTAAGGGGTAGGGGAAATGAGGAATGCTTTTATAAGATGATAATAAAATATCATGAATATGTTATTGATAATCCTAACCTTGAATCGCCTATAGTAGATCTTCTTAACATCATGAAAGCATATTTTGTAGGGAATATGAAGCAAGTAAAGTCTCAAACTCACAAAGAGGTTTGAAACATCCAAATGAATAAGAAATTTTCCATTTTTGTGAATATTAAGGTATGATAAGCTCATGTCATCTTGAATTCAATTTGAACAATGTCTAGAGAGGTTGCTTCTGTTATAGCTCTACATCATCTACCCACTTTATAACCTCTTCCACTTGCTACTATGAAACTGGTTTTCAAGATAAATAATCACTATTTTATAAAAACATGCATTAGCTCTTATCAACACTTTTGCAAGTAGTTCTATAAATATTTAGATGGTATAATGGATCAAAGGTAAGTATAGTGCATTGAAATTTTCACATTGCTCACAAATGTTATGTTTTATTGTCTGAGAAAGCATTCAAGAGACTTGATCCTAGGAGGCTTTTTCCAAACACCTCTTTGTAAATTAATAACTCTATTAATGATAATTCTATTCAAAAACAAAATGACGATCATGAGCTATGTTTTGTGTTTTCTTTGTTTTCCAACACAATGTGTTTTTCAACATGTGCAAAAAGAATGTGTTTTCCAACGCACTATACTTAACTTTGATCCATTAATCCATATAAATATTTATAGAAGTACTTGCAAAAGTGTTGATAAGAGCTATTGCATGTTTTTATAAAATAGTGGTTATTTATCTTGAAAACCAAACACAATGTGTTTTTCAATGTGTGGAAAAACATTGTGTTTTCCGCATGTAAAAACACGGTTTGTTTTCAACATATTGAAAAACATAGCGTGTTTTTCAATGTGTTGTGAAACACACATTTAAACAAGACTAGTTGCCACAGCCGAAATAACACCCTATTCAAAATGTTTTCATACCCATTTGGAATAATAAATTATGTATGAGGACTGGTTTGTTGATACCATATATCTATCGGATCTAAAAGTTTAAGAGAATAGAAAACATGTGAACAATTTGCCAAAATGATTTTGTAAATCGTGGTCATAAAACAAAGATATATATATATATATATATGTATATATATATATATATATATATATATAGTTTGTTAATTGTTTGATCGTATCATGTTATATTCATGTAAATGGTTCTCGAAGATCCTTGGGTTTCAATGTCAGTGATGAAATTGAAACCCACAAGTCTCTTATTATTTTAGGAGTATAGATGTGGTTGATATAGAAAACATGTGAACAATTTGCCAAAATGATTCTCAGTAAATCGTGGTCATAAAACAGAGCTTGTAGATATATATATATATATATATATATATATATATATATATGTTGTTGTATATATTTCCCGCGATGCCAGAGAGAACGGACAGTGCGAAAGGAAGCGGTCGGGGAGCGCGAAAAACCCGGCACAGTGGCAAATCATGGGAGTCGAGAGGACACGGGGGAAGAGCATGGCGCGGGACATGTCAGTAGGCCACAAAAAACCCGACGCGAATGCAATCGGGAAAATGAATCGGAGGAGCAGGGTGCAGAAGCATGTCGGGTGGCTTTCAAAACCCGACAACAAAAGACATGCCGCGAGGGTTGGAAAACCCGACGAAACAGCAAACGCGGGTTTAAGCGTCGGGAAAACAGGTCGGACAAACAACAAAGGAGAACATGTCGGGGTTTCTTCCAAACCCGACAAAGGAGAAATGTGTCGGGGGGTCTCCAAAACCCGACGCACCTAGCAAATCGGGTTTTCGGGTCGGAAACGCATGACGAAAGAGCATGTCGGGAGCCCACCAAAACCCGACACCAAAGGACATGCCGGAGGGGTTAAAAATCCGATGCACAATGCAATTTGGGTTTTCAAGGAAAACACGCCGAGTAAGCATGGCAGAGAAACAATAAAGAAAATATGTTTTCAGGTTGCCAAAACCCGACGCACAAAGGAAATCGGGTTTCATACGGGAAAACAGATCGGAAACACACGGATCGTGAGGCATGTCGAGAGCACCCTCTCATACCCGATGCAAATGCACAAGGGAGTTCCGAACCCGACAGGCGTTGGGGATCTCACCTACCACCATGGTTGTTGAAGAATTAAGTGCAGTCTTGGAGGTGGTTGGGGCAGTTCGAATTCCTCTCTTCTCCCTCTCTTTTCTCCATATAAAATGTAAGGAAGGGGCTGTTTTTAAAAGGTTGGACATTTCTACTTTGCACCCTCCCTTCTCTCCTGTTCACAAGAAGATTTGTGGAGTTCCAAAACCTCCCATATGGACTGTAACGCTGTTTTTTGCCTCTTGGCCATTGCAATATATTGAATCGATCCTTGAGCAATATATGTGTGTCTGTGGTTGCTTCTAAACCCTCTTACATATTTATTACTGTCATTTTTGATCTTTTATTGCATTTTGGCTATCTGTGCATAGTGTGGCATTACATCTATGTGGTCTGTGTTTAATCTTGCAAAACGGGTGTTCTTCATTCCTCGGTGCATCACCTCCTTAGCTTAGGTTTATTTTTATGCATTTCTCTCTCCCTGTCTCCTTGGTAGTTAGATTAGGTTTTTGGGGTAAACCTCTGCGTTTTATTGGTGCATCTCGAACAGAGGAATAGGAGCCGGCCTTCATCCGGAGAGCTTTTCCGATTTCGCAAGGTCCCACACTTGGGAAAAGCTCCATGTTGTGCAATCGCACTGGGAGTCTCAAACGATCGCGTTGCGGAGTCCCAGGGGTGCTGTGATTCGTCACCAACAGTTTTGGCACGCCCGGTGGGACCAAGAGGTCATTCCAGCAAAATTTGAAGGAGTTTTCATGAAATTTGCACTAAAAATTTGCAAGTTTTTACAAATTTCAGATTTTGCACCTCCTAGCCTGAACTCCGAAATCAATTTTCAAGGGTTTAACTTGCTCAAAACGAGTCAAAATTTCACCAGTTGGTAGATCCGACTGTAATCTTCAAAAGGGTATTTTTAGTTTTTTGATATTTTGATTTCCAAAATTTCGGGTTTTTAGTGATTTCGGGATTTCGGGATCCGAAAACATCAAAATAGCCTTTCGGGTTTTGAGGGATGTCGGACATGTTCCAAGTTCCGACACATAGCAATTCGGGTTTTGTGAGTTGCATCGCGTGACCTGTGTTCCGACTGTGCTTTTCGGGAATCTGCAGCTGCACAGCAGGGTCTAAATTCCGAATTGAAGTCTGTCTCCTCTGGGTCCTTCAAGGTTTTAAACTCCATTTTTAATATTGTCAAGTTTGGTGTGTAACTTGGCAAAATCCAGCCTTTTAGAGGCTTGTTCTCCAACACATCTGGCGACTCCGAAGGGATTGAATTCAGCGGTGTAGCAGCACAAGTTGCCCAGGCACATGAGAAGGATTCGGACAAGGTCTTATACTCGAGAAGAAGGGTTATTCGTCCATCTACAACTTTCACCAGGTTGGGGAAGGAGAGGAAGAAGATCACAAAGATCGCCATCTCCACCTAACAGAACTTTATCTACACCTCCACCTGGTAGGCCTTTTCTTGCATCAACCAGGGTTCTTAGGCCAATCATAATGGCGCATCTACCACCGAATCCCTTTGTAAATTTCACGGGCAGTAGTCCACTTGCCCTAAATGCTCAGAATCAAATTCCAGTTGCAGCACTAAAGAATATCCCCTACTTCACGGGTGAGAATCATACTACTCCTATTGATCACATCCAGGATATTGCTAATGTATGTGCAATCCACGAAATAAATCAAATGGATGTTGCAGTCAAGCTGTTAGCTTCATCTTTCAAAGGCAAGGCCTTACAATGGTTTAGGAGCCTAACAGCAGGGTCTATTACAAATTGGAACCAACTTTGTTCAGCTCTTTGCAGCCAGTTTGGGGAAAGGGCAGATAATTTGTCTTTGTTGGAACAGCTGACAACAATTAAAAGGGCTCCTAACGAGCAAATGGCAGATTTTAACTTCAGGTTCCAACGGACATGGGACAGAATTCCAATAGCTGTTAGACCAACAGCCGAAGGAGCATTCCTTTATTTTTTAAAGGCCATAAATTCAGACATAGCCATGATGATCCAATCAATGGGAGGGACAACGCTGCCAGGAGCCTATGACACAGCGATCAGAGCAGAGAACTGTTTGATCCAAGCTGGCAAGCTTGCACCAAGGCCGCCAATGCCTCTCTATCCAGATATGGGAAATCCTACAACCACCAAGCACCGCAGTCAATCCCATTCCAACTCCTAGAAATCAAAGCAATAATGAGGCATCCACTTCTTCAAATACTTCAAAGGAATTGCAAGAGGTCATGAAACAATTGCAGAACCTGGAAATGAGCTGTGACTATCAAAAGACAGCAAGCTCAAAGTGCTAGGCCGTATCAGCCTCAAGCACAGTACCAGGCTAGGCCCCCGTACCAACAAAATAGACCACCACCACCTCAGGCTGCAAACCAAAGCCAAGGACAACCTCAGGCTGCCAGGCCATTTCGACCGTATGATCCAAATGCAACGACATCCTCAAGAGCCTTGGTTCCAACACAAAATAACATGGCACAGGAGTACAACTGGTGTTACCCTTGCAATCTACCTCACGATCAGTCAGCATGTTTCAATGGTGCACTGAATCAGGCCTTGATGGTGCAAACCATTGGTGTGCCTCAAGAACCAAGCCAAGAAGGGAATCAGCAGCAAGAAACACAACAAGAGAGACCTCCAACAGAAACCACATTGGCAAATTGGCAAACGGAAGACTTCTGTGGAGTTAACCAACAACCTTTTCAAGGCGTGGCTACCAAAACACGGTCATTGAAGAGAATCATGGAAGAGGGACAACCGTGTAATCCAGTTGTTTCTCAGACCACTCCTACACAACAAGGTGTCGGTAGACCAAACACACTCCAAATGTGCAAAATCAGCCCAAGGTACCTGTTGTAGCAACACATGCACCTGTTCAAGCTTCAGAAAAGGTTGCACCAAGTAAGGGACAGCAAAGGGATAGTTCATCCCCTTTCAACATCATCGATCAAATGAAGAAGACACACGTGAACATTTCCATGTGGGAATCATCGCGATCCTGTGGCAACGAGATTTATTGCAAGTCGCAATGGCTAATTGGTCCGCCTCAAATGTATCAAATCAGTGGACATGAGAAAGTTCTCACTAATGCAAAGTGCAACAGATGGGTGCCAAACAAAAAAAATTTGAAGCCTCCACCGTTCTATGTGTCATTGGTCATTGGAAACCACTGGTACACAATCGCATGATAGATTCGGGGGCAAGTAGTTCAAGTTGATGCCAAGCAAATAGCGGATCAACCGGGCTCAAGTATGAGCCAAGGTCAAGGGAGTAGTGCAACTAGATGGAACAGCAGTAGGAACTGTTGGAGTCATCAGGGGGTTAAGCCTAACACTACATTCCTGTCCTAATGTTACAGTTCTGCAAGATGTGTCTGTGATTGACCTCCCGCCACTCTTTGCGTTGTGCCTATCAAGAGACTTCACTGCAAAAATCGGTGGATATTTATCTGCAGATTGGTCACACATGATTTTTAGGACAAGGTATGGGGCCAAAGCAACAATCAGGTCAGAACCAATTGCCAACTTCCATATTGAGCCTCATATACCAAGTCCTATTAATGCAAATTGCTCAGTTTTTTATCAGGACGAGTATTCAAATGATCTAGAAACAGATACTAAGGTCGAGGGAATTCCTGATTTAACTTTGGATGAATGGGCGAACAAGAGTCATGAATTTGACCCATACAAGGAAATTGAAGAATCTGAATTGGGCGTGTATTGTGTACACGAAGAAAATTCACCCATTCCCAACATCATTCAGCCCGAACAAAAGGATGAAAATGAAGTTTGGCAACTATTCTTCGATGGTTCGAGAAGCAGACAAGGTGCTGGAGGTGGTGTAATGTTGATTTCACCACAAGACATCAAATATTATTCAGCTTTTCGTTTCCAGTTTTCTTGTTCAAACAACACGGCTGAATACGAGGCATTAATTCATGGACTTCATTGGGGCAGGAAAAGGGGCATAAAGAACTTGCAGGTGTTTGGAGATAGCGAGCTAATCGTCAACCAAGTTAGAGGACAACATGCTACAAAGAATGACCTGTTGAGGAGCTATAAGAATAGGGTATGGGACCTCATCGAGGACTTCGAAGCTTTCAACATCACGTCCATACCCAGGAAGAAAAATGAAGTTGCAGATAGGCTCGCAGCAGTTGGTGCAACGTTTGATGTGGTTGAAAACATCGAAGGGAAAACGCAACCACATATTCACGTGATTGTGAGGCCAGCTAGCCCAGATAATAACACAAGTCGGGCAGTGTTTGAGAATGATCACAGATCGTCAATTTCTTACAAGAAGAGGCTGAATTCTCACCTAGGAATCGTGATGACTAGAGCAGCAAAGATGATGGAGATCAAGTAGTGCAACTGCGAACAAACAAGCTTCCTAAGGGTTTAGTAACATTGGAGTCTATATTCAACCCTAACCCACCGCCAGTAAGGAAAAGGCTAACATACAAAGTCAAGAGAGAAGATTCAGGCCAGCCAATCTCGATTGGGAAGGCAAAACACTTCAAATTGGTAAAGTGGCCACTAAGTGAGAGAAATCAGATTTCATACAAGCCTTTGCCAAGAATTTCCAGATGTCTTCGCTGAGCTATGAAGACTTGAGAGGATTCGATCCGAAGTCGGCACAACATACCATAGAATGGATCCAGATGCTAAGCCCATCAGTGCGTAAGCAAAGACCACAACCCTCACATTGAGCCTCTGATGAAGAAAGAACTAAACAAGCTAATAGAGGCAAGCATTATATTCCCGATCAAGCACTCAAGCTGGGTTGCAAACTTGGTCCGGTCAGGAAGAAGAGCGGAGAAATCAGGTTGTGTGTAGACTTCCGAGACCTCAATAGGGCCTCTCTCAAAGACCATTACCCACTTCCTTCAATGGAACAAATATTGCAAGTAGTATCCGGTTCAGAGAGATTCTCTCTCCTAGATGGCTACTCAGGTTATAATCAGGTGACGGTGAAAGAAGATGACCAATTCAAGACGGCTTTCACCACCAAATGGGGAACCTATGCCTACAAGAAAATGCCATTTGGGCTATCAAATGCTGGAGCCACTTTCCAAAGGGCAATGGATATGGCATTTAGGGGGTTGATCAATAAAATAGTTCTGATATATCTTGACGACATCACTGTATTCTCAAAAAATGCAGTGGATCACCTCTGCCATTTGAGGCAAGTATTCCAGAGGTGTAGAAGATTTGGGGTATCTTTGAATCCCAAAAAATGCATATTTTTGGCTCACGAGGGAAAACTTCTAGGCCATATTGTTTCAAAGGAAGGGTTGACGATTGACCCAGAAAGAGTTGAAGCAATTCGAGCATTGCCATTGCCAAGTCACAAGAAGGCTCTTCAAAGCTTCTTAGGAAGGATCAATTTTGTCCGCAGGTTTGTTCCAAACTTTGCAGCTCTCGTGAAACCAATAACGCTGATGTTAAAAAAGAGCATGGCATTTAGGTGGACATCTGAAGGCAAGGCAAGTTTTGAGGCAATAAAAGAGGCTATATCTCAAGCTCCGACTCTCGTCAATCCAGACTTCTCCAAGGACTTCGTGCTATATGCCTTTGGTGGCGGAGACACAATTTCTGCAATCTTGGTACAACAAAACAAAGAGGGATTAGAGCAACCAGTTGCTTTCTTCAGTCAAGGCTTGGAGGAATTCGAAACTAGGTACTCTTTCATTGAAAAGCATGTACTTGCAGTGATCAGGAGTTTAAAGAAATTCAAGCACCTAGTCTCGAACAACAAGATCCAACTGTTGGTCTCTCATGCGGGAGTTAAGGACTTCCTTCTGAACAGAGATCTGAATGAGAAGCGTGCAGGGTGGATAACTCGTGTCATGGAATATGACATCGAGATCAAGGTCACCAAACTAGTACGTGGAAAAGGACTATGCGAACAACTAGCCTTGAGTCAACAAGTGAAAGTGTGATGAAAAGGAGACTGCCTCGTACTACAGATAGTCAGAACAGAAAATGATGATGTGCCCACTCCTTGTTGGACTCAAGGTATGATACACTTCCTACAGACAGGACTATGCCCTCCAGGAATGAGCAAAGCAAAAAGGAGATACTTCAGATTACAAGCTATTCCATATGTGCTTGTTGATGGTGTTCTGTTCAAGAAGGACATCAATGGAGTTTTATTGAGGTGCATTGGGACAGTCAAATTGAGAGGGTGTTACAAGATTTTCACGATGGAGATTCTCTGGAGGACATTTTGCCCCACGAGTAATAAACTCTCAAGATAATGAAGGCAGTGGTATTATTGGCCCACAAAGTTGTTCAAAGGATCGTTATACATGGATAAGAAAGTGTAAGAGATGTGCACTCTTCACAGCAAAGCAAAGAAAGGCTAGCAGCTTCCATCGCACCCGATTTTGGTTGACCAACCATTTATGCAATGGGGATTGGACTTCATTGGGGTCATAAATCCAAACTCAAGCCAAGGCCACAAGTGGATTCTCACGGCAACAGACTATTTCACCAAGTGGACCGAAGCAGTAGCGCTCAAAGAAGCAAATGAGTCTAACATACTAGACTTTTATGAAGGGATAGTAACCAGGTTCGGTGTGCCAGCCACTATCATATCAGACAACGCATTGGCATTCGTAGGTTCCAAGATCACAGAATGGGCTGTCAAAAATGGAATCTACTTGAGCACCTCTTCCAATTATTACCCACAGGGTAATGGGCAGGCAGAGTCCACGAACAAAAACTTGCTAAGAATCATCAGGAGGACTCTAGATGAAAATCAAAGAACATGGCATACCAAGCTAAAATCAGCATTATGGGCTGACAGAATAACACCAAAGAGGTCTACAGGGAATTCTCCCTACAAGCTGGTCTATGGGAAAGAGGCAGTATTGCCCATATCATTAGAACTGCCTGCATTGGAGTTCATGAGGCAGTTGGAGTTAGCTGAGTTCGAACCAATGGAGGTCAGGTATGCAGAGTTGATGGAATCGGAAGAAATAAGAGAACATGCAGTTCAGACAATTGAGAAAGATCAGGCCTTGGTGAAAAGATGGTTTGATAAGAAAGCAAGAGCAAGGACCTTCCAGAAGGGGATCTAGTTCGAAATGGGATGCAGATCGGGCAAACCGGAAGGCATTCCAAGTTTGATGCCATTCGAGTGGCCCCTACATGGTCACGGATGTAAGAATAGCAATGCCTTCCAATTGTCTACTGGATGGAGAAGAACTCCCGATTCCGGTTAACGGAATCTATCTTAAACATCTACATCGAAAAGAAAAGGTTTACCCTTGTAAATATTAGCCTAGTTTCAAATTCCCTAAGTGCGTATGCACATTGTCTTGTTGTAGTTAGGTTTCAGTTTCCCTAAGTGCTTTGGCACAGGTTTCGTTGCTCCTGGGTTGGTTTTCTACAGTGCAGCGTGTTCTCGGAGAGGGAGTTCAAATATCAGTTTAGTTCGGGTTATTGCTTATGACTCCATGCCCAATGGATTGCTGAAAGGCCACTGATCTTCTACCTAGCAGGCAGGTAATCCCGTTGAGTCGCCAAATTGTTGTATATATTTCCCCCCGCCGCGACAATGCCAGAGAAGGGCAAGTGCGAAAAGGAGCGGGGCGGGAGGGCAAAGAAAAACCCGACAGGTGGCAAATCGCGGGAGTCGAGAGGACAGGGAAGACATGGCACGGACATGTTAGGTCGCAAAACCCGACGTTTTGCTGATCGGGAAAATGAATCCGAGGAGCAGGCGAAAGCATGTCGGGTGGCTTTCAAAACCCGACAACAAAAGAAATGCCGCGAAAGTTGGAAAACCCGATCAAACAAAGCAAACGCAGTTTAAGCGTCGGTTAAAAAAAGGTGGACAAACAAAGCAAAGGAAAACATGTCGGGGTTTCTTCCAAACCCGACAAAGGAGAAATGTGTCGGGAGGTCTCCAAAACCCGACGCACCTAGCAAATCGGGTTTTCGGGTCGGAAACGCATGGACGAAGGAGCATGTCAGGAGCCCACCAAAACCCGACACCAAAGGACATGCCGGAGGGGTTAAAAAATCCGACGCACAATGCAATTCGGGTTTCGGGGGCGGGAAAACACGCCGAGGAAGCATGGCAGAGAAACAACAAAGAAAATATGTTTTCGGGTCGCCAAAACCCGACGCACAAAGGAAATCGGGTTTCATAGTCGGGAAAACAGGTCGGAAACACACGGATCAGAGGCATGTCGAGCAGTCCTCTATACCCGATGCAAATGCACAAGGGAGTTCCGAACCCGACAGGCGTTGGGGATCTCACCTACCACCATGGTTGTTGAAGAATTAAGTGCAGTCTTGGAGGTGGTTGGGGCAGTTCGAATTCCTCTCTTCTCCCTCTCTTTTCTCCATATAAAATGTAAGGAAGGGGCTGTTTTTAAAAGGTTGGACATTTCTACTTTGCACCCTCCCTTCTCTCCTGTTCACAAGAAGATTTCAGGAGTTCCAAAACCTCCCATATGGACCGTAACGATGTTTTTGCCTCTCGCCACTGTAATATATCAATCGATCTCGAGCAATATATATGTGTGTCTCGTGATCGCTTCTAAACCCTCTTACATATTTATTACATGTCATTTTTGATCTTTTGATTGCATTTTGGCTATCTCGTGCATAGTGTGGCATTACATCTATGTGGTCTCGTGTTTAATCTTGCAAAACGGGTGTTCTTCATTCCCTGCATCACCTCCTTAGCTTAGGTTTATTTTTATGCATTTCTCTCTCCCCGTCTCCTGGTAGTTAGATTAGGTTTTTGGGGTAAACCTCGCGCTTTTATTGGTGCATCTCGAACAGAGGAATAGGAGCCGGCCTTCATCCAGGAGAGTTTTTCCGATTTCAAGGTCCTGGGAAAAGCTCCATGTTGTGCAATCGCACTGGGAGTCTCGATTATCGCGTTGCGGAGGTGCTTTGAATATTTCATTATCGGGAACCTCGTATATGAGATGCGTGCAAAGATTGTGCCTAAATGTTATGTTTTGTAATGGGTGATAACACAAAAACAACTATGAATCTCATGTCTAGGGACGACATATTATAAATATATATTGGGGAGATCAATACTGCTACTATCCTCTAACTACAATGAGAAGAAATGTTTATGGAGTGGAAACAACTATAATATCAAATCACATAGTATCGTTGAAAATGGCATTAAGTAGGGATTTGCTCATTATCGATAACACATGGAGTGTAATAAATGAATGAAACAACAAAAAATTCATTCTTATATGTTTAAATCACATCCATATGAGACAAGGTAAATAAAACAAAAACAAGGTTGTTGCTATGAAACACACTGTGGTGCTCGTGGGCGTCTCCTTCCAACGTCCCTTGCCTCCCCTACGTTTGTGTCCCGCTTCGCAACCCGACTTGAGTAGCCCCCGTCGATAATGGAGGTCGCCCAAAAACGTTTTCCACTGAATGAATAATGGAGGTCACCAACGATCTGTTTTATGTTGTATATGTCGCCTATTGGCTGCTTGGGAGCACCTCAAATCCTAATTTTTGAGTGGGCCATGATTATTAGGGGGGGCATGATTAACTTAAACACACCAAAAACCATGATATCAATTCAAACCGCGTTTGTAGTTCTAGGCTCATGCGTTCCTGGCACTCCTTTTGATGATGATGCCAAGTCGATTATCACCACATTTTTCAGTCCTCTCTACGTCAATGTAATCCGATGCATAGGCTCATGGTATGTTTGTTATGGTGCATTCTATGGCTTTCTATTAACATGATGTTTGGTGACATCACGAGTTAAATTTGACGCCCGTTTAGACGTTTTTCATGATTTTAGCCCTGAAATACTTTCATAGTTTTGTGGCTACTCTTCGCGGACCGTAGGAATTTAATAGAATCAACTTCGGGCCCCGCATCAATCGAGAAATATAATTTTATTGAGAATAACTTACTAGTATTATTTTTCAGTAGAAAACATAAAAAGAAAATATTTTCTTTTATGACACCTCTGAAAAATAAAGCGCAATGACTCTTAAATTCTGCAACATGCAAGTTTCAAGTCTTCCATCGCACCTCGCGAATCGCAGTCAAAAACCAATCTTTGTAAAGTAAGTGGTAATTTAATACAATCGACTTCGGGCCCAGCGTTAAGAGATAAATTATGATGGTGTCATCTCAATTTGAGTAGCCTAGGTATTCCAAATTCCAATGCTGGAAAACTTAATTCAGATGACCGCAGTACTTATAAGTTAATCAATGATTAGGCTACAGCCATTTGAGTGGGACTCTGGGAGGCCGTGAACTGTCACAAAATTGGAATGCTACAGCCTAGTACCTATACCTGATACAGCACAACTAATAAATATATTTCATTCTTGCGCAGGCGTGAACATTGTATTTTGTAGCTGTAAATGTAGCCGTAGGTACGTACTGAAGTAATCTAATGAGAGCTCAACTTTGATGAACGTACTATATATAGTTCATTAAAAACTGCGCGGAACGGGATGTTGTGGACTTAAGTTATTCTGTCAAATACTTTATTAAAAACTGCGCGAATATTGTAAGGAAGATATTATGAATGTAATTCATGATTCGACGGAGTTCCTTTTTCTACATGTGTGGGATTCTCGGAGTATATTCAGGACGGGATGTTGTTGGACTCCGTTTTCTCTCTGCTTCATCATCTTTTTAAAACGAGAATAGTCTCAAATTTCGATAGGTAGTTTCAATCACTTCGGAGTTGGTTCCTTTTGCTTTGTTTAATCAATTTTAAAATTTTCACCCACCATATTAATCAATAATTTCTTTAAAAAATTTATGGATATTTTATCCATTTGTGGTAAATGAAATCAATCTAGATATTACAATTTATGGATAAATTGTCAAGAATAAAAGTGAGCAACTCAATCCATTAAAGCCCTGACTGCAAAAGTAGGAGCATCTCTTAGCATAATAATTTTTTTGGTATAATATTAGATAAAACTTTAACAAAATTAAAGATTGACACTTTTTAATATTGACTTTGGAGTTAATGCGCAACACTTAGGTCTGTACTTTTTAATTGGATCATACCATCCTTTCTCTAGATTATGTGCTTAAACAATTGTCTCAATCTTGGTTTGAAAGCACATAAATAATTATTGTGATATATACTAGCAAAATTTGTTTAATAATTGTATACAGATTTGAGATATGTGGCGTTCTCAATTTCATATTTTTTGAGCGTGATGAGGGTTTAACACTATAACTTGCAATTATTTCGGTTATGATCGTGATTTCATGGATGAAACTTTGTAGTCAGAAATCAAGCTTCTTAGGTACGTAATTACTCAATAAAATTGACTCTCAACTCCGTGTCAATTGAATAACCTCACACATGGAGTAGAAATGCATGCTCGTGGGTGACTTGCATGTGTCTGTACATGTTATTCAACATCAAGAACTGTTGCTGAGGTGCACTCATGAGGACCCAATGCCCTGCATTGTTTTATGACAACTTTGTCACATCTTTGAAATGTTTACCAATCTAAATATGCCACATTTGTGATTCACTATTTTATTGACTATTTTAATATCTCAAAAAATATAATATATGGAATTCTCGATTCACGATTTATTCATTGTTATATGTGCGCAGGTGACGATGGAATGCTCTATGACATCGCCAAAAAGGTGCGCATTTCTAGATGGCTAGTTTTAAGTTCTACCTAGGGAAGCTATGATAATGTAAATGTAGCACAAGCTCAATTTTGTCATAAGTATTCATATTCCCTAAATATCTTCGAAACTCAAGAAAAACCAAGTTGATATAATCAATTATTAATTAACAGAGTGTAAGTGAGGCAATAAAATGAAGCACATACAACTTGTTGTCAAAGAAGACGTAAGCTAATAATACAATTAATGTTGCAAGTGTTTCATTAAAGATTAAAATCTATATAAGAAATGTGCATGTATCTAAGAAAAAAATGCACTTGAGCAATATGTAACTACTTAATAGATATCATGATTTTGCATGCATGAAGATTGTGGGGAAAATATGATGTTGTAAATGTAATGAGAACATAAATTTGAGTTCTTACGATTTCCCAAATATATTTAAAATACCCACATATGTAATATCTACTTATAAAAATAAATATCTTCGACGTCCTTTACACACCTAAATACTAAACGCAATAAGTGTTAAATGTCATAACATGCATGAATTCGTTGAACATCAAAAGTAGATCTCAAAACTTTATTTTTAATTTCATGTGGAATTAGATAAAATGTAGTTTTGATTGCTTGGTGGCGTGGACAAAGTGGGTATTAGGAAGTAGGTAGGAAAAATCTATGATGGGGATCCAACTACAAGAGGTGAAATGCCTTCAAAACTCGCACATAATTTACCAATACTCAAGAAACTTCAAAATAGCTTCCTTTGATTCCTAAATCCACTCTAATATTTTACAACATGAAAATGATCGCCTTTTATTTCCCACTATCTCTAAGAAAACCCATAAAACACAAAAAACCCCTAAAACACAATTTAAAAATAAAAAATTTAAAAAGCAAAACACCTCAGATGCACCCCAAAATTTGTGTTCCAAATATCCCTTCATAAATGAAGGCCCATGCCAAATCTTGGCTTATCCCAAAAAGTGGAGAAAAATATATTAAAACCATAAATTCTAGACAATCCCAAAAAGGTCATAAGCCAATTTTAGACCACTAAATGAAGGAATTTGGCCCCAAAAATATTCCCAAATAGTACCCGCTCTTCATAAGAATGGTGTTCAAGGGATAGTACTAATCCATATCTAGCTCCCTGGAAAATTTCAAGATGATCCAATAGTTGGATCAAAAGTTATGGTCTCCGGAAGTTATACTCCCGCATCAGTTTAATTTGAATTTCCCACTTGTTGCGTATATTTTTAAATAGGACAAAATGATCAACAAGCCCCCAATTGCACATATAACAAACTACTTTCTTCAAAACTTGCCTACCTTTTACATGGTAACTATGCCAATAGGCATTCCTCTACTTCAGTGTGAAGGGTTTTATAATGCATACACTCAGGAATAAATAAAGGGCCTTCGCTTTTTCCATACATCAATACATTGATCCAACAAATATCGGTTGTCTCTGTTTGTAATTATAGATACAATGAAATAATCTTAGCAAAGTGAGTTAGTAGGGAAAATAAGGTAAACAATCCAATTTATCCTCCTTGTTTTTTTCTAGTGTATCGACATGTGTTTCCCAAATCCCCTACAACAAATGGTTAAATCGAGGGTGCTTAGACGATGGAATTTGTCGATAATATACAATTGCATTAGTGTCATTCACTTTCCCACTAATCCTATAAATTTAATGCTTCTTCCTCGCCAAATCATGTTATATTTAATGCCAAATCATGCTTTATTAAGTGGATCTAATGACAAGTTGGTGGTAAAGGCCTTAAATGGTTAGGCTACTCCATTGGTTTCCCTCTCGTGCTAGTAACTCGGATGACATCTTGTAAAGACCAAAAATAATTATTTACATTTGTACCTTTCGCTTTTGGAGCCTAGGTTTCATTTAGTGTATACGGAGAGTGTGGTTTCCTATAACATTTTCAACAAGGTGGAATGTAGTTGGTGGTGTTTGGTATCACTCTAGTTTTAGATATGTTGCATGTAATATTATACAGTCCATATTTTATGTTATACGTAAGATAAGAAAGAATATTTTTGAATTAGTGAATAATTTCATCTAGTGTTTGGTTTAATGTTTCCCACGTGTTATGGATATGATATGATACTAGTGTTTTTTTCCTTTTTTGGTGTTTACATAATACATTCTCAACACTCTCTACATTATAAATTTATAGGTTGATCTTGTCCTTCAAGCCACTAGTTGTTTGTGTCTAGTTTTCTTTACAGCCCCATATTATTTTGGTGGATCATCAAGATGTGAGTAAAAGGAATATTAGTTATAGTGTGTACAAGATGCGAGACCTGATTTGAAGCTAGTTGATGTTGCTCCCTACAAGCTCTCCATTGTCATGATATCTTAGTCTCCGATTATAATCAATTCAAGTTCTCATTTGTAAGTGGAAAGTTTCCACATTAGAGGATGTTGGTCATTCCAAATTTCAGCCTTTATATATATGAGCATCAATATTTTGGGCTTGCTTTAATTTTTCTTGTCAATTTTTAATCTATTTTGCTTGTTTAATTTATATTTGAGAGTATCTTAGGTATCACACATATGTGTTGGCCTTCCATTTAGAGATGGGTGAGACTTGTAGATGAGTAAAAAATACATTTGTGGTCTTGTGTTATTTTTATTTTAGAGAAGAAAATGATTGCACTCAACTTGAAAAACATAACTAAATTAATGGTCTTTTGTTGTATATACCATTGTTATTTTCAAATGGGAAAACTATTTTACTTGTCGTTTGTTGTATATCCCATTACTACATCTAAATGGATGAGGTATGGTTTGAATCATAGTTCTAATTCTTATGTGCATATAAATATTTAATGAAGGATTTTGGAGTGGACATAGAGATCTAAGTTTTAGATGTGGTGTTTTGGATGGTGCTTTCATTGTATGGAGCTATACTTTCTTTCTAATGCTTGAAGGATTTAAAATTTCATGGGTATCAAATAACAATCCATTTGAAATCTGATCACTTGGCACGAAAGGAACCCCTTAATTAGTTTTTCATATGACATTTGTTTTGAACGTTTATGGTGGTGATCGAGTAATAACATGGATTGATTGAAAGGAGACTTGAGCATTTATTCTTTCAGTTTGATGTTTTTAGCGACGTAGGGTAGGTATTAGGTTTGAACTTGTTTCTTTTAATAGAGCAAGTGGGTGCACAAATATAGTGAAGGTTAGGGTTAAAGTATAGTTGAGATGGGAGAAAAGATAATATTGAGTGTTTATTGACAAGTTTTTTTGAAAGGGCGCGACAAATATGGTGAGGGAAAAATAGGGATGTTTTGTAGGGGTCTATTTTTTCTAACCTTTGGGGGAGGAAAATAAAACCCATACACCAAAATATTATAATAATGAAACCATAACCCTAAAATATGTCTCAAGAACAATGAAATACTAAAATATATATATATATATATATATATATAACTTCTTGGTATATTATTCAACGGACATCAATCATAATTAAAGATTGGAACTTTTTAATGTTGAGTGTGGAGTTAATTTGTGACAATCGGGTTTTGCACTTTTTATCTAGATCATACCATATTTTCTTTGGTTTATGCACTTGAAAAATATTGCCTACTTAGTTTGGAAGCACAATTTTGTTTTGCGTAAATATGCTTTAATTTTTTTAGAATCTAACAAAAAAATTGAGATATGTGGCATTCTCAATTTTATCATTTTTGAACAAGAAAATGTTTTCTAGAGTGTAAAGGCTACATATTAAGGAAAAGTGAAGTTCTATCATTTTCATTTTTATTTTCTAGTAGTGGAAATATTAATGGGAATGAAAATTGCAAACATTTTAACTCACAAGACATGCTCAATCGACAATGCTTAAGGAAAGAAGCGTGTTAATTGCAAAAATACCAGAAAGTAATTTTTTTATCCTATTTGCTTTTATGACATGGGTTTGAGAAATAAATGTAATTAATATTAGATATGCGTCCATAAAAGGCCAAGAATGGCCTATGAGACATAAAAGGTAGTACAAGGACCAATACATAAAGGGAGTACCAAAAGCATCTCCAAAAAATAGAAAAAACAAATAATAAATCATCTACCGAGAAGGTTGAAAATTGGTAATTAGTAGAATGTACATTGTCATGACGAGATCCGAACAAACTTTTCAATGTATGAGATATCCTAAGATTCATGATATCATTTATTTGGAAGTAAGAACTAATATGCATGTAATTATTTGTATTTGAGGACTTCAATTTGACTGTTCTTCGTCGCAGTTGAAGTATCTCCTAAATAAACAAAGCTAAACATTTCAGGTCTTCGTATCGAATGAGGCTCCTTAAAGATCCATTGGAATATCTAAAAATACAATGGTATCTTCCACAAATTTCATAGTAGATGGGACACTTGAATATAAAATTCTCTTCACTTTCAGGATTTAAAAACACAACCGACATATACGCTCATGTTCTGTGTAGTGCCCACCCCTCTTCGACATTGATCTTACTATGATTTTTTTCTTACTTTGGATTGGAGGCATGGACTTTGTTATCATATTTGATCAGTAGACATTGATAGATGGACATTATTATATTTGATTAGTATTTTGATAGACATTATAAATATTTTGATCACGGATACATGGTAACTTCAGAGTGTGAATTATATGAATGGATTGATATTTCAGTATTAATGATGATTTAGAGTTATTAATTTATACATATACTTGACAAATTAGATTTTTACATATAGATTGTTGTTAAATGATCCAGCTAGTCTTGTGATCAAACTGTTATTGATGAAATGATGGAATTGAAATATTTTGGGATTATAAAAATTTATGAAATTACTTAGTTTTAGTGATGATTTAGTTGTGTTGTTTGATGATGTGAATTTATACATGTATATTAACTTTATTGTCTTGATGTCATTGATATGGCCACGGGGCCAAAGATTTATTGTTTTGAATTTTGCAGAAATTATAACACAACAAACAAAAGGAGATATGAGACCAACAATGGAAGAATTTTGGGTATTGAATTGCTCACCTTGGCAACTTGTGTTTTTGTATGTTGTTGGTTGATATTTTGTTAGGAGGTCCCCATTAGGGGTGGCCTCAAATGTGACCATGGGTAGATGTGTTGTTTTCCTTTTTCATTTTAATTATTTTGTGAGTATGTGATTTATTATTGTAATGTGATTCACTTTATTATTGTTAGTTAATGTGCTCTTATTTAAGTTAATTAAAGTAATTTGGGATGTGACCAAGGGGTATTTAATTTTGGTAGATTGTCCTTGATTTTATTATGGATTTGAAAAGGATTTTATTGGTTTTAGTGTTGTGTACTCAACCTTGCATGTCAAACTCGGATTTTGGCTTAAAGACTATTTTTGGAGGCTTGTGGGACAAGTTAAGCTTGTCCCACACCTCTTAAATTCACCTACCAACTATACCTATGGGGTAAGGGGTCAAAATTAGGCCCCATTATGTGATTTGGAAGCTAAAAAGGTGAAATTATTGCACCTTCTTACATGAGCTTTTAATTTTGTCCTTTGGAGTATGGTTAATGGTTTGTGTGGAAGGAGAACTTGTCATTTTCTCACCCACCAATTTATGAGCTTTAGGTTTGGTGTTTGACCATGTGATGTGGAGTTGAGGAGAAGTGATGTGGCATCCTACATGGAGCCACCTCACCCTCCTCTTCTCTTTTTCTATTTATACAAGTTTATTTGATGGTTTTGGGGTTACATGTTTTATTTTCACTCTTGCATTTTGGAGGAGCTTGGGATATTTTTTTTTTCTTGTTTTGGACTTGGAAAATCTTGGAGCTTGTGTTTGTGGTTTGGAGATTTCTTGCAATGAGATAGTGGGGACTTCACCCATGCATTTTATTTCTTTTTTGTTGTGTAAATGGTTGTAAATGAATGAATGTTGTGTGTTTTGGTTTTGGGGATAGAATGGCCTTAAGGTTGTGTAGGAGAAAGAAAATGGGGATTTATTGAGGGATGGATAAGAGTTTATATTATGCATTTGGAGGGAGTTTTGGGTTGGGTGTCCCACCTTGTGATAATAATAAAGATTTCTTATTTATCTTGATATGTTTATTGAGGGAGGGATAAGAGTTGAGGGAGACATAAGAGAAATTGAGGGAGGGATAAGAGTTTGGTTGTGGTTGTGTGAATGAATTTTTGGAGGCTTTTAAGGTGGACACCTACACCCATTAGGAGGTATAAGTGATTCCCCATGTTTCTTCTCTCCATCGGCTTGGATTGTAAGCCTTTGTGCTTAGGAAAATAGTATGTTGTTATTTTTGTATTGTGCTTGTGTGTGAAAAGTTTGGTGTGAATCGTTATTGTGGAAGCCTTGTAAAAATTTTCATGGTTGTTTAATACCTCTTATTGCTTCATTGTTGGGGCTTGGGGGCTAATGAGGAGGATGGTTTCTCCTTCTCATTGGATTATAGATTGGGTGGAGAGCGTTGCCTACTCCCATTTCCTTGTTGTGCTTGAATTTGAATATTGGAGGATATATGTTATATTGGAGCCAAAAGGATCACCTTGTACTGTTGTTCCAATGTTGAAAAAGTGAAATTTTTATTCTTTTAAATTATTATTTCAAATTGTTTGAAAGAAGAGATTTTGTATTGTAAGAAAATGAACAATGCTCTTTGAGAAAAAAAAGTGCCTTGTTGAAAATTGTATTATTCTAAAAGTAGGAGTTTCTTGTAAAATTATTACCAAGTTATATATAAGAAGTGATTGAAGAAAGAACTTTTAAAATTTGTAATTTATTGAAAATGTATTTCTTTCAAATATGGAAATAAAATCATAGTTGCTTGTGCTTTCCTTTGTTGAAATGGTAAGAGTTAGTATATTGAAAAGTTAGTATTTTGATAGTAAGAGACAATATATTGAAAAGTTGGAAATACATTGGCATGACACTACCCTTGTATGCAATATATGAATATTTTGAAATGCAATATGTTTAAAGTAATGTAGGAAACAATGATCCTTACTTCAACGTAATTGGGATGGTGTATACATTTGATTGATTATCTTGAAGTTGGTTTAAAATAAAAAAATTACATCAACCTATAAAATACTGATTGTAGGCACCATAATTAAATTTTATATTGCCATAGAAACCAACCCATGTAGAAAATATGATCGAAAATACGCGAAAATGAGGTTCTATTTTTGGGAAAAGAAGCGTGGCCTGTGTACTAGAGTAGTGGTTTTAAAACCACCACCCTACACAGAGCGGAGGTTACCAAATGTCACCCCATATAGGGCGGCGGTTTTGTCACTTTTGATGGAAAAATAAAAATTACGACTATGCAAAATATGGGATAAAATCAATTAAAATCGTTACTTTAAAATATAAAATGGAACTACCAACAACTTGTAAATGAAAAAATTCATTCGTTTGAGCATATAAATCCATTTATGGGCACCCAAATGTGTATAATCTCATAGATCTAATGAAATGGGGTTTTTCCCAAATAATGAACTCAAAGAATGTAAATAACCAAATAACAAAACCAGATTCATGGTGGAATCTCTACAATAAACAAATAAGGAACCTTGCAATAGAAAACCCATGAATAAACTAAACTAGATAAAGAATGGAGAAGAGAAACTAGATAAGGAATAAACTAAACTAGATCCCAAGAAATTTCTCCATGGTTCCACCTCTTGCTTCCATGGCTTCCACTCCTCCAACCTTCAAATTAAAATGGAAAAAATGAATGAGGTAGGGGAAAATAAATAATAAGAAGACCCCATAAGGATGTTTAGAGTTCATTTGAAAATACCTAGATCTAAGGGTGCATATCCATTTAATTTAAAGGTTGAGGATCAACCCTACACATTCCAAGTTGTGTCACTTTATGGGGTTGTGTAATTGTAATTAAGATATGGGTATCTAATGAATGGGGCCACTTAATGGTTAGGTTATGTTGAGACTTTAACCTTAGGATTTTAAGTAAATAAATGACATTGGTCTAATAAGGATATCTTTAATATTATTATGAAAGGGGTAACTTAGGTAATGATTTATAAGGGTTAAATTAATGAGAATTCGAGATACATGTTTAGGAAACTAACTTAGAAATATTAGAACTTAAAGATATTATGTGGAATTTTAAGTGAGGAAAATTAGAGAGATTAAATTAGTTGATATTTTAAATAAGGTGAATTAACAAAAACCCTAGAAAAGAATTTATCGCTAAGTAGCCTTAGTGTAAATTAATAATGTTAATTATTAATTTAATATTTGACAAGTTTTTAAATATATGAAGTTTATTAAACAAGAAATAATTAAACCTAGTTGATAGTGTCTTTGTCAGAACCCCCTTTTATATATATATATATATATATATATATATATATATATATATATATATATATATATATATATATATATATATATATATTCGTATTTTCCTAATTATGTATTGAGTTTTGTCTTGGGTTTTGTGGGTAAAAAATGTGGGTGTTACACTTGGTATCAGATTCATGGGTTAAACGCTTGGACCCTTGGGCACATTTGGAAACACAAACAATAAAATTAGCAAAACTCTAACTCTTTGAAGCATGTACTAGACGACAAGTTATTACACGCCAAGTTAGATCTACCACGTCCATAGCAAGCAGTTCTTGCCACTATATTGTTGTAGATCTTATAGACCTTACAGGAGGTCAATGTAGTTATATGAGGTGCAGTAGTAGGGGGGATCCCTAGCAAACATGATAGGGAGCCATCATATGAGGCTCAATACCCTTAATAACACAACGAGTATAGAGCGCAGAACTCCCATGTGGAGTCAGATAGACCAGATTCACCACTGCGAGGGCATGGAGATAGGGTTGAGGGACATAGAGAGGGATCTAAGAGCCCTTGACAGAGGGATGGCCATAGTGAGAGACCTAGAGGTGGGCAGACGATAACAGCAGATCATATCAGAGAGATTCTGAAGCTTCATCCATATCATTTTACAGGAGACACAGGTGGATTTCATGCTGAGGCTTGGTTAGTTAGCTTCAGCAGATGCTTCAAGCTATGCCCATGTACAAGTGTTGGGTTTCAAATTTGCACTTGGGATGAAACCATAGTCAGGGGACAAACAAGTCCCTCCTCTTTGATGGGAGAGGTTCCCTTATTGAAAGAAAAGGATAAAAATATATACAAATGTACAAATTTCATCAATTTGTGGTCTTCTGATATCTTGGAAATGCATTTTCTACAAGGAAAATTATCAGCACAAGAGGATAGAGGAATGAAGGAGAGGATGGAGGGAGAAGAAGGCAATACTTTCAGGGAAAAGAGATTGTAGAGAAAACCCTTATTTGCATTGGACAAATGAAATACAGAGAAGAACCATTCACATTTTTACCAGATACAATCCCACAGACACAAAGTTCTTTGAAATTGCATTCACAAGAACACAAAGTTTCTTCGCATATTAGAGATTAAATGATTCTCAAACCAGAGCAGAGGAAGAAAGAGAAACAAAGGAATAAAAGAGAAGATCTTGTATTGATTCTTTTCGGTTCAAAATTACAGTCCCGACATATCAAAATTCCCACCGACAATGGCTTCCAGAACCCATCAAATAGCTCGTGAAAAGTGGTTATAACTTCCTCCAGGCAAGAAAAATGGTTTGCAAATGGATTTCATCCTTCGTGCCCTTCAAAAATCATCCAATCATGAAGAAAAACCATGCCAAAAACCAATTGGCGCAAATACACAAACATTTCATTTTATTTTCCAGTTTTAATATGAACCATTGATTTGTTGTTAAAACATTCAAATCGGACCGTCCACGTGGAAGGAGAAGATTGGAGTGGGCATGGGGAAGCCCCTTTCATTTTTGTGAATTTTTATGTTTTGGCACTTTGGAACAAATTTCCCCAACCCCGCTCGACTTTTTGACTTGGACACGTGGCAAGCTATGATTGGAAATGGGGTCACGGTGCAATTATGAACATTTTGACCTATTTTGCAAAAAAATGCAAAATCTCATTTACCTCCACCGCCCGCAACTCCGATTCAACATGGACACATGGCACGAGCTGATTGGAAATGGGTGTGCAGCTCTCGTTGCATCATTTTTACCTATTTTGCAAAAAGGCGCAAAATCTTATTTACCTCGCTGGCCCGTTCTTCGCATCGGCTCTTTGGACACGTGGTGCCCTTAGATACACTGCGGGTTATGGGGAAAATGACTTACCTTAACACTTCTTAACCTTTTGGTCAAAAGGTTAAAAACATGAAGTCTTCCATGGCTCCGTCGGCTGATTCAAAGATGATACGTGGCAACAACCTATTCACGGCGGGCCTCGGGAACTTTTCCTTTCATCTTCTCCACGCGGGCTCACGGGTCAAACTTCGCCAACTTATCCTTTTGTCAAAAGAGAAATGTGCACAAATACCCCCATAGCTCTGCCAGTCCACCAAAGGGAAAATCTGACCACTTAGCCCCGCCGAGCCATAACTTAAAAAGTACAAAGAGTTAGGAGGACTTCTTTACCTTTTTGGAAAGGGGAAGAAATTTCCCATCTGATGAAGTGATTTTCATGAGCCCTCAAATTCTTAGAAAGTTCCAAATTCAAAAATACCTCTTTTCAAGTATACTTTAAGGGCACCAACTCAAAATTTTTACAATTTTAGACTTAGAAATTAAAGGGAAATTTGAGGGTGACAACAACTAGCAACACGAAAGCTCTTGTTGTGATTCATGTTTAGAGAGACGGCAGGAGTTTGGTGAAAACTCGGGAGAAGAAGCTTCATCTATATTCGAGATAATGTTACTTGGGAGCTCTTTGATGAGAAATTCAAGAACCGATACTTGTCTAGACGGTTTATTCAAAGCAGTAAGATTGATGAGTTTCATGGGCTGCAACAAGAATCTTTGATATTGGTTGAGTATGAGAGTCAGTTTCTGGACTTGCTTCAATATGTCAACTACATGCAAGATGAGCAGGTTAGGATTCACATGTTCATCAAGGGCCTGAATTTAGATTTGGGAGGGGTAGTGCATATGCATTGTCCACATACTTTAGTTGAGGCCATCGAGAAGGCCTACATTGCAAGGAGAATAGCGGGAAGACTCGGGAAGGCTAGAGATAGAGTGAGAAGTAGTATTTGGTAGATGAAGGATAGTAGGTCAAGGGGTCAGCTCCTCCTCCTCGTGGTGGACATGGTTTAGCATAGTCTTATTTTAGGACACCAAAACAATAGCTACATTAGACCCACAATTATTAAGACCCCCATAAAGATTTGATGCACAAAGAGGGCAGAGTATGGGGCCTCCTCCTAAAGGACTCGCCAGACACAGGAGTACTTAGAGCTCATTCACCGAGCTCATCAAGAAGCAACCACAACATTCCATGAAAGGATCATTGAGATCTAATCCACGAGACCACTAGTGCACCGAGGGAGCTGATTCTTTTGGAGAGAGCCTAGTAGTTGCTTACGGGTGTGGTGTACATGGACACCATTGGAGAGAGTGTCCACAAAACCTTAATATCAAGGGTAAGGGACATGTTTCAGAGCCTACGGCTTGGTTGCATGGCACACAGTCACAAGATTTATTTAGTGCTCAAGAACCACCAAGCAGAGCATCGTGGTACGGTGGTAGAGACTTCAAGTAGCATTGGTTGTATCCCTACCTCTATATTGTTTGATTCTATCTCTTCTGATTTATTTATTGCACCATCATTAGTAGAGCGATGTAAGATGATAGTAGAGCAATGCAAGATGATGGTAGTTAGGTAGGGCCTTAGTTGGGATGTTGATTTGGCTTATGGGTCCAAGCTCATAGTGGACTCCTTAGTCAAGGAGTGTGTAGTTGACCTAGGACCCTTCACTATGACCTTGGATCTTCACATCCTTCCCTTGGGTTCTTATGGAGTTATTATGGGTATGGATTGGCTATCTGCAGACAAAGATAAAGTGGATGTTACAACAAAGTTATCACTTATGTAGATGATTTGATGTTAGAGTCGGTGTTATTTGGGGTTAGGACACCCATATCTGTTTTCACTATTTCCGCTATGCAACTTAAGCGGTGTATGCAACATGGATGTAAACTATATGCTATTACGAGTTAGTGGCAGGTTGGAGAATGAGTCTAGTGGATCATCACTTGATGATCATTTTATTTTGAGAGATTTTGCTGATGTTTTTATGGGTGAGTTACCTATTTTACCTCCCGAACATGAGATAGACTTTCATATTGATTTGGTTTCTGGAAGGGAGCTTATCTCATGTGCACCATATTAGATGACTACCCCATAGCTTTGTGAGCTCAAGTTGCAGCTAGAGGGCCTTCTTGAGAATGGCCTAATTTTTCCTAGTGTCTCCCCTGGGGTGCATCAAGATCTTTGTGAAGAAGGATGGATTGTTGCATTGTTGTATTGACTATGACAATCGAACAAAGTAACGATCAATAATCGTTACGCCCTTCCATGCATTGAGGGCTTGTTTGATCATATGAAAGGGGCAACAATGTTTTCTAATATAGACCTTAAGTTAGGTTATCATCAGCTCAAGATTGCAGAGATTGATATTCATCAGACAACCTTTCACATGGAATATGGCCACTACAAGTTCACACTTTTGTCATTCGGTCTGATGAATGCCCCCACAATGTTCATGAGTTTGATAAATGGGTTATTTAGGACATTCTTAGATCACTTTGTGCTCATATTACCTAATGACATATTGATATACTCACACATGCGTGAAGAGCATGAGGAGCACCTTCGACGGTTTCTACAAAGTGTCTTCAATAAAGCAACTTTACGAGAACATGGAGAAGAGTCTGTTCTTTCAATCTAAGGTTTAGTATCTTAGCCACATTATTTCTGGGGAAGGTATCATGGTCGATCCTTCTAAGATTAGAGCTATTATGGATTGGCCAAGACCTACCAAAGGTGTCTCGAGGTATGCAATTTCATGGGATTAGCAGGGTATTACAAAAGATTTGTTCATGATTTCTCACGTATAGCTCATCCCATCACTTCCCTTCAGAGAAAAGGGGAGAATTTTGTTTGGTCGATAGATGTGAGTAGTCCTTTAGGACACTGAAGGAATTCCTTACCACAACACCTATCCTAGTAGTGCTAGATCCGTAGAGGGATTTCTTTGTGTGTACAGATGCTTCATTGGCAGGGATAGGAGGAGTATTGATGCAAGATGGCCAAGTAGTTTCTTTTGAGTCTCACAAACTCAAGGATTATGAGCTCAATTATCTGACTCATGACCTTGAGCTTGCAGAAGTTGTGCATGCTTTGGTTTGATGGAGACATTTTATTTTAGGTAGGAGGTTTATTCTTAGGAAAATCACTTGAGCCTTTGACACCTCTTCACACAACCAAATCTCAATTCCTGTCAACGGTGTTGGATGGAGCTATTATGTGAGTATGATATGGAGGTAGAACATGTGAAGAGGAAGAAGAATGTGATTATAGACTCTTTGAGTCGTTAGAGGAATTTGGTTATGGCTAGAACAATTCATACAGACTTGAGGAGCATGATCTTACAGTAGCTTCCACATGATAGCTTCTACCTTTCAGCTAGAGCAGAGATTGATTCTTAGAGACCCCTTGAGGGGAAGTTTGATGGATTGACATTGGAGACAGATGGAATTCTCAGACACCGAGGTCATATTTATGTACCTATGGATGGTGGTTTGAGGTAGGATATATTTACAAAGGCTCATCATACACCTTATTTAACCCATTTAGGGGTGAAGAAAATGCACGCCACATTGAGACAGTTGTACCATTAGAGATGACTAGTATGGAGAGATGTAGCTCATTTTTTGTCTCGATGCTTAGAGTGTCAAAGGGTGAAGGATGAGCATCATCATCCAGTTGGTCTTCTATACCCACATGTCATACTAGAGTGGAAATGAGACACCATTTCCATGGATTTCATAGTAGGGCTACCTATGTCGAGATACCACCATGACACCATCATGGTCACGGTGGATAGATTGACGAAAGTGGCTCATTTTTCTCCAATAAATACCACTTATACATGTAGTGCAGTGACACAAGTGTCCTTGGATGGGATTGTGAGAATGCATGGGATTCCATGGAAGATTATTTGTGACCACAATCCCTTGTACACCTCTCATTTTTGGACTAGCATGCATCATGCTCTTGGGACAAATATAAACTTCAATACATCCTATCACCTTGAGATAGATGGGAAGACTAAGTTGGTGAATCATATTTTTGAGGACATGCTTCAAATGTACGTCATGAATCATCAATCAAGATGGGAGGATTATTTGTACTTGGTTGAGGCAAGAGTATTTTATTTTGTTTTAAAGGCAAGCTAAAATAAATAGAATAGCATAATATTGAAAAGCTTGTTCCTTTTGATCGATATCTCGCTTTGAGTTCCCTTTTTACAAAAGTGTTTATTTTTTCGTGCTCTTTCCATTAGAAATAAGTATTTTGAGAATTGCACTATAATTATAAATATTCATATTATAACATGCACTCATTATAAATTGCCAAATATGGAGGAGTGTTGTAATCAATTGTGGACAAAATTTTTTGAGCCCGACGTCCTAAAATTTTGAAGTTGCATCTTGTATCTATCATGGATTATGAGAATGATATGTTTTTCTCTGAAGTGTGTGGACTTCAAGAGGATATTGTAAAATTTGTGGAAGAAAATAGATCGCTCAAGAAGTGAAATTATCTTCTACAATCACTCATTCACGATAAAGATACACTAATACACTCCATACAACAAACACTTACTAGCCTACAGCATCGACATCATATTTTGGACAACCATGTCCATGCTCCTAGTCCACTTGCACATGTTGCTCTTATACCCACTGACATTGATTTTCCAGTCTTTGAGCATGTTACTACTCTTAATGCTCCTAAGCCTATGAGGCTTGTTATTGCATGCTCTTCCACACCTATGCCTATTACAAGTAACACATGTTGTGTATCCTACTTCTGCTCATATGCATGGCTCTTTTGAGAAGCATACCACTGCATTGAGTTTTTGCATGCTCAATTATACGGGTTTCACCTGGCAGAGGTATTGTGGAGACATTCACAAGGTATTGTTTCCTCTATTCCACATGTTAAGTGGAATTCTCGCCATGACATTGATTTTCGAGCAGATACTTCATTGGGATCACACATTGATAGAGCTCCTATTTTTGTTTGCTCACCTATTTCTGAGGATCATGAGCAACACATGAGTTCGGCACCTTCACTCGAGCTTGAGAAACATGAGATTTCAACTGTCATACATGATCAACCTGACACACATTTTGATGTTCCTTTGCATCCACCCACTGTGCATTTTACACCAAGTCATATGTAGGCATCTTCTTTATCTATACGTGTTGATTTGGGGTGGATATCTGATCACTCGTGGTGGTGACATAGGCATTCATTGAGAGAAC
Organism: Taxus wallichiana var. yunnanensis; assembly: GCA_018340775.1. Classification (NCBI taxonomy): domain Eukaryota; kingdom Viridiplantae; phylum Streptophyta; class Pinopsida; order Cupressales; family Taxaceae; genus Taxus; species Taxus wallichiana. The sequence goes on along the minus strand of CM031238.1, from coordinate 735,421,479 downwards.
TCTATAGGCGTGGCTCCTCCACCATTAGGCCTCTTACTCCACTTTCTATACCTTATGCATTGTGATGCTTCTTGTTTTGAGCATTTTTTTTTAGCAAGTGTAGTGTATCTCTCTTGTTTGTTAAGAGATTTTGTATCTATATTTTCGACACTTTTGGCATGTTGACAATATCTCTTGTGGGGGATCTATTTTAGTGAAGTCCAGTGTTATTTTTTTAGTGTTTGAGTAGTTGATTTTGGGTAACTCATACAAATATGTGGTGTCACTCCACCCATTTAGCAGTATGGGAGGGTGTGGGGTTAATCCTACTTCTTTGGATTTTTTGTCCTTGCCTTGTTACCTTGGCTTTTCTTGGATCGTGACACTCTAGATTTTGTGTCCTTGCCTTGTTGCTTTGGTTATTGTTCTTGGATCATTTCACACCTATTTGTAGATTGATCGAATTATGTTTGGTGTTTTTTTTTCTTGTACTTTCGACATCACTTAGTTAATAGTCTCCTTCTATGGAGCTATTATGGTGAAGCCCAAAGTGTCGATTGTTTTTAAATTTTGTGATCGAAGCGGTGAATTCGGACCACGGTGCACACCAAATTCTTCAAACATTATATGATTTTTTTGATCCAAGCTTCTTGGGATGCCTTCAGAACGGATTTTTACTCTCTTTTCTTTTGTTATTCTTGGTTTTGGGTACCTTGCGATGTCATTTTTTTCCAGTTATTGTACATGAGTACCTCATCGTGCCTAGTTATCGGGACTTGTCCGTGGACATGCCACTTCTATTTTGGCCCCTAGCTTCACTTGAGGGGGTGTTAGAGTAGGTATTTACCTTAGCTCATGTTCACCTAGGTACATTAATAACTTTTATTGTATTTATCTCGGCTCATGTGTGGATATTTCTTTTATCTTATTTAGATATTAGGAGATATTATCTAGGTATTAGGTATAGTTCTTTCCTTGATTTATGGTATTGACTAGTTCTTTCCTTGATCTATAGTATTGACTAGATCCTTGATGTCTAGTTCTCTCCTAAATCTATGGTCTTAACTAGTTCTTTGATGACTAATTATTTCCTTGATTTATGGCTTGATCTACGACCTTGACTGGTTCTTAGATTGTTATTCATTGCCTATATAAAACAGGTCCATTCTCATTGTATTTCATTGAGTTCCATAATAATATATGACATTGTTGCTCATTTTTTTGCAAAGGTTTTATGTAAAGCTATTATGGTGAATTGATTTCATCTTATAGATCGTGGTGTTTGATTAGCATCTATGTTCTTAGCTTGGTACAATCTGGTTATCGTTCCTTTTATAGTATATCATTCCTTTTAGTTAGATCATCTAGTATCTCTTGGGCCATCTTTATTATATGATATGGAATAACAAAGTTGTTTTGACCAGATAGAGATTACGGGAGGCACAATATAGGAAGAAGAAGCAGGAAAATTTTAGTGGTGAATATTCGTAATATGGCGAATATTTGTAATATGGTGAATATTCGTAATATGGCGAATATTCCATTTTTGAAAATTTTGAACAGTGAATTTTTGCACGGTCGGTGGGTCGCTGACTGCACCGAAAATTACACTTTCATTTTTTTAGGGGTCGGCTTTTACTACCCTTGAAAAATATCCCCTATATAAACCTAGATTATTCGCCAGGTAGAACACTTCTACTTCACATTTTTCAACAATATGATATATCCCGTATTATAGATGTGCGACAAGGGGGTAAGTTATTGACGCACGACAAGGAGGGTTTGCAGATGCGCGACAATGGGGTTATTTGTTGACGCGCGACACTGACGGATAGTTGACGTGTGACAAGGAGGTACTACAGATATTGACGCATATTAGACGCATGACAAAGAGTTTGTTGACAAGTGACATGGAGATTTTTCGATGCGTAAGTAGAGGGCGGAGGCATGAGCGCGCGACAGATATTTACTATCGTGCGTCAAATAACCCTCATTAACGTGCGTCAATAGAACTCATTGACGCGCATCAACAACCTTGTTGACGCGTGTCAAAGAGGTCTATTGACGTGCGTCAATGAGGGTTATTTGTTGACGCGCGACACTGACGGATAGTTGACGTGTGACAAAGAGGTACAATAGATATTGACACATAGCAGACGCACAACAAAGAGTTTTTTGACGCGTGACACAGAGATTTTTTTGATTAGAAAGAAGAGGTCGGAGGTTGCAGATGCGTGACTGAAGATTTTACTGTCGCGCGTCAACAAAAATGTATTGACGCGCGTCAATACATTTTTTTGATGCGCAATAGAAAAATCTCCCGTCGCGCGTCTGCAGCCTTCTGTCGTACCACTTGACAATCAGGTGAAATTTTTTCATACAACCCCAAAAAAATTGCCTTCCCGCGAAACCGGTTCCGGGGATATTCGCCAGGTATTCTCCACCTCCGATTTCCAAGAGGTCTCTTAAAATGAACCCGAGAAGAAGTATGCCAATCAAAGGAGAGTTGACCACATATTTGAGGTGGGAATGAAGGTGTTTCTTTTTGTTAGGCCTCATAAGAGCCCTATCCATTATGAAAAAGGCTCTAAACTAGCTCCTAGATTTGTGGGCCCCTTTGAGATCTTGGAGCGGATCGGTCCCTTAGCCTACCATCTAGCATTGCCACCTAGCTTGTCTCACATCCATGATGTGTTTCATGTTTCTATTCTTAGGAGATACATTCCAGATCCTTCTCATGTATTGGATTGGACCGCATTGCAGGTGCAGGAGCAGGGGTAGGTGATGGTGGAGCCCATGCACATTTTAGAGTGCATGACCCTGGGCCTTCAAGGCCGATAGATTTATCAAGTGTGTGTCCATTGAGATCGATATGATGAGACAACAACAACTTGGGAGGACACCACACCTTTGAGAGCATAATTCCCACACTTGTTCCAGTGACTTCCAGGAGGAAGTCGAGTCTAAGGGGAGGAGGATGTAGTGCCCACTCCTCTTCAACATTGATCTTACTATGATTTTTGCTTACTTTGGATTGGAGGCATGGAATTTGTTATCATATTTGATTAGTAGACATTGATAGATGGACATTATTATATTTGATTAGTATTTTGATAGACATTATAAATATTTTGATTACGGATATGTGGTGACTCATAGTGTGAATTATATGCATGGATTGATATTTCAGTATTGATGATGATTTAGAGTTACTACTTTATACATATACTGACACATTGGATTTTGACGTATAGATTGTTGTTAAATGATCCAGCTAGTCTTGTGATCAAATTGTTATTGATGAAATGATGGAATTGAAATATTTTACAATTTTAAACAATTGATGAAATTGATTAGTTTTAGTGATAATTTAGTTGTGTTATTTGATGATGTGAATTGATACATGTATATGCATTTTATTGTCTTGATGTTATTGATATGGCCACGAGGCCGAAGAGGTATTGTTTTGATTTTTGTAGGAAATTATAACACAAAAAATAAAAGGGGATAAGAGATCAACAATGGAATAATTTTGGGTATTCACAATTGGTCACCTTGGCAACTTGTGTTTTTGTATGTTGTTGGTTGTTAATATTTTATTAGGAGGTTCCCATTGGGGGTGGCCTCAAATGTGACCATGGGTAGATGTGTTGTTTTCCTTTTTCATTTTAATTATTTTGTGAGTATGTGATTTATTATTGTAATGTGATTTACTTTATTATTGTTAATTAATGTGCTCTTATTTAAGTTGATTAATCTTATTAATTAAATTAATTTGAGATGTGATCAAGGGGTATTAAATGTTGGTAGATTGTTTTTGATGTTTTAATGGATTTGAAAATCATTTTATTGGTTTTAGTTTTGTGTACTCAACCTTGTATGTTAAACTCGGATTTTGGCTTAAAGGCTATTTTTGGAGGCTTGTGGGACAAGTTAAGTTTGTTCATCACCTCTTAAATTCACCTACCAAGTATACCTATGGGGTAAGGGGTCAAAATTAGGCCCCATTATGTGATTTGGAAGCTAAAAAGGTGAAATTATTGCACCTTCTTACATGAGATTTTAATTTTTTCCTTTGGAGTATGGTTAATGGTGTGTGAGTGGAAGGAGAACTTTTCATTTTTCTCATCCACCAATTTATGATCTTTGGGTTTGGTGTTTAACCATGTGATGTGGAGTTGAAGATAAGTGATGTGGCATCCTACATGGAGCCACCTCACCCTCCTCTTCCCTTTTTCTATTTATACAAGTTTATTTGATGGTTTTGGGGTTACATGCTTTATTTTGACTCTTGTATTTTGGAGGAACTTATTTTTGGAGTTCTTATTGGGAGCTTGGAAGATTGTTTTGTGCTTTTTTTTTACTTGGAAAATATTGGAATTTGTGCTTTTAGTTTGGATATTTCTGGCAATGGCAAGTTAGGTACTTCACCCATGCATTTTATTTCTATTTTGTTGTGTAAATGGTTGTAAATGAATGAATGTTGTGTATTTTGGTTTTGGGGATAGAATGGCCTTAAGGTTGTGTAGGAGAAATAAAATGGGGATTTATTGAGGGAGGGATAAGAGTTTATATTATGCATTTAGAGGGAGTTTTGGGTTAGGTGTCCCACCTTGTGATAATAAGAAATATTTCTTATTTATCTTGATATGTTTATTGAGGGAGGGATAAGAGTTAAGGGAGACATAAGAGAAATTAAGGGAGGGATAAGAGTTTGGTTGTGGTTGTGTAAATGAATTTTGGAGGCTTGTAAGGTGGACACCTACACCCATTGGGAGGTATAAGTGATTACCCATGTTTCTTCTCTCCCTTCGATTATATTGTAAGCTTTTTGCTTGGGAAAATTGTATGTTGTTGTTATTTTTGTATTGTGCTTGTGTGTGGAAAGTTTGGTGTGAATGGTTATTATGGAAGCCTTGAAAAAAATTCATGGTTTCTTAATACCTCTTATTACTTCATTGTTGGGGCTAGGGAGAAAATGAGGAGGATGGATTCTCTGTCTCATTGGATTATAGATTGGGTGGAGAGCGTTGCTACTCCCTTTCCTTTTATTGTGCTTGAAGTTGAAGATTGGAGGATACATGTTATATTTGATCCAAAAGGACCACCTTATAATGTTGTTCTAATGTTGAAAAAGTTAAATTTGTATTCTTGTAAATTATTCTTTCAAATTGTTGGAAATAAGAGCTTTTATATTCTAAGAAAATGAACTATGCTCATTGAGAAAAAAATTGCATTGTTTCCTTGTTGAAATTTGTATTATTGTAAAAGTAGGAGTTTCTTGTAAACTTTATTACCAAGTTATGTATAGGAAGTGATTGAAGAAATAACTTTTGAAAGTTGTAATTTATTGAAAATGTATTTCTTTCAAATCTAGAAATAAAATCATAGTTGTTTGTGCTTTCCTTTGGTGAAATGGTTGTGTTTGTATTGGAAGAATGTATGAAAGTTATACTTGATTTTCCTTGTTGAAATGGATATCATTCTTGTTGTGAAAAGAAAAGAGACACATTCTCATTTTGATAGTAAGAGTTAGTATATTGAAAATTTGGAAATATATTGGCATGACACTACCCTTGTATGCAAAATATGAAGATGTTGAAATGCAATAGGTTTAAACAAAAGTAGGAAACAATGAACCTTAATTCAATGTAATTGGATGGTGTATACATTTGATTGATTATCTTGAAGTTGGTTTAAAATGAATAAATGACATCAATTTATCAACTATTGATTGTAGGCACCATAATTAAATTTAATATTACCATAGAAGCCAACCCAAGTAGAAAATATGTTGGAAAATACATGAAAAGTAGGTTTTATTTTTGGGAAAAAGAATTGTCATTCTGTGCAAAGCGGTGGTTTCAAAACCGCCCGCCTACACAGAGCGATGGTTACCAAACTGTCACCCTAGACAGGGTGGTAGTTACATGACCATTGACTTTCTCAGGGTGGCAGTTTCATCACTTTTGACGGAAAAATACAAATTACGACGGTGTAAAATTTGGGATGAGATCAGTTAAAATTAGATCTTTAAAAAAAAAAATGGAACTACCAACTTCTAAATGAACAAATTCATTCGTTTGAGCATATAAATCTATTTATGGGAACCCAAATGTGTATAATCTCATAGACCTAATGAAATGGGGTTTCCCCAAATAATGAACTCAAAGAATGTAAATAACCAAATATTAAAACCAGATTCATGGTGGAATCTCTACAATAAACAAATAGGGAACCTTGCAATAGGAAACACATGAATAAACTATTGATGTGGAATCACAACACCCCTAATTATTTACAACTTGATGGATTGAAACTGTCAAAGTGTGATTTCATATCATGGAGATTTTCCCAAATTGTAGAGGATCTATCCTAAAATCTACTCTAACTTGCCAAGGAGACATGGTTAAAAAAAGGTCGCAATAAATTGAACCTATGCAGTGCCCACTTTCCTTCGACACTTTTATTCTGACCATGATACTGTAGACTATATGACCAACATTTTAATAGTTTTGATTTAGTATGGTGTTAGATGTCACATCCTGGATTATTGTTGAATATGATTATATATAATGCATGGTGATTATTGAAGACACTCATATGTGGATGATGATATACTATTGCCATTGATGTTTAATGGAAGTTATTTGGACATGTGATTTTGGAGATTATGAATAAAACTAGAAAAGGAAAATTATTTTATGATGATAGAGTTGTCGATATAAATTGTAAATGATTTCGTTGATTGCCTTAGTGATTGTTGTGATTCCTATGTATAGATGATTTTGTGATTTTGTTATATATTAATTTTGGACGTTACGATATGGCCACGAGGTGAAGGAGGTATTTGTATTTTGCAGAGTTAAAAATATCACAACAAAACATTGGGGATCGGAGACCAACCAAAATGGAATTCTAGGTGAATTCAACACGGTCACCATGGCAACTTGTTTTGTTGTGTTGTGTGTAGTTTTGTTAGAGATTCCCATGGGGGGAATCATCTTTATATGTGACCATGGGTTGTGTATTTTATTAATATGGTTAATGTTTATTTATTGTTGTATGTATTTTATTTGTAATGTGTTCTCTTCTTTTAATTAATTAATTGTGATATATTAATGTGAGGAATCATATAGTTAAACTTTAAATAAATTAAATTGGGATATGGAAAGTAATTATTAGAGTTGTTGGCTATTTGTAATTAATTTGTAAGGGATGTGTAAGAGGTGTAAGAGTTTGTGTAAGTCAGATTTTGGAGTAAGAAATACTCTACCTCCATGGAAATTTGAATTTGACCTTGGGGGCTGTTTTTGGAGGCTTGTGGGACAAGTAAAACTTGTCCCATGCCTCTAAATTTATGTTACCAACCATACTTATGGTTGGGGAAGTGATTTGTGACTTTTTATAATGCATTTTATTCATCTTGTGCATGTTTTTAATTGCACTTTCTTACATTTTAATTTAATGGCTATCCCTTGAGGTGTGGGCTATTTTTGAGTGTGCGTGTAACTTGTCATTTTCACCCACCTCTTTGTTAGGCCTTGCAGAATGGATTTTTTCTTTTGTGTTTGAATTGGTGGATGTTGATGTGGCATCCTACATGGATCCACATCATCCTCTTCTCCCCCTCTGCTATATAATTGAAACTCTCTTCTTGTTTGGGGGTTGTTGAACCTTTTTGCATTCTTCCTTGGGGGCACATTTTCTTGTGGGAGCTCTTGCTTTTGAAGGAAGTTTTGAGGAAGCCTTGCATGCTTGGGAGATTTCTGTTTTGGACTATGTTTGGCATTTGTATCTTGTTGTTTGGAGACCAAATAACCATGGAGAGGTAGGAATTTAACTTTCTTTTATTTCTGTTATTTTCTTGTTGTGTTGTGTGGAAAATGCATGCTTTGTTTTATTTGTTGGTGGTTGGGTAGAATGCCTTAGGGAAGGTGTAAGAGAAGGCTATGGGGAATCCATGTGGGGGCATAAGGAAATGCCATTGGCATTAGAATTTTGTGGAGGGAGTTTGGGTTTGGGATCCACCATGGAAAAGAAATAGCTTGCATTTCTTACTTTGTGGGGGCATAAGGAAATTTGTGGGGGCATAAGGAGGGATTTGTGGGGGGCATAAGGAAATGTGTGTGATGAATTATTTGGTGGCTTGTTTTTTATGGATGCCCAATTCCCAATGGGAGGCATAAGCAGCTTCCCCCATAGTCCTTGCTCCTTTGGCTTGCATGATCAAGCCTGAGTTGTGATTTGCATGTTTTCTATCGCATTTGTAAACTGCTTTTTGTATTGAATTATGTTTTATATTGAAATGTGCATGTGTGAAAGAATGTTGTGTTGTGGAAGCCAGTTGTTTCCATGGGTTGAATTACACCTATTATTGTACTTTGGTTGGGGCTCGGGGGCCAATGATGAAGGAAGGATTCTCCTTTCATTGGATGTCTTGGTTAGGTGGAGAGAATTGCCTTTCCCCCTCTTTTGTTGTGATCAACTTGGAGAAAAAAAAATGAGCATGTTGTTGTCCTGGAGCAAAAGAAAATACAATTTGACGGTCCCTTCTTTTGAACAAGTTTATTGTAATCCTTCCCACTTTGAATTGGATGATTTGTATAATTATTTACAACGAAAATATGCTTCCATTGGTGATCAAAGATTGAAATGTGAAATGTAAAGAGTTATATTCTACTCTATGTTTTGAAAAGAAACGTGAAAGAATGTTGTATATTTTGTAAACTGTATTTGAAACTAAATGGAAAAGAGAAGTTGTAAAGTTGTAATTTTTGAATTCAATAAAGGAATGCACTACTTCTCAAACTTGCATTGTTTCTTGGAATTGAATTGCTATTGTGAATTAAAATCTCTATTTGAAAGAAGAATTAGTATGAAGGAAAAAGGCAGTGCTTTGTCCTCTTTGAAATAAGTTGAAATTTAGAAATCAGACTTTGCTTATTGATTGTTAAATGTTGTGTGAATTTGATGGAATGTAATAGACTTGCATGGAATGAACTCCCACACTTGGAGAATGGAAAAATGTTTAAGAACCTTTAATGTTTGATCTCTGTTTTATTTTCTAAATCTGGCAATCAAATTTATCAAAGAAATGAGCAGCTCAAACTTGCACCAAGCAATAAGATATGAGACATTGAATTTGAGACTTAACAAGTCCTAAGGAACTCAAATTGACTGAACACTTAAGAAAGGACCCTCAGAACTTTATAAAAATCTATCTTGAACTTGCACAACCGTTTTTCTATCAAAAGATGGAAAATTATCAATTGCAACTCAATCAACTAAATTGAACCTTGAAACCTCTCTTAAATCCATCCAAGAATAAGTCTCCATGTCTGATTGACATGTTGAGGAAGTAAGAATTCAAAATTGAATGAAATTTTATAAGTTAAAGATTTCAGTTTGCTTTGCAAAACCCTGTAGATTTTTTTCATCAAATTGACCACTTAAACTTCATCAAATTCCAAAATTTATGACTCCTGTGTAAAGAGGGCTTGAGATCTTTCCAAAAAGTCCTTGTTTTCCCAAATCTGAGCTTCTTATCAAAAGTTATGGCCATTTGAAGTTTTACTTCAATTTGGCATTCAAAAATAAAATAAATTTAACTGTTGAACTTTAATTTTTAACTTTGGAAAAATTTCCACAAAAATTCTGTGGCCCGCCATCCCGTAACCAATTAGGACTTGCCACATGGCACTCGGAGGGGCGGACCAAATTTAAACTTGTCTTTTTGAAAATTTTACCTTGGGAAAATTTTCCCACTTTCTCCCGCATCCCCACTCACCCGCGGCCAATCACATGCTGACACGTGTCAAGACGGGTGCGCGGGAGGGTTTTTGGACTTAGCGCTTTGTTTTCTCCTTTGGAAATTTTTCCCTTTTGTCTCCATGGTCCCACAACCCCGCCCTGCTTGGAATTCTTCCTTTCGCAGACGCACGGCACGTGCAAGCTTTTGGAATTTGAAACCATTTTGGCTTAATGCCTTAGGTTTTCCGCCATCTATTTTCCCCACGCCAATCCCTGAGTGACACGTGGCATCATGGTGTCAACGTGCGCATAGACCACCCGGCCCCTTTGTGTTTTTTTTTTTTTGGCGAAAGAGACTTAAAGTCTCAACCCGCTCCATTGGCCCGTCGTTTCTCCCAACAACGGGGTGACACGTGTCTTCCTCACCGAGCTCATGGGCGCATGAAGGAGATTTGTGCTTTTGTGCCAAAGTAGGGAAAATGCCTCTAAATTCCCTACCACTCCGCCAATTCCTCACCCCTTTCCCGCTTGAACCAGGGCTCGACACATGTCCACCGGGGACCCATGGAGGCACAGGAGAAAATTGGAAATTGCGCCGCGCAATGGGAAAAATTTCTAGAGCCACCTCGCAACCACCAACCCGCCAAAAAGGTTTTCCCCTCCTCTTGACACGTGTCCCCTTGGGGAAAATTTGACCTAAAACTCCGCCCGCTCATATCTTGAGTTTTGTAAGGAGTTAGGAGGACTTCTTTATATCACTGGAAAGGTTAGAAAATTTCCTATCCATTGGGAATGGTTTAAGAAAATTTTGGAAGTGCTAGGTGTGAGAGAAATCCAGTTGAAAATCTAATCTGTTAGAGAGTTGGGTATGGGGGCAAATTACTCCCTGAACCTAACTGAAACTTCTAGCCCTAAGTTTTGGACCTTGTGACCTCTGTGAATTGTTAATAAAAGAGAAGTTTTTTCTTGTGGATTTGAGTTGTTTTGGAATCTGTTAGTGGTAGTTGTTGCCTAGCAACTTGGTTGTAGACACTCCTAATCAAGTTCTAGGAGTGGGTAAGTGAGACCTTACTCTGTTGATTTTAAATATGTATCCCTTTCTCACTGCAATTAAACCCTGCTCTTGTCTTGATCTTGTGGAATTAAATACCTTGGGTATTTAATTTTTTTGGGTCCCTTAACCCTAATAAATTTAATCAGGGAATATTTAGCTAAAATGTCAATGTAATCAGTAATTAAATTAATCCCTAGAGAGATTTGAGCTAGGGTGGACCTATTGCACTTGTTGCTCTATAATGAGAAATTAGTAATTATTATAATGGGAAAAGTTATCAGTTGAATTTAATTGTCTTCGAGACTTTGGTCGTTAACTCCTAATATAAAAAATATTCCATACTTTTCTAATTAAACCTAGGTTGTTCATGGTTCTCAAGTGGGTTGTTTTAACCGGGCATCACAACCTAAGCTGATAGAGGTGATGCACCAAGAGGAATGTTGAATAACTTGTCTTGAATTGGAATAAAATTGACCAAGATTGAAGATAATGAGCATCAACACAAATCATTTTCTTGTCACAAATTTATCCACCATTTAACACTAAAACATGTAACACAACCTAAAATGCACAATTAACCAAAGATATAATGCGAGATCAGAAATATGTAATGAACACAAGAGAGGGTTGAAATTCATCCACATACTTATATTATTGCTCCACATATTTGATACAAGTGCATTATAATGGCCAAGAGGCAAAAATTACATTTACAATTTGAATGGGAGGTTTTAAATCCACAAGATCACTTACAGACAAGAGAAGAAGGGAGGGTGCAAAAAGATTATCCAACCCTTTGAAATGAGCCCCTCCTTACAATATATAGGAAGAATGAGAGAAGGGAGAGAGATGAATTTGAAATGTTGTTTCAACCACCCAAAATTCATTAAAATCACTGCAACAATGATGGGTGCCACCAATGATCAAATTTGAAGGGCCAGTCAAAGTTTCAATGTGAAGGGCATATATTTGATCAACCCTTCCATGAAAAAAGTTGTCACAAACAATTACACTTCAATTGACAAGAACAAACTAATTACACACGTCATTCATAATATATAGTAAGTTTGAGAATGAAATACTAGGACTCCTGTAACAAAAATGAATGTACAACTAAAATTAAAAAAATGTTTAATCGCATAGTAGATTGTTTTTTGATTGTGTGTATAAGTTTATTGGTGTTATGTGAGAGTCTTACCAACGACCTGAGCAAAACTACCAAGCCTTACGTACAAAAAGATAAAAAAGTTACCATTGTTATAATTGGGAGACAATGGGGAAGACAATGGATAAGAGAGGATTAAACCATGTTAATAGGCAGCTTGCGAGAATGAGAATAGACATTATTGAGACTATAACAAAATTACAAAAATATTAAAGCATATATAATGACACCAAATATGGCTTGTGAAATTTATATCTGCTAATTGCATATAATATGATGTTCTTCATGGTTTGTCTTACAGGCTAAAAATCAATTAAATAAATGGAATTTTTTTAACCACTAACACCATTTAGTACGTGAAACTTAAAGTGCAAAGTTAATCAACATGTTAAATAAAAGAAAAGAAAATGTTTGTAAGTCTACTAACACCATTCTGTATGTTAGATCTAAAATGGAGATCAAGATGTCATTAGATTGATTGGTAAAATTCTAGGAGTATCTATAATACAATTTCCCAACATATTTTGTCATTGTATATAATTAATTTCATGTGTCTCATGAGATTTTCTAGATATAGGGCATCTATAGGCTTTAGGCTTTTTGTTTCTTTTCTCCCATGGGAATTTTTGGGTCAATCATCCTTCGTCGAAATCTAAAAGTGAATAAATTTAAGTTTCAGTGTTTTTAGCTTTTCAAATATGATTAGTTTTATTGATGGTCTTGTCTATGAAAGCTAACTTCTACCAAGTTTTCTTAATCATATTCCATGATGGTATTTTTTTGTGCTAAAGATTGAATCAAATTCATAATACTCATGTGCAGGTATCAGAGATGAAGATCTTGGAGTCTAAACACAAACAAAACCAAGATTGATCTTCAATTAATTCAATTTTGGGAATATTTCGTTGCAAGAGCAAGAAAATATAGCACACTCCCTAAACCCGCAGCTTCATAGACGCTTTTATTTTGGGTGGGGTTCATTTAGTTTTGTAAATTTACTTTATAATGATCTCTTATAGTTTTAAAATATGGAGAAAGCACAGGCCATCATATAAATGTCTTATAACTAGAAGATAGAGCACCATAACAGAAAATGCCTTCTCAAAACGGAACTACAAAGGTTTATCTAGTAAGGAAATGCTAGAACTAGGAAGCATGCAAAAAGTCAAAAATTAAAATACATTGCAAATCTATAACTACAAATATTTACAAGTGGAAAAACACTTACCTTAGCAATGGATTTAATGATCTGTCCTCGTCTGTTGATTCATGGCTACCTAAATATGTACTCCTGTAAACTTACAGAGATGATTAAATAGGAAAATACCATTGGACTTGTTGCCAAGAGAGTACAGGGGCTGCAAAAGCGGGAAATTGGAATGGCACTGTAAATTGGAATTGGAAAAGTAGGAAATTGGAAATAAGTTTAAGATAGTGATGGAGGCTCCCATTCCCAGCATGGTGTGAATGTAATGTACAGTGTGACTTTTTTTTAATAAGACTTGCAGTTGCAAGTTGCTGCCATAGACCACTATTAGTAATTTATTAATACTATAGTCGTTGCAACCTACATGTTGCTGTAGTGTCCACTGTCCAGTCCTCAAAATTTGTGAATGTGAATAAAATAAATTAAATGATCAGTTTGCAACTGTACATGCTGAATTGACTGACGGAAATTTGAAAAGTTGCCCTTCTAATGACAATTTAAATAAAAAGCTAAACTTCCTTATTGTCAAATATTTTCTAGATTTTACTTTTTTACAGAAAATTTTGTTTGGCACTTTTCTGACGGGTCAAAAGCCCTTTGACGGGCTGTGACGGGTTCAATTTTGAACTCTAGGTGCCACTACAAAACCCATACCTCCATGTAATTTTCCTTGTTGGGGAAGAAAGGAAGCCCATACCTTCATCATTTTGGTAGGTGAGAAATATGGAAACATTCCTCTAAAATGGTGGACTGTATTTCCTCATTTTGAGATTTATGTATTTCCTCCAAAATGGTGGTGGTGTATTTCATCATATTCGTTGTTATGTAGAGGACACTGAGAGATTTCCAAAAGTCATATTTTGTGCAAATTTGAGCTCCCAGTCAAAATTTATGGCCATTTGAAGATGAGGGTACCATACCGCAATAAATGTTAGTAATTAATCTACCTTTTTGGACTTCGAACCTAGATCACACCCTCTGAAATCTATAATTTTGGACTTTCGAGATTCAGAACTTTGGGCTTTTGACTTTAGAGGTAGATATTACTATTCCTCTAGTGAGACAACTCGAAGGTTCCAAATGCCAAACCTTCAAGTCTGAAATTGCATTTGCCTGGAGTTCAAATCCAACCTCATATCAGACGCGGAATTGTTCATCTTCCCAAGCCTTGGAATGTTCTAAAATTCTGAAACCCCGAAGTCTGAAATTCTAACTTTGGGTTTCTGAACTTTTGCTTTTTGGGCTTGTGGCACTGTTCATCTTCCCAACTCACCGAAACATCGGAAACTCCGAAATCCTGAACCCCAAATTTCAAAGTTTGGGTTTCAGACTTTTTTGCTTCTAGGGCTTGTTTCATGCTTCATACCCCCAAGTTCCGAAATGTACCCCGGCCTACCTTTGAAAAACCTCACCTCGAAGTCTGAAATTTAGACTTTGGAGTTCGAACTCACCATTCCGAGAGCTAGCTCAAACTCCCAAGCTCCCCAATGTCCAAGTCCGAATTTCATACATCGGACTTCGGACCTTTAAGACCTTGTAAGCTTTTCAATTTAGACTTTGGCCCGCTGATTACGAATGATTCCATGTCCGAAGTCCTAACTCCTCAGACTCTAAATTATTTACTGCTTAAACTTGATTAGCTCAAACCTGAAATGTGGGCCCCCATGGCTGAAATGATCCCTCTATTTTCTCTATACGGGGTCATGTTTGTCTAATTTCACTCCAGGGGTAAAATCGGATAACATAAACTAAACTAGATAAATAATGGAGTGGAGGTAGTTTCCCTTATTGGAAAACTAGATCCCAATAAATTTCTCCATGGTTTCACCTCTTGCTTCCATGGCTTCCACTCCTCCAACCTACAAATGAAAATGGAACAAATTAATGAGTTAGGGGAAAAGAAAGAAAAAGAACCCATAAGGATGTTTAGGGTTCATTTGAGAATACCTAGATCTAAGGGTGTATATCCATTTAATTTAAAGGTTGAGGATCAACCCTACACATTCCAAGTTGTGTCACATTATGGGGTTGTGTAATTTTAATTTAGGTATGGGTATCTAATGAATGGGGCCACTTAATGGTTACGGTAAGTAGAGACTTTAGCCTTAGGTTTTTAAGAAAATAAATGGCATTGGTATAATAAGGATATCTTGAATATTATTGTGAAAGGGGTAACTTAGGTAATGATTTATAAGGGTTAAATTAATGAGAATTTAGATATATGTTTAGGAAACTATATGAAGGATTTAGATTTAATCAACTTAGAAAATATTATACCTTAAGGATAATATGTGGAATTTTAAGTGAGGAAAATAAGCGAGATTAAATCAATTGATATTTTAAATAAGGTGAATTAACGAAAAACCCTAGAAAGGGATTTATCCCGAAGTGGCCTTAGTGTAAATTAATAATGTTAATTATTAATTTAATATTCGACAACTTTTCAAATGTGTGAAATTTATTAAACAAGAAATAATTAAACCTAGTTGATAGTATCTTGTTGCAACCCCCTTTAAACAAAAAAACATTATTCCATATTTTTCCTAATTAAGTATTGAGTTTTGTCTTGGGTTTTGTGCATAAAAATGTGGGTGTTACATTGCGGGAGGCTATGATTAGATTCCATCTAAAGTGGGTGGGAGAAAATGAAAACTAAGTTAAAGGGATCCTTAGGCATGAAGGAAAAACTTATTCATGTGTTTACGAATTTTATTTTGATCTTCATGGAAGTAGGAATCAAATTTAAAATAGTGAAGAAGTTTTGGTTTCAAAGGATCTTTAGGAGAAAACCATGTAACTTTCAAATAAGACTTAGTGATTTCTTCTCGTATACCCCTATTAACCTCATGTTTTGAGTTGAGGAGTATTAATGGAAAACCCAATGGGAGGAATTATTTCTATATCAATATTCAACTTCTAAAGGAGAGTCATAAATCGTACATACCAACAAGATTTGCATGTTTTTTAACAAGTTGCATAGAAGATTGGAGTTCCAAATACGGATATCTATTCTAATAAGAAAAAAATCTGCTATACATCGAAGCCTATGCAACATAGTGAAAACATTGAAAATCAAAGTGATAAAGAGTGGATATACCCCAAACTTTGCAATAATAATTGAGTGAGGAACCATTCTTTTGACTTGAATATTCTTCATTAACATGGAAATGAAAACTCTTTCCATATGATTGAAATCATTCTCTCTCAAATATGGATCCCAATCATCACATCCATATAATAGTGGTGGTGTAGCCAATGTATGAAAAGGTCAAATCTTCATCTCCGAATATCTTGAAATTGAAGCTAAAAACATTGTCTTTCCAAGGTTTTGAAAGTTTCATACCCTTTGCTCAAGTTTGCCTCTTTTTTCAAAACAAGCTAAAAGGAGGTCCAGAGAAAACCACTGCCAAGTAGGTGTAGGATTACACCACCTCAACATGTTTTCATTCATTTTAGATGTTACTTTCTTTTTTGTATTGAATGCCATGATTTTTGTCTTTTCAAGATTTACTTCAAGGCCTTTCTTATCATAAGAATGATCAATACATCAAGCTGATTTTGAAGTCTTGTAATTACGTGTGAAATTAAAATAATGTCATCAACAAACAATAAAATAGAAATGTAGATCCCAAAGAGGCTACAACCATTCATGCTACCTAAGGCTGTGGATATAAGATCCTCTAATTCATCAATATAGAGCCCAAAAATTGTAGGCGAGAATGAACAACCTTGTTTCACACCTATCGTACTATGGATGTTATTATAAGTTCCCATTTTGGTTCAAATATGCCTAATTTTTTTCTCATACAAAGACATGATAAGAGAAATTACCATGTTATGAAGACCCAACTCTTTAAGCCTCTAGATCAAAATATTCCTTGGTATTGTATCAAATGCCTTGCAAAAGTCTACAAAACAACAATATACCTTCTCGCTTATTAGCCTTTGCTTCCTCTATAATAGCAACCAAAGTGAAGATGTGATCATTTTTTTGCTGATTACTTCTAAATCCACTTTGACCTTTTGCTCTAATCCATGTTTTTCTCTTCCGTTGTGAGATATAATCATCAAGCACTATAGAAAGAACCTTGGCCAAGGTATGCCCAATCATGATGGCATGATAGTTCTCAAGTTTAAGATAATTTCCATATTTGAAGGTGGAGTGTATAGTATGAGATGTCCAAGTCGGGAATACCATGAGAAAAATTAAATAAAAATAATTAGAGATATGGATAGTAAGAACAACTGACTATGATGGAATAAATTGGGTTTTAAATTTTCCACATCTTGGGATTTGTTGGACTTAAGTTTATACATAGCTTTAAGAACCACCTTTTCAAAGTGAAGAAATGAAAGTTAGGTGTTCTAGGATTCAAATGGATGGGGCTTATTGGGAGCATCATAATCCACATGCACCAATAATTTATAAGGAACTGACCATGACCATGTGTATGGGGTCAAGAAGTATGATTAGAGTGGGGAAGGCCTTAAAACTAGCAACCATAATGATGGTTTAATGTTGAAACTTACAACTATTTCGTTAAAGACCATAATTTTGTTGTTGGTACTCATACTCATAGGCTCATATATCATACCAATGGAAATATCTCAATTTTTACCATCTGAAACAACTCACTTCAACCTCCAAATTAGGGCTTAAGGATCTTAACCACTTCAATCTCTAAAACTGGTCAATCTAGCAATTAGGTCTCAAGAACCAGTCTTGAGCACAAGTACAAACACCTACAAGTCCACTTCCAAGCACTGAAACCACTTGGAACACTTCACTAGCATCCCTGCCAACATGCTCAAGTATTCATAAGCCTATGTCATATGGAGGAAACTAACCAAGGACACATGTTTCAACACACCTTCTTGAGAAGCCTAATAGGGTTGATTAGGCCATTAGGGCTTAAGTAAGAAAACACCTCATTTGGTCAAACCAATCACTCAAACACTTCATGTTATGCCTCTACCAACTATCCAAGTCCATAAAAAGTTGTTCCAACATGCATTTCTATCAAACACACCTCAAACCACAAGATTGGTTTTGCACACTCTATCCCTCAAGCAGTAGGGTAAGTTTGGAGACCTCTTGCATCAATTTTCTCCACAAAAATTTCCTAAAAAAATTCATGGTCATTTAGTACCACCCCAAGGTAGATGGAACAACTCATTTCTCTTTATGAAACCTTAACCTCGTACCTAAAACAACAAATCTTCATAAAACTAGGGTTTTTATGTACCTTATCTATACATTTGAAGATAACCATGAAACCACCACCAACAAGATCCCGAAGAATTATCTACAAACCTTGGTTAACATATTTTCTTACCCAAGCCATTTAGATCTCATACCAATCAAATCTCTCCTATCGCTCTAGGTTTAGGGTTAACTAGGGTTTTAGAATTGTTTACCTTCTTAACAATCGTTCATAAAGCTCGAATTCCAAATTACCTCATTCCACTTGTTATGTATTCTTAACTCCATGTACTAACATCCCTCAAGATATCATACTCCCATGCATAACTCATATGTGTAGGTAAGCAAATGAAGTTGCATGTTAAGATGGTTTTTACCTTCTCAAGAGCTTGGTATAGCCAAAAATCATTTTCTTACTTTCATCTTTGACACGTGATGAGAAAATTTGACCCATAACACTATCATGACACCTATCAACTATATCAAGTCTTATTTATATCTACACACCCCCGAATATCTCTAACCACCATGACTTACCTGTGTCTACATGCCTTGACTTCACTATCTTGCTCCAAAATTACCTCAGATATGCACTATTGTAGACACAAAATCACACACTTTGGGTAACTATCTATTCCTAGTTGCATACTATTATTCATATGATTCTATGTTAGAATGTACTAATTAACCCATGTCTTTAGCCACTTTTCTTTCCTTTCGGTGGGTACTTTCATTCTTTCACTTCGCTTTATTGAGTTTGTACTTTGACCCTTTGTCATTTGTCTCCCTGGACACCAATACCCAGCCTAGGACATCAATGTCAGCGCGCCTCATCTCCTCTACGCGCTCTTATCCCCTTTTTACCGTACTCTCGATTTTGGGCCCTTTTTATCTATTTGAACATTTTATCTTTTGGTATTATTCCTTTTCGTGGTTAATTGAGAAATTTGAAGAAAAGGAATTATATAAATATAAAGTTTTGTCACCATAATAAAGGACCAAACACTAAGCATTATTATCTCCATCTAAGTTTGCATCCATCCAAGGCGTCTAAAGCTCCATTTGCATCCATCTAGCTCCATCTAACAAGGGACAAATCTGGTTCATTTTCATCACACTTCATAAGAGGGAAGTCTATTCTATTCCTTGCACACATTATTTACATTCTACATCTAGTTATTTGCTCGTTACTTCAAGTGCGACACGCACAAGAGAAACCTAGTTCACAAATCTACACATATACACCTATAACTACATTGGGTATAAGATGTAGTGTAATGCTCGACCACAAGTCCATCCATTTGGAAGTTGGGGACAGTCGACCCCCTTCATATGCATCTTTATTTTTAGGATTTTGATTCTTTGTTTAGGTTTTTATAGGTGATTTATTCATTGCAAGATTACAACAACATCTAATAGAGTTCAGCAACATACACACGTTAAGAAGGGAACAAGTGTAGACACCTAACAACCATATCGGAACCCATTTTCGACCATTTCTACATACCAGGCACTCATAACTCATACCAGATTGCACCAAGCACCTCTACCCTTTCTCCCGGAAGCTGAAATATGCTCAAATCAGCATCTACTATAATTTTCTAGGATCATGTCCGATAGTTCTCTTCTCCTATTTAGTCTCTGTCTCTAGTGCGACATAGTCTAGAAACCTCTACGAATGAGCTAAGGCTATTCTAACCCTCTTTAAACATTAGGGTTTATTATTTTCATTTATTAATTGCTTGGGTGTACTTTTATATTTTTCTTGTCATTTATTTACCACTCCTATAACATTTATTTACTGTGTCCTTTCTTCTAGCAATGTCATCACTACTCATTGTACTCATCCTCCTGCCGCTCAACCTATTTCTATCCCACCACCTATTACTTCTACGACATCTCCTCCTACTTCTAAGGGCTATGACATTATTGAAAAAAAAAGAATACACGATAAAATATCCCCTATGACCTATTACACAAAGTACTTGATTTTTGTAGGACATTAGAATCCGCCTCCATGTTATCCATATAGAAAGTGATAATTTTTGGTAGCTTTCGCACATCTCATTCAGTTATTCAAAAATTTGTTGCATGCTATATCATTAACTAGTTAGGATGTTACACCATTTGCTAATGAAAATCCATGTGCACCTTCTTCATCACTGTCTTTATCATCGCTGCTTGCATTAAACGTGTTCTCATTGATAATGGATCAACTATTACTTTATGGGTTCGCTCCCTTCTCAAACAAATGGGTATCAACGATAATCTTATTTCTAAGAACTCCATATTATTAAAGGCCATGATTCCACTACTTGCACATGCTTAGGAACTATTTCATTGCATCTCCGCATTGGGCCTAAGACGGTCCTCACCGAATTTTTGTTATAAATGCCTCCATTTGATTCAATCTATTGCTAGGATGACCTTAGATTCATGCAATGCAGAAGTCCCGCCTATTGTACACCAATGTGTTAAATTATTACATGATGGATATGAGCATACCATTTCTACCGACCCGAACCTTTCAAAAAAATTCGCATAGACCAAGTTACTACTATGCCTACTCCTCCTACACAACATATTCCATATAGCAAGATCGATGCATATGACGTTGACCGATCTAGTGCTTCCTACTCTTACGCTTCCCCGAATACTATAGTCATTTCTACTTATACTAATGCCATCATTTCACCTACAAAGTGCATGTCTCCATCCAAACTACCACTCCACCCGTTAAGACTCCTCTCACTCCTACACCTAGTACATCTCCTAGCAATATTATCGACATAGCTATATAACAAGATAACATCAATATAGACGGTTTTGACAATTCAAATGAAAAAGTGGATATCGTTGACCTTACGGATCACTCATTGGGAAAACTAAATTTCACTCCTATCGATGTAGATGTTTTTATTTTGATGACACCTTTGTGGCTGATGGCCCGGGTGAATACAAATTCAATACCCCTCCCTCTACTAACACTATGATACTTTATCAGGGGTCAGTCAACACCTTAGAAGCTATTTCACCATCTCATGAGTAGTCTACATCTCCACCACGCCTTTCACATGCACACTATTGATCAACAACTCTTTTTGGCATCATATTTTGGTCGATCATACTTGTTCAAATACTATTTTCACACATGAGGGATTAACTAGGCTTGGCTTGATGCTTAATGACATTCTACCACCAATTCACTCACCACACCTTTACCATGGTTATTGTCATATTATGGTTACTTATGGTCTTTGTGTGTTTCATTTGTAAGTATTTGATGTATGTACACCTCGCCCTTCTCCTCCGACACTTAGGTAGTCCTAACTTGAATATATTCAAGGTACCTTAGATACTATCCACACCTCTATCATGTTTCCTCAACCATTCGGGGATATTTCCATTTCTATTGATTCATCTCCTACCTATGCTCAAAATATTTCTTGTTGGTATGTACACGATCATGTCCACCAAGCACCCTTCACTGATGAAGAGTATGCAATGAGTGTTTACATCATACATCACATTGGCTCTTTATACAATCCACCTCATTCTATTGCTTATTATGTCTCCAATACTACTCCAGTTAGTTTTGATCTCGACAACAATGATCTTGTATACATTGTCACATGATCACATCCATCAACACACACTTGGGGGGGAATTACATCTATATCCCCCTAACATCGTGTGACATCTTATTCTCTCATCACTTTTCCACATAATTACACATACACCTTAGCATACGCATCTACATCATCATTACTCGATGACACCCTCTTATGCTTGGGTTCACACTTTACTATTGAGGTAATCCCATACACATGAACCTCACACACTACATAACAGAAACTACACACTGTGCGTCTCCATATATCTTTCCTTTTACACTTTACATCTTGAGCTACATACATCATACACATTGTATACATACCTCGCAAATCGCATCACATAATATACATATGACATTAAATATTACACACTTCACATATCATACTACACCTACTACACATATTACACACTTTACACATCTACTCATACATGTTGCACTCATCACCCTATGACGCACTCTAGTCTCACGGTCTATAATGGATTGTTGAGGGTATACATCTCCAATGGACCACATCACACTCACGCATTCAACCACTCGATCTTTTTCTCATGTTACATTCATAGATTAGTGATATACGTTTTAGGCTACATCGTCACTTCTTCTAGCCCCAATTAGTGGTAAAAACTATAGGCTAAATCATCACTTTTTTATCATCTTGTAGTGATATACGTCATAGGATAAATCATCACTCTTACTTGTCATCTAGTTGTGATGTATGCTTTAGGATAAATGATCAAACATTATCGCATCTAATCTCTAAGTCACATATCATCACCACACATTCTTCGCAATGTGTTACACACAACACATACTTCAAAAATTTCCCAATCACACACTCTCATTTATGGTTCCGTCTTTATTTCGAGGGGGCATACACAAATGAACCCCACCGCATAAAATTCCATTCACTCGGGGCATGCGGATCCTATCATACACATTACATTCCATTCCATCCATCCACAACATATTGCATATCTTGGTTACATTTAATCTTACTTAAATTTTCTTGTACATGTTCACTTAATTACACATTCTAGATAGATATCTTGTATGCCATTATCTTTACCATACAAAAATGCACACTAAATTTCATATCTAGTTGTGATCGGAGACTATACAGTCCATTACACACAACATGGATGTTTGGTGTAGTACCTAGTACCAATCCCATAGTGGCTTCTGGGGGCATCCACATTTGTACAATACAGGTGTTATTATTTCATTTGTGTTCATAAAAAATAATTTATTATTTCATACATTCTTTGACATACGTTTTATCTTTCTAACATGCTAATAGGTGTTTCATGTGTATTATTTGTCATGTATGGATATTTTCTTCCATACTTGTTTGTTACATTGTCTGCGATATTTCTTTCTCTTGTTTTGCGGGCTTTATCCTTTGTCTTGTGTGCACACTTGTTTTTTTACGGCCATTACATCCTTGAGTGTCTTGTGAAATCATGAGTGGTGTCCCATGTTTGCAACCCGCTTTTCACGGTCTACATTTTCTTCTTACGTGCTTTAGTTTAAACATTATTTTTTTAGCTTACACTTCATTTTATATATGCATGTTTGTCTTTACTTGTACTAACACTCTTTCCTAGTTACCTATTTGAATGTGCCTTAGTTTATACCAAGCACATTCCCTTCCACATGCAAGACATAGTTTCCATCACAACGGTTGGTCCTCCTTTGGGCCACATACTCCTACAATGATGTCGCATGCACTCCAAACAAGGGGGAATCATTTGGGTAAGTATGTCACCCCATACAGGGTATACACAACAAAAAATAGTACTAGTATAGTTTAGTTTTCATTTTTTTTCCATGACACAATGATGCCTTTCTTGGAGCGCTTATAACCTGTGAAGCGGTTAAACAACAATTCGGTTCAACAGTCTACAAGACTCATACACAACATCTTTTACAAGGAATTTTTTCCTTATCATATGCATTTTATTATGGGGAGTAGTTACAGGTTAGAGGATAACACCAAACCTTCCTCTATACACTACTTATGTCGTGGTGTCGATCGCCCAAAAAGCAGAGCAAGATGAGTAGATCTCTACAGTTTCGGGAAGTAGTTATGGGTTGGAGGATAAATCAGACTTTCCTCCCTACACTTCTTTGGCCAATGGCGTGAGATCTCTCAAAAAAACTCGTGCACATAGACATCATATACATGATCCTTTTTCATTTTCATACTTTTTACATACATGCATTTTTACACACATTTTTATACATATACATGCATATTTGACTGCTTGATCATATTCTCTTTTGCAGGTACATTCGTATAGGAAGAAAGATGTCAACATCACTCAACATCACACACATAGTGGGTACATCACACACATCGACACTGATAACAAGAATATCACACACATCGTCATCTACACATATGTTTCCGCCTAGGTTCAGGTTCATTCTCATCACATTTTACACTTTTTCATCTTTAGTCTCCATGGTTATATCACTTCACACTTTGTCTAGTCCCTCACCAAGATTTCTATAGTAATCTACATGGATATCAAGTACGCATCTTTATCTACTTTCTGTTAATGATAATTATTCTCACCAACATAAAGTGGGGGAAATTTTAGACAAAAAATCACGCACTTTGGGTAAATTTCTAGTCCTAGTTGCATTTTATTATTCATATGATTCCTATGTTAGAAAAGTATTGATTAACCAATGTCTTTGGCCACCTTTCTTTCCTTTCAGTTGGTACTTTCAGTATTTCACTTCGCTTATTCAATATGTACTTTGACCCTCATTATTTATCACCTCGAACACCAACACCTAGCCAAGATGCCAACGTCAAGTGCCCTCGTCCCCTCTTGGCGCTCTTGTCCCCTTTATACTTTACTCTCATCTTTTGGGTCCTTTCTAGCTATTTGAAAATTTTATATTTTGGTAGTCAGCCTTTTCGGGGTTAATTGTGAAATTGAAGCAAAGGAATCATATAAATATAAAGTTATGTGACCATAATAAAGGACCAAGCACTAAGTATTACTATCTCCATCTAAGGTTGTATCCATCCAAGGTGTATATAGCTCGGCTAGTTCATTTGCATCAAACTTCATAGGATGGGATTCTATTATATTCCATTCACACATTATTTACATTCTACATCTAGCTACTTTCTCTCTAAGTCAAGTGTGATACGCACAAGAGCAACCTAGGGCATAATTCTACACACACACACACACACACACACA
Source organism: Taxus wallichiana var. yunnanensis (assembly GCA_018340775.1). NCBI lineage: Eukaryota > Viridiplantae > Streptophyta > Pinopsida > Cupressales > Taxaceae > Taxus > Taxus wallichiana. The sequence continues at coordinate 735,396,281 of CM031238.1, read as the reverse complement.
CACACACACACACACACACACACACACACACCTAGACCTACATTGGGTCCGAGATGTAGTTGAGCGCTCAGTCATAAGTCAATTCATTTGGTAGATGAGGAAAGTCGACCACTTCATATGCATCTTTATTTTTAAGGTTTTGATGTTTTGCTTGAGGTTTAGCGGGTGATTTATCCATTACAAGTTTACAACGACATCCGACGGAGTTCAATGACATACATGCAATAAAAGTGAACAAATGTAGACACTTAGTGACCATATCGGAACCAGATCTGACCATTTCTACATACCATGGCACCAAGAACTCATACCAGAGTGCCTCAAGTTCCCTATCCTTTTTCCAGCACCTACTCTAGTCAAATCCACCTTCGCTAAGATTTTCCAGTGCTCATGTGTGACAGTTCTCCACTCTTGTTCAGCCGAGTCTCCATTGTGACATAGTCCAACAAACTCGTGGATCAGCTAATCCTATTATAACCCTCTTTGCACATTAGGGTTTCATATTGTCATTGGTTAGTTTTTTAGGTGTACTTTTATATTTTAATTGTCATTTATTTATGCTCTATAACATCTAGATTAGGCTACACATTTTGCATATTTAGCTTAATCAACTATTCCTTTGAAATATCACCTTTGACATCTTCCATACATGTCATGCAACCTAAAAACATTCCACATAAATTTCTTGACTTATTCTACTCCATGATTCATGTTTCCACATGATCCACTCATGCTTAGGACTAGGATTAGGCCTAGTCACACTTGTACCAACACATGATTCACAAGATCTAACCTTGACAACATCTTACAAACTCATTAGCACCTTTGAATCATCATATTGACCATGCTTGACCTCAAGAAGACCTCATACAACGTGTGGAGCTCATGCACAACACTTACTTTCTTGAAAATGCACAATAACATGTTACTCAACCATACATACCGACCAAGACACAATGACTTGAAACCAAGATTAGACACTACCAATCAACCTTCAAAATTGATAATGAATGAAACCTGATGGAGACGCCTAAACCATTTTGAAACCCTTTGAAATCAATGATAAACTTGACATCAATGACAACAAAATAGACACAATTCCCAACAATCATGTTTTTATGCTCACTCAAGGATGATGAAGACCTTCATACCAATGATGTGACCTCCATTCTTGAAAGCAATTATCTTGAAAAATGAAGTGAGAGGTTCGAAGAAGTTGTTAAATGGGAAGAGAATCATTTTTCCTCACTTCCTTCAAGTGCCTCGCTGATTCAAAGAATGGTTTTTTGTTGTAACCTTCATTCAAGGATGGTGAATGCATTCATGATGAAATCAATAATTCCATTTTCGAAAACATGAAGGAATGGTTTCTCATGCCCATGAAGAATCAAGTGGAAGCTACAAAATGTAAGATTTTTCATCATGTCACAAAGTGTTCATTGAATGCAAGACTATTATCAGTATAATGTAATTATAATGATGGAATATTGGTCTATCTCCATCTTCTAAAACTGTTCAAATCCATCACAAGAGCATGGCACAATCACATAACGATCTTCAAGATTAAGAGGTCTAAATTCAGTTCATTGTTCCATGATGGTATGTACTTCTCCCAAATCATTTATGGGTATGTGTACATTCTTCCCCTACCTTTGTAAAGTTCTCTCCCTTGTAATATAGCTTCCCTTTTAGTTGTGTGTTGTTTTCTCCTTTTGGTGTGTTCCTCTTTCGTCAGTGTGTTTGTCTGGAAGAAATGCCTCCATAAGCCCAATGGACAAGGCATTGGTCCACATAATGTATTGAGATTATGGGGTTCATGTTTATCATGTCCTCACTTTGTTCAATCCAAAATAATTTCCAAAGATACAACTAACTATTTTCGTGTAAATCATTGCATAAAAACTTCAAACCTTCAAGAATGACAACTAAGCCGAATTTGAATATTTTCTCTCGAGTCTTCCCTATTCCCCCTCCCTTAGTCATTTTACCTTATATCATGCTCATGATGACCTTGTAGGTACTTCCCATGTGTTGAAAAATCTTGTGTAATTATATTACATGATGTAGAAATGTCATTCATTTCATTCGGTAAAGTGCTTCTAATGGCTAGTTTCTTTATAGGCCAATAAAAGGCTAATTTTGGCCTTTTCGAGACCGGTGTGCAACCTTTGGGAGGGATCTAAAAGCCTAAACTCATCCAGATGTGGTATAGAATATTTATGAAGGTTTTTTATATTATTTATTGATATTTAGGGAAATTTTTAAGATTTAGAGACAATCTATGTAACAACGGGTTTCTAAGGTGCAAGGAGTGTATAGCTAAAAACAAGGACCTAATCATCCACGGACTATTCTAAGAGTTTCGTAAGGAGTTAGGAGTCACTCAAATATTCATTATAAATATCCAAGGACCCTCTATATAATGGAATTATAAAATCTTTGACAAGACATTTTTACTTACCAAGTTAGCTCAATAATTGCAGACACACCCTATTGTCCCGAAGACAAAGGGGTCATTTCAGGGATTTTCAGGTATAATTGAAGAATGATACCTATCCCATTTTTCTTATAATGATTTGGAGAGTCATAAACATATAATAATTCACCAAAAATGCTTTTCTAGAGCTCCTTCAATCTCATCTTCAAGATCTCTCTCTCGCGAGGTACATCTCTTATACCTATTCAATTTTGGGTGAGAACACTTATCATATCTAGGTTGAGGCTCACTTTTGTGTCCCTCTTGTCCCCATTCCCAAGGGTATATAGGGGACACAAAATGGTTCCCCTCTTTAATCCTTCCTCCAGGTTCTTCACATGATCATGATAGGAATTCGAGAGGGCTTATGCGCCTATCTATCTCCTCCCATCTTGCAACGTGGTGGTGACTCTTGTCAACACGGGGTGAGGGAACATTTTATTCTCCCTCTTTTCCCAATTACATAGGTGATAGAGGGGATAGTAAAAATTTTCCCACTCTATCCCTTTTTCTAGTTTCTCATATGACCAAGTTTGAGCCCCACAGTGCTAAAACTAGTTTTTCCTCTACTCCTCACAAAATATCATGCCACCATTTATCATCACCGGGTGAGGGAACCTTTTTCGATCTTGTCCCCATTCCAAGGGGAAAAAGAGGATATTGTAAAACAAAAACATTGATAGGGGAAGGGTGAATTAATTCTTATCAAAACATTGAAAATATTTTGAAAACTTAGCAAGCCATTCAATCTTGATTATCCTTTACCATGAGAATACCATGATATTCACATATAAGAAAATGAAGACCAAGTACACATGAACACAATGTTTAATGTGGAAAAATTTTAAGGGATAAAATTCCATTGAAAGCAATGTACTATGAAGAAAATTGTCCCATTAATGGTTACAAGGATTTCATATTTTTTGAACAATCCCTCAACTTGAACCACCTACTCTAATACTTCATTAAATAACCTACTTGACCTTTAGCAAGATCCTACTTGCATGGAAGCAAAACTCCAAAAAAATTAGTCAAGCTTCAAATTAACCTTTTTAAGTGAACAATTACAAGGGAACAACAACTCCCTAGTTTTCTAAGCATCCACCTAGACTTTTACAAATTTTTGATCACTTCCATTTATTTTTTGATACAACATGTTATGATCTCTTATCCAGCTCTCATTCTCTCTTCATATCTCTTATTCACTAACCTTAACTCACCTAGCTTCTCATCATTTCACACTACTGCAACTACAATATTTAAGTCATTTTTTTCTCACACACTTTTGTACCTCTTTCACACGTGAATGATATCCTCTTCTTCCTCTATCAATTCACAATTCTTATCATTTCATACTTCTCCTAATACAATCTACAAGGCATGCACATTTTTCCTTACATACACTAGGATAAATCTCACATTTACATCATCTCCTACTCCCTCAATATAGGCATCAAAAAAGTAATTTTTCTTACACACATAGACATACTTATACTATAGGGTTACATGCTCTAGCACCTCTTCACTTCAAATTTAAAAAAACTCAACTTTATCATTTCCTCAACTCGTACACGGGATCTTGGATGACATCACTTGAATCTTCAAAATTGCAATCATTACATCTGTAACATGTTAGTTATGAGTTCTAATATTTCTTGGGCTTATCATGAAATCTTTAACACTTATGAAGTCCTCAAGTTCCTTCCTCAACTCACTTCACAACTAAAACCACCGATAAGATACCCTTTTTACATCTAGCATTGACATTTGTAATCTGTCATCTTCCACTTTTGTCCTCTTCTCAAAGTTGGAATCTACATCCTCATGTAAATGTAACTCATTACAAGTGTTTTCAAGTTGTGTGCATGTTACAAGAGACTTCTCATGTCCTTAAAAATCCTTGAAAACCTCTTCAACTCGCCATTTCCTCCTCAAGACTCCATTAGAGCTCATATGCTCAACTAGGTCTGCACAGTCATGACATCTTCAAAAACTAGTCACAAGAATGCTTCATCAATAACAATGTATGATATTTCAAAACTTCTTATGCTTGGAGAAAGTCATATGTGATCTCTAGATCACCTTCAAGGACTTTGAGCAGCTAAATCACCTTCAATCTCACCATGGCATACTAATTTAGACAAGGTCTCAAAGGAGTTGTAAACCCAAAAAATTAGTCCTTATAAAATGATGTAGTTCACCCATCAAATCATCTGATCATGGATTATATCATAAATTTTTGGAAATATCTTTACCTTTTTCAACTTTTCATCTTACGAGTAAAGCTTCAATTCATTTTTTTATCATGAATATGCATGCATTTCATAGACTGCTCAATCTAGTGTTTAGGACCTAAAAACCTTTCTTATAAAATAATATTACCAACACACTTTCAGGACAAACCAATGCTTTGAAAACTTAACCAGGATCCTCTACCAAAATTTTAAGTACTCAAATTTAGGGGTTATGTGGAGAAAACACACTTACATCTTATTTTCTCAGACCTACTTGACAACCATAAAAGAGGAAATTTGGACCATTTGATCTTGGACAAAAAAACACTTCACAAAATCAGGTCATGGGCTCTAACATGTCATATGAGACTTATATCAACCATCTAAGCTCACTTTTCACTTCAACAACATGCATTCTCATTTGGACTAAAAATTGGTTCTCTTGCTTCTCCTTTGGTATTTTGACTTGAAAATTTGTGCACAACACTAGGATAACCTCCTTCATATATAATAAGACTTAATTAAGCTTGTAATTTCCTAAAACTCATCAACCACCATGGTTTTTGCATGCATATATAACTTGTTCTCAAGAATGAGCCTCTAAAAGACATGTTATCCCAAATTCACCCCGAAAAATTTGGTCAAGACAACTCCTGCACATAAGGAAATTATGAAGGAAACGACTCAAACCCACAAGCTCACATTCCAGGACGACAAACAAGGTTGCAGGGAGACTCTACAATGGAATGGCGGGGCCTACAAAAGTTTAAATGACCATATATGAGAAAAAAGAGAAGCTCAAACAAGTGCCACATCTCCACGTGTCTCAAGACGAAATGGAGGCGGGGAAAATGGTCAGAGTCAAAAGGCGGAGCTTTGGGGCCATGGGGTTTTCTAAGTTTTGCGTTTCGCAAAAAGGGGAAAAGATAAATTACGGACCCGCAAGCCTGATTTTTGCTCTAATTTGACTGCCATGTGTCCCATATCAAAGGGGACCCATTTTTCAAGTTGTTTTCCCGCCTCCTATATGAACCCGATACAAAATTTGAAGGGGCATATCTTTCGACTCAAGGCTCAAAATATTGCGAATCTAACACCGTTGGAAGCATCTTGATGTCCTCTACACCATGAAAGGATTAAAAATCATTTTTCAGGCCCTGGTAGGTAAAAATGAAGAAGAGTCTTCCTAGGCCATTAACGCAGAATCCAATCTCTTCAACTACTAGATCTGATTCGATTCAATCCACTGGGAAACAAGAAGTGACATATTGTGGGTGAATTTGTAGAAGGCATTGATATTTAGTGGTTGAGCTTTCAAAGTGGGATTCGATGCATATCTCGGGGTGGTTGAAGCAGGATTCAATTTTTCCCCTCTTCTCTCTCTCTTATTCTTTCTATATATTGTAACACTTCTCATTTTGAAAAGGAGAGACATTCTGGGCATAGAGAAACTCTGTCAAATTTGTTTCTTGATGCCATTTTTGAGCAGTGAACCTTCTCCCATGCCTGGAAAATGTATTTGTGCCTCTATTCCAGAAATGTAATGGTCTGTGCACCTTCTAGAGCAATAAAAATGTGTTTTTGTGGTGTTCTTCAACCCTTTGCATCGTTTTGTTGTTTCTTCGTGCCTCTCCCTTCCATATTTGTTTTTATGTGCATGTATTTCACATTTGTAGGTGCAGGATATTGTGTTTCATGGAGTTTAATGGTGAATTTGAAGATCTGGGTCGTGTCACTTCTGTCTGACCTCCCTCATCTCCATTTTCTTTGTTTCTTTCTCCCTCAATAGAATATCTCGTTCCCTTTTCTTGGTGCTATCACCTCTGTAGTGTAGGATTTCTTTATTTTCATGCTCTCTCTCTCTCTCTCTCTCTCTCTCTCTCTCTCTCTCCTTGGTCCCTTGGAATTGTTAGATTAGGAGTAGATAGTCACATTTCCTTCCTTAGAAGTAGTTTAGTGCTAGGATTAGGAAGAGGAACCAGCCTTCTCTGGAGGATCATTCCCATTTGCAAGTCCCATAACTTGGGGAATGATCCAATGTTATGCAAATCATACCAAATGACTCTGCCTTAGAAAAGAAAATCCATAACTCATTTGGGGGTGTTGTGATTTTGCACTAATAAGACCTCAATTATGCCTTAGCTAGTCAAATCTTGACATGTGGAGCCTTTCACATCATCTCTACACAATCACCATATACTCCCCATGCTTTCAATACTATACCTTATCTTTTTTTTCTCCATATTCCCATGATATGCTTGCACTCAGTCTTTGAATTAGGCCTAGTTGAGCCTGTTTCCATATCATGCTTTTGGCGCATACCCATCAGGAAGTGATGTTGAAAAGAATAAACTCTGTGAACTTTATGTTCACAAGTTTCTCCTTCCTAAGCAGATTGAGATTCCCATAAATTTGTATGTGGGTGAAGTGCAACTAAGGGTATTTATCTCTACTCTAAATCATCAATTTTAATAGAGGTAACAAAGGGAAACATTTGTTTAATTAGAATCTAATATAGGCCTCCTAATGAGGCATGATCTTCTTGATTATTTTTGGCATTTTTGGTCTCAAGTGTACTTTTTTTAGGTTGGTGGACAGGTATAAAGATATTCTTAGAAATTGCATGAAAATTTTTAGGGATCAATCACTCCCAATGTTCAATGTTAATTTCCTTCCTGTTAATTAAGGTATTAACTTCTTGAGATCATTATAAGAAAATATACTAACCTCCCCTGGTCATTAAAAAGGGCCAAGGATCTCTACAAAATCATCCAAGAAATGCAGAAATAGTGGATTGGGATGAGGTACATGCCTCCTTTGGTAATTACACTAATATCATGATGGAATTCAACAATAGATCAACTAGAGGAAAGTTATACCACCTAGAGGAAGTCGGTCACTAAGTTCTTTGGATTTTCTAATACTTAATTAGACAAGACTTGGCAAAAATTTGCCAATGATTATAATTGTTCAATGATATTTGAAAAATTGAATAGGTAGCAAGAGGACCTACTAAATCTTAAGTGTGGGGAATGATGAACCCCTATTTTGTCATGATTTAACCCATGTGAAACCCTATGTTATTTTGTATCATTTTACACAATCTATATAGTATTGGTGTTTATAATTAATAATTTACTATGTTTTGGAAGGAAATGTTGTGCATATTCTTGTTATTTTTAACTTATTATTACTTCTTCAAATATAGCTTAAATGAACCCTTTTATGACTATTAACAATATATTTAGAAAATCATATATTGAGTCATCACAAGAGTTAATTGTAGAATAGTTGGTGTCCCCAAGATTTCACCCTAAAATCTGGGACTACCCCTTTTTTTTAAAAATCGTTCTTTTCAAAGTAACGGGTCGTTTTGTGTTTTTATTGCCTACAATTGTCTCCATTGCTTTAAGGTATTCCCAAAGAATCATATAAGCCAATTTCGACAAATACCCACGTGCTAAAACTCATTTTATCTCTTCGCCAAGTTTTGTCTGAGAGAATTTTATTTATTTATTTATTAAATAAATAAATAAATTGTGTTGTAATTGAACCCTGCTAAATATTTTCATGCCATTATTTCCATCTCTCAATTGAGTATTCACTAAGGATGAGTTTTTACTAACCAACTATTTGGCAGGTTATTTTCAAAGCAATTGTCTGCAACTTCTGGCAGTGTTTTTCTTTTTATTTATTTCTTTTGTGTTTGTTTTCGGTTTTTCTTCGATAAATCTGTTAATTCCCCTTGATCCGTTCGTTCGTTCTGTATAGCTTGTTTAATTTCCTGGAATTTCTGGAAGTCATCCATGGCCTCAGACAAAGATAAAAATTAATCATGGAGTGCTAATTTCTGACAAAGAAGGAAGGATGCAAGTCACACTTTTGGGAAATAAGCTTCTTCCATGCTAGTCACATTTTTGGGAAGGATGGTTTCTAAGTGCCAATGGGAATTTTGGTGTGGCAGGAAGATGGGAATTTAGAGGCTTCCTGGAAGGTTGTTTTTTCCCATCATTAAAGTTATATCACTTAAGTGTCAATGGGAATTTTAGAGCTGTCAGAAGATGGGAATTTGGAGCCTTCCTGGAAGGTTGTTTTTTCCCATTATGAAAGATAAATCACTTAAAGTACAAATGGGAATTTTGTGGCTTTCAGGCAGGGTAAAAATTCCCACCAAAATTTTTTTATTCACCCATGCAAGTCGCACTTTTGGAAAAGAGCTCTCTTTTATGCCAATCACACTTTTTGGGAAAGTAATTTCTAAGTGCTAATGGGAATTTCGGGGCTGCCAGGAAGGTGGGAATTTAGAGGCTTCTGGAAGGTTGTTTTTTCCCATCATTAAAGTCAAATAAATTAAGCTGTAATATGGGAATTTTTGAGCTTCTGGAAGGCTAAAAACTCCCACTTCCTTGCCTTTTTATTTTTCACATGACTTCTAGCCAAAAAGTGTGACTCACCTTGGCATAACTACATGCTTTAAACATAAACATGTCTTAAAGATACCCTCTTGATGGTGTTTATACATTGACCATGCTTATATATCTTCCTCATTCCTTTAGTCCATCATACTAGGTCTTCATTTTGTCTAGGCCTAAGGATTAAGCCACCTGGACCAAGCAAGTCTCATTGTTTCCACCCATGTCTTCATGATACCACCTGATTGACCATGTCAACATCATACCAAACATCCTCTTAACCTCATCCACATTTTTCATTAATGGGTATACACATTTTTCATAAATGACAACATTTTAAGCACATGCCAATAGGGGACAGAAAAATGGGCCCCTAGCCATGAAGAAAAAACCCTGAAATTTCACTAACTATTGTTATTACATCCAATACTAAAAATACACTGCTAGGAAGCTACAAAACACAAGAAACTTATTGTTACCTCATTTATTCCTCCAAGCTTGACTAAGACTCCATATTTGAAGGTAAAAACCTCTAATTACCTTTTAAAACAACAACCATGCTATCAAAGTCAGTCCAAGGCATTCATAATTGAATAAAGGAGAATTTCTCACTACTAGTGAGCTAGAAACCGATCACACTAAGGGTTTGAGACGTTTTCCTTTTTCAGTCATCCTTGAGATCACTATAACTTAGAGACTCCATTAATTGATTCAATAATAGCTTCATACCCGAAACCTTTTCCCTAGATTTTTTTAAAATTTCCAATAGTTTTAGCAAATAAAAGACAACGACATTTGGAGCATGAGATCGCAAAGAGGAGTTGAATTCAAAAATGATTTTTTCAATGTAAACCCAAGCTAGAATGGCCACTTACTAAAAATAACATATTCCATGCCCATTCATGTGATAGAAATAATATGTCCCACCACATCTAGTCTTTTTAACTAGCATTCCACTAGTATTGCACAAGATATAAAGTTACACCACCTCTAATCTTGTTTAACCATAAGTTTTTGGTTATCACAATTAGTTAGGGGTTGAAAGTTGGTTATCCATCACCATTATGATTATTAAGAGGATTTATTTGAATGGAGGGGAGAGGTGTATGGAGTAGGTATTTTTTTAGAGATAAACTCGAATCGAGCCTAATTACTCAAGAAACTATGTAAAAGTGTGTTGTTTATCAATAAAGAGCTTCTTAGAGAATGCAAAATGTGTACTAATTTTTTCAGCCATTTTTATTGAATTTAGTTGAAATTATCAATGAATTCCATTGAAAAATGTTGTAGGAACGTTTTTGGTGTGTGAAGTGGGGACAATCACAAGGAGTGGAAAAATGAGTCTTTGAAGGTGGAAAATACGGGAAATAGTCATAAAATTGTGTTCATTGAGGTAAGGGTAAGGAAGTATTATTTTCTCCTAAGTCTTGAATGAATGAACGTGCATAGTAAGTTGTAATAATATTCTATAGAAATAATAGTGATTTTCAACTGGGTAACATGTCAATAATGTGAGATTGAATGGTGAATAAGAGAATTGTACCTAAAATAGGGTTTCCTTGTGTTAAGTATGAAGAAATTTTTGTAGTTGGGAGTGGTATGAATATTAAATTCATGATTATAAATCTTAAGAAGAAATTTGGGTGGTGCGGGAAGATATTTTAATTTTTTTGATGTTTTGAAACCCTAAATTTCTTAAGATACTGACCAAAACATCCTTCTTAGACTGTAGAAACCCTAGCTTAGGGTTTGAAGAAAAAAATTCTATAGATTGAGTTTTTATGGATGAAATGTTGTGAAATTTGGAACATATGGTCTTGACATGCCTAGCGAGAGAGATATTGAAGTTTGAGTTGATTGGATACCTTACGGTCATACTTTTTGTGATAGTCCAAGACCGAGCAAAGTAGGAGATATAATTAGATCAAGCCAATTCAAAATTGTGGGAATATCATTCATTATCATGCTCTGAAATTTGTAGGAAAAGTATAAGTTTCACATGGGTACTAGAATTTTTCTTTGTTCATGATAAAAATGAGTTTATGGAAAGTTACCTCCAAACTTCTTGAGTAAGCGGAGGCCACTAGCTTTGTGAGGGCGGTGAAGAAGGGTAACAGTGAATACAAGATTTTTTTCCTTACATTTTGTGCATAAAGATAGGTTTTTGACTTGGTAATAGTCTTATTGAATCTTGATTCATGGTTTGGATAACTCTTTGAGTGTGATTCAGGTCTTGAGTGTCAATACATAGTCTTAGAACTTATTTAAGTAACCTTAGAGCAAGGTTGAGGAGTAAGATAAGAGAAAGGTATGTCTTCCATTTTGGTGTTGAAAAATATGGTCTATAACATGAAAAGAAACTTGTGGAAGTTTGAGTTAAGGTTTTGACATCCCTTTGAAGGATAATAACTCATAATTTGTAGTTGTAAGGAGTTGGTGATCAATCCATTTTAGGACTGTGACAATCCTAGTAAGGGCTTGGTATTTGAATTATTACAAAATATTGGTAATAAGGGGAAAGAAATCATAAGAAAACATTAGAGGAGTGTTCATTGATGAAGAGCACACAACTAAAGTTAGAACTCATAGTCAAAGAACAAGAAAACAAAGTTTTGATAGTTGTGGGAGCATTTTGCTTGAAAATGTAGATATTTGAATGTTGAAAAATATCTTGGTAACCTACACTGATGTGTCTAAAGTATTATTGATCAAGATTCAAGTCATAGGACATATAGTCATGCATATGACGTGAATCATATTAAAACTTTCAAAGTGAGTCCAAAGGGACAGTCTTGAAGAAAGCTTGGAAAATTGCATAATTGATTAAAGAATAACTCCATTAAATGGAATAAGGACCTTGTATGAGCTAAGATAAACTTGTGCACATGGTTTATGAGACTTTTAATATGGCCTAAGTAATTGGAATAAGTAAAGTGTATATAGTAAATGATAAGAAGGTTAGGAAGAGTCTTAGACGACATTCTAAGGAAAGGAATTACAAGTAACTTCTTATCTTAAAGGGTGAATGTGAAAGTTCAATAAGGGAGAAATGAATAAGAGATGAGAGTTCTTGAGCATAGATATTAGCTGGGGCAAGGAAAATGAGGAATGGTTTTATAAGATGATAATAAAATATCGTGAATACGTTATTGATAATCCTAACCTTGAATCACCTATATGAAATCTTCTTAACATTTAGAAAACATATTTTGCAAGGAATATGAAGCTAGTAAAGTCTCAAACTTGTCAAAGAGATTTGAAACATCCAAATGAATAATAAAAATCCATTTTTCATGAATATTAAGGTATGATGAGCTCATGCTATCATGAATTCAATTTGAACAATGTCTATAGAGGTTTCTTTTGTTATAGATCAATATCATCTGTCCACTTTATAACCTCTTCCACTTGCTACTATGAAATTGGTTTTCAAGATAAATAACCACTATTTTATAAAAACATGCAGTAGCTATTATAAACACTTTTGCAAGTATTTCTATAAATATTTAGATGGATTATTGGATTAAAGTTAAGTTTAATGCATTGACATTTTCACATTGCTCACAAATGTTTTGTTTTATTGTCTGAGAAAGCATTCAAGAGACTTGATCCTAGGAGGCTTTTTCTAAACACCTCTTTGTTAATTAATAACACTATTAATGATTATTCTATTCCAAAACAAAATGATAGATGAGGTATGTTTTTTGTTTTATTTGTTTTCCAACACAATCTGTTTTTCAACATGTGGAAAAAATGTGTGTTTTTCAACGTGTGCATAAACAATGTGTTTTCAACGTGTGGAAAAACAATGTGTTTTGTGCATGTTGAAAAACACAATTTGTTTTCAACATATTGAAAAACACAACGTGTTTTTCAACATGTTGTGAAACACACATTTAAACAAAGACTAGTTTCAAGACCATAATAACACCCTATTCGAAATGTTTTCATTCCCATTTGGAATAGTAGATTATGTATGAGGACTGGTTTTTTGATACCATATATCTATCGGATCTAAACATTTAAGAGAATAGAAAACATGTGAACTATTTTCCAAAATGATTCTATAAATTGTGGTCATAAAATAGAGCTTGTAGTTATGATCATATATATATATATATATATATATATATATATATATAGCATTTGTTAATTGTTTGATCGTATCATGTTATATTCATTTAAATGGTTCTCGAAGATCCTTGGGTTTCAATGTCTGGTGATGAAATTGAAACCCACGGTCTCTTGTTATTTCAGGAGTCTAGATGTGGTTGATATAGTCATCTTCAATGCCTTCCCCAACTCTGCAAGAAAACGAATACACTTCGGGATGTCTTTTATTACAAAAATAGTAGCAATGTTATAAGATATTGTGGAACTTCGTAATGGAAAGCTACTAATGATTGGTGTTATCAAAAATCAATATTTCATTATCGAGGCACTTGTATATGAGATATGTGCAAAGATTGTGCCTAAAAATTATGTTTTGTAATGGGTGATAATAACAAAAACAACTATGAATCTCATGGATGGGGACCACATACTATAAATATATATTGGGGTGATCTATACTGCACTTACTATCCTCCAACTACAATGAGAAGAAATGTTTATGGAGTAGAAACAACTATAATATCAAATCACATAGTATCAATGAAAATGGCATTAACTAGGGATTTGGTCATTATTGATAACACATGAAGTGTAATAAATGAATAAAACAACAACAAAAAAACATTCTTATAGGTTTAAATCACATCCATATGAGACTAAGTAAATAAAACACAGACAAGTTCATTGTTATGAAACACATTGTAGCGCTCGCGAGTGTCTCCTTCCGACGTCCCTTGCCTCCCCTATGTATGTGACCTGTTGGTATCCAAATATGTTCTCCTTTTCAAGTTGAGCAGTATCACAGATTTTGCATGGAGCTTAGAGACAGATAGATCATGATGTATGTCATTTTGTAGCCGGGGATGAGATCTAACTGGCCCTTTGTCACTCAGATTTGTGGAGAGATGGATAGCACCTTCAAGAGGATTTGACCTATCCTCACTACTTTAGGTCGTGCCTTTCAACCACGGTGAGAGGACCCATAGTGTAACCTCTGTTTGATGAAGGAGATGGAGATATCCTTCTTTTGCACAAATTTTATGAAGAAAACCTTGGGAAAGTATGATCAATACTCCATAATTTAACTCTCAAGAGTTGTCACTTCTAAAAGATGGAGACACTTTCAAAACAAGGCTAAGGTTACTGAAGACATTATGAAATCTTGATTGTTCTACATATTTTAGTAAATAGATTTTGTTCCTTTATGGATATACAGGAAAAACAAGGGTAGTTCAGGATGGATTCATGGTTTTTGAATAATTTTGGTGGGAGATTAAGTAGGATAAAGTTGATTATACCAAATCTTTGAGAGAATTCACAACAATTGGAAAACTAAATGACAGAAAGCTTCAAAATAGCTAAGATATTCCTTCAACCAGAAGGTGTGCTTCAATGGAGGCCTAGATTAGCATGGTTTCACACAATCTCCAAGAATTTAACACAAAAGCTCGAGCTAAAGACTCAATAAAACATCAAAGACCCTTGGTTCCTCACGCCTAAGATACACTCAAAGGCTTACAAACAATCTTTATCAACAAATGACAGTGAAGTGATTTTAAATTGTTTATCTCATCACAAGATGAAATCTCTTCTTGAAATGAGATTGTAAATGCATCTAAACTATCACAGGGATGAGATCCTGTTGGATTCGGAGGGACTTTAACACAATATTCCAATAGAAATAAGAAAAACTACTTACAGACATTTTGAAATAAAGCAGAGACAAATTGCTCCAAGATTGACACAAATTAACTCAAAATTGATTAGATTCATCGGCAGGGAAAGCTTCTAGAGAAATCTCAGAGCTTGTCAATGGCTATACATCTGCAACCAACTTGACATGATAGAAAATCTAACACAGAAGAAATTAACCAAGTATCTTAGATTGGTCTCTTAGAAAGATGGGCTCTCTCAAAATTTATCTTAAGAATTCAACCCCCGACCTTTTGTAAGAGTATTCTTATTGCATTTATACATTTCACTTGCTCACTTATCCCAAATTTTCCCCAAAAAGAAGAATATTCGAGGGACCTTTTCTTGTTACCAATTTGCCTCAAAAAGTGATGTTTAACAAATTCACATTTGAAAGCTACCAGGTGGACCAATTATGAACTGATCACGTTTCTCAAACCCTTGACTAATGAATAGGATGTCATGCCACAAATTTTTTGTAGTACTTCTAATCATTCTGATTCTATCATGTAAGAAATCCCCATTTTAATCATTCTCTGGAGGCTCTGTATAGCTAGATCTGACAAGTAATCCTTTTCTCTCTCAAGGCAACACCTTTTTCATCTTTTGTGCCTACAACCTCCATCATTTCATCCTTTTCCCTCTCTTTCCTCTCCAACTCTACCCCGCATCCATCTTCTCTAGTAATTCACATTTTTGCAAGTGCCTGAGTAATTCCAACTTCAAAATATTGACCTTAACAATCCTTGGACTCACAAATTAAGTTTTAAATCCATTCAATGGCACTTGCAGACAAAAACGACAACAAGGCATTTTATCAAAAATGATGAAAAATAGTGTGTATTCGTACCTCCAAGAGTCTTGGAGAAAAATGGCAGAAAATAGGTGAAATGCACAAAATCGTTGATTTTTTCTCTTCTCAACTCTAGATTAGAGTCGTCCACGTGTTTTCATGGTACAGTTTGCAAAAGTGAGATACAAAGTGGTAAGTTTCCAAATAAGCACGGGCCTTCCACGTGCCTGGGCCCAAGAAAAATGCCTTTTGGCCTTTGAAAAATTCTCAGTAAAAAGGAGCCAGCAGAAGCCTCCATGTGTCACCTTGGTGCACCTTTGGTATGGTCCTAAAAATGGAGACCCCAAACAAGCGTTGGCTCACCATGTTTCTTAGTCTGACATAGTTGTTAAAAATTTGAAGGATCAACAGAAGGCACCATGTGTCTAGGGTCTAAGACAATTTTCCTTGGCCGTTGAAAAGTCCAAGCAAGGGCAGAGTGAGCGGAAGCCTCCAAGTGTCCTCCTGGTGCTTCTTTAAAATAAAATTTAGGGCTAGTCCCCAAACAAGGTGTGTCCCTCCACGTGTCCTAGGTCTTTAGAAAGTTGCTTTGAAAAGTTTAAGTATAGAGCGGAGCTAGCGGAAGCCTCCACGTGTCTCCCTGGCGCAATTGTTAAGGTGGGACCCTGAGGTAGATCCTTAAATGAGTGTGGGCCCTCCACGTGTCCATGGTCCACCAAAACTACACCGGTCGCATGAAATAATTGTCTAAGTCTGGGCAAGGTAGTGGCAACCTCCACGTGTCTCCCGGCGTAACTCCAAGGTCAAACCAAAAGGTGAACTTTCATATGAGCGCCTGCCCTCCACGTGGACAAGCTTTGAGTTGAATCGGGCCTTAGAGTTTTAAAGTGCCCCACCAAGCTACATCTAACCAGAAAGGGCCACATTTCCATAGACTTTGAGATGTAAATTTGACGGGAAAAACACACCCGTCAAACCATAAAATGTGAGAAAATCACCATTTACTCCCGGAAATGAATCTTTCTTTCAAGACAAATAATTTGGAAATGATATAAGGCCCTAATATATTCTTCTGAGCCGCATCCAATCACGTTTCCATAGATATTGGGACAAAATTTGATAGGGAAAACAAAACATGACTGTGGAAGAACGGAAGGAAGGGGAAAAACCTAATTTTACGCCCAAGTTACAAATCTTTTCACATGGACAAAGGAACGAAAAAAAATTTTCTGGATTTAAAGTGATCCTCAACCAAAGGAAGGGACTGATCATGGAAACCAAATGGAGGATAGAGCTTTCATGCATTAATATGGGGAGATAGAAAAGATGAGAACCCGCAAATTGAATAATTTCAAGGACAAACGGGGTGAGACCAAATTGAGCACCAACATCGGCTCTAACTTGGGGATGGGCACTCCCTGTGAGTGCCACAAGAACAAATAGCAAACCAAGTGCCAAAACAAACCATTGGGCAACAGAGTCAAAGAATAAACTTGCAGAGCAGAACAATAATAACCAACTCCCCTAAGGATGAACTGATAAACCAACAAAATGGCCGCCAAGGACCAGGACAAACAAAAATAGAAAAACACGAAAGCTATACACTCTACACTGTATAATGGAGTATTCCTTGATTCTAAGAAATCAATCCAAGAAATTTTTCAAATGTCTAGCATTAACAGTGGAAATTCAAGCAATTCCACATCTAAATATTTTAAGAAGAAAGTATGTTCACCAATTCGAATGTTAATTAAATAAGGGCCCCTCCACAATGGATCAAACTTTCCATGTCTTCCCTTATCCTCATGCCTGTTGTCCCATAATAACATAAGATCTCCCACACTGAAAGCTCTTGGAGTCACTTTTTTATCAAATAACTTCTTCAAATTTTCTCTGAACTTCACATGTTCTGATGGGATGCCCTTCTTTCTTCATCTAATTCAATAATTTGATTGATTCGAGCATCATATGGACTAACTTCTTGATCTTCAATTTGTTGAACAAACTGAAATGAAGACAATTACAAATGAAGGGGCAACAAAGCTTGAGTTTAATATACCAACTCAAATGAGATTTTACCAGTAGCTCTTTTTACAGTGATTCTATCAGCCCAAACAACAAACTTTAGTTGCTCACCCCACTTCTTTTTGTTTAGCTCCAAGGTTCTTCTAATGATCTTCAATAAGTTTTTATTGTTGGACTCAACTTTTCCATTTCCTTGGGGATTGTAGTTAGAAGCATATGTCAAATTGATTCCATACTCTTTGCACATTGCCACTAAAGGTTTGTGCTATCCATATTTTTCCCGAGCTAAATATTGGATCAAATCACAACCCCGCATAAAAGGAACCCGAGAGAACTCATTCAATCTTGTAGATTGGTTACAAAAAAGATTCAACAATGAAGTGGCAGAGATGAAGAAAGAGCAAAGGATCCTATACAGAAAGAAACAACTCTGTCGGGCCATTTCTACGCCTTAAATTCATTCTGCAAGTTATAGGTAGACTCAACAATGGAATAACGGGGTCAGACAAAAGGGGAGATGTTATAAAGGAACTAGAAATTGGAAGAAGAAGAAACAACGAAGATTCAACGTCCTCGGGCTCGAAACGGCTCAAGAAAGGCCCAAAAATAACTAAGTATGGAGGAGGCAGTGGAAGAGACCATGTGTCCTAACGACACTTCTCTCAAAGTGAATCCAAAGGGAGAAACCCAAATGAGCGCGAGCTCACCACATATCCCAAGGGCCAAAGCATAAAATGAGAGGAATCGTTGAAAAGTCCATAGAGTAGTGGACATTTGCTAAGTGTCTTAAGGGTGTTGTTTCAAGGGTAAAATGGAGAAAAGGTTCCCGAGCGAGTGCCAGAGTGACACATGTCCCAGGGGAAAGCGGGCAGTCGGGGAAAATTTTGATTTCACCCCTTGTTACCTCAAAAGGGAGTAAAAGTTGTAAAATGGTGCGTAACTCCACCCAAGGAAAAAGTTAGCACTTAGACCCGAGTCAAAGCCAAGGCGGGAGTTGGGGAAAAAGTGAAAGTTTGCCTTTCGTTCAAAAGGCATAAAGGAAAAATTTGGAGCGCATCTCCCCAGCCTACCAAAGACTACCACGTGTCCCATATTAAAGAGGGGCCCATTTTTCAAATTGGTTTTCCCACCCACTTGTACGGATTTGATACAAACTTCGAAGGGGCATATCTTTCGACTCAGGGCTCGAAATATTGTGAATCTAACACCATTGGAAAGATCTCGGCCTCGCCCACGCAATGGAGGTCTGAGACTTTATTTTTGAGGAGGTTAGGTAAAGGAAATGGAGGAAAACATCTTCGAGCTTTCAATGTAGGATCCACCAGTCTCAACAACCAGATCAGATTCAATCTATTTCCATTGTTTCCTCTCTCTCCAAGATGCCAAACCAAGGATTGATGTAGTAAAGATGGATTCAGGGGAATATTTTAGCATAAGCATTAACAACGGTGGTTGAGCTTCGACCCAAATTTTTCTCGCTTCTCTCTCTCTCTCTCTCTTTCTCTATCTCGGCAGTTGAATCTATAAAGTCGGGAACAAGATTCATTGTAAAGGGTTGGATATTCTTAGTTTTGCAGGCTCCCTTCTCCTTCTAGCAAAGGATTCGTGGGGTTCATGCCTTCCATTAAAATTGTAATAAATTTCTACCTTTTCGGCTATTCTGTAATGAACTGTAGCAATCTATAGAGCAATAACATACATTTGTGATCGATTTGATATCCTTCTTGTTTCTTTTTCTTCTATATGGTCTCTCATTACATATCTGGCTATCTGTGCTTGTTTATTGTATACATTTTATTGGTTCGTGTCAAAGGAAAACTAAGTGTTCATCATTCCTTCAGTGCATCACCTCGTAGTTTAGCTTTGTTTTCATTTATGTATTCCTTCTATCCCTGTCTCCTTGGTAAAGTTTAGATTAGGATTAAGAATGCACCTAAACAGAGGAATAAGGAACCAACCTTTAACTGGAGAGCTTTTCCAATTTGCAAGGTCCCACACCTTAGGAAAAATTCCATGTTATGTAATCACTTGCAGATGATTCTACGTTAGAAAAGTAGATCTTTAGAAATCATTTGGGGGTGCTTTGTGATTTCGCACTAACAAGATTTAGCTCAAACTCATGGCATTATCAGCAATAATCTTAGTTGGCACTCAAAATATGCATATGATTTGATTCAAGCATGAAGTCCTGATAACATGGTGTGTTGCTTTCTTCGTGGGGATTCCTTCCACCCACTTAGTGAAATAATCGGTGGCTACAAGAATCCATTTATGACCAACACCGAAAGGATCTGAAATATCACCAATAAAAACCATTCCCCATTGCTTAAATGGGGCTTTAATTGACACAGATGCAAAGGAAGGGAGCCTAAAGCTTTCATTCTTCAAGAAAACACCGGAAATTTTCACATTTCCTAACCAATAGAGTTGTATCCTTGAAAATAGATGGCCAAGTAATAACCAGACCCTCAACATTTTATGTGTTGTAACTCTTCCAACAAAATTTCCCCAAAACTCCTCCACGGAGATCAACAATTACCTTTAGGGCTTCATCCTCAACAATGCATCTTAAGAGCACTCCCTCTGGGTTCTTCCAAGCTAACCCAAAATTAGTAATGACATATTTTTGAGAGGATAACTTAAGATCTCTTTTCTAATTTTTACTCAAATGTTCAGGGCAAAGCATAGATGTCTGAGATAAAATATTATATCTTTGTACCATTCAGAGCTTACCAACTTTTCAAGGACATCCACCCTTTCTCCTTCTACTTCATTCACCTCAATAGTTTGCAAGTTTCTCTCAGCCATAAGCTTAGCTAGGCCCAAACCTCTTATCAATTTTGTGGTTTGGATATCCATGTCATATTCCTGCAACTTGTTTACCCATCTGCATATTTTGCTTGAGACCTCCATCTCTGATAAGATATCTTTCACCATGGTGTGGGGAACATAAGCAACAACTTTAGAGCTCAAGATGTAAGGTCTGAAAACTTTGTTTCTTTTACTAAGGAAAATGCTTTCTTCTCCATGATGGTGTACTTCAACTCAGCTCCTTGCAATGCCTTACTGAAAAAGGTAATTGGTTTTTTAGCCCCTTCATCATCCTTCTGCAACAAGACAGATGCAATGGTGTTTTCTAAAGCAAAAGAAAACATTTGAATAGGCTTCTTGTAATTTGGAGCTGCCAAAAAGGGCCATTCTTTAAAGCTTCCTCTATCCCATTGAAAGCTTGAATAAGCTTCTTCCCATTTGATAACTTGGTCCTTTTCAACATGCTAGTAATGGGGATGGTCAGCTCAGCAAAGTTAGACACAAATCTTCCGATAAAGTTTATTTTTCCAAAGAAGGATTGAACTCCTTCTTAGTTCTCAGAATTGGAACCTTGTTGATGGCTTCCACTCTCTCAGGATCAATCATGACCCCTTCCTTTGATACAATGTGACCAAGCAGCTTTTCCTTTTACACTCCAAAATGGAACTTCTTGGGATTCAATGATATGTCATACTCTCTACACCTTAACAAAATTCTCTCCAAGTGTTGCAAGTGATCATTTATTTTTCTGGAAAACACAATTACATCATCTTGATAAACAACAATGAAATCATTAATATAACCAGCAAACGCTACATCCATTGCTCTTTGGAAAGTTGCTCCAGCATTCATTAAGCCAAAAGGCATCCTGACATAGACATAAGTTCCCAAGGAGTGGTAAAGGCAGTCTTTATTCTTTCTGACTCCTTCATAACAACTTGATTATATCCAGAGAAACCATCCAAAGTGGATAACAATTTAGAACCAGTTACCAATTATAGCATATTCTCCATGTTTTGCAAAGGGTAATTATCTTTAAATGATGCTTTATTCAAGTTCCTAAAATATACACACAACCTTATATCACCATTCTTTTTTCTGACAAGTACTAAATTTTCAACCCAATATGAGTACCTTGTGGGGTGAATGATCCTCCATCCCTCAACTTCTTCAATTATTCTTGCATCTTCAATGAAAGGATCGGATTGATCGGCCTTTGTTTTTGCCTAAAAGGCTTAGCATTAGATTCAAGAGGAATTTCATGTTGGAAAAAATCTTCCCTGTATGCCTTCAACTTAGAGTAAGATCAAGCTAGGCAGTCTTGAGATTTCTTCAACAATTGAACATAGGACTACTTCTCTTCCTTGCTCAGATTGCTTCCTAACCAGATTTTACATGGTTTTTACTTTGTGCTCAAGTCGTTCTCTTCCACATCTTTTGAAATTGACACACTTCTCTTAATAATGCGATCAGTATTATCAAAGTTTGATTCAAGTGCCACCAAACCTCTAGGAATCATGTTTGTCTTCAGCTGGATGATGTCTTTGCCAAATAAAGTTTCCTTTCCTTCAGCAGCACACACCATTGGTTCCTAATCTATATTTTGGTTAGCAAACTCACCTTGGTTCTTGCAGAAACTATTTCACTTGGGAATCATCATCGAACACTTGCCAATTTTTAACGTTGTCAGGGATAGATGGCCTTGTTAGTATTTCAACATCATACTCACAAAATGGAGATACTGTACAATTTCCAAATATGGATCCTAACACTGCTAACTTGTCTGCAACAACATTAAACTTTCTATCATGGTGCACAATATTAAATGAGTCAAACATTTTAATCAAATCCCAGAATGCATGCTTGTATTGTTTCATTCTCTAATTTTTAGTAGCATACAATTTTCTAATTTTCTTGAAAATCAGTTCTGAATCTCCTTTGAAAATGATATCCTTTACACCATATTTCCATGCAATTCTCAAACCCAATAACAATGCTTCATATTCAACAATGTTGTTAGTGCATTCAAAGTTGAGTTTGAAAGAAAAAACAAACTCTTCCTGACCTAGAGAAATCAAAACAATACCAGCACCATTTCTAAACTTGGAACAAGCTCCATCGAATAACAAGGTCCAAGGAAAAATACTTGTTCAAGACATTTACATTGATCAATCTTGTGCTCTTTGCCATCAGCAAACCCAACAAAGTTATCAAGCATCTACATCAGCATACAACACTTCATAAGAAACATTATTGGGATCTTCAATGAGGTGTAACATCTTCTTCTCTCCATACAACTTTACAAGGCTGCCTTCAATTGGAATGGTGGAAAAAGACATATCCATCTGAACACTTCCACCAACACTTGCATCCCACTTTCTTGATAACAACATGCCCCATTTGGCAGGGCAATCAACAATAACAACATCAAGTTTCAAGTTCTTACCCGGATAAGCTGCAAGTTGTACCACCAAAAATTTTACACACCCTATAATTGGCACTTCTCTAGAATCCATTACAGTACACTTGCCATAAGTTGTTTTCACTTTAATGTTCAATTCATTCATGACCTCTAGAGGCATAACATTACATGATGCTCCGGAATCGAAATTACAATTGTGCAACAGTTTGTCCTTAATAATCCATGTTGTAAAAAATGGATCAACATTTAATTGAGACTCAACCAAATATGTTCCCAAGTAAACTTGGTGGTTCACCCATCTCCTCCAATGCTAGTGGTTTTTTTAGGTCTCAGTAATGGTTGGAGGAGGAGTGTTTACATTATTTATGTAACATCCTCATTTCAAAATACCAGAACAAGGGGAATTTTTTTTTTTTTTTTTTTATAACGTTCACTGTTATGAATTATAAAATTCAAACACACGTTCAAGTTTTAATAATTGTTCTCTGCCCAAACAACACAGTTTGGATCACACAATTTCTTTTTAAAACGAATGTTCCCTGTTCGCATATTTACAATATGGAACACACATTCAATGCCATTCAATCTTATAACAGATTCTATATGCTGCTGTAAATGACTCGAGGAACTACCAATCTTCCATTTTCATGGCTCGGAGTTTCAACGATCCTTCATTTCATGACTCGGCAACAACCGATCCTTCATGTTCATGACTCGGCAACAACTGATCCTTCATGTTTGTTTATGCATGGTATATTATATATACCTATTCTCATAACGTTTCCAGTTATCAAGTGATCCATTTAAGAAGCCTATCGAATATCTCATATCGATAGTCATCTGACATCCTGCATCTTAAATTAAGTGATAAGGACAATGCAACCAGCAATTGCAATACTTTGGCCAAAGATTTTCACATGCTTTGCATGATCATATTCCTGGATGTTATACACATCAATGAATACGTCCTTCACTTCACTTCACCTGTTATCTAGAATGGTCTTTCCTGGTTCCTACCAGTCCTCTTCGTTTAAGGTTAGTTTAAACTCCCAATTACAGTTAGTAATATGAACGAGTATAGGAAGGCACTCCCGGTAACTAAAGATACGCAGACATACAGTGTCGTTTCCCCACGACCCCGTGTGTCTAGTTATCTTTAGTATTCCGGAGTCACTCCGTATACCAGATCATACTCCTATCCCCTGTCCACAATTACACCTTCAGCCTATGTATTCTTGATGTTTTAATTCAGGAGGGCATTGCAATATGTCAGCTGCAACAGTGTGTCGTCATGAAGACCCCGTCTTCATGGAGACACCTTGCTGTAGCTGGCGTATGCCAATGTCCTACGGAATTCTCCCATCGAGAATACACATCCTGCTCAAGTGCTTCGGATATGATTTTAATAATTAAAATCAACTTTCAGCATCCACGCTGATCTCTTGATCCTCGTTTCCGATACAGTTGTATAGGGCTAAGAGGGACTAAATCCGTCCATTGTCTTGCAATGCATCTTCTCCTTCGTGTCGAAGGGCTGCATTTCCTTACTTGGTTCACTTCTTAATCATTGGATTAAGCAGTCCGTTCCGACGGACGTGATAAGTTTAACCTATTAAACTTAACCAAGATTTTCTCAACTGCAACTAAATTCAGAATTTTAACTTATTAGACGTCATTTAAACGAGGTCTAATTCCCAAGAACAGTATTCATTTGTTCTCCTTAACGTTATATGGTTAAGGTCCATTAGTTATGGATATACTTATCCTATATCCTTTATTCTGAATTTAGCACACGAGATCATTAATGAAGCTCGAAAGTGAAGTTCGATTACTCCGAAGTTTAATTGGTATTCCTTAGCTCCTAAGCTAATCCCGAATACCTTCCAATTATGGAATCATATTCTTCTTAATCCTTTTAATGTCAATTAAAAATTCATCTTTACCCAAGTATGAATTAATTGCATTTTTCAACTTAAAAGTTGCATTTAGGTAAGAATAGATATCAGTTTCCATTTAACATCCATCCAAGGACAATTAAACAAATCCAATCAAGAAATAACATTATATTTCCAATTTAGACAACAATTCAAACTGATATAAATATTAAAATATCACACATGTAATTGTATTCAATATTTCATGTCATAATCCGTATAATTGCCGATCTAACCTAGATGGGCATGGTTTACATAAAACATCAATACAACTCATAGATAGAAGAATATATTTTCTTCTTTTCACAATTCCTCGAAGAGGAATAAAAGCAACAATTACAATTCATCTTTCAGCTAATCAAGAAGCATCAGAAAACAACCATGTCTTCATTCTAATCAAATTCCATCTGCAAAATGATTTGCACGGGTCAGTTTAATGAACTGAGCATATTAAGCACTTATCCTTAAAATAAGGTGCTTCAACTAACTGTCTCAATAAAAGAACCCTGCTTTTATGAAACGACAGTTAAACATCAATTACTAATTAGGCACAAAGAAAGATCAAAGCATAACAACTGAACTATCAAAATATCATCACAATCAGCCAAGGAACTGATGTCCCGTTTCCACATAATCATTACAAGTATCAATTCATAATATTTGTACAGTTAGGAATACAAGTAGCTTACTGCATATATAACATACTGTTATCCCTTCCACGCCTTTCATTAATAACAAATGCAAAGGATGAACTAACTGAAATATAAATTCATTACTTTCCTTTCAGTTCATGAATCATATTAAATTCAAAGCAATCAAATGCATAAGAAAGCGAAAAAGCAATGCTTATAGTTGCTCCCATCTAAGCACTATAAAATTCATTATTCACGAATTCCAGATTTCCAACTGAATGAAAGAAGAAAAGATTATTTTTCCAAGTCATTCATTCATATCTCTATTTCTTTCCACATGACTGTCCTAACAGTGGAATCCAAACGAAAGACAATTCAAGATAATGATTGAGTGAAACTTACAAAATCCACTCGGAATTCACTTTACTAAGTGATAAGAATAATTTCATTTAATTTCGGTTCATACGAATACCCAAAAAAAGTTAGTAAGACATCGTATTCATCATAGAACAAGCAATATCAAGATGCATACTATGTATTTGCTTGAACTAGAAAATTCCATACTTCCTTTTTATCCGTATAGTTACCCAAACAAATAGTTATACATCATAAATAATAAATCACATAAATTCATAATCCTATGAACGTATCCCGTTCAAAATAACATATTATTCATTGTTGTTACCTACAGCAAGTCCAATGTTCTCATGACTATGAATTTCACCAAGTGAGAACAACAGGCAGAAGAAGGATTTCCTTCCAAAATGATTCTACCCAATCCATTTTCCATTTTCATAATAGTATGCACAACTCCAGAATGCAAAATCGGATGTCATTACCTTTAGCAAAATAAACCGTACAGGGTGGCAATACATGAACCTAGTACAGTCAAGACAACTCCCAAAGCATGACAAAATTTCATTGCATGTATTCCTTGCCCAGCAATTCAAAGCTAATTCGAATCCACCAAAACAGTCCAATCTCAAAAGACCGATCAGCATTGATCAACATAACTAATCATCATACCTTCTTAACAAGATCACCTTTATTCATTATAAATTCAGAAGGAAAGCTATTTCTTTTTCCAACTCTCATGAACACTCATATAAAAGTCTAATGCCCATTCCTTTAAAATACAAGATGCCATTTCCTCATAATTCGAAACAGCAGAAGGAAGAGGAAGGTCTTATTTCCTTTAAAGAAAGCTTCAGTAGAGAAACGACCTCAAGCCGTTCTTACAACCAATACAATCATATCGCAAGTTCAGATGACAACAAAACAATAGTACAGCAATAGAATAACCCATACTGCCTGTACAGTTTCACATTCCATTCCACAAGAATAACCAGTTAAAATTTTCATATAATATCCATAACCAAAGACCACATGGAGGTAATTAATCATTTCAAAAGAAAAGACAATAAGGGTTGCGAACCCAAATCATAGCAACACAACTCATATAACGTATGTACAGTCTCAAGATATATATGACGATTTCCCCATTATTGTCAACAAACCAACACATCCTGGAAGCATTTCCAACCAATTAAAATGCAAGGGCAGATTAATCACAACAGCAAGAAAACGACTTTACCCCATTATTTCCAAAAAGGACAGCAAGTATGAAGGAAATCCAAATCCTAGCAACATAACATGACTGTATTTCCACTTCCTTTTACATGCAAGGACAATTCCAAATACAACAGCAAGAAAATAGTTACACAATAAGGAAATGATTTCGCAGCCTGTTCCAATTTCAAACAACACGAACAATGAAAGAGAATATCCATTTCAAACCACCATACTGTCAACAACCAATACAGTAGTTCAATTTCCACTCGATTCGTGCAAAAACACATCAAGGCCGAGCAACCAGAAGCAATTCTTCTTATCATTTCCCAAAGAAAAGAAAGCAAGAACCAACAAAATCCAAGTCAAATCGACTCAACAGCAATCACGCAATCCAAACCCAAGAGCAGGGTTGTTTTAATGAGACACTTAAACAAAGCAAGAGTTTTTAAAGAGAAGGGCTTAACATGCCTGTAATCTCTTTTCCAGAACTCGAAGAAGGATCCGTTTGCCGCATTTTTCCTTCCACAGCGACAGCACAAACTTCCCAGAACTCCTTTCTTCTTCAGGCTTAACAACAGCCTCCAAATCTCCAAGAAAATGTCAAATGCCAAGAGCTGGTTCGACTGAACCAGACCAAAAAACCAAATGCAGAGCAACTTTGCCAAAACCAAACCGAAACAATGAAAAATCAAATTCCCTCATACACTTTCCAAGGCGAGCTGGTCGCGGGGACCGAAAACAATTAATGCAATTAAGGCTCTGCCTTTTTCCTTACTTTCACGCCACCGCCACTTGAGTTGGCGAGCTTTTAAATTTCAAATTTCCCATGCAAAACTGAATTTGGCTCTATTTCTAAATAGATGCCTCTATTTCCTACCTGCCCCGCCAAAACTGGCGCTGTCCACGTATGGACTGTTTATTAAATGCCAATGAATGCCTTTCCTTCATCCTTATCCCTTCCCTCCAAGGGTCTGCACACCCCTTAGATTAGGATTAGTTTAGGTTGCATATAGTATTCAACCTAGGTCTTAGTTTAGCCTTAGGTTATTAGGGCTTAGGTTATTTTCCCCTTTTATTTTTATTTTTATAATTTAAAAATCCACTTAGGATAGTAGTGTAGGATGCATGTTAGGACTTAGGATTAGTTTAGGGTTTAATTCATACTAACCACTAACACTAACAACTTCCATCCAGCCTCCCTACTAACATTCACGTTAATGCAGAGCAGGACGTTCCGTCCTTTGGATCACGTGCCAAGGCCACCCGTGTCCAGGTGTTTCTTGCCTCACGAGGTCCCAAGTTCGACAGTACAGGGTTCAAGAATCGAACCCCCTGTCGTTGGCATCTATGTGTCAATTTGCCCAAAACTGCAATCAGGCGCTGCACGCTCATAACAATCTCGGTTCGGTTCAAGTGTGAATCGACACAGAAATCACAAGAGGACCTCAGCATACTTGGATCAATGGAATTGATTCAAGGTATGCTGTCAATCAGCAACAAGAGTTTAGCAAGTATACGACAATTTGTTGTCACATCAGCAAACACACAAGTACGATAACTACATTGTTCTATACAATAATTCACAGCATGCAAGAATCTGAGTTAGCAACACATTCTCTTAAGATCAAAACATATCTTAACATGTTTGCCTTCATTTCAGCAGCTATAACAGTATGTAAAACATTTACCAAGTTAACATACAAAATCAGAGTGTTACATTCTTCCCTCCTTAAAGAATCATCGTCCCGATGATCAGATTAAACAAATCAAGGAGTTCCTAGGACAAAGTTCAGTTATTGTCCTTTCATTCATAAGTTCATACCAAAAACAGATTCACTCTTAAAAACAACGTTTTAAGACAACTGTACAATAGACTAATAATTGTCTAAATTTGGTAGAATTATCAGTTCTTGAATTTCAAATTCAATTAAACAGGTGTGGAAAAGTAGATCTCATTTCTTCGAGATTCTCCCAAGTTGCACTTTCTTCGCTGAACTGGTCCCACTGGACCTTACATTGGTTCACTTCGCGATTTCTCAAGTACAACTGGCGAGTTCCCAACACTCGAATGGGCTTAACCACGATTATTCCTGGGTCTTGGACCTGCAAGGAATTCCAATTTAGCACATGTGATAAATCTGTCACGTATTTCTTAAGCAAAGAAATATGAAAAACATCATGCATTTGAGACAAAGCAGGAGGTAATGCTAGACGATAAGCTACAGGGTTGATTATTTCAACAATTTCAAAAGGTCCCACGTAACGTGGCGACAACTTGGCAGCCTTGCCAAAAGTTATTGAGCTCTTTTTCGGCTTCACCCGAAGAAAGACCTTCTCTCCCAGTTTATAATGCCTGTCAACCCGCTTCAAGTCTGCATAGCTCTTTTGCCTATTGGCAGCCTCCTTTAGATGTTCCCGAATCATTTTGATTTGCTGTTCCATTTCCATAAGGATTTCTGGCCCAATTACCTCTCTGTCCTCAACGCTGTCCCAGCTGACAGGGGTTCTGCATTTTCTTCCATACAATGCTTCAAAGGGCGCCATTTTTAAAGAGGCATGATAGGTGTTATTGTAAGCAAATTCTACCAGCGGAAGGTATTCCTCCCATTTATACTGCTGGTCCATGCAATACATCCTTAACATGTCCTCTAAAACCTGATTAACTCTCTCAGCCTATCCATCCGTTTCGGATGATATGCAGAACTGAAGTTCAATTTAGTCCCCAAGGCCGCATTAAGCGTTTGCCAAAACCTTGATGTCATCCTCGGATCTCTGTCCGATATGATTAATTCCGGTATTCCATGCAATCTGAAGATTTCATGTACAAATCTTCTTGCTAGCACTGGTGCATCGTCCTTCAAATTACCAGCAATGAAGTGTGCCACTTTGGTCAATTTGTCGACTACAACCAGGATAATGTCATGCTTATTTCTTGACATAGGCAATCCTTGAACGAAATCCATCATTATCACTTGCCATTTATACTATGGAATACTGTGGGGATACAATAATCCAGTGGGGTGCATATGTTCCGCCTTAACACGCTGACATTCCAAGCAGTGTGTTACAAACTCTACCACATCCTTTTTCATTCCCTTCCAAAAGTATTGCTGTTTAAGATCAGCGAGCATTTTTGTAATGCCAGGGTGTCCAGAAAAAGGTGAATTATGGAATTCAGTTAACAATTTCCCTCTTAAGTCATTTGCCACAGGTATATATACCCTGTTTTCGAACCTCAGAACTCCTTCATTATCAAAACGGAATCCCTTATACCTGATGTCCTGCGGGTCTGCAGCAAGTGCTGATTTGACTTGCTGGAAATAAGGATCTGATTCCAAGGCATCTTTTACCTCATCCTTAAACTGAGTTCTTAACGTTATAAGAGCAGAGATATGCTTCCTTCGACTCAGAGCATCTGCTACTCGATTTTCCTTGCCCTTAATGTAGCTTATATCGAAGTCATACTGAGACAGAAATTCTAACCATCTTCGCTGCCTTGCATTCAGATTTGGCTGAGTAAAAATATACTTCAGCCCCAGATGGTCTGTTTTTAACTCGAAGGGCTTGCCTAAAAGATAATGCCTCCACATTTGAAGTGCATGAACAATGGCAGCGAGCTCAAGATCGTGTGGAGCATAGTTCTGTTCATGTAACTTAAGTTTTCTGCTTTCATAAGCGATGACATGGTTATTCTGTAACAGAATACCTCCAAGGCCTTCTCCTGAGGCGTCCGTTACAACCATAAAATCTCCATTTGGATCAGGTACAGTCAAAATAGGTGCTGTAGTTAACTGTTCCTTTAAATTTTAAAGGTAGATTCACATTTGTCTGTCCAGACAAATTTCTTTTCTTTCTTTTGCAGCGAAGTGATTGGGGCAGCAATTTTTGAAAAGTCCTTAACGAACTTTCGATAATATCCAGCCAAGCCCATGAAACTCCTCACTTCGTGCACATTCTTAGGCGCAGGCCACTCAGTTATAGCTATGATCTTTGAAGGGTCAACAGCTATCCCATTTTTGCTTATAACGTGTCCCAAATAATGCACTTCTGCATCATAAAAGGAACATTTGGACAGTTTTCCATACAATTTCCTCTTTCTTAAGATTTCCAAAGCACTATCCCTGAGATGTTCTTGGTGCTCTTCCACATTTTTAGAGTATATAAGAATGTCATCTAAGAATACAAGTACAAACTTGTCTAAGTATTCTTGAAAAATATTATTCATTAGATTCATGAAGGCGGCAGGTGCATTAGTCAGCCCAAAAGGCAACACCGTGAACTCATAATGCCCATACCTCGTTCTAAAAGTTTTTTATGAATATCTTCTTCCTTTATTCTCAGCTGATGGTACCCTGATCGAAGATCTATTTTTGAATAAACTGATGCTCCTCGCATCTGATCAAACAGATCATCAATCCTAGGAAGTGGGTATCGATTTTTGATAGTTGCTTTGTTCAGCATCCTGTAATCAATGCACAGCCTCAAAGTGCCATCCTTTTTCTTTACGAAAATTACCGGCGCTCCCCAAGGTGAGACGCTAACTAATCGATCACCTCTTAGTCGAAGTTCTTGTAACTGAGCCTTCAGCTCTACCAACTCAATGGTAGTCATTCTATAAGGTGCCTTAGATATGGGTTCCGTTCCTGGTTTGATTTCTATTGCGAAATCAAACTCACGTTTGGGCGGAAGACCTGGCAATTCCTCGGAAACACATCACGGAAATCCCTCAACAATGGATATCTTTCCATGAAATCATTATCTTCTTCTACATTTTCTGTCATTTTTACTGCATACAAAGTGCAGCCTCTATTTTTAGCCCTTTTTAGTTGCATAGCCGTCAGTTTCCTAACTGCAACTTCCCGTTTTACACCTTGAATGACTGCTACTTTCTGTAGGTCATCAAGGCAACAGATTTGTTTTTCATAACAGTCAACCTTTGCCTTATGTTCAGCCAACCAGTTAACTCCAATAATGATATCATATGATCCTAGAGGAGTGACATACAAGTCAACTTCGATGGAGAAACCAGGCAAATTGAAGAATTGCCCCAAAAAGGCACATTTCGACTGTATGGACAACATTATTCCCATAATGTACTGTCCATGTTTTATCCATTCTTGCAGCCTTTCTTTTTAATTTCATAGCAAGTTTAGCAGAAATAAAACATTCTGTAGCTCCAGTATCAAAAAGTACAACTACAGGTGTACCGAATAACTTACCCGTAACTTCTATGGGCGTCACTTGCTTTTCAGCTTGTCTGTTAGCCACTGCAGCATGTATCCTATGCTGCTGTCCGTGATCATCCTTCTTCAGAGGACAGTGATTCACATAGTGGTCCTTTCCACAGTTGAAGCATCCTCCAGCTGGCCCTTTTCTAGGCTCAAATTTGTTACCAGCCTTGAAGTTATCATTCTGGCTTCCATAGGACTTCTGTCCAATGCCATTAACTTTTGTGAAGGTTGTTCGCACGCTATTTACAGGTCTGTTCATCACAGGTTTCTTGTTGTTATCTACAACAATTTTGTTTTTCACACCAAACCTTTTCCAAGGTCCCCTTTTTGGTGCAAGAGATGAAGAAGGATTGGGAATCTTCTTCCTTATCTCTTCCCCTGTGAGCGAGATATTGCTCTCAATTACATTCTATCGATTGCCTTTTCGACAACTCCATCCATGGTGGTTGGGCCGTGGACATCCACTTCGCCCCAATGATGGGATTCGGTCCCATTATGAATTTCCGTATTCGAACTTCTCGTCGGCTTGGACTATGCGGCACATACTTAAGGAGTTTAGTAAACCCTTCCCAAAGATTCCGTCAGTCACCGGCGACCTTCCTTGCGACCAGGTTCTGAAATTCAGTCATTTTCCTATCAAAATAGAGTTGAGGCAGCCATCGTTGCCTAAAATAACCCTTAAATTGATCCCAAGTTATGTCTGATTCGACAATATTCAGCTCAACCTTACGGTTGTCCCACCATGATGATGCTTCATGAGAAAGCTGATATGCTCCCCATATCGCTTTAGTCTCTTCGGAGAAGTTTCTTATTGCAAAGTATTTCTCCATTTCACTGAGCCAGTTCTCAGCTCCGTCCCCAAGAGTTGTTCCATCAAACTTTGGAGGACTTATTCTCTTTATATCATTTGTAAGTTCAGCTGCTAATCTTGCCCTTTTATTTTCAGGGGGATTAGGAGCAATTACATTATTATCATCAACACCCGGATTCCCTCTGTTAATGTTGTCCACAGGAGGCAGCTGATCATTTATTTCAGCTTCATTCCCCTCCTCTTCATTTCCCATTGACTGTTGTTCTAGTACAGTCAAACGATCCCTCGTATCAAGTAGGGCAGCAAGGATTTCATCCAGCTTTTGGGCAGTTGCTGCTTCTCCACCCTGCAACGGGTTATTCGCAGCATTCCCTCTTGTCCTGACCATTTTCTGTTCAATAAGAAAATGTAAACCTTATTAATATCGTGGACTCATTAGGTCCAAGAGCTGCAACCTTCAGCTCTGATACCAAGATGTAACATCCTCATTTCAAAATACCAGAACAAGGGAAATTTTTTTTTTTTTATTTTTTTGATAACGTTCTCTGTTATGAATTATAAAATTCAAACACACGTTCAAGTTTTAATAATTGTTCTCTGCCCAAACAACACAGTTTGGATCACACAATTTCTTTTAAAACTAATGTTCCCTGTTCGCATATTTACAATATGGAACACACATTCAATGCCATTCAATCTTATAACAGATTCTATATGCTGTTGTAAATGACTCGAGGAACTACCGATCTTCCATTTTCATGGCTCGGAGTTTCAACGATCCTTCATTTCATGACTCGGCAACAACCGATCCTTCATGTTCATGACTCGCAACAATCGATCCTTCATGTTTGTTTATGCATGGTATATTATATATACCTATTATCATAACCGCTTTCAGTTATTGAAGTGGTCCATTTAAGAAGCCTATCTGAATATCTGTTACTGATATTCATCTGACATCCTGCATCTTAAATTAAGTGATAAGGACAACGCAACCAGCAATTGCGATACTTTGGCCAAAGATTTTCACATGCTTTGCATGATCATATTCCTGGATGTTATACACATCAACGGAATACGTCCTTCACTTCACTTCACCTGTTATCTAGAATGGTCTTTCCTGGTTCCTACCAGTCCTCTTCGTTTAAGGTTAGTTTAACTCCCAATTACAGTTAGTAATATGAACGAGTATAGGAAGGCACTCCCGGTAACTAAAGATACGCAGACATACGGTGTCGTTTCCCCACGACCCCGTGTGTCTAGTTATCTTTAGTATTCCGGAGTCACTCCGTATACCAGATCATACTCCTATCCCCTGTCCACAATTACACCTTCAGCCTATGTATTCTTGATGTTTTAATTCAGGAGGGCATTGCAATATGTCAGCTGCAACAGTGTGTCGTCATGAAGACCCCGTCTTCATGGAGACACCTTGCTGTAGCTGGCGTATGCCAATGTCCTACGGAATTCTCCCATCGAGAATACACATCCTGCTCAAGTGCTTCGGATATGATTTTAATAATTAAAATCAACTTTCAGCATCCACGCTGATCTCTTGATCCTCGTTTCCGTTACAGTTGTATAGGGCTAAGAGGGACTAAATCCGTCCATTGTCTTGCAATGCATCTTCTCCTTCGTGTCGAAGGGCTGCATTTCCTTACTTGGTTCACTTCTTAATCATTGGATTAAGCAAATTCGACGGACGTGATAAGTTTAACCTATTAAACTTAACCAAGATTTTCTCAACCGCTAACTAAATTAAGAATTTTAACTTATTAGACGTCATTTAAATGAGGTCTAATTCCTAAGAACAGTATTCATTTGTTCTCCTTAACGTGATATGGTTAAGGTCCATTAGTTATGGATATACTTATCCTATATCCTTTATTCTAAATTTAGCACACGAGATCATTAATGAAGCTCGAAAGCGAAGTTCGATTACTCCGAAGTTTAATTGGTATTCCTTAGCTCCTAAGCTAATCCCGAATACCTTCCAATTATGGAATCATATTCTTCTTAATCCTTTTAATGTCAATTAAAAATTCATCTTTACCCAAGTATGAATTAATTGCATTTTTCAACTTAAAAGTTGCATTTAGGTAAGAATAGATATCAGTTTCCATTTAACATCCATCTAAGGACAATTAAACAAATTCAATCAAGAAATATCATTGTATTTCCAATTTAGACAACAATTCAAACTCGATATAAACATTAAAATATCACACATGTAATTGTATTCAATATTTCATGTCATAATCCGTACAATTGCCGATCCAACCAGATGGGCATGGTTTACATAAAACATCAATACAACTCATAGATAGAAGAATATATTTTCTTCTTTTCACAATTCCTCGAAGAGGAATAAAAGCAACAATTACAATTCATCTTTCAGCTAATCAAGAAGCATCAGAAAACAACCATGTCTTCATTCTAATCAAATTTCATCTGCAAAATGATTTGCACGGGTCAGTTCAATGAACTGAGCATATTAAGCACTTATCCTTAAAATAAGGTGCTTCAACTAACTGTCTCAATAAAAGAACCCTACTTTTATGAAACGACAGTTAAACATCAATCACGAATTAGGCACAAAGAAAGATCAGCATAACAACTGAACTATCAAAATATCATCACAATCAGCCAAGGAACTGCTGTCCCGTTTCCACATAATCATTACAAGTATCAATTCACAATATTTGTAAAGTTAGGAATACAAGTAGCTTACTGCATATATAACATACAGTTATCCTTTCCACGCCTTTCATTAATAACAAATGCAAAGGATGAAACTAACTGAAATATAAATTCATTACTTTCCTTTCAGTTCATGAATCATATTAAATTCAAAGCAATCAAGTACAGACAAGAAAGCGAACAGCAATGCATATAGTTGCTCCCATCTAAGCACTATAAAATTCATTATTCACGAATTCCAGATTTCCAACTGAATCAATGAAGAAAAGATCATTTTTCCAAGTCATTCATTCATATCTCTATTTCTTTCCACATGACTGTCCTAACAGTGGAATCCAAACGAAAGACAATTCAAGATAACAGTTCAGAGTGAAACTTACAAAATCCACTCGGAATTCACTTACCGGCAGTAAGAATAATTTCATTTAATTTCGGTTCATACGAATACCCAAAACAGGTTAGTAAGACATCGTATTCATCATAGAACAAGCAATATCAAGATGCATACTATGTATTTGCTGAACTAGAAGATTCCATACTTCCTTCACTGTATAGTTACCCAAACAAACAGTTATACATCATGCAGTCAATAAATCACATAAATTCATAATCCTATGAACGTATCCCGTTCAAAATAACATATTATTCATTGTTGTTACCTACAGCAAGTCCAATGTTCTCATGACTATGAATTTCACCAAGTGAGAACAGCAGGCAGAAGAAGGATTTCCTTCCAACAATGATTCTACCCAATCCATTTTCCAGTTTCATAACAGTATGCACAACTTCCAGAATGCAAAATCAGATGTCATTACCTTTAGCAAAATAAACCGTACAGGTGGCAATACATGAACCTAATGGTCAAGACAACTCCCAAAGCATGACAAAATTTCATTGCATGTATTCCTTGCCCAATAATTCAAAGCTAATTCGAATCTCCACCAAAACAGTCCAATCTTAAAAGACCGATCAGCATTGATCAACATAACTAATCATCATACCCTCTTAACAAGATCACCTTTATTCATTATAAATTCAGAAGGAAAGCTATTTCTTTTTCCAACTCTCATGAACACTCATATAAAAGTCTAATGCCCATTCCTTTAAAATACAAGATGCCATTTCCTCATAATTCGAAACAGCAGAAGGAAGAGGAAGGTCTTATTTCCTTTAAAGAAAGCTTCAGTAGAGAAACGACCTCAAGCCGTTCTTACAACCAATACAATCATATCGCAAGTTCAGATGACAACAAAACAATAGTACAGCAATAGAATAACCCATACTGCCTGTACAGTTTCACATTCCATTCCACAAGAATAACCAGTTAAAATTTTCATATAATATCCATAACCAGCACCACATGGAGGTAATTCCATTCAAGAAGAGCAAGACAGTTAAACACAGCAACGGGGAAACGATTTTCCTATCATTTCCAAAAGAAAAGACAGCAAGGGTCGACGAACCCAAATCATAGCAACACAACTCATATAACGTGTACAGTCTCAAGATATATATGACGATTTCCCCATTATTGTCAACAAACCAACACATCCTGGAAGCGTTTCCAACCAATTAAAATGCAAGGGCAGATTAATCACAACAGCAAGAAAATGACTTTACCCCATTATTTCCAAAAAGGACAGCAAGTATGAAGGAAATCCAAATCCTAGCAACATAACATGACTGTATTTCCACTTCCTTTTACATGCAAGGACAATTCCAAATACAACAGCAAGAAAACAATTACACAATAAGGAAATGATTTCGCAGCCTGTTCCAATTTCAAACAACACGAACAATGAAAGAGAATGTCCATTTCAAACCACCATACTTTCCACAACCAATACAGTAGTTCAATTTCCACTCGATTTGTTCAAAAACACATCAAGGCCGAGCAACCAGAAGCAATTCTTCTTACCATTTCCCAAAGAAAAGAAAGCAAGAACCAACAAAATCCAAGTCAAATCGACTCAACAGCAATCACGCAATCCAAACCCAAGAGCAGGGTTGTTTTAATGAGACACTTAAACAAAGCAAGAGTTTTTAAAGAGAAGGGCTTAACATGCCTGAAATCTCTTTTCCTGAACTCGAAGAAGGATTCGTTTGCCGCGTTTTTCCTTCCACAGCGACAACACAAACTTCCCAAAACTCCTTTCTTCTTCAGGCTTAACAACAGCCTCCAAATCTCCAAGAAAATGTCAAATGCCAAGAGCTGGTTCGACTGAACCAGACCAGAAAAACCAAATGCAGAGCAACTTTGCCAAAACCAAATCGAAACAATGAAAATCAAATTCCCTCATACACTTTCCAAGGTGAGCTGGTCGCGAGGACCGAAAACAATTAATGCAATTAAGGCTCTGCCTTTTTCCTTACTTTCACGCCACCGCCACTTGAGTTGGCGAGCTTTTAAATTTCAAATTTCCCATGCAAAACTGAATTTGGCTCTATTTCTAAATAGATGCCTCTATTTCCTACCTGCCCCGCCAAAACTGGCGCTGTCCACGTATGGACTGTTTATTAAATGCCAATGAATGCCTTTCCTTCATCCTTATCCCTTCCCTCCAAGGGTCTGCGCACCCCTTAGATTAGGATTAGTTTAGGTTGCATATAGTATTCAACCTAGGTCTTAGTTTAGCCTTAGGTTATTAGGGCTTAGGTTATTTTCCCCTTTTTATTTTTATTTTTATAATTTAAAAATCCACTTAGGATAGTAGGGTAGGATGCATGTTAGGACTTAGTATTAGTTTAGGGTTTAATTCATACTAACCACTAACACTAACAACTTCCATCCAGCCTCCCTACTAACATTCACGTTAATGCAGAGCAGGACGTTCCGTCCTTTGGATCACGTGCCAAGGCCACCCGTGTCCAGGCGTTTCTTGCCTCACGAGGTCCCAAGTTCGACAGTACAGGGTTCAAGAATCGAACCCCTGTCGTTGGCATCTATGTGCCAGCTGCCCAAAACTGCAATCAGGCGCTGCACGCTCATAACAATCTCGGTTCGGTTCAAGTG
This sequence comes from Taxus wallichiana var. yunnanensis, assembly GCA_018340775.1. Taxonomy (NCBI): domain Eukaryota; kingdom Viridiplantae; phylum Streptophyta; class Pinopsida; order Cupressales; family Taxaceae; genus Taxus; species Taxus wallichiana. The sequence goes on along the minus strand of CM031238.1, from coordinate 735,357,410 downwards.
TGAATCGACACAGAAATCACAAGAGGACCTCAGCATACTTGGATCAATGGAATTGATTCAAGGTATGCTGTCAATCAGCAACAAGAGTTTAGCAAGTATACGACAATTTGTTGTCACATCAGCAAACACACAAGTACGATATAATCGCCGTTTCATTACATAATTCACAAAGATGCATGCGAGAATATGAGTTAGCAACACATTCTCTTAAGATCAAAACTTATCTTAACAAGTTTGCCTTCATTTCTACAGCTATAACAGTATGTAAAACATTTACCAAGTTAACATACAAAATCGAGTGTTACAATTTATATTTCTACCTTGGGTACTCCTATCTTCTTCTAATCCCAAATACTCCAAGGCCCTCTTCTTGTGCTTAAGAATCCTAAGCAAGCTCAACAATTGGAACATAAATCTTGATCGACTCAAGACTTGGGCAATGTCATAAGGAATGTATTTGGGAAAAGAAGCATTTGGAGAAAGATTGACAAACTCATCGAGATGACACAATATTTTTCACATTTTGAGCATGGGTGGGAACACCGGTTCTACTTGAGACAACAAGGCCCTTCTTGAGATGCATCTTTCTTTGGAGTTTCTTTTAGGATATTGGTGAGAACTAGGGTTTTTGGTTTGGCTTGAGGCCCTGCCCCTTTGACAACTTTACTTCTTGTGTTATACTCCTTTTATTGGGAAACAACAACATTCATTAACAATTGTCTATCCTCTTTTGATGGGATTCCTCCATCATACTTCTTAATCATTAGAGCTCTTAGGTACTCAAAATCATTATTAGGAAGTTCAAAAGCTTGTACCATATCTATTTCTAAATTATGAGAGGGAGGAAGAAGAGGTACCTAGTGAATGTAATCCCAAAAACTTGCAGTAGTTATTGCACTTATTACTTCAGTTAAAGTTTCTCCTTGATGTGAGCTTGTAGAGCAATCCACCATGCATGCATCATCATCAGTGTTATCATCATCATCAACTTCTTCAACTTGCTGATCTACTTCACATGACGGGTGGGGTAAGAAACATTTGTCACACCAATCAATTTCATTTGTCTCTTTAACAACAACAACTCGGAATTTAGAGGATCAGGCACTACTCTATTTTCCCTAGCTTGGGGTTATCTAGCTCCCATGGGTCCTTTACCTCTGTCATCAGATCTCTGATCATTTCTAGGATGATTTATAAATCTGTCTTGTCCTTGTTGCCTATGCTGACCTTGAGAACCTTGTCCAATTCCTTTCTCTTCCCTGGCTAGCTTGTAAGATATTTCTTTGATAGCTCCGGCCAAAGTATTTACAACTTCCTCAAGATCCACAACCTTACTTGATTGAGGCTTCTCTGGGTTGATCAGTTTAACACCCTCCCTCTTAGGAGGTTTTCCAACTAATTTAATGTTGTTCTCAATTTACAGAGCCATGGTAAAGGCTTGCCTCAAAGTTCCAAGGTTCTTATCCCTCAAATAGTAAGCATCTTTCTTATCAAATGCATATGAATACTTTATTAGACATGATTCATCACATGGCCTCAAATTAACAGGAAGTCTTCTCAATGTTTTGTTAAATCTTGTATTGAAATCATGCACTGATTCATTATGATTCTTTTTATATTTTCAAATTCTGATAAAATAAACCTAGGGTTTGTTTTATCTCCATATTGCAATCTAAAATCATTCTTCATCTTTGTCCAAGAATCAATGGAATTATCGACAAAGATTGATACCATTCCTTGCATATTCTTCTACACTATAGATAAACAATTTAATTTACTCATCCTCAAATTCTATTTCAAATTCCTCCATATTGACAAAGAGCTTCAAGTGCTAATCACTAGTGATTGCATTATTTCCTTGAAACTTAGGCAATATATTTCTTACATCTTGTGGCACAACATTTGGATAGCCATCCATACCTCTAAAATTGATGGGACCAAAAGTATTAACAACAAATGGAGGTCTAGGTGGAGGTTGAGCCATATTATTTTGAGGAGGTGACCTTGGAGGAGATGCAAACTGATGAGGAGTGAGAGGTTTGTGTGGTATAGGGATGCAATTCTCAGAATGACTGCCCTTTAAAGGCTTTGTTTCTTGGAAAAATCTATCATCTTTGGAGAATATAGGGACAAAATGAGATGCAAATATTTCAAATACAAAAGAAGGACCCTCTCCAAATGGAGAATTCAATTTAACAAAGATACTACCTGATTCAGAAGCACTTGAGGAAGTATTGCAATCTTAAATCATAGGCTGATAAGTTTTACCAATGGAGAACTCTTTTCTTGATGCTTGATCTCCAACAACCTTCTAAATTCTTCTTCCTTCTGAATTAGAATTTCCCATCTCTTGAAACAACCTTCTACTAAGGTCCTTGGCAAAGAAAGATCTTCTTCATTCCAGCTTTGCAAAGATTAATGACAAATCTTACTTGATATATGTTAAGACACTGGTATTTATTAAGAATTTAAATAGCACGGAGTTGCCACTAAGGATTTTCACCTTAGTTTGTGCAAATGCACTATGAAAGACCTATAAAATGTACTATGAAAGACCTATAAAATGTCTGTCAATACCAGATTCATGTAAAGCTTACAAGATCTGCTCTTCTTCTACCCAAATTTATCAATGATGATACAAACTTTAGTGCAATAATTGTATAAGCTAGAAATATTGCACTCAGAACTTACAACTTTGAACAATTCTTACAGATCTGAATAGAGAATGATGTTTCAGCAATGTATTTGCACTTTAAAATTTGTAAGAAGCATTACCAGGGTCTATATGCGTTGCTGATGGTGTTTCAAACTTTGCACACAACTTCATGTCCCGACAATGGTGCCACGAGTGTTGTTGCCGCAGAAATAAATCTCGGAGCTCAAATAATCCCCAACAATGCTAAATAGTCCCCGTTAATGGTACCACGAGTGTTGGTATCTAAATTTTTTCTCCTTTTCAAGATGAGCAGCATCACATATTTGGCACGGAGCTTAGAGACAAATAGATCATGATGTATGTCATTTTATAGTCAAGGATGAGATCTAACTGGCCCTTTTTCACTCAGATTTGTGGAGAGATGGATAACACCTTTAAGAGGATTTGACCTATCCTCACTACTTTAGGTCATGCCTTTCGACTAGGGTGAGAGGACCCATAGTGTAACCTTTGTTTGATGAAGGAGATGGAGATATCCTTCTTTTGCACAAATTTTATGAAGAAAATCTTGGGAAAGTATGATCAATACTCCATAATTTAACTCTCAAGAGTTGTCACTTCTAAAAGATGGAGACACTTTCAAAACAAGGCTAAGGTTACTAAAGACATTATGAAATTTTGATTGTTATACATATTTTAGTAAATAGATTTTATTCCTTTGTGGATATACAGGGCAAAACAAGGGTAGTCCGGGATGGATTCATGGTTTTTGAATAACTCTGTTGGGATATTAATTAGGATAAAGATGATTATACCATATCTTTGAGAGACTTCACAAAAATGGAAAGATAAATGACAAAAAGATTCGGAATAGCTAAGATATTCCTTCAACCAGAAGGTGTGCTTCAATGGAGGCCTAGATCAGCATGGTTTCACACAATCTCCAAGAATTTAACACAAAATCTTGAGCTAAATACTCAATAAAACATCAAAGACCCCTAGTTCCTCATGCCTAAGATACACTCAAAGGCTTACAGACAATATTTATCAACAAATGACAGTGAAGTGATTTTAAATTGTTTATCTCATCACAGGATGAAAGCTCTTCTTGAAATGAAATTACAAATGCCACTAAACTGTCACAGGGACAAGATCTTGTGTGATTCGGAGGGACTTTAACACAAGATTGCAATAGGAATAAGAAAAACTACTTGCAAACATTCTAAAACAAAGTAGACACAAATTGCTCCAAGATTGACACAAATTAACTTAAAATTGATTAGATTCATCAGCAGGGGAAAGCTTCTAAAGCAATCTCAGAGCTTTTCAATGGCTATACATCTGCAACCAACTTGACATGATAGAAAATCTAACATAGAAGAAATTAACTAGGTATCTTGGATTGGTCTCTCAGGAAGATGGGCTCTCTCAAATTTTCTCTTAAGAATTCAACCCCGACCTTTTGTAAGAGTATTCTCATTGCATTTATACATTTCACTTGCTCACTCATCCCAAATTTTCCCCAAAAAAGAAGAATATTCAAGGGACCTTTGCTTGTTACCAATTTTCCTCAGAAAGTGATGTTTAACAAATTCACATCCGAAAAGCTGCTAGGTGGACCAATTATGAACTGATCACATTTCTCAGACCCTCAACTAATGACTAGGATGCCATGCCATAAATTTTTGGCAGTCCTTCTAATCATTCTGATTCTGTCATGCAAGAAATCCCCATTTTAATCATTCTCTGGAGGCTTTATACAGTTGGATTTGACAGGTAATCCTTTTCACTCTCGAGGCAACACCTTTTTCATATTTTGTGCTGTAACCTCCATCATTTCATCCTTTTCCCTCTCTTTCGTCTACAACTCTACCCCGCATCCATCTTCTCTGGTAATTCACATTTTTGCAAGTGCCTAAGCAATTTTAACTTTAAAATATTGACCTTAACAATCCTTGGACTCACAAATTAAGTTCTAAATCCATTCAATGGCACTTTATGATAAAAATGATAAGGAATTTCATCAAAAATGATGAAAAATAGTGTGTATTCGCATCTCCTGGAGTCTTGGAAAAAATGGCGAGAAAAATAGGTGAAATGCACAATAACCATTGATTCTGCCTCTTCTCAATTCTTGATTAGAGTCGTCCATGTGTTTTCTTGGCGTAATCTGGAAAGGTGAGGTACAGTGGCAAGTTTCCAAACAAGCGCGGGCCTTCCACTTGCCATGAGCCCAAGAAAAATGCCTTTTAGCCTTTGAAAAAGTCTCAGTAAAAAAGGAGCCAGCGGAAGCCTCCATGTGTCGCCTTGGCGCACCTTTGGTATGGTCCTCAAAAGTGGAGACCCCAAACAAGTGTTGGCTCACCACGTGTCTCAATCTGGAAAAGTTGTTAAAATTTTTAAAGGATCGTGCGAAGGCGCCATGTGTCTAGGGTCCGAGACAGTTTTCTTTGGTCGTTGAAAAGTCCAATTAAGGGCAGAGTGAGCGGAAGCCTCCAAGTGTCCTCCTGACGCTTCTTCAAAGTAAAATTTAGGGGTCGGTCCCCAAACAAGCGCGGTCCCTCCACGTGTCCCAAGCCTTTAGAAAGTTTCTTTGAAAATTTTAAGTATGGAGCGGAGCCAGCAGAAGCCTCCACGTGTCTCCCTAGTGCAATCTTAAGGTGGGACCACGAGGTAGATCCTTAAATGAGTGTGGGCCCTCCACGTGTCCATGGTCCACCAAAACTACACCGGTCGCATGAAAGAATTGTCTAAGTCTCTGGGCAAGGTAGTGGCAACCTCCGCGTGTCTCCCTGGCGTAACTCCAAGGTCAAACCAAAAGGTGAATTTTCATATGAGCGTCGGCCCTCCACGTGGACAAGCTTTGAGTTGAATTGGGCCTTAGAGTTTTAAAGCCCCACCAAGCCACATCCAACCAGAAAGGGCCACATTTCCATAGATGCTGAGATGTAAATTTGATGAGGAAAAACACACCCGTCAAATCGTAAAATGTCAAAAAAATCACCATTTGTGCCCAGAAATGAATCTTTCTTTTAAGACAGAGAATTTGAAAATGATGTAAGGCCCTAATATGATCTTTGGATCCGCATCCAATCACGTTTCCATAGATATTGGGACAAAAATTGACAGGAAAACAAAACGTGACTGTGGAAGAACGGAAGGAAGGAAAAAACCTGATTTTACGCCCAAGTTACAAATATTTTCACATGGACAGAGGAACAAAAAACAAATTATGGATTTAAAGTGATCCTCGACCAAAGGAAGGGTGATCATGGTAACCAAATGGAGGATAGAGCTTTCATGCATTAATACGAGGAGATAGATAAGACGAAAGAACTCATGGCGAAGAATTTTAAGGACAAATGGGGTGAGACCAAATTGAGCACCAAGACGCCCGCTTCACGCCACTCATCAATAATGGAGGTCACCCACATACGTTTTCAATCGAATGAATAATGGAGGTCACCAACGATCTTGTTTTATGTTGTATATGTCATTTGTTCTTTCTTGGGATCGCCACAAATCCTATTTTTTTTAGAGACCATGATTATTTGGGTGGGGGCATGATTAATTTAAACACACCAAAAACCATGATGTCAATTCAAAGCGTGTTTGTAGTTCTAGGCTTTTGCGTTCCCGACACTCCTTTCAATGATGATGCCGAGTTAGATTCTCGACCACATTTTCAGTCTTCTCTACGTTAGCATAATCCGACGCACAAACTCGTGGTATTTTTGTTATGGTGCATTCTATGGATTTTTATTAACATGATGTTTGGTGACATCAAGAGTTAAATTTGACACCCATTTAGATGTTTTTCATTATTTTAGCCCTAAAATACTTTTATAGTTTTGTGGCCGCACTTCGTGAATCGTTGTAAGGTACGTGGTAATTTAGTAGAATCGACTTTGGGCCCAGCGTCAATCGAGAAATATAAAATTTTATGGTTCTACCGACTACCGAGATAAATTATGATGGTGCCATCTCAATTTTGGTAAGTATTCCAAATTCCAATGCTCGAAAACCTAATTCAGATGACTTGAGTACAAAGTTAATCAATCATTACAACCGTTTGAGTGGGACTCTGGGAGGCCGTGAACTGTCACAAAATTGGAATGCCACAGCCTAGTACCTACAATATAGCACAACTAATAAATATATTTCATGCCTGCGTAGGCATGATTCGTGAACATTGTATTTTGTAGCCGTAGGTACCTAGGTACTAAAGTAATGCAATGACACCTCAACTTTCATCTACTATAAATCCCCAAATATTAGTTCTTCTAAATCAAATATTTCATTAAAAATTGCGTGAATATTGTAAGGAAGATATTATACCCAAGTATTATAGTGAATGTAATTCATGATTCGACGACGCTCCTTTTTCTACATGTGTGGGCCTTGGAGTATTCAGGACAGGCATGTTGTTGGACTTCGTTTTCTCTATGCTTCATCATCTTTTTAAAAGAGAAGAGTCTCAAATTTCCATAGTTTCAATCACTTCGGAGGTTGTTCTTTTTGCTTTGTTTAATCAATTTTAGATTTTTCACAGGGCACATTAATCAATAATTTTTCAAAAAAAAAAATTATGGATATTTTATTAATTTGTGGTAAAAAACAAGAATCTAGATATTACTATATGGTTAAAATATTACTATTTTTTAATTAAATTTTATAAGAAAAAGAAATTTTAAGTGGGAGTCCAATGGAAGTCAAGTTTATGGACAAATTGTCAAGATTAAAAATGAACAACTCAATACATTACAGCCTTGATTGCCATAGTAGGAACACCACTATCATCAGAGGAGTATCTCTTAGCATAATAATTTTTTTGGTATACTATTCGATAAAACTTTAACAAAATTAAAGATTGACACTTTTTAATACTAACTTTGGATTTAATGCACAATGGTTAGGGTGTACTTTTTAATTGTATCGTAGCATCCTTTCTCTAGTTTATATGCTTAAATAATTGTCTTAATCTTAATTTGGAAGCACGTAAAAAATTGTTGTGATATATACTAGCAAATTTTGTGTAATAAATGTATATGGATTTGAGATATGCGGCGTTCTCAATTTCATCTTTGTTGAACGCGATGAGGGTTTAACTTTACAACTTGCAATTATTTCGATTATGATTGTGATTTCATGGATGACACTTTGTAGTCGAAAACAAGCTTCTTAGGTACATAATTGCTCAATAAATTCGACTCTCGACTCAAGTGTCAATTGAAAAACCTCACACATGGAGTAGAAATGCATGCTCGCGGGTGACTTGCATGTGTCCGTACATGTTATTCAACATCAAGAATGTTGTTGAGGCACGTTCATGAGGACCCAATGCCTTGTATTTTTTATGACAACTTTTCCACATCTTTGAAATCTTTACCAATCTAAATATGCCACATTCATGGTTCATTGTTTTATTTACTATTTTAATATCTCAAAAATATAATATATGGAATGCTTAATTCAGAATTTACTCTGTTATGTGCACAAGAGAGGATGAAATGCTCGTGATGTCACCAAAAAGGAGCACATTTCTAGGTGGCTAGTATGTTCATGTGTGGGGTACTATAGGAATAAATATTTGAGAGAAATATTTAACAAAAACAAAAACTATTCTAATTTCTACCTAGGAAGCTATGGTAATGTAAATGCAAAGACGTGCTCAATTTTGTCTTAAGTATTCATATTCCCTAATTATCTCCGAAACCGAGAAAAACCAAGTTGACATAATCAATTATTAATTAGCAGAGTTTAAGTGAGCGATAAAATGCAAAGCAAATACAACTTTTTGCTAGAGAAGACGTAACCTAATAATATAATTAATGTTGCAATTGCTTCATTAAAGATTAAAATCTATATAAGCAATGTGCACATCTAAGAAAAAAATGCACTTGAGCAATATGTAACTACTTAATAGATATAATGATTTTTCATGCATGATGATTGTAAGGAAGATATGGTGTTGTAAATGTAATGACAACATAACTTCAAGTTCTTATGATTTCACAAATATATTTCAAATCCCCACATATGTAATATCTACTTATAAAAATGTTTATCTTGACATCTTTTACACACCTAAATACTAAACGCAATAAGTGTTAAATGTCATAACATGCATTGAATTAGTTGAACATCAAAAGTAGATCGTAAAACTTTGTTTTTAATTTCATGTGGAATTATAAAAATGTGGTTTTGATTGGCTAGTGGCATGGACAAAATGGGTATTAGGAAGTATGTAGGAAAAGTCTATGATGTGGATCTAGCTACAACAGTCGAAAGCCTTCAAACCTCACACATAATTTACCAATACTCAAGAAACTTCAAAATAGATTCCTTCTCATTCCTAAATCCACACTAATATTTTACAACATTACAATCTACCTTTTATTTCCCACTATCTCTAAGAAAAACCCTAACACACACAAAAAAGTAAAAAGTAAAACACTTCATATGCACCCCAAATTTTACGTGCCAAATATCCCTTCATAAATTAAGGCTTGTGTCAAATCTTGGCTTATCTCAAAAAGTGGAGAAAAATATATTAAAACTATAAATTCTAGACAATCCTAAAAAGGTCAGCGAAGCCAATTTTAGACCACTAAATGAAGGAATTTGGTCCCAAAAATATTCCCAAATAGTACCGCCCTTCATGAGAATGGTGGTCAAGGGATAGTACTAATCCATATCTAGCTCCCTAGAAAATTTTAAGATGATCCAATAGTCAAATCAACCCATCAGTCTTATTTGAATTTCCTACTTGTTACATATTTTAAAATAGGACAAAATTGTAAAAAGGCCCCATTCCCACATAAAACAAACTAACTTCTTCAAAACTTTCCGACCTTATACATGGTAATTATGCCAATAGGCATTCTTCTACTTGTGTGAAGGGTTGTATAATACATACACTCGGGGAAAAAAAAAGGGGCCTTCATTTTTTCCATACATCAATACATTGATCCAACAAATCTCAGTTGTCTATTTGTAATTGTAGATACAACTAGCAATCACACGTGAAATGTGCAATGGAAACACCGAAGGGGATGCATTGAGGAAGGTGAACTTGAAGGATATAAACATTGGAAGAGGAAGAGGGGCGATGAAGAAGGAAATTGAGGGAGGAGAAGTGAAGGGGTGTGGAAATTGGTGGGGGGAACTTTTGCAAAAATAATGTTTATTACAAGTAGAAATATATGAAAAACGTGTCATCTGTGCCAAGTGTTCAAAGGAGAAAAGTTACATTTCGTATAGGTCATCAAAACAATGCACTTAGGAAATATTATATAGAAAGGTGTGGTTGAAAATGTTTAACGTTCTTCACTTTAATAATTTCATGCTCATTATTACCAAAAGTCCTAATGACGATGTCCCTCAATGGAAACCTTCATTAAACCTTGACCTCTCATTTCCCTTATGCATATCAAGAAGAGTTGTATCAACTTGAATTTGGAGTCACCTCTCAACAAAAGGTGAATTGAAAGTTGGGAAGAGGAATGTGAGACCTTCTCTGCAGGACCTCCTATCATAGATGAAAAGGTCTCTAAAATCATTTGTGACACAGATATGGCCAAAAGGCAACGACCTAAGAACCCAACATTGTGTGATATTTGTGTGTTGTCATAGTTTATTTGTATTGGTTTTTATATGGAGAAAATGCTATCGTTGTAAAGACTTATTAACATTACAAATCCAAAAATCGATATCATGCAACACTGTTTGTGGACAATTCACAACAATACATGCATGTTTCTATTATTTTTCGAAAAGTGGAAGGTTGAGGAAATAAAATTTTTACTTGGGATCTTTTCACCCCCAACGCCAACCAATAAATCTACAAAATATAAATTGAGTCACCAAATCTAAAATAATATTGAGATTAAGAATAGGGTCTCTCAATGAACATTGTTAACTTGTTCACAAGTTATACGACGCCAACAACCAATCTTTACACAATTGAAAGAAACAAATTATTTCTAGAAAGTATGGGGAAAACGGGCTTTGTTATTTTTGTTACTTTATTTTTATGGAGTAAATATTTCTAATATGAAGGTGTTTCATTTGTTATATAAGAAGAAGAAATGAATGGAAGTTGGAAAGACAAAGGTGGAAATTAAATACATGCATGCCCCACACCTATTGTTCCACGACTTAGATTATTCACCAAATAATATCTACTATATGTGCTCCACTTTATCGTCTAGATACAATTTTATTCATTTTTATCATTCTTTGTTGTAAAATGAGCCAACCTAATCGAATATAATATTGAGATTAAGAATAGGGGTTTCTCAATCAACGTTGTTAACTTGTTCATAAGTTATACGACGCCAACAACCAATCTTTACATAATTAAAAGAAACAATTTTTTCTAGAAAGTATGGGGGAAATGGTCTTTGGTATATTTGTTACTTTATTTTTTATAGAGTTAAGATTTCTGATTAGAAGACATTTGCTTTGTCATATAAGAAGAAGAAATGAATGGAAATTTTGAAACAAAAAGGTGGGAATTAAATACATGCATGTACCACACTTGTTGTTCCACGACTCAGATTATTTCCCAAATAATATCTACTATTTATGCTCCATTTTCTCATCTCGATACTATTTTAGTCATCTTTATCATTCTTTGTTTCTAATAAAGTACTTCTCTTACATTATGTTACAATAAATTTACTCAAATATGAATGAATTTATATTACTTCCTAAAGCATAGGTATGTGGTAAAATCAAGGCAATTGACAATTTCTAGGTGTTGAGGGATGAAATAAAGATTGTATCTCACTATTCATATATCTTATGTCTCTACTAAACTCCAACATATCAAGCTATTTATTGTTATTTGTGAATGAATTTTATTCTAGGCATTGGAGCATTGAATGATATGAGGGACTTACATTTGCTACGGATTTGCAATGGTCATCCCATGGCTCGATTCCACGGTTTAAAATTGAGCCTTTCACAGCCCTTCACAAGGCCTCGAATCCGTAGAAAAGGATATGTAAAAGGGTGAGTAGCGCCACCACTACTCCCCGGGGAGATGAACCATGCCCGCAACAGCCCAACCGTGTAAAATTACATTAGGGAGCATACAATTACAAAAATAGAAGACACTAAATTCTATAAAATACACAAATGGTGACAATAATTTTTAGCATTTTTGATCAACTTATTCGATCTCGTTTGTGTTAGTAATTCATGAGTGTCCACCAATCCTCTACGCAACAACCATCGTTATTGTATGACATGCTCAAAAGAAAGTTACACGCGGAAATGACACAAACGCCCGAAGAAAGTGCCTCCTAATTCTCAATATAGCTAGGTAAAGCACCTAAACGAAGTGCCTCCTAATCCTCAATCTTCATTTTCTCTTTCGCATATAATAAACAAAATAGCGGCAAGCAGTATTTTCTCTCTTAGTCAAGCGAACCCTTCGAGACACATATATAGATCCAAATCGAACAACTTATATCTACATTAGCTTATTGTTAGACTTGAGATCTAACCATATTTTTGTTGGGAGCGGAGGTTATGGTGTTGGAGTTGGGGGCTTGGGCCTACCTTATTTTCCGCCAATCCATCCTTCTTATCTTCTAGATGACATAACTCTTGCGATTTGGATTTTGAACTTCCTCCATTCATATTTTGTGGATCCAGTAGATTTACTGTGAGATTGATTGTTGACATTAATACCATTTCAAAATACTCCAAACCCTCCTTAAAAATGCAAGACAAAATCAAATTTATCAAGTAATTATATGCATCACAACAATCTCAAACATAAATACCTTAAGATAAAAAGTGTCTTTCATTGAAGCCTAGAAAATTATGTCAAAGATAAACATAACAAAATTATAACGGGATCGGTTTTGCAGAGATGGATGTAAGGGCAATTGGAAATTACTTGTAACTTTGAATAAATTTAATGGGAATATCTACAAGTAAATTGACTATTCAACTATATCCATTCCATGCTAATTTTAATTCCATTACAGAGAAAAATTCAGCTTAACATACCTAATAGCAGTCTATTACTCCTTTCTCATAAAACCAAATCCATAAACATGGAAACTAGAATCGACATGTTGACGGGGTTGTAGTGTTAGCTAGAACATGAAATAGGCTATCTGGCAGTGGTTTGGCCGCCCAAATGTGATCGCTAGAGAGACCAAGAGATTCTGATCTCGTCAGGTAGGGAGGCCAAAGCATTGAGAGGGCATCAAGGTACTCACAGATTGTTGTAAAATTAAGCCATTCAGAAAGTTTAGTAGTGTATTCTAAACTCCCAAAAAAACTTGTCAACAGTCCAAAATAACTCACATCAAAATGTAAAACAAATGATGTTTTAATAATAAAGGAAGGTCACACATGGCCTGCCTTGTCGATTTCAGCACATCCTCACAATACACTAAAATCTTGAATTTATATAATAATATACAAAATCGGTTTCCACTTCTTTATATTACCAATGTCACCTACTCATATTATTGAATTCACTGTTTCCTGATGTAGGTGTTGGGTTTTGATTTCTAGATATACAAAACATATTCATTCCCTTATCCATCAAAGCATTCCTCGTCAAAAATTTCCTCCCTGAATTCTATTTGGGTTGTTAGCTCCAGCTTATAAATCAATTCCACTTGCTTTGTGGTTGAACTCCTCAATGACAAGAAGCAAATGAAACCCCCAAATCTTGGTTGTGAAGCACCTAATCAGAGTCCTTTGTAGGCTTTCCAATGCCTATAAAATAGATGGGTATTCTCTCTCGAAAGAGCAGGAGATATTTCAGCTTTGGAGATGATCTCACGGGAAGATCATGTGGTGCCCCGCGCACAAATTTCCCCAAAGAACATTGTGCAGTGTATGTTGGTAGTGAACGCAACATGTTTATCGTCGCCATAGAGCATTTGAATAATTATCCGTTTAGGGCATTGTTGGATAAGGATTAAATACGTGGACGAAGGAGTGCATGGGAAATAACAGGTCAAAAGGAGAGAAGTAGAGATAAAAGACCCTCAGATTTCAACGTATTTTTTAAACTGCAATCTCCAACGCTTAAATTCTGACCGATGTCAGACAGTGGAGGTCTCACTTCAACTGGTAACACCTCTTGCGTAATGAAATAATATTAGCAAAGTGAGTTAGTAGGTAAATTAGGGCAAACAATCCAATTCATCCTCCTTGGTTTTTGTAGTGTATCGATATGTGCTTCCCCAGTCCTACAACAAATGGTTAAATCGAAGGTGCTTGTACAATGGAATTTGTCGATAATATACAATTGCACTAGTGTCATCCACTTTCCCACTGATCCTATAAATTTCATGCTTCTTCCTACCAAATCATGCTTTATTTAATACCAAATCATGCTTTATTTAATACCAAATCATGCTTTATTTAGTAGATCGAATGACAAGTTTGTGGTAAAGGCCTGAAATGGTTAGGCTACTCCATTGGTTTCGCTCTCGTGCTAGTAACTCGGATGACATGTTGTAAAGACCAAAAATAATTATTGACATACGTATCTTTCACTTTTGGAGCCTAGGTTTCATTTAGTGTATACGGAGAGTGTGGTTTCCCAATAACATTTTTAACAAGGTGGAGTGTAGTTGGTGGTGTTTTGTTATTAAATATGTTGGAGGTAATATTATACAGGGGTGTTGTGGATATAAAATGATATTAGTGTTTTTTCTTTTTCTTGTGTTTACATAATAAATTCTCAACACTCTATATTATAGGTTGCATCTTGTCTTTCAAGTCACTAGTTTTTTGTGTCTTATTTTTTTGGAGCCCCATATTATTTTGGTGGATCATTGAAGATGTGAGTCAGAGGAATATTAGTTATAATGTGTACGAGATGCGAGACCTTATTTGAAGTTAGTTGATGTCACTCCCTACAAGCTCTCCATTGTCATGATATCCCAGTCTATGATTATAATCAATTCGAGTTTTCATTTGTAGGTGGAAAGTGTCCACATTAAAGGATGTTGGTCATTCCAAATTCCAGCCTTTATATATATGAGCATCAATATTTTGGGCTTGGTTTAATTTTTTTCGTGTCAATTTCTAATCTATTTTTCTTGTTTAATATATATTAGAGAGTCTCTTAGGTATCACACATACTTGTTGGCCTTCCATTTAGAGATGGGTTGAAACTTGTAGATGACTAAAAATACATTTGTGGTCTTGTGTTATTTATATTTTAGAGAAGAAAATGATTGCACTCAACTTGAAAAACTTAGCTAAATTAATGGTCTTTTGTTGTATATGCCATTACTACATCTAAATGGATGAGGTATGGTTTGAATCATAGTTTTAATTATTATGTGCACATAAATCTTTAATGAATGTTTTTGGTGCAGACATAGAGGTCTAATTTTTATATGTGGTGTTTTAGACGGTGCTTTCATTGTATGGAGATATACTTTCTTTCTTTCTATTGCTTAAAGGATTTAAAATTTCATGGGTATCAAATAACAATCCATTTGAAATCCAATCACTTGGCACAAAAGAAACCCCCTTAATTAGTTTTTCATATGACATTTGCTTTGAACGTTTATGGTGGTGATCGAGTAATAACATGGATTGATTGAAAGGGAGACTTTGAGTATTGATTTTTGCGGTTTGATGTTTTTAGAAAAGTAGGGTAGGTATTAGGGTTTGAACTTGTTTCTTTTAATAGAGTAAGTGGGTGCACAAATATAGAGAAGGTTAGGGTTAAATTATAGTTGAGATGGGAGAAAAGATAATATTGCTCGTGTTTATAGACAACTTTTTTAAAAGGGCCCAACAAATATGGTGAGGGAAAAATAGGGATGTTTTGGAGGGGTCTACTTTTTCTAACCTTTTGGGGGATGAAAATAAAACCCATACACCAAAATATTATAAGAATGAAACCATAACCCTAAAATATGTCTCAAGAACAATGAAATACTAAGTATATATAAAATTTCTTGGTATAGTATTCAACGAAGATCCATCATAATTAAAGATTGGAACTTTTTAATGTTGAGTGTGGAGTTAATGTGTGACAGTTGGGTTCTCGCACCTTTTATCTAGATTGTACCATATTTTCTTTGGTTTATGCACTTGAACAAATATTGCCTACATAGTATAGAAGCTCATTTTTTTGTGAAAATACGCTTTATTTTTTTAGAATCTAATAAAAATTTAAGATATGTGGCATTCTCAATTTTATCATTTTCGAATAAAAAAATATTTTCTAGAGTGCAAAGGCCATATATTAAGGAAAAGTGAAGTTCTATCATTTTCATTTTTTATTTTGTAGTAGTGAAAATATTAATGGTAATGGAAATTGTAATAATTTCTACTCATATACTCATAAGATGTGCTCAATTGACAATGCCTAAGGAATGAAGCATGTTAATTGCAAACTTCCCAGAAGACAACTTTTGGTCCTATTTTCATTTATGACATGGGTTTGAGAAATAAATGTAATTTATTTTAGATATGACGTCCATAAAAGGCCAAAAATGGCCAATTGGACAGAAAATGTAGTACGATGACCAATACATAAAGGGAGTACCAAAAGCATCTAAAAATAATTAGAAAAAGAAACAATAAATCAATTGCTGGGAGGTTCAAGAATTGGTAATTAATAGAATGTATATTTTTGACAGATCTAAACCAACTTGTTTATGTATGAAATCTCCTAACATTCCCGATATCATTTATTTGGAAGTAAGGACTTATATGCCTATAATTATTTGTATTTGAGGACTTCAATTTGAGTGTTCTTTGTCGGAGTTGAAGTGTCTCCTAAATAAACAAAGCTAAACATTTTTGGTCTTCGTATTGAAGAAGGATCCTTAAAGATCCATTGGAATATCTGAAAAGACAATGACAGCTTCCACAAATTTCATAGGCGGTGGGACACTTGAATATAAAATTCTCTTCACTTTCAAGATCTAGAAAACATAACTAACATATATGCTCATGTTGTGGGAGGCTATGATCATATTCCATCTGAAGCAAGTGAGTGCAAATGAGAAACTGAGTTAAAGAGATCCTCAGGCATGAAGGAAAAAAATTCATCATGTGTTTAGGAGTTTTATTTTGATCTTCATGGAGGCAAGAATAAAATTTAAAATAGTGATAAAGTTTTGGTTTCAAAGGATCTTTTGGAGAAAACCATTTAAGTTTCAAATAAGATTAGTGAGTTCTTCTCGTATAACCCTATTAACCTCATGTTGAGTGAGTTGAGAATTATTAATGGAAAACCCAAGAGGAGGAATTATTTCTATATCAATATTCAACTTCTAAAGGAGAGTCATAACTCTTGCATGTCAACAATATTTGCATCCTTTTCTGACAAGTTTCATAGAAGATTGGAGTTCCAGATATGGATATCTATTCTAACCAAAAAAAAATCTACCATGCATTGAAGCCTATGCAACAAAGTGATAAAGAGTGGACATACCCCAAACGTTGCAGGAATAATTGAGTGAGGAACCATTCTTTTGACTCAAATATTCTTCGATAACATGGAAATGAAAACTCTTTCCATATTGTTGAAATCATTCTCTCTCAAATATGGACCCCATTCATCTCATCCATATAATAGTGATGGTGTAACCAATGTATGAAAAATTCAAATCTTCGTCTCCATAATATCTTGAAATTGAAGCTAAAAACATTTTCTTTCCAAGCTTTTCAAAGTTGCATACCCTTTGCTCAGTCTTGTAATTGAGTGTGAAAGTAAAATAATGTCATCTACAAACAATAAAATGGAAATGTAGATCCCAAAGAGGCTACAACCATTCATGTTACTCGAGGCTGTGGATATAAGATTCTCTAATTCATCAATATAGATCCCAAAAAGTGTAGGTGAGAGTGAACAACCTTGTTTCACACCTATGGTAGTATGGATGTTATTATAAGTGCCCATTTTGGTACAAATATGCCTAAAAAAATTATCATATAAAGACATGACAAAAGAAATTACCATGTTAGGAAGACCCAACTCTTCAAGCCTCTGGATCAAAATATGCCTTGGTATTGTATCAAGTACCTTTCGAAAGTCTACAAAACAATAATATACCTTCTTCTTGTTAGCCTTTTCTTCCTCTATAATATCAACCAAAGTGAAGATGTGATAATTTGTTTGGTTATTACTTCTAAATCATGTTTGGCCTTTTTCTCTAATCCATTTTTTCTCTTCCCGTTGTGAGATATAATCATCAAGCACTCTAGAAAAAACCTTAGCCAGAGTATGCCCAATCATGATGGCACGATAGTTCTCAAGTTTAAGAGAATATCCATATTTGAAGATGGGGTGTATAGTATGAGATGTCTAAGTCACGGGAAGACCATGAGGAAAAACAAAATAAAAATAGTTAGAGATATGGACAAAGAAGAACAATCGACTATGATGGAATAAATTACCTTTCAAATTTTCCACATCTTGGGATTTGTTGGACTTGAATTTATACATGGCTTTAAGAACCATCTTTTCAAAGTGAAGAAATGAAAGTTAGGTGTTCTAGGATTCAAATGGATGGGGGCATATTGGGAGTATCATAGAGAAAGTTAGCATATGTAGACCATGTATGTATGTCGGTAATGGAAAAAATAGATTTTTTGGGTAGAAATGATCTCCAAAATGACTTGGGATTGAATTGAATTTGGTAAATGTTTATGGAAAATCACAACACCCCTCAAATGGATTAGTTTGAGATGGGGAATTCAGTGTGATTACACAACATTGAGCTATCCTGAGTGTGGGAAATTGTGAAGTGGGATATTGTGAAATGGGATAGCTCTTAGGAGAAGGTCGGTTCCTTTTCTAAACTTACCTACCACAAAATACTCCAAGTGTAGGCCAAACCACTTCTAAACCATAATCTACAACTTTCAAGGGGACATGGACAAAAGGATTGCATGAAATGAACCTACACTACAAGCGTTGATACACCAAAGAAAGAGTGCTAGTCAATCTTCCCGAGCACTTCCAAAATAGAGAAAGGGTGAATTTTGAGAGGTTGGAAAAGATGCAACCCAACCAAAATCACACCAATGCACTAAGGTAACATTGGACATCTACAACACAAACCTAAAATACAAACAATCTTCATTCCTGAATGAGCACAACACACCAAGATCTTGCAATAACCATAGAATATGCACAAAATAACCAATTTGCAAAGAGAGGTAAGACAAAGCAATAAAATCGTGCAAAGGTTTAAACAACAACATAGAACACAATTTTTATTTCTTATGATGTATACACAGTACATTGCATGTGGGAGAGAGGCATGAAGCCATTACAGATCTCGAGAGTAAGGATTGAAGCCTCGAGAACAAATGGGGTGCATGGGAGAAGAAAGGTGATCAACCCCTTGTATGTGTAAACCCCTTACATATTTAAAGAAGAAATTTGAGAAGAGGAGAGAGAGGGAAGAAATCATGATATTTCCCCAAAACCCATAAAAATTCATTGTTTAATCAACAATTGGTGCTCGAAGATATTTCAAAATCTCTAATTCATTAATGGCGTGCCTTGTGCTTCAAGAAATTGTTGTGATTGCACCTCCTGTCTAGTCTAGCCCCTGTAGACTCATAATGAACCCTACTTTTCCACCAACCTCATTAATGGATTTCACCTACCACTAGAATGCTTTCCATTTTTAGAGGTTAATGAGCCCCTGAAATACGAAATTACACTCCCATAATGTAGATCCTAAATCACATTTGTAATGACTGTAAATTTGCAAGAAACGAGTGAGTACTTTGGGAGATATCACTATTTTATCATGATGTTTTCTGGGATTTCACCCTCAATTGTTCCTCTAAAATTGAACTTAGCCATCGCCATTAAAATCTTCATTAAATCCTCTTCCGATAAAGCACAATTTTGTTAA
The DNA here is from genome assembly GCA_018340775.1 of Taxus wallichiana var. yunnanensis. NCBI lineage: Eukaryota > Viridiplantae > Streptophyta > Pinopsida > Cupressales > Taxaceae > Taxus > Taxus wallichiana. Next base: position 735,337,868 of record CM031238.1, on the reverse strand, counting down.
AAATGGTTAAGGATTGATCAAGTTGTGATGATTTGAAATTCGGTATGGTTTTAGGGTTTGCATGGCTCTATCGAGTTGTTCACCTTAGCCATCGAGCCATTTTCATTCACCGGCGAGCTACTCGCTTATGCCGAACTATTTCATTTCGAGCTAGTTTCTTTTAATACCGATTTGGCCTTTTTCCACTTGCCACCTCTTCACTTCGACGCAAACCCCGAACTCGGTATCACTGACACGACTCACCGATTGAGCCAATCTCAACATGCCACATGGACATCACCTCAGGCTTGCACTCATTATGCCAATGAGACGACAATTTTTTTAATGTTTTTGCGGGAATGCCAAATTTTCGGGGTTTTCAGGCTATTTTCTTTGGGCTTCTCGATCTCTCAATCCCGAAATGAACTCACCCCAACCTTCGAATGATCCTAGTGGCGCAGCTTAAGAACTGGATCACATCATCTTCAATGTGAAATTGGTAGATGGACTATTCCAAAGGAAGATTGGGAAAGGAGAATTTGTCTCTTCTGCAGCAAAGGGGTCGTCGAGACAGAATGGCATTTTGTCATGGAATGTTCTGCATATGATGATATCCGTATTCAGTATAAAAACAATCTAAAGGTGGACAGACTGGAGGAACTCTTCGAAGGAACAAAGCTTCCAGCGACAGCAGGCTTTATCTTCAAGATTCACAGCCGAAGAGCGGATATTGAAAAGAGTCTGAAATCTGATTAAATTACTGTTTCTGTGGTCCCATAGACTCTTTAGTCTCGTGGACGTCATTAAAATCTTTCATTTCATTTCATTTCCTATCTTTGAGATTGAAAAACTTCTAAAATCTCCTTGTTGCGCCACATCAATCACCTATTTCAAGACTTCTTCCCTCTCCAACTCGAAATAGACCCGACGGTGACTCTCGAAGTCGTGCTAACCTCCGAACTCATTACATTATGCCACATCGCAAGGACCCATTTCAGGTTTCAAATTTTCAAGTTCTCAAGGGTTGGACGCAAATTTTATGTCTTCTCTCAAAAAATGCCTGAACCTATGAATCCTCGAAGTCTGAAGACTTCGGGATTCAGACTTCCATTCACCTCTAGCTCGCTCGGTCCCCCGAAATCCACCCACTTTGTTCATGGTGATTCGATCTTCATTCTTTCTTAGATGATTCATTCATGTCGTCTATGGTATCTCCCTCGCAATGCATCACTTTGGCTGAGCTTGGGAGATCAGCCCTTTCATCTTCTGCCTATGACCTACACACGTGACGAGCTCACCTCCGAACCCTAAAACTTCGCTTAGCTCCTTGCCATCAAGATCGAGTGACTTATTTGACACAACTCAATCTATGAGCTTGATGTGGCAAGCTACTTCATAACATCACAAAAGAATCCATGATTTTTGACTCACCCGAGATAGTCATTCGTTGGCCTAACCCCGAGTTCTATCTATATCAAATTCACCCATCGAGTTTGGACTTTACTTGTGCGCTCAAACCCCGAGCCATATTTCTTCTAGAAATTCGCTTACCAAATCTTCTCACAAGCTATGATTTGAATGGATCTCCCCATGATCTCATTGATTCACCCCTGGTCATTGTGTGTGCTCCCACATTGTTCCCAAAGCTAACTCGACTCAATCGAGCCTCTAAACAACTCGGTTTGCTCTCCATGCAACTCCTAGCTTGATCGAGCTCCATTACGACCCATCTCACCAAGTATCTCACCAAGATACTCTGAGAACCATCTTTTTGACTATTCGCTAATGTAAACTCCCTATCTCGCCGGGTACTCGCCGAGTAGCTTAGCGAGCTTTTTTCTAGCTCTGTTGACCCTATGAGGCCAAATGAATTTTTTTCAAATTTCTAAAGCTTGGTTTTGGAACCTTTTAAATTTTTGATGGAGGAGAGGGGAGTAAGTGCCTAGAACCCCCAAAAATGCTAAATTTCCCATCATGAGCTATTTTTCACCATTTTTTGAGGTTGGGGGCCATTTTTACATTACAATGGGACCATGATCCCTGGTATGTCCCTAGATGGCATGATTTAGCTTGAATACTTATTAAATGCCTAGAAATGTTTACCAAGATCCAGGAGACCACCTATAACTTTTCACAACCTATGGGGCCCACTTGGGAGCCTAGAATTGCTTTAGGACCATGTTAGGAAATTTTGTCGATGGGGGCAAAAATTGTCAACAATTTGGTGACTCGTAGGGACATATTCCTGCTAGATGTTCTAAACCAGTAGCCTAGGCATATCCATTGGGTACGAAATCATTGTATCTCTATAAATTGATCGTGAATCTATTATATTTAAACTTGTAACCATATGCATACCGTGAATCTTGGGCTAGACTGTTGTGAATTTCTAATCTTCCTAAGAAGATTTCTAGAGTTCCAACATCACGGAACTCTATTACTTGATTCCCTTATTTTCTCTCTTGCTAGATGTATGTGTGCTACAATGATCTTAAATGGTCCTATGGGAGGCTACTTAACTACTTGCACTCTCAATTTTCATAAGAAAATCTTAAAATTAAGATTTGTGAGAGTAGAAAATTACCTTGATTAAATATTTCCATATGTTCCTGTTTGCAACCCTATTCTATGAGACTGAAATGGATTATCTTGAAACTTGATTCCACCAAGTATGAAGCACACAATTGATGATTGCTTGACATGTATACGCTGCAAAATTTTGAGTGAGACAATTTTCAATCTTGTACATCCTGAAACTCTTTTAATTTAGAATTTTCTCTTTCTTCTAAAAGTTCCACTCTTCAACATGATGTTGGAGGCTGCTTTCTGATTTGGTGAAGGCACTTGGAATTTCACCTATGATTGGCCTTGAAGGACTCAAAGAATGAAAAATCATTAAAATTAGTCCTTAACCTAATTTTAGTTGCTCTGCATTTGTTTTCTTTTGATATTTACAACTCTTTGTCACAAGTATGAACTTCTCCGCATGCGGGAGGCCCACCGAACACCATGTACTTGTGGTGGAGCAAACACGAGCCAAAAGCTATGTACAAAAAGCAAATCATACATGCCTAAGTAGACATGCAGAGTGTTCAAGAGCACTTGTGATGCTGAAAACAAAATCCTACACCTACCCTACACTAACCAGACAAGGAGAGCATTCAAACAAATCCCACCACTGGTAGTGCAAAGTAGCTCCCTTTTCGAAAATAGGAAGCCGTGTGGATTATTTGACTGTAGACATGGCTATACACATGAGTGATAAGATGAAATAGATCTAATTTTCCACCCACATCATCAAGGTATCAATCGAAGACAAGACAAATACCTCCTCTGAATTATCTGCATGAGGCTCCTGAAGATAGTGTATCTGATGTAGTTGATCCTTGGTACTATAAAACTCATTACCATATTCTAGATTGAACATGGCTGGATTTGGAAACTCTTTTTCAGCTCTAACGAAGCTAGATACCTAATGGGGCATGGCATGGATCACCGAATGTGCTCGCTGAATTCGAGTTTTAGCAAGAAAATATTCATGCAGACTTTCCTAGAAAATGTGACTATCTTGTGATCGGATTTTCTTTTTCTTGCACATCTATAGACAACTGATGCGTCACCTTGGTGGATGGTATGGAATAAGTGATTACCTTCTTGTACTCATTTCCTTTTGTGGCAATGTGGAATTCCTCCTTGTCCGTCATGCCCTTTGGAAGATTCAATTCCTCCAATCTTGGCTCAAGAGTACTCTTATGAAGGATAGGATGCCCTTGCATGTGCTCCTCTTCGGCAATGGGCTCTTGTGCTTGGAAGGTAGATGATGGAGGAGAAAATGATGTGATCTCCATAGGATCCTCTTCATTAAAACAATCCTCCAAGTTTGATGATAGTCTATCTCCTCGTTGTCATATTTTTCTAACTCAACCTCCTCCATAGTGGGAGCATGCTCCTCTTCTTTTGGATTTGGAGCTATTCTTTCTTCCCCTCCTGCTGATTTTGTAACTTGTGTTTGATCAACATTTTGTGAAAACAAAGTGCCCTCATGAATGTTGCATTCTAAGGACTTTGATTGTCGATTATCCTCAAACCTGTTCTTTATCAAAAATTATTTGCAACTAAATCAACCTTCACCACCTGCTCTTTCTCTACCTTAACCTCATTCGAGAGCTTAACCAATAGAGGGATTTTTCTATTCCAATCTTAGCAGCCCAATTCTTCAAAAATTGAGGCATTTCTTCCATGTTAGGCTCCTTTTGTTGTTGTTCTTCTTTACTAGTTTTTTGAGTTTCGTCCCCGCATGGATTTGGGGAAGTGGGAGGAGTATTGGGTTGAGTCTCGATAGGTGTTTTGTTGGTGGTGGAGATGGTGGGAGGGTTTTACAAATATGCTCATGTGGAGGGGACCACTTTTTGGAAGAGAAGAGGATAGAGGAACTGAGATCGAGGTGGAAGAGTAGAAGATGAAGAAGTGGAATCCAAAATAGGTGCAGTGAACGGGAAACTTGGAAATTAGGGATTGGGTTGAAATGATACTGATTGGGACTAAGGAAAATAAATATGAAATGGTAATGCATAGGTCTCTTATAGACAAGGTTCACTTGTATAACTTTCAATGTCCTTGATCCATCGTTCTAGTTGGGGTAGCATCTCAACTATGAAGCTTACTTTCTCTGTGGGCCCTAAATCCGATCTTAAATGCCTTCATTTGGGCTGAAGCCCTAGACTGCACCATACTTGCCATTATTTTGAGGATCTTCATTTGTAACTCAACATTTCCAGTGAAGAATGTCCTTCAAAATCCACATACCCCTGCTCTTGAAAATATGGATGGTTTGGTGGATAACCAAACTGACTTGTCTCTTGTTCATCTAGGCATGCGTACTAAATTTGATTTCCATTACAGTATGGATCTGGAGATGGTTGATAACACCATGAAAATGAATTTTTCAACTATAAAGGAGGGATGTACTAATAATACCGTTGTTGTTCTAGATGTGAATCCCAAGAGGTGAATGAAGCCATGACTACAAGACTTCATGAAATGGAAGAAAAATGAAAGAGATGGAAGAGAGAAAATGGATGGAAATGGATGGTGAAGAAATGGGAAGGTCTCGCTACTCGAGAGAAGGGTTTTCTACCCAAATGGATTCATCGATTTTGCTTGTATTTGTGTCTCCAAAGAATGAGGTTCCAACAAGTGCACAACAACTTGATGAAACAAAATGAACACCTATATGCACACCTTGAAGACCTCACAATCATTGTGGGGGTGAAATGGTTCAGCTACAATTGATTTCGACATCCCAAAATTCAAAACCTGGCTCAAATTAAAAATATCCAAAGTCTCAAGTGGATGAAACTCAGAAACCCGAAGTGCACAGAAGAGCCAAAATCTAAAATGAGGAAACCCAGAAATTCGAATTCCAAACCAACCCCTAAGTCCGAAGTCTAAAATCGCCACATCTCCGAAGTTTGAAACCCTGAAATTTCATAACCTACGAAATCCTGAAACCCTGAAATCTGAAATTTGGAAAGGTCTGAAAAATGGGAAACCTCTGAAATCTTGAATCCCAAAATTTGAAAAACCCTAAAATTTGAAAGTCAAAATTTCAAAAAACTAAGGATATCCTTTTGAAGCTTAAGCCCCAATCTATCATCTGGTGAAGTTTGAGCTCATTTTGCACATTTTTAGCCCTCCAAAATTTATTTCAGAGTTTAACCCTGTAGTGAAAACCTCGAAATATAAAATTTGTAACTCTGTACTACGAAAATGTTGTTTTTAACCTTAGCTTGAATGTGACAAGGTTTTGCAGTAGAAAAACTTGTTAAAATAAAACTTAACTTCTTTTTATCCCATAAGGGCATGCCAAAATTGTTGATGCAAAATCACAGCACCCCAGAATGGTTTGGTTAGAGATGGGGCATTCAACGTGACTACACAATGTGGAACAATCATGAGTGCGAGGACATTTTGAAATGAGATAGATCTCCGAAGAAGGTCATTTCCTTTCCTAACCTTACCTACCACAAACTACTCCAAGTATTGTCCAAACCACTACTAAACCCTAATCTATAGCTTCCAAGGGATATGGATAGAAGGACTACTTGAAATGAACCTACACTACGTGTGATGGTATACTAGAGAAGGAGTGTTAATCACTCTTCTCAAGCCCTGCAAAATGGAGAAAGGGTGAATTTTGGGAGGTTGGAAAGGATGCAACACAACCAAAATAACACCAATGCATTAAAGAAAGGTTGGACAACTACAACATAAACCCAAAATATAAACAATCTTCATTCTTGAATGAACACAACACACCAAGATAGTGCAATTACCATAGAATATGCACAAAACACCTGATTTGCAAAGAGAGGCAAGACAAAGAAATAAAATCATTCAAAGGTTTGAACAACAACATAAAACACAATTTTTATTGCTTATGATGTATACAAAGTACATTGCATGTGGGAGAGAGGCATGAAGCCATTACAGATCTTGAGAGGAAGGATTGAAGCCCCAAGAATAAATGGAGTGCATGGGAGAAGAAAATTGATCAACCCCTTGTATGTGCAAACCCCTTACATATTTATAGAAGAAATTTGAGAAGAGGAGAGAGAGGGAAGAAATCCTGAAATTTCCCCAAAAAAATCATAAAATTCATTTTTAATCAGCAATGGCTTGGTTTGAGATGGGGCATTCGGTGTGATTGCACAACATGGAGCAATCCTGAGTGCGGGACATTGTGAAATGAGATAGATCTCCAGAGAAGGTTGTTTTTTTTCCTAACCTTACCTACCACAAACTACTCTAAGTGTTGGCCAAACCACTACTAAACCCTAATCTACAGTTTCCAAGGGGACAAGGACAAAAGGACTGTATGAAATGAACCTACACTACGTGTGATGGTATACTAGAGAAGGAGTGCTAATCACTCTTCTTGAGCCCTGCAAAAATGGAGAAAGGGTGAATTTTGGGAGGTTGGACAAGATGCAACACAAACCAAAATCACACCAATGCATTAAGGGAAGGTTGGAAAACTACAACATAAACCCAAAATATAAAAAATATTCATTCCTGAATGTGCACAACACACCAAGATCCTGCAATTACCATATAATATGCCTAAAACACCCAATTTGCAAAGAGAGGCAAGACAAAGAAATAAAATCATTCAAAGGTTTGAACAACAACATAGAACACAATTTTTATTGCTTATGATGTATACAAAGTACATTACATGTGGGAGAGAGGCATGAAGCCATTATAGATCTTGAGAGGAAGGATTGAAGCCTCAAGAATAAATGGAGTGCATGGGAGAAGAAAATTGATCAACCCCTTGTATGTGCAAACCCCTTACATATTTATAGAAGAAATTTGAGAAGAGGAGAGAGAGGAAGAAATCCACGAAATTTCCCCAAAAAATCATAAAATTCATTTTTAATCAAGTAATGGCTTGGTTTGAGATGAGGCAATCGGCGTGATTGCACAACATGGAGCAATCTGAGTGCGGGACATTGTGAAATGAGATAGATCTCCGAGAGAAGGTTGTTTCCTTTCCTAACCTTACCTACCACAAACTAATCCAAGTGTTGGCCAAACCACTACTAAACCCTAATCTACAACTTCCAAGGGATAGGGACAAAAGGACTCGCATGAAATGAACCTACACTATGTGTGATGGTATACTAGAGAAGGAGTGCTAATCACTCTTCTCCAGCCCTACAAAAATGGAAAAAGGGTGAATTTTAGGAGGTTGGATAGGATGTAACATAACCAAAATCACACTAATGCATTAAAGGAAGGTTGGACAACTACAACATAAACCCAAAATATAAAAATCTTCATTCTGAATGTGCACAACACACCAAGATCCTGCAATTACCATAGAATATGCACAAAACACCCTATTTGCAAAGAGAGGAAAGATAAAGAAATAAAATCATTCAAAGGTTTGAATAACAATATAGAACACAATTTTTATTGCTTATGATGTATACAAAGTACATTACATGTGGGAGAGAGGCATGAAGCCATTACGGATCTTGAGAGGAAGGATTGAAGCCCCAAAAATAAATGGGGTGCATAGGAGAATAAAATTTATCAACCCCTTGTATGTGCAAACCCCTTACATATTTATAGAAGAAATTTGAGAAGAGGAGAGAGACGGAAGAAATCCTGAAATTTCCCCAAAAAATCATAAAATTCATTTTTAATCAAGAATGGGTGTTTGAAGATATTTCAAAATCTCTACTTCATTAATGGCTTGCCTTGTGCTTCAAGATATTGATTGTGATTGCACCTCTTGTCTATTCTATCCCCTATAGACTCATGGTGACCCTTACTTTTCCACTAACCTCATTAATAGATTTCACCTACCACTGGAATGCTTTCCATTTTTGGAGGTTCATGAGCCTCAAAACCCAAAATTGACACTCCCATATTGTAGATCCCAAAATATCCTTTCCAATAACTATAAATTTACAAGAAACGAGTGAGTACTTTGGGAGATATCACTATTTTCTCTTGATGCTTCACTGCAATTTCACCCTCAAATGTTCCTTCAAAACTGAACTTAGCCATCACCATTAAAATCTTCATTAAATCCTCTTTCCAAAAAGCAAGGGTTTATTGAAAATGGATAAGGATTGATCAAGTTATGATGATTTGAAATTTGGTGTGGTTTTAGGGTTTTCATTACTCCATCGAGTTGTTCTCCTTAGCCATTGAGCCATTTTCATTCATCGGCGAGCTACCCATTTATGTGAAACTATTTTCTATCATGTCGAGCTGGTTTCTTTCAATGTTGATTCGGCCTTTTCCGCTCGCCACCTCTCGACTATCATGTACCCAATGCTCAATATTCTCTAATGATAACCTGGAACACCATGCACACACATCTTAAGGGTCTAAGTAAAATAATTTCTTGGTAACGGAACCAAAATGTAGTCGTTTTAAAAGTTAACACCACTTAGTCAAGTTTACTAGCACTTCACTTAGACAAATTTCTAAGTGCTCACCCAAAGTGTGCATAACCTATTAGGTCCCTTCTCTTTCTAACTTGTCAAGATGTGGATCATAATTTAACCATTCATAATATATGGTAGAATATATAGTGAAAATATAAGACAATACAAAGACACAATATAACAAGGGGTATGGTCATTTATTCATTAATGTAAACAATTAGCAAGTAGAATCGAACGTCAATTACACCATGTTCATCTCTACTAAACTTATAAATCCACATTAGATCATCCATTACAAACATATACCCAGCTCTATCAAAGCATCACAACATCTTACTTACACAAGTAGTAACAATGTACACACTTACAAGCTACTTCCAATCCATGCACACACTATAAACTATGAACAAATTTAATCCTCCCTTTTACAAAGGATGCGACTCATATATATAGGGTGGGAACTTGTCCCTCACTACTACATGTTTTAATTCTAACATTAAACGTTCCCTAAATATAGATTGCATGCTTCTAACTTGTTCTTTAATCACTTTTATGTGGCCATCCTCATGCGGCTCTATCCCTTCACACTATAAATAACCTACTTTTATCCATACGTGCGTCCTATATTTATATCCAATCATGCACAATTTGTTTTCACCCTACATGTGATTTATCATTTAGCGGTGCCTATCTTTACTTGACTCTATTTATGGACTTGTCTTATCTAATATGCCATTTTTTCTTTTCTCTATTTTTAGGCCCTTGAGAATTCTAGCTTACTCTTGTACTTTATCCATGTTGAAAGATGTAGTGCCCTAATTTCAAAGCAATCCAATTGACAAGTGTAAACTTATACTCCACTATCATTTTCAACATCCCTCTCCCCTCAAGTCGTGCTCTCACCTCCCAAGAAACCTTTTGCAGCTTCAACAGAACATGGAGAATGACACATCCTAGACTTCTTTTCAAAACTGTCATTTCTTTGCATAATAATAAAAGCACTCAATTCAAGATCCGAAGCGTCAACCAGGAGGGAAACCCAAGTTAACATTGTAAATTTAGTAGTAATTGGAAAGTTGTGATGAAATAAATCTATGTACACCTTAGTTAAATTTATGAACATGATAGGGGACTGTTTTAAATAGATATTTCTCCAATAGCCATCTAAAATCAGTATGTTATAGGTTTAGTAAGTCCTGCATGCAAAATTAAAAATAAACCCAAAAGTCTCCTCTTTTTACTACGGAGACAAATTGATTGGTCTAGATTTCTATCTATATCCAAGACATTTTCCATATCTTTGATGATATCTTATACCTATCGTGGGTATGTTTCTTGTATGTAGAAGAAAACGGTGGAGGATTATGAGGCACATCATTCGGGCATAGTTTTTAGCTGTATTGATTTTACCTCTTCTACTTTTGTCCACTTGTGTTGTGTAATGTAACATTTGTAGCTTCATTCTCTTAGTAGTTCTTGCTACCAATTCAGATTTCCTAATTTTTATCTTTTATTTGGAGAAGTTGTTTTTATTAAGGCAGAGGAAGTTCCTTTTCCTTCTATCTCATGCATGTCTATGTAATATTTGTCTGCATTTCACTCTCCCTTTACGTAAGACCATATTTTTTCCATCCTCTATCTCTCCAACATTGATGACCTCCATTCACTTAAAGCCATGGAAAATGCGTTGCTCCTTTATAAAAAGAATGACATTTCTATTTTAGTTGAGCCTGCATAAGTAATAAGATAGGCTCTATCGAGGATGTTAGTGTATTATCACCCATTATAAGGGAAATTGATAAATAGGCCGCAATATGGTAAGCTTCAAGTGGAGTGCACTGCTAAGGGTGTCATCTTCATTAAGGCCACCTCGCCCAACACCCTCTTTTTACTTTGAGATTTGTATAAGTTTAAACTTGTCATTTCAACAACCTCTATTTCAGTTCCCTATAAATAATCCCCTCTAGAACATGCATCACTTGATTCTTAAGGTGACTCATTTCATTGCAAGGACTTGTAGCTTTTGTGGGAATGAGTGTTCATCGCAGCTGATCTATGCGACGGAATAGGAGAAACTTAGTTTTTAATGTACAAGTCATACATACTATATTTGTAAAAATACTAGGCAGAAAATGTTGGCGAAGGATTTTTTTCGTTCCATTTGAATTGGCAGTATAGAGAAGGAATGTGGAGTGTTTGACAAAATGCGTGGGAATGAAGAACAAAAAAAATGGATTCATTGAATGTCATGCTTGTTGGATATGCAAAAATGGATTTGTGGAAAAAGGCATTAGAAACTCTTAACCAAATGTGATTCACTAGTCAAAGTCCATAAAAATACCCAAGGAGATGCCTCCATCAAGCGTCGAAAACGGTATGGACCTTTCCTTTTTCTCTTGTACTAAATTTTACTTTCATCATTTCTTGCATTTGGAAACTAAATGTTAATTTTTAGGAAATATCACTCCAACCAATGTTATAACAATGCTTCATTTAGAACTATCAAAAATCAAATAAAAAAATTATGACCCTAATAGTTATGCGCATGGAGCGTCACACCCAAATTTACTACAAACCTGAAACTCCTTGCATAACCCTTGGTAATGTGGTACACTATGGGAAACTTAACTAAGTAGTTTGAACTTAATTAACACCCTTCCATGTCAAAATTCTAATTCCACTTACGTTAACAATCACTTTTAGTGGCGTACTCTTTTAAGTAAATCGCAATCAATTTTGGCTTCTAGTTATTGCTTAGTTTGAGCGAGAATGAAATCCACTTCCACCTATCCCTAGACCGCCAACAAGAGAATCATAACCCATACGCATTTCAATGAAAATGCCTTTAGAGACTAGTTTTACGAGTGGGTTTTGGGGCCCACTAATCACTGAGGGACAAAAGTTATTGTCGTAATTGTTAGTGTGAGTTATCTTATGTGTCCTCCTCTCATGTTGGAGGGTCATCTCACATGGGTTAGGTTTAGGGTTTCATATGTGTCATGCACTAGGGTTACTCAGACCCTATATGTACCCCTTTTCTATTCATTTATGAGCATGCCAAGACACTCTGTTATCTTTCCTCTATGCAAGCTTTGTTTCTATTGAGCAAGTTCTTCCATTACTGATCAATTTTTTCCTTGCTATCGCTGGAGCTTTCACGATTCCATTGGAGTGCAACTACTTCATGGTGCCTCATTTCCGATTCGATTCTCGCAAACTCTTTTCATGGTATCAGAGCTAAGATCGAGTAAACATGCACTCGATTTGTTTTTTGTTGCTATTACTCTTACTTGGTTTCGTTATTTTACTCTGCATGCAAGTCCTTTGATCACTATTTATGGAAATTGCTAATATCTCTAACAAGCTTTCTCGGAAAGTTTTTTGTGTTTTTTTTTGTGCATGTGCAGTTTTTTCAAAATACCTTGAGAAATCGGTTTTTTTAAGCGATTTTTTTGTTGGATGTATCAAAATCCAAAATAGAGATTCCTTTCATTTATTAAAATGGAAGTGAAATTTTTTAAAATCTCTGGTTTTTGCAGGATATTTGTCTATGCATGTTGTCTGTGGTTGCAGGATCTTTGAGTTCTTCAGTCGTGGTTGCTCATCAACGAACTGTTGTCCCTCTGACCATTTTTGGACTGTTTTCACGCGCGGCCTGCACTTTTTTCATTCATTCCTAGGTGTTTTTAACCTCTGCCACGTTTTTTTGCTTGAAGGGGTTGTAAACTCTTATGTACAGGCTGTTAACTATCATGCGTGGACTGTAAGATCATTCCTAGGCGTTTTTCAACACACAGCCACGTTTTTTTGCTTGCCAGGGTGTTTTTCAACACACAGCCACATTTTTTTGCTTGCAAGGGCATTTTTTAACAACCCAACCACGTTTTTTTGCTTGCAAGGGCATTTTCAACAACCCAACCACGTTTTTTTGCTTGAAAGGGCATTTTTTTGTGTTGGCAACGAAAAACGTGACTGTACACTCCTGTGTGTGGCTGTACACTCATATGCGTGGTTGTACACTTAAACCAGTTGGTTTGGTAAGTTTAAATTCATTTCTTTCTTTTAATCTTACTCAAAACAACAAAAAAAACCCTGCTTTTTACAAAAATGGCCCGAGTTTTCTGTTTGATTAAAAGCTTCCTTTTAAAACACAAAATCAAACAATCTCTTTTTTAGTATGTGTTTTAAATCACCAAATCTTTCTTTATTTAAAAGATACTTTCTAAAAACGCATTCAATCTTTATTAGTTTAAAAATCTTCATCTAAAAATTCTTGTTTTAAACGCCTTCTTTCTAAATCTTCTGTTTTAGAAAATATTCAAAAAAAGTGTTTTTTTAGTGATTTGCTTAATTAAAGCCTTTTTCAACATTCATTAGATTTAATTACATTAGATATAATTTAATTTCACATTATTTAAACTATATTTCTTTGGCATTATAATTTGGTCTATTGGCTTTGTGTATTTTTAACCTTCCAGTCGAGTCTTAGAAGACGAAGGGTGAGGTCCGAGATGGCAGGTGGCTAATCCCCCTCGCAATACAAACAAAAACTATCTCAAATTCCATGTTGTTTCCAACGGGCATACATATGACACCTTTTGCATACGTTTAGGGAACTTTTTTAATCTATTTGAAGGCTTATTGGCTTTTTCTCATCAATTATGGGAATTAGTTTTTGCTATAACTTTTGACTCGTTGCTCGGTTTTGAGCACTTCTTTAGTCAAAGTTGCATGTTTTTTCACACTCTAGATGATGGGATCATTAGCTTTGTAAACACACTAATTTTATAAAGTGCCGCATTCTAGGGGGTGTCTTTGTATTGCTTAATTCAGCTCATTTTTGAGCTTTGTTCTATTCCTTTTTTCATGGACTTGTGAGCGCGTCCGCCATAGTCTTACGACAAAGGGATTATTTTGTGTGATGTGAGACACTTTTTCTCACCACCAGGGTTGGCTTTTGCCTCCTTTCTATTTTTTGCTTGTACTTGTTTACGGTGTCCTTTTCGTTGTGCTACACAAAATACTATTTTGGTCTCCTCTCTTGCGCGTTATTACACTAATTGCAAGACGAGTTACCAAGTGTTTCAAACCACATGCATGAACCCAATTGTAATCAACGCACTAACCTATAAAGTGCCGAAAGCAGGGGGGTTGTTATTGTCCTGGGTGGTTGTGTTTCTTTTCTGCATTTATTTCTCTCTGTCACTATGGATGCACTTTCAATTCCTTTGCTTACGCCATTCAACTTTTTCAAATGGAGATCAAAAATAATAATGAAACTAAGGGGTAAAGGGTTATTTCACATCACCATGGGAACCGAGACCGAACGGAGATGACAAACTCCGAAAAATCTAAGTGATTAAACCGTAGTGATGAAGCCTTATGTCTTCTTTGCATGTTCGTTTCTCCTGACTTGCTCTTACACATTGAGACATCTGAAACACCTACATCTGCGTGGAAAATGTTGGATGCGATGTTTGGACAACTAGATGACATGAGAGCGCATGAGTTGGAAAATGAACTACTAGGGTTAAATCCTAGTGACTTTGAAAACCTACAAGCCTTCTTCTTCTCGAAATTTGTCTACATTAGATTATTTTTAAAAGAACGTCAAGTAGAAAAGAAAGATTCTCAACTGATCTTGTCGATTCTCTCTAAGCTAGGTCCCGAATATTCTATCTTCGTGTCAACTTTCTACACTACAAAAGTTGTTTTGGGTGATACTTGGACAATGCCCTCCTTTGACTGTTTTTCATCCCAACTCATTCAAGAACAGGACAAACTCATTCAAATGGGGTCTCTCAAGTCCAAGTCACATGCCCTTGTAGCAAGTACTAGCAAGGGAAAGAAGACTGAAAAGAAGAAAGAAACCAAGATCAAACCTAAAAATGACACAAACACTTCAACTTCGAGCCTAGAGCGCAAAAAAAGAAAGTATTTGTGTTCCTATTGCAAGAAGTCTAGTCACGACGAGCAACACTGTTTTAAGAAACAGATTGATCACTTATCTCATTTACTTGAGAAAAATAAAATAAGTGTTCCTGAATCCATAAAACAAAATGCTCAAGGCCGAGTCTTCTACTGCAAAAGGTGCTAAAAATGATAAGAAGAAAGGAAAGGCCCTTGTAGCCAAAGTTGCTCCTTCATCGACATGGATTATAGATTCCGGTGCCTCGCACCACATGGGTTCTTCACATGTTGATTTTTCCAACATCGAACCTTGTGGAATGTCCCAAATCACGATGGGTAATGACACGAAAGTGTCGGTTTCCGGTAGTGGATCGGTAGAGATGGATGGGGGACATTTAACCAAGTGTTGAGTGTTCCTGATCTCTCTACCAATCTCCTATCGGTTTACCAAATTACTCATCTTGGTGAAGGAATGCGAGTGGAATTTGGTCCTAACTCGGTGATTATTCGTGAGCTTAACAATGACACTACAGTGGCTGAGGGAAAGGTAGATCACCATTCATGGTTGTACACCTTTTCCCACTTTACTTCTGATTCTACACCCATTGCCTTGCTCACTCATGCAAATGACGTTAGTAAGCTATGGCATGAGCATTTTGGACATCTAAATTATCGCCAACTTGAACAATTGAATCAAAACAAAATGGTCAACGGGTTGCCTCGCGTCAAGTTTTCTAAGGGTCTTTGTGAGGGTTATACCCTTGGAAAGCATCCTGAAAAGAACTTTGACAAAGGAAAAGCCTGGAGAGCCACTCTTCCCTTGGATCTTGTTCACAACGATATTTCTAGTCCATTTCCTTCTCCTTTGTTTACTAGAGCTCTTTATGTGCTAACCTTCATTGATGACTATTCGCAATATACTTGGGTATATTTTCTTAAGCTTAAGTCTGAAGTCTTTGAACATTTTCAGAATTTAAGGCTCTTGCTGAGAAACAAGCGGAATGGTCTATCAAGGTTCTTCAAACTGACAATGGAGGTGAAGATGTAAACAATAGGTTCATGGATTTTTGTACTTATGAAGGGATCTCTTTGCAGCATACAGTTTCTTATAACCCTTCACAGAAAGAAATAATCGTACTCTTAAGGAGATGGCCACTTGTATGATTCACTCGAAGTCTCTTCCTTCGCAGTATTGGGCCGAAGCAATAAATTGTGTAAATTACATTCAGAACCGTGTTCCACACAAGGCAATAAGAGGGATGACACCCTTTGAAGCCTGGTTTGGATGCAAGCCTAATGTTGAGCACTTTTGAGTCTTCGGATCCAAGGCTATGGCTCGGATTCCCAAGAAGAAATGTAAGGCCTTAGAACCACAATCCAAACCTTGTATCTTTTTAAGGTATCCTAATGGCGTGAAGGGATATCGATTGATGAATTCTAATTCTCATGAGCTATATATTGAGAGAAGTGTTAACTTCTATGAGTCTTCTTTGACTTCTACTTCTCCACCTATAAAGGTTCTTCAGCTTGCTAATTCGGATTCTGACTCATCAGATGATGATACTATTGAGCGTTCTCCTCTTCCAGATCCTCCCGACCATTAGATCTTTGAGTCTTTTGATTTTGACAGTAGTGATGATGAGGACTATGTCCCTTCTCACTCAAGTGAAGAATCTTCTGACTTTGAGCCTGATCCTCCTGGTCCCCTTTGGGCCAGGAAAACTTTGCAAAGTGCTGGAGATTTAGTTGGAGATACTTCAGATATGAGATGTACTCAATCAGATTTCATTGGACCCCACTCTTTCTTCACCTCTGCTTCTGATCCATAATCTTTCCGGGAGGCTTCTGGTATTCCTGAGTGGGATTACGCCATGGATTTGGAGTATTCCTCTCTCATGAAGAACGATACTTGGGATCTCACCACTTTTCCAAAAGGAAGAAAAATCGTTCGGTGTAAGTGGGTGTTCCGAAAAAGTATGGAGTAGATGGAGACGTCGAAAAGTTTAAAGCACGATTAGTAGCTAAGGGTTTCTCCCAGATAGCTGGGGTTGATTACACAGAAACCTTTGCTCCGGTTGCGAAGATGACTTATATTCGATTGACCCTAGCCATTACTGCAGCGAACAGATGGAAAGTCCATCAAATGGACATTAAGAGTGCCTTCCTTCATGGTGACCTAGAGGAAGAGATCTATATGGAACAACCTCTGGGTTATGTCCAAGATTCCTCCCTCGTTTGTAAGTTAAATAAGTCTCTTTATGGCCTTAAACAAGCCCCTCGGGCTTGGTATGCCAAGATGGACTCCTTCTTACTTACATCAGGGTTTACTAGGTGTCACTCTGATCCAAATGTTTATATTCTATGGCAAGATGACTCCATACTCATTCTTGTTCTATATGTTGATGACTTGTTGATCACAGGTAGCTCTTCCTCTATTATTGGTTCTATAAAGATCACCTTAGCCAACAAGTTTTCCATGACTAACTTAGGTCTGCTTCATTACTTCCTTGGGATCCAGATTTCACAATCTGACTCGGGAATCTTGATTTTGTAACCTAAGTATGCTCTTGATTTGCTAGCTTGGTTTCAGATGTCCGATTGCAAGTCTTCTCCTACTCCTTTTCTTTTTGAGGTTAAGTTGGTTTTAGATTGCTCTACTCCCTTGGTTGATGGTACTCTTTACCGATAGTTAGTTGGGAGCTTGATCTACTTGACTCACACTCGACCAAATTTATCATATGTTGTTGGGATCATGTCTAGATTCATGCAGGAGCCACATGAGCTGCATTGGAAAGTAGCTAAATGGATCCTTCATTATGTTTGTGGCACTTATGCTGATGGCATACACTATCATGGAGGGGTTGATATTGACTTGATTGGATTCATAGATTCTGATTGGGCTGGTGACTTAGATCATTGGAAATCTACTTTTGGCTATAGTTTCTCTCTTGGTTCGGGTCCTATTAGTTGGTCTAGTAAGAAGCAGAATGCAATTTTGATATCATCTACAGAGGCAGAATACAGAGGAGCAGTTAACACTGCCACAGAAGCTATTTGGCTACAGGGTATTCTGACAAAGTTTGGCATCCACTTTCGGTGGCCTACCATTATCTATTGTGATAACACGAGCACAATCTCTATTTGTAGAAATCCAGTTCAGCATCAGTAGACAAATCACATTGAGATCCATATGCACTTCATACGGGAGCTTATTCATGATGGTATCATCGGCATTCAGTACATTCAGACAGCTGATCATATTGTAGACTTATTCACCAATCCTTTCACCGAGATGAATTTTCTTCACTTACAGATCTCTCTTCTTGGGGTGAGGTCTTCTGCAGCTACCCATCTTCTTAGGGCTATGTAGTCCTCCTTCTCTTCTTATTCTTCTAGGAAGATTGTGTTTGTATATGGGCACCTTATCAGACCTTTAGTTGCCGGGCCCCATTGACACATCTTTCTTAGTTGTTTAGGAGTTTCTTCCTCTTCCGTCTAACTCATCACAGCCGCTACCCCAGCTTCGATGAAGGGGGTGTTAGTGTGAGTTACCCTATGTGTCCTCCTCTCATGTTGGAGGGTCATCTCACATGGGTTAGGTTTAGGGTTTCATATGTGTCATGCACTAGGGTTACTCAGCACCCTATATGTACCCCTTTTCTATTCATTTATGAGCATGCCAAGACACTCCATTGTCTTTCCTCTATGCAATCTTTGTTTCTATTGAGCAAGTTCTTCCATTACTGATCAATTTTTTCCTTGTTATCACTGGAGCTTTCACGATTCCGTTGGAGTGCAACTACTTCATGGTGCCTTGTTTCCGATTCGATTCTCGCAAACTCTTTTCAACAATTACAATAACTAGCTCTCGGAGTTGCTCTTGTAACTTGAGCTTCACTCTTCGTAATAAACTTCCATCAAACACAATGAATTCTATGTATGTGGGAGACTACACAAGAATCATCAAAATTCATGTTTAAACTTAAAACGAGTGTTTTCAAGTCCCAATTTGTGAGCACTTTAGATGTTTCGGCCAGCTTGCACCAAAATTGCAACTTTAGCTAAACACACTCTCCAAAGATTATGCTAACTCCTAACTAACCATGGAACCTTGTACATATCATTTCCACACTTTATAGAGTATGAATTGATTAAATTATTGTATGAATGTTTTTTGGGAAATTATGATGTTTCTCTCTCTTCCCTTTTCTCTTTCTAGAAGTAAATCTGATGTTTTGACTGGTTCTAAAAATGTAAATGAGTTATAAATGTTCATGGGTTGGAAATGAAATGAAAATTTGATAATATATGTGATTATCATATGATGAATAGAAAGGAAAATGAAATCCAAACTTTCTCTCTCTTCCCTTCTCTCCAGATATAATTATGAAAATATTAATTGGGTTTTGAAAAAACAAATGGGTCAAAATGTATATGAGTTTAAATGTAATGAAAACTACATACAAGATGTTTGAGTGATTTGAAACGAAAAGGAATCCTAGATTTTATTCCTCCTTCCCTTACTCTTTGTCTCTCTCCCTATCTCTATCTCTCTCTATTGTCTATTCTGATTGTTTGAAATGATGGATGCGTGGAATTTATGCTTGAGTGTAGGGATTTCCATACTCATTCCTAGGACTGACACAATGTTGGTTGCAGGTACTTCAAAAGAGGAATTTTTTGGATGTGATATGTTGTAATTAATGAGTTGTCATTCTAAAGTTGTATTCATCTTGCAATACATGTATTACCATAGAATAATGATATGTATTGTTGTTCAAAGAATTGTTCTTGGTATATTTTGAAAAGGGAATACCAATGTGATTATATTTTATAGTGTCGAATTGGATGTGAAGTTGTACTCAATGTTGCACCTATGTTATAAAGATATTAAAAAATATTTTGCTATGTTAATTATTGGTTTACTTCCTTAACACCCACAATGCTAGGTAGAATCTCCTCTCATCAAAACTAACAAAATTAAAAGAACAAGCTATAATGCCTATTGTACTTCCTCCTCCCATTTGAGTCTTTTTTTCCCATGGTATAAAACACTGATCATGTTGAAAAAATACTCTAACCTCATTAATCATCTTCTTGTTTTGCACCTAAGGCATCTTGTTAAGGACCTTTTTCTTGAATGTTTTAAAGGTGGTGATTTTATGTTGTGAAAACTATCATATTGGGATGAGTGAGGTGATCATGTTTAGGTGTTGTAGGTCTAACCATATCATGAATAAGTTAACCCCTTATGTGTAATTTCCCTTGGTACCCTAGTGGGTGGCCAAAGCCTTGCAAGATAGTTGGTGGTTGTACCTATAATTGATCTCTTGTGAGATCTAAATTATGTGAGTGGAGACTATGTTTTGAATTTACTTGCGTATTTACCCAACAATTGAAATAGGTCCTTAGGAGGATTTTGTAATGCATAATATTTTTTGGGATATCTCTCTTTCAATATACACTTATACTTCCATGTCTAAGAGCATTGAAATGAGTTGTCTTGTGCGAGGTTGTACTCCTTGTAGTCTTAAATTCCTCAGTGTTATGTAAGTGTTATAGGAATTTCATTTGTTCCAAAATGATGTTAACACAAAACCAAAGTAACCACGTAAATGTAGTTGGTAAAAAGGGTAAATAAGATTAAACTAAGGAATGAGTGCTACGAAAATGGTGCACTAATGAGTGATGTCAAAATTAATTGAAATCTCAAATGTTATCATAATATGAATGTGATAAAGTAGAGCTCCATGAATAATACAACCTAATAAATTGGAAAACCAAATATGATGCATGATCACATGGTTTTTTTACATAAATGTGGATTCAAAAATGATACTAATTTAATAATAAAATGTAGCCTTGAGAATGGGATAACTTCAATCAGTAGCCAAGGTCTTGCAAGCTAAGGCAATTTCATTCTAGTTGGACTTGTAAATTTTAGTAAAACCCTTGGCGTAGATAGGAATATATTAAACCTAGAATCATTCAGAAGTAGAAATTTATGTTCGAAACATGTAATTAACTCGTTGCTATATTGAGAGTAAATTCTTAAGATTATGAAACGAAGTATTTTGAAATGTGAAACTCGTCACTTAAATTCAAATAAAAATCTTTATTATGGGAACACATTTGTAATGTACCCTTCCATGCACAATATGATTGTGAAAATATGAATTGATAATTAGAGCAACAGATTGTGAATCAAGAATTATACAAATTAATTAGTTAACCTACATAGTTGGTTGTAATAGCTTGAAGATTTAAAGAGTTTATTGCTAGTATTAAATAAAGTTATGAAATGAACTCGGGATAAGTTTTCTATTGATCTAGTAACCTTCCTTTTTCTGCCTATGAATTTTCCTCCTTGTAACGAGAGTATTTTTCCAAACCAAGTAAACACGAATCTCTCAAACAAATCCTTAAGTCAAATATTAGAATACACATGTGTGTACGTACATTCCTAATCAAAATCATGCTATATAAAGTTATTTCCACAAGAGAAATGAGTGAATTCTAAAGTAACCACTATAGGTGAAATGTTAAACCAAAAACATACAACCTATTTATAAAGGAACGAAGAGTATCATGTTATGTGTTCTTCAAACAAAACTAAAAACATGCAACCTAGTTGTAAAGGAATGAAGGGTCCCATGTTATGTGTTCTTCAGAAAATTATAGTCAACTAATAAAAATAGGATTGAAATAAATATTTCACCATGAACAATGATGTGTTGTGGGAAGTTCCTATGAGTAAGTGTATCTTTTTATGGGTCGTTGTACTTTGTCATTTTTGGACATGTGGCTTTGATGTGCATCTTGTGTTTCATGTTATATATGTGGGTCCATGGTTACACAAACGTCTCATGTGTTATACACTATCCTAAGTGATCCTATGTGATGTTATGTATCAAGAAATGTAAGTAAAAAAATTATCATGTTGTTATGTGCATTGATTTTTGTGTTCAAACTGTGCGCATTACATATGGTATCGTGTCGAGGTTCATGCTCTCAAACCTATGGGATAGATTGGAGTTGTGATGATCTTATATGGTGGTGATGGAGATGGGAACAATAATGTGATATATGTTATAGTGTGACAAGTGTTGCAATTGTGATATTATGAATGCACGTGTTATGCATGTCACTTAGTGGGTATTTTTTATCATGTTGATGTGCTTGTGATGAGAGTATTCACTCTCCTTTTTGTGGACTCAATGAGGATTTCACGTATGATGTGCCACCTTGTTTTGTGTGAAAATAATCTTATTACGGATTACAGAATGTTGGAGTGTTTTGTTATTATGTGATTGTTATCTCTTGAAAGTGCACCCGACAAAGAGATGGCAAGAGGGTTTCTAAGCCTCGTAAAAGATATCTCTCTCTCATAGATACAATGGGGAAACCTCATGTCTGTGGGTATACCTATTTTGAGGTGAACCTCCGAGATTAAAAGGCCGGTTCCTTATTGGTGTACACTAAACCGACTTTTGGGATTTTAAGGGTAAACGATGACTGAAATGAAATAAATACTAAGGTGATACACCAAATTATGTGTGAGAAATTTCCCAGAGAACTTTTGATATGAGTACTAAAGTAATTTATTCCACTTTTTCCTCCGAGTGTGAAGTATTTTATGCCTTTCCAAGTTATTCTCGTAGTCTTGTGTATGTCAACATTAATCTTGTGAGTCAATATTCCTTGATTAATCACTTTACCCCGTTGCAAAATTACCATTTTCTGCTAAATTTTATTGTGCATGCTAGCTTACTAGTGTTGTTGTGAACTTCCCTCAGTACAAATTAAGTGTTTTGCCCTTATATTCTGCAGAAAGTATTAATTGGTTCGTGCATCCAAAGAATCCTTCATAAATCAGTTGTGTATTTCACTCAGTCAAGTTCTCACACAAAATTTGGTGTATCACCTTAGTATTTATTTCATTTCAGTCATATTTTAACCTTAAAAATCCCAAAAGTCACTTTAGTGTACACCAATAAGGAACCGGCCTTTTAATCCCGGAGGTTCACCTCAAAATAGGTATACCCACATACCTGAGGTGTCCCCATTATATCTACGAGAGAGAGAGAGAGAGAGAGAGAGAGAGAGAGAGAGATTTTGTAGACTTAGAAAACCTACTACCATCTCTCTGTCGGGTGCACTTTCGAGAGATAACAATTTTTGGCATGCTCGATGGAGTACGAATCGATCTCGCATGCAAATCATGATTCTAGAGCAGATCAAAAGCAGATTTACAAATAAAGGTTACTTTCGGGAGCAGAGCTGCAAAGTAATTAATTTAAAGATTCTATGATCTTTTGGTGACTCTGTAAAGTTGATTTCAGACCAATATTATAGCATGTTCCATGCCTAAAGTGACTACAAGATCATCGGTAAGAGGAATTCCTCCTGAGTTTGTTTCTTTACCTTTGAATTTTGCTAGAAGGAGAAGAGTTGGTAATACATTACCTTATAATAGACCTAGTTTTGAAAACCCTCCTGATATTCCTTCACCATGTATAAATTTTTCAATCAATATCCCAGTTTTTCCAATGGCTATTCAACCACCCAGAAATTTTGTGGCCTTCACTAATGGCAGCCCATTAGTAATTCCAGTGTACCATGATATTCTCAATGCTTTGCTTTGAAAAGTTTGCCATCATTTACCGGTGAAAATCAAGTTACACCTACTGAACATATTAAAGATGTTGCAACCATATGTGCAGTCCATAATATCACTCATGAAGATGTAGCTTTAAGACTTTTAGCTACATCTTTTAAAGGAAAAGCCTTGCAATGGTACAAAAATCTTGAGATAAGAAGCATGAGGACTTGGGATGAATTAGGTGAGAAGCTACTAAAACAGTTCCAAGATAACTCAGATCATTTATCCCTCATAGAGAAGTTATCTACTATCAAAAGATCCCCTCATGAATACATGTCCAGCTTTAACATTCGTTTGCTAGAACTTGGGAAAGAATCCTAGCAAGTGTTAAGCCTCAATTTGATCATGCTTTCCTTTATTATCTAAGAGTTTGAATAGTGATATTTCAAATATGATCCAATCCATGGGAGCTTTTACTCTTCCAAAGGCCCGTGATATTGTTATAAAAGCTGAAAATGACCTTATTCAGTTTGGAAAATTGGCACCAAGGCCTACAATGCCATTTTTGGTAGATTTAGCTCTATCCCTGACCTATTACAATCGTAGAGCCTATTGTTGCAGCCCAATTCCCATATATGTTTAAATCCCTTGCAAACCATGGGAAATAAGTCGACATCAATGAAAACAGTTTGCATTGCCTAATAGACCTTATCAAGCTCCTTATCAACGAGAATCACCAAAATCGGCTAAACATGCAGCCTTATCAACAAAGGCAATTTGATCCCAACGCTCCTAGCCCATCTAACGCATTGGTCTAGTTAATATGGCTACTGAGAAGAGTGGTGCCAACCTTGCAATCAGCCTCATGAAGGTACAAATTGCCCAAATGCATTCCTAAACCTTAATCTTATTGCACAACCTCGATCCAAGCATTATTAATTGGAATGGAGAGTGGGCAGCAAGAAATTCATGTTCTTAGAAAACCCCGAGAAGAATTTGGTCAGCTTCAATGAGGAAGATTTCATTGTTGTTACCACTAGAGCTCAAGAGAAGGCTACCGAGAATAAAAAATAGCAAAACAAACCTGTGCTACCCAATGTTACTGATAATTCAACATCTTTAGCCTCAAAACCAGCCAATAGTCCTGTTGTCCCTCAGAAAATAACAAGTGTTTCAGCTGGTAAAGAGCAACAGAAATAGTTGCAGCCTAATCCAAGAAGACTATTTATCCCTCAGATATCTAAGGTTGTTGAAGCATAATCAATTTTTGCTAAGGCTTATGCTAAAACAGTTGAATCTATCTCTAAGATAGTTGCTTTTTTTAATATTGTTGATGTGATGAAGAAGCAAAATGTTCACATGTCAGTGTGGGATGTTTTAAGCATTCTAGGATAGCAATATTTACTCTCTCATGAACTAGCTAAACTGTAGATTTCTTCAAAAACAGCAGAAAAGGAAGTTCAGAAGACAAATATGGTCCTTGGAACACTTGATCAAGACCATGTAAAAGGGGTTAGATGGATGGTTCATAAATTTTTAAATGCTCATGACATAAAGAAGCCACCACCATTTTATCTATCTCTGATTATTGGAGAAAATTTAGTTCATAACTGCATGGTGGACAGTGGTGCAAGTAGCACAGTTATGCCAAAGTCAATTGCTGAAAAATTAGGCCTGCAGTATGAACCTACAGAAAAGAGTGTTTTACAGCTTGATGGGACTGCAACCAATATAGTTGGTATAATCAGAAATTTAGAGGTAACGTTACATGCTTGCCCAAATGTTTCCATTTTGCAAGATGTTACTATTGTGGATTTACCTCCATATTTTGCTTTGTGCCTATCTAGAGATTTTACAACAAAAATAGGAGGTTATCTCTCTTTAGATTGGTCTTTCTTATTTTTCACCACACGTTATGGCACTAAGGTTACCATCAATTCAGAACCATTGGCCAGATTTCACATTGAGCCTCATTCACCAAATGCAGTGGCAAATTATTCAACTTTAGATCAATCTGATTTTGATGATGTAGCTCAGATTTCAGCATTAGAGGGTGTTTCTAACATGTTTATGGATGAGAAAACAGTTGAAGAACATGCTCATGATCCTTTTAAGGAAGTTGAAGAACACCTTTTCGGTGTATATTGCATGCATGAAGAAAATGCAAAGATTTCCTTGCTATCCAAAAGTAAAATTCAATGAAGGGATTTGGAAGCTTCATTTCGATGGAGCTAAGAATAAGAAAGGACAAGGTGCAAGTTTGATGCTCACTTCCCCAAAAAATGAAAGGTATTTTACAGCTTTGAGTCTCCAATTTTATGCACTTGTAATGTAGCCGAGTACGAAGCATTAATTAATGGCTTACTTTGGGGCGTAAAAGAGGAATCAACACGTTACAAATCTTTAGTGACTCTGAGTTAGTGATCAACCAAGTGAAAAACTTCAATGTTTGTAAGAATCCATTAATGAAATCTTACAAACATAGAGTTTCAGACTTAATGGAAGATTTTGATGCCATTAATATTCAGTCTATTCCTAGAGCTAAAAATAAGCACACTGACAAACTTGCAGTAGTTGGTGCTAGTTTCAAAGTGCTGGAACAGATAGAAAACAACAAAGTTCAGCCTCATGTTAAGATAATTGTCAAGCCTTCTATCCCTGATAATGAATCAAATTGGTAGGTTTTTGAAAGTGATGATCAGATCTCGTAGGTTTTTACAGCAAGAAGTTGAATTTTCTACAGTAAATCAGGATAAATTACAACATCTATATGGTGACCAGATTGTTCAGCTAAAGACAAACAAGTTGCCTCAAGGACTTGTCACATTAGAAGACATCTTTAGTACTGATGATCAGTTAAGAAAGGACAAAACTAAGATGTCTACTTATGCTGATAACTATGAAGAAATTTCAATTGATGAAGGAAAGAACTTATTTCTTGGAAAGGTATGTTCCTTATCCGAAAAAATCTTTTATTCAGCTTTGCACAGAATTTAAAGATGTTTTCGCTTGGAGATATCAAGACTTGAAATGGTTTGACCCCATTCTAAAGACAAAGATACCATTGAATTACAACCAAATTCTAAACCAGTTAGGCAGAAACAAAGGCCTATAAATCCCATAATATAACCTCTTATGAGGAAAGAGTTATCAAAATTGATTGAATCAAAAATTATTTTCCCAATTAAGAATTCAAGTTGGGTAGCTAATCTTGTTCCTGTTAGAAAAAATAATGGAGAAATTAGGTTATGTGTGGATTTTAGAGATCTCAACAAAGCATCATTAAAATATCATTATCCACTACCAAACATGGATAAGATTTTGAGAACAGCTTTCAGGATCGATATATTATCCCTTCTAGATGGTTACAATGGATATAATCAGATTTTAGTCCGAGAAGAGGATAGATATAAGACAGAATTTACCACCAAGTGGGGTATTTATGCTTACAAAAGAATGCCTTTTAGTCTTTCAAAATGCAACGCGTTTCAACATGCAATGGACATGGCTTTTCGCACCTACTAAATAAATGCATACTTGTTTATTTATATGATGTTACCGTATTTTCAAAAGATTCTGAAGAACATCTAATGCATTTGAACATACTTTTCAGATTATACAGTAATTCAAATATCCTTGAACCCCAAAAAGTCTATCTTTTCTATACATCAAGGTAAGCTAATTGGTCATATTGTTTCTAAGCAAGGTTTAGCAATTGATCCTTTCTTAATCGAAGCAATATCACAGCCTATCATTACCTCATCGCAAGAAGGAATTACAGAGCTTTTTGGGAAAAATCATCTTTGTTAGGAGATTTGTTCCAAATTTTGCAAAGCATTGGTTAAACCGCTAACAACCATGTTAAAGAAAGAGAAAACATTCTCTTGGACCAGCGAAGGGAGAGAAGGTTTTGAGGCTATTAAAACAGCAATTTCTCAGGCTCCTACTCTTGTAAATCCAAATTTTGATAAAGATTTTACAATGTATGCACTTGCAGGAGTTGAAACAATCTCAGCTATTCTAACTCAAGTCAATGATGAGAATATCGAATAGCCAATTGCTTTCTTTGGATAGAGCTTGCGTGATTACGAAACAAGGTGCACATTCCTTGAAAAACAAGTGCTTTCAAAAGAGTCAAAGGACTAAAGAATTTTAATTACATGCTTTCAAACAATAAAATTCATGTTCTTGTTTCTCATCCAAGTGTGAAAGCTTTCTTGTTAAAAACGAGTTGAATGAGAAAAGAGCAAATTTGGATGACGAAGGTCATGGAATATGATGTTGATATCCGAGTTGCCAAGATAGTTCGAGGTAAAGGTTTATGTGAGCTTCTAATTGTTGATATGGAAAAACAGCAAGATGCGTAACTCGAAGATTCAAAACAAAGACATCTGAAACCACGTATCAACAATCAAATGTTATGTTGCAGTCAGAAAATCAGCAACCCGAACCTTCTCAAGAAATTCAGGAATCAAGATGGATGACTTATTTGGTTGACTTTTTACAACATGGCACCTATCTAGAACGTATGGATAAGAATAAACGAAGATATTTCATGTTACAAGCTATTCCTTATATTTTCATTGATGGGGTATTATTCAAAAGATATATAAATGGAATCCTGTGCTGCGATGTGTTGATTATGAAAAAATTTAGAAAATATTATCGAATTCCACGAAGGACCTACGGAGGTCACTTCTCAAAGCACGTACTACAGATTTAAA
This sequence comes from Taxus wallichiana var. yunnanensis, assembly GCA_018340775.1. Taxonomy (NCBI): domain Eukaryota; kingdom Viridiplantae; phylum Streptophyta; class Pinopsida; order Cupressales; family Taxaceae; genus Taxus; species Taxus wallichiana. Next base: position 735,309,687 of record CM031238.1, on the reverse strand, counting down.
GGTCATGAAAGTAGGTTACTATTGGCCTAGCATATTTAAGGACTGTTTTGAGTGGATCGAAAGCGCAAAAATGTGCTTTCTTTGTCAAAAAGAGCGTTTAGCTTCTGCCTTTTGCAGCCTATTTCAGATTGATCACCCTTTATGCGGTGGGGTCTTGAATTTATTGGAATGATTAACCCACCTTCTTCACAAGGACATTAATGGATCTTGACCGCTCTGATTATTTTGCACGATGGACTCAAGCAAAGAGCCTTGAAAGATGCTAATGAAGCTTCAATAATATCCTTCTATGAAGGTATAGTCTCAGTAAATTTGGTGTTCCAACAACTATCATATCAGATAATGCTCTAGCATTTCTCGGTGCTAAAGTAATAGATTGGGTTGTTAACCATGGAATCTACTTGAGCTCTTCATCTAATTATTACCCATAAGGTAATGGCTTAGCTGAAAGTACTAATAAAAATCTATTAAGGATCATTAGATGAAAAATCAAGGATAATCAAAGAGCTTGGCATCTAATGTTGAATTCAGCACTTTGGGATGACAGGGTGACCCCTAAGAGATCAGTTGGCAACTCACCGTATAGACTTGTGTATGGGAAAGAAGCAAGAATGCCAATTTCAGTTGAGCTACCTGCATTAGATTTGTTGCATCAAATGGAATTACTTGAGAATGAACCATTGCAGGTTCGTTATGCAAAATTGATGGAGTTACAAGAGCTAAGAGATCAAGCTCATTTAAATATGGAGAAAAATTAGAAACAGGTGAAGAATACTTTTGAAAAAAAGGCCAAATTCAGAATCTTCAATGAAGGAGATATTTTGTTGAAATGGGATGTTGATCGTGCAAAGCCAGGAAGACACTCAAAGTTTGATACACTCTGGAGTGGTCCTTACATGATTTCAACTTGCAAGGAACACAATGCTTTTCAGCTTTCAAAGCTGAATGGAGAGGAACTCCCATTCCTGTGAATGGTATGTTTCTCAAACACTGTTATTGAAAATATTACAGTGATGGTTAGAGTAGGATTTCCCATTCAATAAGTGCAGTTTCTACACATTGCATCGTTCTTTATTTTCAATAAGTGCATTCATGCACATGGTTTGGTTTGCAGATCTTTTCCCAACTTTAGTTGTTTTGGAAGGGTTGGACCTTTCGAGAAAAGGATAGATTTTGGTTACAAATTTGGACTCCATACCCAATGGACAAGAGTAAGGCACTAGTCTACAAGCTAGTAGGTAGCTTTCCCCATAGGATCGCCAGAAATGTTGACAATTTTTGCACTTGTGCAAAAATGGGTAACTCAAAACTTTGTTATGATGGATAGTCTTGGTGAAGTATACCTAGCTAGGGAAATTTATATCAGATTATTTTGATTACTGCTGATTTGTGAAAAGATTAAGTGAAATCTACAACTATGTGTGTTGTTACAAAACATAACAAATCACATAGTCTGCAATTTCATGAATATCCTCAGCAAAAGAACACAAGACCCGAAGGATAGTTGTGTTCTCTTGATGAAGACATCGGATTGCAGAATATGTGAGGTGTATGGATTTGGAACAGTAGACAATGTGGCAGTTTTCAAGTAATCAGATTCACTATTATTATGTTGGTACTTATCAGATTTATTACTTAGTATTCATTACCGAGTTGTTGTGATTAATGAGATTGCATCCATCTACACTGTCATAAATTATTACAATTGACTCCTTTCCTACTACTTACGTCAAGAAAATACTGACAAACAAACAAAGTGACAATAATGTCTAAATGTAAGTAGTAGGAAGGAGTCAAAGTCAAATTGAAAAGCATAGGCTAAGGTAGTCTAACAACATACAAGGAGGCACATCTCATTTAATGGTTGCCTAGTGCAAGTTACATGTATTCATTTTATTGAGATATTGAGTTGCCTACATCATTGTACAATCAAAGGAAAAACTGAATGCAGAAAGAGATAATCAACTCATTATTTCAATTTAATGCTTTATTCATAAGAGATCATAAGTTTTCCCACACAAGTAGTGGGATGTGACTAAGTAACACATCATATATATGGAAATGAGAATATTGCATGTGCTAAAGAACAAGAATAAAGGAGTAAAAGGGAACCCATAATTGCCTTTTCTGTCTTCTTTCCGCTCCGCATCATCTTCATCTCTAGCTTCAGCTCTTTCATCTTCCACTTCCATCTCCATCTTCTTTCACCCACAAGACAAGAACAAAGATCTATCAAATTTTGAGCTCGGGGTAAAATGTTATTCCTATACACATGTTCTAAAGCAAATACATATTCTAAATTCAATGCATCTAATGGTACTTGAAAGAAAGAAATGCAGCACATGAAGCAAGATAAGAAAGGGATACATATAGGTGGTAGCAAAAGAAGAAGCAGAGTACATAAATTGAAATGAGTGGCAAGAAGAATCGAAAGAGCTACGGATTAATGTGGAAAAAGTAGAGTCATGGAGATAACACATGAAGGAAATTGGAAAACAGTTTGCAAAAGAAGGAACGAAGAAGAAATAAATCACATGGATACAAGAGAGGCCAAAAAGCCTATTTATTTCTAACTTATTTCGAGTTTTGTAGGAACAGGTTGTGACATAAAATAGAATGAAATTAGTTTAACTGGTTAAGAAGGAAGCATCAGAATAGGTCAAGAAAGAGATATTTTTGCAAATCAGGACTGGAAATCTGGAAAAGGAGAGAAAAAATAGGATTTTGGAAAAAATTTGCTAGTCTCCCCTTGTAAAATTGACTTTTGATTTAAAACAGAATTGAAATACATGTTTTTAAACTTCTACATGCTTTCTAAGCTATCTGAACTTCAAAAGGAATAAAAACAGTCAACAAAAGTACATGTTTCATCACTTTTAAGTTGATATCATGATCAAATGAACATACAGGTATTCCAGAAGTTCATCAATTTACAGCTATTAAAAATTTCCTTTTAATTTCCAAATTCAAGTGTGAATCAAAGGCCAACTACTTCACAATTTTTCAGAAGATGCAATGAATCAAGTAAAGCTAACATGGATAGTTTCATTCAAGTAAGCAGACAAGCAAGAGAGATGTTCATATCTTTTCAGAATGGTCAAATCACAAAAATCTGGAAAGAGAAGGATTTTGGAAAATTTTTGCCAAAGTTTCCCCTTGCAAAATGGAGTTTTCCAGAAAAACAGAATTTAGAAATAATGCTCAAATGGAAATACAATTTCTATATTATGACTTTTGAATGAAGAAATCATTACAGAAAAGAAAACTAAGTATTTTCTTCATTTTTTCAAAAAGGAGCATTTTATTCATTATACATAGTGGAACCCAATCATGCTTATAACAAAGAAACAATCAAACAATTTCTAGAAAGTCATTATTCTGAGTGAAATTGGAAGCTACAGGTACATGCTTTTCAGATTCTGTTTCAACCATCAACTACTGTAGACAGAATGGACAACCCATTTCAAATCTACAAGGAAATGTCAAGTTTCACTTATAGTTGTAAAAGGAATCTCAAATACCCATTTTCTAGAAGTCACATATCTAAAAATTGCCAAGCATGCATTTACAGGTTACAACAAGTCAAGTCTACCTCTACAGAAAGAAGCAATGAGTCAACAACTACCAAGTATGTATCTACATTGAAAAGTAAAAACCCTACATAGGGCTCAACAAGTGTCAACGAAAGAATGATGTCTACAGTCAAAAAGGAGACAAACCGAGCTACATCCACAGAAAGAAGAAATGGTGACAATCATCTATCAACAAGGAACAAAAAACAGTTAACATTTTAAAATCCTTCAGTCAAAATGTTTCAGATTGCTACAGGTCAAGATCCGGGAAGTGAAGCACAGAAAGTCCAAGAAGTGTTTTAGTTTTAAGTTCTTTTCGAGATACCCATTCCAGAATATGCAGATCTATATACGACGGTAATCATTCTAGGAAGAAATTACTCAGAAACAAAGTATTTTGCCAGTACATAATGAAGAAGTTAACCTCAAAATGCTAGGTATGCTCCATAGAAAGAAGAAACAGAACACAATTATTTATCAAATGAGGAACAAAAACAGTCAATGCTTCAATATGACGAGCACAGGAAAAAACTTCAACAAGATCAAAATGGTGAGTCGAGCTTCAAAGTTTATTTCAGAAACAGAAAGGGACTTCACATGCAAAATAATTTCGTTTTAGTGAATATTATAACGGAGATCTCCAAGATTCAGAGTTGTAGGACTAAAACCTGAGTTCGAAAAGAGAAGTTATTCAGAAAAGGTTAAAAAACTCACCGAGCTCGAACAAGAAGGTCGAAACAAGCAAAATGATGGTGATAACTTCCTTTACAAGCTCGTTTTCGAGCTCAATAGCAACTGAATCACAAAACCAGACAAAAAACCAGAAATTAGATATTCATCATTCTACAAAGGTTATACGAAGTAGAGGAAACAAATTTAAATGATATTTAGATCATATACAGAAAGAAAAGTTGAGCTTCAAGTTTAAAAAACAAATAAAATACCTTCAAGTTCGCAAAAATGCAGGCCGAACCAAGCCACTATGGTGTCAAAGACCACGAAATGAAATTTGCAGGCTCAGATGCCATAAAATCTCCATGTTTTCATCAAAAATGTAGAGCAGGGAAAAAAATTGCCAGGGCTTCACCGAGAAGTGAAAAACCGAATGAAATGACCAAGTGCGAGCTCGAAGTGTCTTAACTTGCAATTGAAACTAGGGTTTCAAAACCCTAACTCACGATAAAGATCGACGGTCCACCAAATGTTCAAGTACAGGATCGAACGGTGATCGATCAACATAGGTTCCCAAGTGATAGCCCTGAGTTAGCGCGCCACCGACCACAACAAATGTCAAGGTCAGAACCCTAACCACCATGGAGATCAACGATGTCAAAAATTGAAGGACGAAGATCAAGGGCCATTAGCGCTCACAAAACACCAAGTCAACCAAGCACAGTTAGGGTTACCACCGCCAAATACCATAAGGGTTGAGTCATCGTGGAGGGGGCTAGCCCACATGGATAGAATAATAATCACTTCCGGTGACCAAAAGTTTGAACTATAGTCATCCATGCAAAAAATCAAAACCACATTATTATGCCATGATCACCAAAAAGGTGAGATTTATATAAACCATGCAAACCAAGGTCTAAGGGTGGTGGACTTAATATAACACATGGTGGGCTAGCCAAAGGGTGGTGCCCCTTTTCTTATTCAAACACATACACTTGCCTAAGTCCACAAAGTGCCAGCATCCAAACTTCGCAAGCCAAAGGTGGTCCCCACATCGAGTTGTGATACCAAATTTTGTAAAGTGTCACTCATGCGACTATTAAGAAAAGAGGAAAAATAAGAGCATGTGCACATTGGAGGTGGTCCCCACTTCAATTTTATTTTGCAAATATTGCTAAGGATTGTAGCCTTTTGCTCATACACAGAGAATGATATTTTGCATGCCTTCACAATAGGACAAAATAGAGAAGATGACAAGTTTGCATGCTTAAAGGAGAAAGACTTGCCTAGCAAGCAAATTCTATTTTTAGCAAATTATTCACCTTTCTTTTCTTAAAAATAGAACAGTCAACTTCAGTTTGACTGTATTGTATCTAAGGTTGATAATGCCTATTTTTATTACATGCTCTAGTTTGTATTATTTTATTCCTTTATTTACTATTAAATAAAGGGTAAAATTAGGATACATGGGCGAGTACAACTTTTAGGCTATTTTTAGGAAGGGGGTGAACTTTTGCTATATATTGTGTGCTCTTGCAAAGCAAAAGGAGGGGATTTTTCTAGAGAACTTTCCCATAGAACTTTTGATATGAGTACTGAAGCAATTTCTGCCAGTTTTTCCCTTTGAGTGTGAAGTATTTTATGCCTTTCCAAGTTATTTTGTAGTCTTGTGTATGTCAACATTAATCTTGTAGGTCAATATTCCCTGATTAATCACTTTACCCTACTGCAAAATTACCATTTTCTGCTAAATTTTATTGTGCATGTTAGCTTACTAGTGCTGTTGTGAACTTCCCTCAGTACAAATTAAGTGTTTTGCCCTTATATTCTGTAGAAAGTATTAATTGGTTCGTGCATCCAAAGAATCCTTCACAAATCAGTTGTGTATTTCACTTAGTCAAGTTCTCACACAAAATTTGGTGTATCACCTTAGTATTTATTTCATTTCCAGTCATCTTTTACCCTTAAAACTCCCAAAAATCAGTTTAGTGTACACCAATAAGGAGCCAACCTTTTAATCCCGAGAGGTTCACCTCAAAATAGGTATACCCACAAACCTGAGGTGTCCCCATTGTATCTACGAGAGAGAGATATATTTTGCAGACTTAGAAAACCTGCTGCCATCTCTCTGTCGGGTGCACTTTCGAGAGATAACAGTGATATAAAGGTGTGTTAATGTGTTGCATGACAAAATTGGTGTATTGTGAGGTGGATTTTATCGTGATGTTGCCACTATGTTTTGACGAATCATGTGTGTCACCATGTTTTATTTCAATTGATTTGTATGTTGAAATGTTAGTCATTATTTTCATCATACGTATAATTCGTGTAATATTTGATGCTTCATGTCCTGGATTAGGGGCATATGGTGATCGTATGACCCCTATTTTGTAGTATTTGCACCTTAGGTGCATTATGTGGATAAGTGATGTATCATAACCCATGAAAGTAATTATTTTTTTATACCATGTGTAAGATGTTATGGTTAATGTGTGTGAATCACCATTGTGTTAGTGATGTAGTTATGTGTTATGTTGTGAACCTTACACTAGACGACCCTAAGGGAAGCAATTGTCAAGAGTGTATGTGTGGAGAGAGGAGGCGTGGACTAGGTTTTCATAATCTTGAGCTGATTACGAGTGAGGAAGTGAAGTCTTATATAGACTAAAAACCACTTCTATCTATTTAGTATACTCTTCAAGCTTTCTTGGTATATTGTGGGTGCACACCACCTTAGGTTCAACTTATGAAAACTAGTGTCCCATTCTCTTTCCTATTGGGTTTTCCATTGAACAATCCTATGTGATTTTGACTATGTTGAGCCTTGTGAGAGTATGGAGGGATGATTCAAGAAGAGATGATGACAGTTACATTATTTGATATACTCATTTCTAGTTACATGTATATTTTTACGAGTTAAGGCTCGATATCCGAGTGCCAACAACTCGATGAGTACCCCTTTGGTGGTTGTATGAGGCCACATAGTGATTGTAATGTGTTATTTCTCAATACATATTTTATTCATAAATTGATCATTATTTCTTTTCTTACAAGAACCAACAATTTTCTTGATTGATGTGTTCTTATATTTTGGGCATTTTATTTGGTTGTTGCACTAACATGCGGATTTTTACACTAACTATGGCTAATTAGCCATTTTTTCTTAGTTTTAAACTTTCTTTTCATGTTTAAAATTTTTATAGCCTTGCCCAAGGCTTGGGATTTTTTCCACTTGGCATTTGAGACGGATTGTTATGTTGGTTCTAATGTCATAATGTGTTGGAATAGGGTCATGGGATTCACCATGGAGTAGTTGAACCTATGGATCCGCTTCGTTGTATGGGGGTATTCCCCAAGGAGTTACAGATAACTAGTGGGTTGTTGGACCACGAGTTATTATGTCACTTGGGTGGGGGTGATGGGGTTCTATGTGCCTAGGTCCATAGGGTGACCTGAACTCATTAAATGGAGAAAGGAGATCGGGCTCTATGGGAGAGTGACTCGATATTCTTGATGGCACTCTATGGGAGAGTGACCTGATGTTCTCGATGACACTCTATGGTTAAGAGATCTGATATTATTGATGGGAAACTATGGTTGAGCGACCCAGCTTGGTTTTGGCACTATGATTATTTCTCTTATGAGGTATATGGAGTTGTTTGGTGATGCTTTGGGAGGTATATGGATTTCTTTTGTGTTACTTTTGGATATATATGGAGATTGTTTCGTGATGTTTTGTGATTTGTGGAGTTGGATTTATGAGTTATGTGTATTCTTGTGAGTCTTGTTAGACATTGTTATGTTCGAGGCTTGACGTTCCCCTTGGTTGATATATACTATTGGATATTGTCTTCGAATTGTGTGGGTATAGTCATTGTTTTCAAGTCATGTGATACGTGTTGCCTTTATATCAACGTCATGATTCGTTGTTTGTTATTCACTTATGTGTGCTCGATATATTCCTAGACATAATTGTTGGAAATTATTTGCTATGTGGACTACTTGTTTTCATTCCATGGTGGAATTAAAGGTCTTGTGATGTGATATAGTCGTGAAATTATGTAACAAGATGTCTCGTGGGTCATTTGTGATGTGTTGAGTTTTGTGTGACATCTTGAGGCCAATTCTGCATTGGGCACCCACAAACACAAGAACATTTAAATTCTAAATAATGAGCATTAAGATCTCAAGATAAGAAATATTGTAAATAAAAATAATAAGAAATAAAGTAAAAGAGAATTGTAAATCTTAACAAAACATTAAAAATTTAAGATATTGTTGAACCTTCTTGACTTCATTGTGGTCATGTTCTAGCAGCGAAAAAGATCTTATCCCTGAAGACGAAGCTTGTCGTCATTAGTTGTTCATAATTTCTTTTTCCTTTTGCTACCCTAGGCATTATGTCACATCGAGGACGATGCTCTTATAATGGGAGGGAGATGTAGTGCCCCAATTTCAATGCAATCTAATTTACAAGTGTATAGTTATACTCCAATATCACTATCAACATCCCTCTCCCCTCAAGTCATGCTCTCTCCTCCCAAGAAACCTTTTTCAACTTTTGTAGCTTCAACAGAACATGGAGAATGATACATCCTAAAGCGCCTTCAGGACCTTTATTTTCTTTACATAATAATACAAGCACTCTGTTCAACATCCAAAGGAGTCAACCACAGGGAAACCCAAGTTAACATTGTAAATTTAATAGTAATTGGAAAGTTGTAATGAAATAAATATATGTACACCTTAGTTAAATATCTTAACGTGACAGGGGACTATTTTAAATAGATATTGCAGACCAAGGTCTTGCAAGTTAAGGAAATTTCACTCTAGTTGGACTTGTAAAAGTTAGTAAAACCCTTGACGTAGATAGGAATATATTAAACCTAGAATCATTCAGGAAGTAGAAATTTATGGTCAAAACATGTAATTAACCCGTTGCTATATTGAGATTAAATCCTTAAGATGATGAAACATAAGTAGTTTGAAATGTGAAACTCATCACTTAAATTCAAAGAAAAATCTCTATAATGGGAACACATGTGTAATGTACCCTTCCATGCACAATATGATTGTGAAAATATGAATTCCTAATTGGAGCAACGGATTATGAATCAAGAATGATACAAATTAATTAGTTAACCTGCATAGTTGGTTGTAATAACTTGAAGATTAAAAGAGTTTATTGTTAGTATTAAACAATGTTATGAAATGAACTCGAGATAAGTTTTCTATTGATCTAGTAACCTTCCTTTTTCTTCTTTTGAACTTTCCTCCTTGTAATGAGGGTATTTTTCCAAACCAAGTAAACACAAATCTCTCAAAAAACTCCTTTGGTCAAATATTTGAATACACATGTGTGTACGTACGTTCCTAATCACAATCATGCTATATAAAGTTATTTCCACAAGAGAAACGAGTGAATTCTAAAGGAACCACTATAGGTGAAATGTTAAACCAAAAATATGCAACCTAGTTGTAAAGGAACAAAGGGTCTCATGTTATGTGTTCTTCAAACAAAACTAAAAAAATGCAACATAGTTGTAAAGGAATGAAGGGTCCCATGTTATGTGTTCTTCAGACAATTATAGTCAACTAATAAAAATAGGATTGAGATAAATATTTCACCATGAACAATGATGTGTTGTGGGAAGTGCCTATGAATAAGTGTATCTTTTCATGGGTCGTTTTTATGCTTTGTCATTTTTTGACATTTGGCTTTGATGTGCATCTTGTGTTTCATGTTATATATGTGGGTCCATGGTTACACAAATGTCTCATGTGTTATACACTATCCTAAGTGAGCCTATGTGATGTTATGTATTAAGAAATGTAAGTCAAAAAAATTATCCTGTTGTTATGTGCATTGATTTTGGTGTTGAAAATGTGGGCATTACGAAGAAATTTGCACCATGTTGCATACTTGTATCATTTCCATGTTATTACACGTGTCTCGCATGCATATCTTATTATCTCATTGATACTTCTTCTTATGGTTCACACATGTCATCCCTTGTACACGATCTTCATCCTCCCATATGGATTTTACTTAGCCAATTTCTTAGCCCAACAATCATTTATTGAGTGACATCAATAATTGATTGATGATATGCATCCATGAATTCTGACCTAGATGTCCCTTCTTTGAGATTCTTAAGATTTTCTCCTTTATTTCCATATATATAAGAGTTTCCCCTTGGCTAAACTTCCTCTTTGTCACCCTCTCAGAGTTCTGTAGAAAAATCATACTTGAGTGTTAATTTTAAATCTTCAATTTTTGCCATAAATGAAGCAATTTATTTTTTCTGGTAGAAGGAGTCATGTTTATTTTCAGGTATCAAATAAAAATTTGTAGTTATAGAATTCAAATCAAAAGAATACCTTAGCACTTACGGTAAATTTGGTTGAGACTAAACACGTTCCAAAGGAGCCAAGAGATAACTCATAAAACTATGAGTGGCCATGTAATTTTGGAAAGAAGAAATGGGAGTGAAAGAAGGAATTCGAAGAAGTGGCATATTTATGAACCTAGTAGAAAATTTTTAGAGATATAGGGTACGAGGAGAGGAAGAAATGGTTGTTTTAGATACCAACTATAATAAGGAGGAATTGGAGGAAGGGTCTACAAAGTGGGAGAAGTATATATTGGTGCCTTCAATTTGGATTTAGAATTCCTTCTGAAAATAATGTCAAATGATGTTGAAGCCGGAGAGAATACAACAATCGAAGGGATAGGAGAAATGATTGAAGGAGAAGAAGAAATAGTTATATAAGCTACGTTCATTAAATTTGATGTTGTTTCAGTAACTACATTAGGCTAAGAAGAAGTGACTACATTTACTTGGGAGACAAAGATGTAATCACTTTGGAAATGAAAGAGGAATGGAAGAAACAACTGAAGGAATGGGTGAAGAAGAAGAAGACGAAATATGAATTTAAACATGTACCGGGATAGAGGTAAAAAATAAGGGGATAAAATATGAGTAGTTAAACCAAGGGAAGATGGAGGACTTTGAAAAATAAGGGGAGCTAATATCCCATGATCATCCCTTTCCTCATATTCTAAAGAAGAGTTGGTAGAAATGAGAATTCCACTAGTGAAAGGTCCAAGATAAAGTGGATTGCAAGAAGGATAAACCATTCCTATAGAAATAGGAATTGATGAAAGAGAAAATAAAGCATAAATAACCAAAGTTGTAAAAATACTTACTAGGGAGAAATTGTAGTAGGACTGGTCACTTTTGAACTTACAATCACCCCTATGGTTTTTATAGGACTTGAAACTTATGTGCTTGGAGAATGAGTAGAGTAAGAATGATCATATATCCCTTTAGATGAAGGAGGCACTCCATCAATAATATTCTTGAGTTTCTTAGGGTATCTAACGTGTTCATCTAAATCTTCCTCTTCCTCGGCTTCTAGTTGTTTCCCAATCCTAATCTCTATTCCTTTAACTTTGGTAGGTTGCCCAATAAATACATATGTGAATTTAAAATTCCTCATGTGAATGACCACTACTTGATCCTTGATTTAATTCATGTAAACTAGATCATATTTGTGTATTTGATGTCTATAGTTATAAGTGTGTATACGAGGGGTGTGTTTACATAATTTTGCTACCCTTCCTATTAGGTCAAAATCCCTTAAAGTATCGTACTCCAAGTGGAATGATGTCTTATGTTCTATCACCCTTTTTCCATTTTTCTAATCAATCATGACCGCTCAACCTACTTTTAAAGGTAGAGGAGGATAGATAGGCTTTTACTTCTTTTTTCCTTTTCCACATGATTGATGCCATATAAAAATTGACATATAATCTCCTTTCAACTAAATTTTCTAAAACATATATAGGTATTATAAATGAAATAGAAATAACCACATCTATTCGTATCATTATACAGTCTTGGTAACACCGTGAGAAAGCTCCACAAGTTCTCAATAAAATGATTACTCTTTTACTTACCCTTGGCATAGGTGTGTCATGTATGACATTAAAGAACACAGATGATGAGGCCATAAATTGGCCATAAATTACCATTATTTTGTCCTTCCAAGTTACCTTTGAAAGTGAATTTAAATGTAATCTAGGAACATATAGTTTGATTAAGATAGAATATATGATATATATCTTGTTCATTATTTATAAATATTTTGTTATCTATTTTGTTGATTAATCCTATTGATTATTTGGGAAAAGATGCAAAGTCTTGTGTATGCAGGCCATAAAGGAAAGATAATGCTAGTATTGGGAAAAGTGTAATTGATCATGAAAAGTACATTTAAAATAAAATATGATTTCATATTAATATTCCTCTCAAAAAATTATGCAAGTTCAAAAAAAATAATCATCTCAATCCGAAGTCGCATGCAAAAGTTATAGTTGTTTTAAGTTCGCTGCAGAACTCGTATAGTTAGTTCCGAAACTCACAGAGTTAGTTCCAGAACTTACAGGTTTAGTTTCAAAACTCACAAATTTAGTTCCAAAACTTGTATCAATTGAATGATAGTTAGTTCTGAAACTTTCAATTCATGGACAAATCAGATTTAGTTCCGGAACTTGCATAAAAGGAATGACAACTTTAGTTCCGGAACTTGCATCAACGAAATGACAGTTTTTGAGGGATTGTGAAAACTCAGAGATTCCAATGGGAAATATGAGAGAGGTTTTTGTTCATATAATTTTTTTAACAAAAACCTCATTCATATTTTCTACAGGTTTTACCAATGAAGAGATATCTAACTTTTAGTGAGTTACAGTCTGAGGAAAAGTGTATTAGACGAGCACTAAAAGTTCCATAAATAGAGATATAAAATTCAAATGGAAAACCTGAGAGATTTTTTTGTTCATAGAAATGTTTTTTAAAAAAATCCCATTCATATTTGTTACAGGTTTTACCAATGAAGATATATCTAACTTTTAGTGAGCTGCAGTCCGAGGAAAAGTGTATCAGATATGAGCACTAAAAGTTCCATAAACAGAAATAGAAAAGTCAAATAGAAAATATGAGAGAGGTTTTGTTCATAGAAATGTGTTTTACAAAAATATCATTCAGATTTATTACAGGTTTTAGCAATGAAGAGAGATCTAACTTTTAGTGAACTACAGTCCGAGGAAACGTGTATCGTAGAAGAGCACTAAAAGTTCCATAAACAAAATAAAAAATCGAGAGAGGTTTTTGTTCATAGAAATGTGTTTAACAAAAACCTCATTCATATTTTCTACAGGTTTTACCAATCAAGAGAAATCTAACTTTTAGTGAACTGCAATCCGAGGAAAAAGCGTATTTGACAAGTGTCAAAAGTTCCACAAAAAAAAAAACAAATTCAAATGGAAAATCTGAGAAAGTTATTTGGTCAAAATCATATTTTGAGGAAAATCCTCCTTCCAATAATGTAGAGGAATAAAATCATTATGATTCTTGTTACCGAAAAGCAAGGAGAAGATTTGGGAGCAAATCTTCCTAAAATAAGTGAGATAAGATTTGACTTCAATAATATATCTCTCTCCATATTTTGTGGAGATGGAGATCTTAGTTGTTAGGATTGGAATAAAGATAAGATCATATTGTATTTCCTAAAATAAGGAGTTGGTTGGATGCATGAATTATAAATGCAACCTTCCACACTTAGATATGTAATGCTTTCTCTAAAGAAATAAAGATCTATTCTTTCCTCTCAAATATTCTGTAGTTTTGAGATCTCAGAAGTATGATTTAAATCCTCTTCCAAGGAATGAGCTAGCCACTCATTCCAAGGAAGATGGATCTGTGTTTTTATGTTTATGTTTATTCATTTGTCTTTAATTCATTTTGTTGTATTATTTTTATCTTTGTATTGTGAAAATTCAGTCTGTTGTAAACCTGCAGGTGTTTTGTTCAATTATGTTTACTTTTAATTCAGCAATTTCAATTTATGCAAGTGTGATTTCATTTATGCAAGTGTGTCTTTATATTCCTGCAAGTGTGATTTCCTTTATGCAAGTGTGTTTACATTTCTGCAAGTGTGCTTTTAAATTTTTGCATGTGTGATTTATTTTATGCAAGTTTGGATTGTGTTTAAAGGATTTGTTTTCCAAGATCTTCTTCTCTTAATACATACAACCTTTGGACACCAACCTGGATTGACATTTTTAATGGTGAGGATTGACAACCCTCATCAACAGGGTAGTAGTCATTATAGATCACATCCATATTCTTCCTATATTTATACATGTACATATTTCTAAAGACCTTTGAGACTTTATGTCAAGTGCTTTAGTGACCAACCTGGGACTCCTTAAAATTTTTGGACTATGCACTTGACATAAAACAAGTAAGACATTGTATATAATTTTTTTTTCTTTTTGAGGAAATAAAAAGATTATTATAGAGGTTATAATCTATAACTTCAGCTATATTAGGTATACTTTCATCATTCATGATCATGACTAGTAGGGGTTCCTAAGTTTGATTGACATGCACATTATCTGGTGCTCCAAGAAATCTATTCATTAGGGTCATTCCCACTCTCACTCCACATCTGAAATATATTAAATTCATCTTTTATGTGGAGACTTAGCACTTGAAACTAGTCAGGTTGTCTACCAAATCTTTAAGCATAGTCCTACATTTAATGTTCATTCCCCATTGTTCAATTGTTTCTTGGTTTAATTAAATGTTAGATGGAGGGATATGGTAGTAAGAAACAATAGTGTCATCAATTATATTACCAATTAAATTTACTCATTTAAATTTTAGAATTCCTCCTATAAAATTTTAATTATCACCCAATATACCCCAAAGTAAGTCAATACAAGGCATTACCTCTATTTTTCTTACTAAAATATGCATGCTTGTATGTTTAATGGCCACTATATCAACTATGACCTGTGTTTTGTCTCAAGTAGGCATCATCATCATTGTTTATCAATCTAGCTTCTTCTTTTTCTTTTTCAAGGTTGTGTAATACTCTACACTTATGAATTTTTGTCATTAATGGTGTCTCCAAAGAGTTGGACAAACTATAGGTATGTGAACCTCTTAATATCAAAAATGGTAATACTCTATTTTGTTTTTGATCACTTGAATTTAGACTATAAACACTCAGTTATTTCTCGAACACAAAGTGATTGAGTATGAAATCATTTCACGATTCATGTGAATCTTACTAATTCATGCACCACTCTAGTATGAAATCTATTTTTGGTCTTCAACCCCCAAAAGTGCCCAAAACTCGCAAATTAGAATTGATTTTTACTCATTCTCGGATAGTCTCAGAATTTCCAATTGTGGGTGGCATCATTCCATGAAGGCACAAGTTTGATGGGTGCTCGGAGAGACACCCCAAACGACCTTTAAGCCCATGAGGACATGCCTAAGGCTCCCTTCGCATCTCCACCCACATGTCTCTCCTTATTTGCGAGATGCAGTCTTCCCCTCATTTGTAGGTGCACCAACAACTTCCATTATTATGATGTATTTATTATGTATGTATATGATGTCTTTATTATGACGGATTCCATAATTATGATATTTGATTGGGTTAATAAATAGGTGGTGGTTTCCCACATTAATGTAGCTTCCACGAATGTAAAATAACATCCTATTCGAAATGGTATTCAAGGGGATCACATGGATGTAAATAATGGGCCAAATATAAATGTTTTATCATTAGAACTCAAAGTCTAATTATAGAAATATTTATTTTTCAAAAAGAAAGACCAACTTCAATTATACTTTTCTATTTTGTCACAGTTCGCATGAATTTATATTAAATGCATAAGTTCTTTGATCTTCTAGTCATGGTGAATTGTATATAAGGACAAGTTAGAACTGGTCTAATTGACAAATTGTATAAGCATGCGAATTTGAGCTTTCTCTCTTTTTCTCATCCTATTTTTATTAAGCTTCAAATTTTCCCATTAAAAGATGTTATTTATGTTTCTGAATATGACTAACATTCCAAGGATCATATTGTAAAAATGTGTTATGCTAGTGATGTTGAATTGGAATTCGTCAATCATATCTTAAGTTTTCCGATCCCATTGATTCGGTGGAGGTTTTTTCTTCTATTGATAATGTTTTTTTGGTTTTCTTGCTAGGCTAGCTACTATTACCCCTATCTTTCAAATGTATCAATTTTTGGTTCATAATATTTTATCTCGAACCATATTTAACTTTTGAGGATGGCTTGAATCCTATCTAGAAAAACTTCCATCCAAAGGTTATAGGGGTAAGAGGTGCAAGTATTGACATAGATTCATTAAAAAATCCATTTCCTTGTTAACAAAGAAAGTAGGAAGATTGGAGTGAAAGGTGTGCAAGGCCTTAAAATGGATAACTATGAGTATGGCATTGTTCTCGAAAGACAACTATGGGTCATGATTATTGGGGGAAGGAGAAGACAACCCTTCCCCTATGGTGGAAAAATGATGCAATATTGGCTAGATACGCCCAAAGAGAAGGCTAAGATTTTAAATATTTAATCGAACTTCATTTATCTTATAGGATTTTGATTGAAATGGGGAAGTCAGCATCCTATATCGTTAAATTTTGTACATATTTCGGGCCATGGATGATTACAACGAATTTAATGAAAGGAAGGAGAAGCTACTCTTTGAATCAGTCTTAGGTCGTCTTGTTCATATGGAACTATGAACAAGAGTAATATTCTATAATATGTATCTATTTTGTCAATTTTTAAGTTTTTATATCAAGACTCTTGTTTCCTACAATAAGATACCTTTTTAAATTTTGGTAGTACAAGTATATGCCTTTATTTTTTTCTTTGATGTGTGAGTAAAATTTTCAAGGGTGAATGCCCTAATAGATACCTCGTCTATTACGCAAAAACAATAACAATAATATGTGAAACATTGAAACTACTCCTAAAATAACAATGTTCAAACAAATTTGGAAAATTTGAATGAGACATTTTTTTGCACGGTAAAAGCATGTTTTCACCCTTTATGGTCCTTAAAACAACCTTGACATCCTTATGAATACTCTATTTTCTTGTTGAATATTTGGCAAATTTCATTAATCTTCTAAATGCTAGAATGTCAAGTGAGTGAAACAAAGATAATTTATTATTCCTCAAAGAGAAAATTTGAAAAAGGACATTTGCTAAAATATTTTAAAGAATTAGATAAGTAACGGTGGACTCTCCATTTCATTTGCAAGTTTTTTTACTTTTATTTACTATTTTCACCACTAAATCAATGTTTTCCTTTACTAGATTCAACACACATACCAAAATGTTATATAATTACATTCGACACGATTTTTATGAGTTTTTTTCCGGGGTTCCTTCAAATTTTCCCGCCCAACTCCTCATGGCTCTGGGCATATATGAAAAATCCCTTATATTTACCTCTTGTTAATACAACCCTCATCCCGGCCATTTCCTTCATTTTTTCTAAGCTTGCAAAGTTATTTTGAGCAATAAAATACAACATAGATCTTTGGTTCCTTGAAATATTTTTCAAATTTGGAGTGGAATGCTACAAATTAAGTTATTTGCAATGGAATTTTGCATATTAAATAATAATGGAAAGGGATTTTGCTTAATGGTATAGTTAAATACCCTTATAGATATGCATATAAAACATGCAATCATATATAGGTGTATGAATATTTTGACAAAAGGTGTCAAAATAATTTGGATTCACACAATTATGATTCCAAGATATCTATAAAATAGTGTTCTTTAAGACAATATATGAACAATTATTATAACATAATGGATGGTGGATTTTTTATATTACAGTTTTTTATACCCATATTTTTATATTTGCATCAAGTAAAATCATGCAATTGACATGTGAACTATTCAAAACAATGTATGAAAGATGTGTCCTTGTCATCGTAATAGTGTCGGGATATGCAAGGCATGATAATGCCAAATTTCATTGTAACCGCAAAAAACAACACACAAATACAACACCAAAAATTCAGATAACTTTTTTGACTTGTTTGGAGTTTACACGACAACACAAGTGACCAAAAAGGGCTACAACCAACTCTCAATAAGCTTGACACAACATTGACTAAATCGGCAACAAGGAAACATACAACACACCTCATGAAAAAATCACTTTTTCTCTTGACAAGGCAACAATGTAATAGTCCAACAACAATACACAATTATAGTTAAGGACATCCCACGGTGTAAAATCTTTTAAGGTTATTTATTTACTAAAAATGTCTTTCAAAACATGACTTACGATCTAGAAGGTTTATGTTATGATTCATACAATTCTTCTTACAAAGGTGAACTTATTTCTTTTATACTATTGACTAATTAGTTTAAGATCAAGTTTTCTGAAGGAGGATCATTCGATAATATGTCAATAACTTGCTTAATTTGTTGATTTAAGAACATTTTCCATTTCTCACAAGGTTATTTATTTATACACAAGCTTCTAAAAAAAATTTCCTACCTCCATTGCACAAGGTGACGAGCGCAAGCTCCAATTGAGGAAAGGTACCGTTTAGCTTCAGAATTATAACCTCCTTGTGCAAGGGTTAAACGTTTATCAACACTTAAGAGAAGATTACAAAGCACTTTTAAAAGAAGTTAGTGGAGTAATATCAAATTGGATTCATATTTAAGATCTCATTAGTTATCAACTAGGATTTTATTGGGCCAAAGAATTTATCCAAAATTATTAGAAATTTTACTAGGCTTCACTTGACGAGATTGACATAAGTATACAAATTACGTTTTTCAAAGGGTGAGATAGATTGAATGGTTTCTAATCAGTCTCCTCCTACTTATGATGACCTTATTATCTTCCAAAATCTAATAATTGATTTCACCTTAAGATCGTTTAAGGACTCACCATAAAAAGGATAATGTTGATTAGTTTAGCTTGGGAAAAACAAGGTATATAAATTTTTATTACAAAAGATAGTTTCCTCTTTGATCACTTAAGGGCACAATTGTTATCAAGTAGATCAAAACTACATTAATTTATTCACGTGTGTGTGTGTGTGTGTGTGTGTGTGTGTGTGTGTGTGTGTGTGTGTGTGTGTGTGTGTGTGTGTGTGTGTGTGTGTGTGTGTGTGTGTGTGTGTGTGTGTGTGTGTGTGTGTGTGTGTGTGTGTGTGTGTGTGTGAACTTTTATAAGAAATTTTAACCCTTTTAAAAATATCTAGAATCAAATTAATTACAAGATCTAGGAGGTTCACTGTGCAACATTTTTACTCAAGGGAGGGCTTACCATTACACCAACTAAAGAAGACATGGTTACATCATTTCTATTCGACACGACATACGAACCCAAGAGACAAAACAATCTTATGGAAATAAGACTAGGGTACAAGAAGGTAACAACATTAATCAAGCAACGCTATACTATTCTTAAAATTCCTATAATACATTAAAATTGTGCATAATAAAATGGTGATCTATTTTTTTATATTTTCCATGATAGAAAAACAAGCCAAGGATTCAATAGTTATGACAACATTACTCCACAACACATAATACTAAGGCACGGTTTTCTTCTAATTTTCCATGAGCCCATTCCGTGTTTTACAACATAATAAGCATTTGAACAACAAAACTTCCTAACAAAAAATGGAAGCAATTTTCTACAAGTCTTTCCTTGATCTACTCGCAAAAGCCATCTACAACCAATTTATAACTTGAGTCCGTTCATGAGAACTAAGCAAGATAAGACTACACATAGCAACAATAAGCTACTATCTAACAATATCAAGAAAGGAAACATTCTATTCCAAGAATTGGATCGAATCTCTAAATACTAACAACTCCTTAAGTTATAATAAAATTTCCACCATGCCAATCTAAGAAGAAAGTCTTATACCTCAGTTAAGAACATTGTCTCAAAAGCAACGAAAGTTTAACCACCAAACAAGTAAAACCATAGGCCTAAAGAGTTAGAAATAAAATGTCGAGTGCAAAAGAGAGTTCTGTTATACAAGTTAGCATTCTAAACATCCATCCAAGTTTTGTAACATTATGGGATTACAAACCTCCTCAATAAGTCTATAGTTTCAGTTTTCATAAAAATGGGTAACCCCTTTCAATCACAAGTTCCTTTTAATGCAACATCCATTACCATAATCAAACCACTCCTTTAAAAAAACATTTACATGAATCACAAATGCCATTAACTTGACAAAAACTTCAATCATATTTCAACAATGCATCTAAATATATAAATACCCCAAATGTCCCTAATAATCTTAACAATTCTATCATAAGTCAACAAGATACTAATATACATAGATCATCCAATTGTCAATAAAAATATTAACAGTTTTCCAACAAAATCAGCGAGATGCACAAATATATAAGCCACCAAAAGTCATCACGTATCAGAATTAAGTCAAGGTAGTCCTAATAATAAAAGAGTAATATCCATAAATGCACATATGAACTTCAAATCTCGGTGACTAAAATTTTAGCTGCGGTTCAAGCTTCATGAAGGATGGTCAAAGTGCCCCTTAAGGAAAACCTTAAATGTCTTGGACCTATACCGATGGTCAACAGGCAATTGGGTAGATGTTAAGCACCATAATCAATCTTATATTCATATCCATGATGCAAAATAACTAAATAACCGGGTACCTTCGCCACGATACTCCCTTCATACTTAAAACTAACCATTGTAGTCAATCACACATAAAAGTTTTGTAAACCTGCGGGATAGTTCGAAGGGAACATTTATTTAGTCCGAGAAAAGAGAACATGGAGGTCTAACAGACCTCGACAACCACACCACTCCATGGTTGGGCAACACCAAAGAACAACTGACATTACGAGATTTGTTGTCATAATCCAAAAGGGTGATTAAGTGTCCATAAAACTATAGTCAACTCAGATCGGGTTCCATCTAGTGGCTATTTGCTAAAGCAAGGTTGTCATAACCCATGTGAATTGTGCTCAACATACCGGAAGAAAAAAAAATCTAAATAGTAAGCTCGTATGAAGAGCAAGAGGTTTATAGATACAACAGTTTGCTTTCACCACAACATTTACTAGCTATAAACAACTTAATAACCTTGTTACTCAATCAAAGAAATGTAGTTAATAATGGTAGAAGGTCATTTACTTCAGCATGAAAATGCAACAACCAGCGTAGGAGGAAAATAAATCTATGCTGTCCACTTTAACACTGACAACGATTATAGCCAAAACAAGAAGATTACAAGAGGAAAGGAGAGATTTCCCACAAGGCGAACAAACCCACAACAAAAGCAACAAAGACAAACCAATTTTAGGGAAAAGAAGGTTCTATTTCATGATATTTTTAAATCTTAGCAATTATAGCAATGGTATATCTATCTTATATGTTTCTCTCGGCTTCTATAAAGTCACCTAAGCACCTCAAAGGCTCGAAAGCAACAAACCCTGGGTTGAATCTCAGTCCTCATACATGATGGGCACAAAAACTCCACTCACTCCCACATTGGCATAGGTAGGAGCTCCAAGATCCACAAGTGCATCAGACATAAATAAATTTGGCTCAAGGAATGTCATGACTATAACATATACACTTAATGGGTTTATTGAAAAGCCCCGGGAAACACATGATAGCCGGGGAAAAAATAAACTCCACAATCTTGCAAACATCCTCCCATCCTACGCAAGAAGGGATGCAAGAGTAGGCAGGGACATCATATTTCTGTCACAAACAAAGACTCTCTCCATTATACATTTTAAACCCCAAGATGAGGAAAAAAACACCTACATGTGTGTCTTCCGTAGATGTATGCGATATTAGATTTGTATTGAAAGTAACACTCAAGTCAATGAATATGTTTTTTTAAATATTATTAAGAAGGCACAAGACAGAGATAATTGAACGACAAAAGCAAAGAGAATTTTTCATTAATAAAATGTGTGGTTGCATTGCTTTTACTAGCATCTATGTTGTGGTCCTAGACCTAGACCTCTTCATTCGTAACTCACGCACTATGTTTAAAATTTTGGCTTCTTGGTTCTGACCAACAATGCACACAAGAACCACAAAGGAAATGGATTTTTTTTATCAGCTGAAGTTGTAGGTTCCATTAGGAGTTGGTGAATGCAAATGTGGATGGAAAACATAAGCCCCGAGAACTGTTGACAAAATGCATCAAAGAGATGTGGTCTCGAGTGGACACCATGATTGCAGGATAAGCCCAGGAGGACCAACAATAATTATGACCTGTATAGTGTGCCCTTTCCAACATGCGCAGATTGTCATATCTTTGGCATAGTAAACCACCACCAACACCAAGAAGACAAAACAAGAACCAACCAACATGTGTCCAACCTACAATGAAGTATAACCATTTTCCCCAAATCGTGGCCAAGCAAGACAAACATACAAAAGAAACAAGGAAATAACAAGCGGCCAACATCAAAAAAAAACGTGTTTACTCTACAATGGCATTTACCCGACAGTTTCTAATCCTTTTCAACAACTCCCATAAACAATCCCCCACCAAAGCAACTCACACGACCAGCTAGTTTGGAGAATGCAGACAAACAAATACCAGAGCATATTAAAAAGAAAACAGGGTTGGAAAGACCACAAAACCAAGGCAACATGTTTCATGAATAAAATAAAAATGAAAATGGAAGGAGGAAGACAAATCGATGCCTAGTAAGTAATTACTTTTGGTTGGTGAAGCCATGAGCAAGGTCAGATTGCTGCCAGGGAGGATGAGGGAGTTGGCTGTATTAAATAAGCTCCACATTAAATTCACAGTCAAACACATTAAAAGAACTTTGGTCCCCTCAAAACTAGTGCCTCCCAAAATCCTCCTCCTTACACGCCAAAAGGATCTTAACCAAGATTTGGTAACAATTTATTTCATATGAGAGATAAATCCCCTTTTTTATGAGATTTTTTCAAATTATTAGGTATCCTTTAAAAAATTCCTAAGATAACTCCAAAGATATTTTAGTATTCCAATGATAGTAAGCATGATAAGATCACCAGAAGAATGTTAAAAGGTACGTTACAAAATACCCTCAAATGAAAAAACACACTTACGTCTGAACGAGAAGGCGTGATGGAACAAAAGAAGAAGAAAGGATGCTAAAATAACTTCGTAATCAGGGTCAAAGTCACCTGACAATTACAATGGGAGCTCAATTCAATATTCGACATTACGTAACAGGGAAATGATGCAAAGGTAGGAGTTGAACCAAATGAGGCATTACATTCTCCTCCCCTTAAGAAAGCATCATCCTCGATGCGACATAACACTAAAGGAAGGAAAGGGGGTAAGCAACAAGGAACAAATAAAGATGAAAGTACACCCTATAGTTAAAATTTCAATCATTAAAGCATGGCCACAGGGGTAACCTTAGAAACATTTTAAGAATGTTAACTTTCGAGTTCTTTGAAGATTGGTAGTTCCCTCTTATTCCTTATTTACTTAGTCTCCTTCCATTTACATTATTCCTAATTCAAGTTCTTTAAAATTTCATTGTTGTAGAGTTTTAGTTTATTCCTTCTTATGGGTGCCCAACATGAACCACTATCACAACACCTTACTAGGGTCGTACACAACACTAATGATTCACAAGCATAATTTTACATACTTTCATGATGGTACCACACCACAAGAGCTTAACAAAAATATGGAAGAGAACATGCACAATTCACATAACATAGTACTTTTCACACATATATGACTGACATAAAATAATCGAACAAAAGTGTACTATAATAACCAGAAATTTCCATAATTCCACAGATGAAGATTTCACATAACTCAAAAAAATAGCTATAGGTACATAGTGTCAACAAGGGCATCAACGCCATATCCACAACATCACAAAACATATCCAACTAACATGAGTAACACATACATCATAACACCACAACCAAAACATCATAACAACTCTGCATACCTCCTGAAGCATCAATCACACACACACACACACACACACACACACACACACACACACACACACACACACACACACACACACACACACACACACAAATATCTTATGCCTCCCTCAAGTCTCTTATGCCTCCCTCAAGTAGTAATAAATAAATAAATTTTCCTTTTCGCTCCCCAAAGAGGTCTGGTTTCCCTATGGCCCTAGGCACATAGAGTCCAAACACCCCTAACCCAAGTGACATAATAACTTGTGGTTTGAAAACCTGCTAGTTATCTGTAACTCCTTGGGGCATACCCCCATACAATGAAGTGGGTCCATAGGTCCAACCATTCCATGGTACATCCCATGACCCTATTCCACACATTACAACAATAGAACCAACATATCAATCTGATTCAAATGCCAAGTGGCAAAATAAAAGCCTTGGGCAAGGTGGTAAAATTTAAAAGGTCCAAACTCAAGAAAAACAAATGGCCAAATAGCCATAGTTAGTGCAAAAATATACATGTTAGTACCACAAACCAAGCAAATGAACAAAATATAAAACATGGCAATCAAGAAAACTGCTAGTCCTTACGGAAATAAAATAAAAAGTTCAATTTACAAATAAAATACACATAAAAAATATCACATTACGATGACTATGTGGCCTTATCGGCACTCAACAAATTTCGTGCACTCGAATATCAGGCCTTAGCACATAAAATAACATATCAATAGTACAACTTTCATTGTCTCTACTTGAATCATCCCACCACCACTTCAACAAGGCTAAACACAATCATAGTTATACTTAGGTTGCATCCATACAACAACCATAAGGAGAGAGAAAAAGCGGAGCACGGGTCTTCATCTACTGAGCCTAAGGTCAGCTCAAGTTATTGGCCCATGGTACACATTCCCTAACTCTAGACATACACTTTTACTGATTTCCCTCAGGGTCGGTTAGCATAAGGTTCACAACATAACATGCAACTACATCAGTAACACAATGTTTTTTCACACACCTTACCATAGCATCTTACGTATGGCACCAATACAGGGTATATCACATACATTACATTCATGGTTTACCACATCTTGGTATCCAAATTTGTTCTCCTTTTCAGTCTGAGCAGCACCATAGATATGTCATGGAGCTTAAAGACATATTAGACCATGTTGTATGTCATTGGTAGCTGGGGATATGGTTTAGCTGGCACTCAAGTTTGTGGAGAAATGGATAGCACTCCAATAGGACTTGATCTTGTCCTAGCTGTTTTAGGTTATGCCTTGCAACCAAGGTAAGAGGACCTATTTTGTAACCTTGTAATGGTGAAGGAGATGAAGATGTCCTTCTCTTTGCTTGAAATTCTATGATGGAGACCTTGATGAAAACATGATCAACACCCCAGATCTAAACTCTCACAAGTTGTCACTTCTCAAAACATGGGTATGTTCTCAAAACAAGGCAAATGTTACTAGAGATATTGGAAATCTTGATCTGTTATGCATACTTTTGCAAATGGATTTTGGTCTTTTGTGGGTATACAAATGCAAATCAGGGATAGTATGTGATAGGATCTTTGTTATTTAGATGATTTTTGGTGGGGGATTGACAAGACAAATTGGGATGGATCATATCTTTGACAATCTCTACAATACTTGAACAACTATCAGATGAAATGCCCCAAATAATCAGGATGTTCTTTCAACCAGAAAAGGAAAAAATGGAATCCTAGGTTACACTGTTCACACAATCTTTGAGAACTTACCACAAAGGCTTGAAGTAAAGAACTCAATTAAACACAAAAATCCTTGATCAAACCACGCCTAAGGTACCCCAAAGGCTTACAAGAAATCTCTGTAGTCAAGGAAGGTAAAGTGATTTTAAATTTGTTTATCTCCTTATCAGATGAAGGCTCTTCTGAATATGAGATTGCAAATTCCACTAAACTATCAACCAGAAATGGAGATCCTGTGTGATTTCTAAAGACTTTCAATGCAAGATTGCAACAAGAACAATAAAAACTATTTGCAAGCATTTAAAAATGATAACAGACATCATATTGCCCAAAGAAAACACAGATTTAATTCAAAACTTGTCAGATTCAACAGCAGGGGAGAGTTACATGAACAATCTCAGAGTTGTGTGATGGCTATACACTTGTAACCAACTCACATACATGAATTTCCAACACATGAGACATTAACCTGGTTCTTTGGTGGATTTCTCAGAAAAATGAGCTTTCTCTCAGAATTTGCTCGATTTTCAACTCCCAACCCTTTACAATTTCTCCAAAATGCACTATATACCTCATGCCACATTGGAGCCTTCTTTCCCAAGCAAAAGAATATGCCATGGGATCAAGTTTGTTACAACAATTCTTCATGATTCAATGAAAATGACATCAAACAAAAAACACTCGCATGAGGTTGCAGTGTGCCCAAAATATTAAATTATTACAAATATTTGGATCATTATCCATCCTAGAGGCACGTTTTTCATCATTGAGGCATGCAAACACCCTTCCTCTCATCATTTCACCTTTTAAAACTACCTCTACAATTTTTGATTTTGTCATTTCATGTGTTTGTTCATTGGGGCAAAAATTATTTCAAAAACACCTCAAATCAAAGAATTAAGCCATGAAAGTGATGCCAATGATCCTGGAAGGCCAAGATGACACAAAATCACTATAAATTTGATGAATTTTGATGCAAAATTTGTGATTCCAAGCTTCCTGGAGCTCCCATGGCGGTAAAAACAAAAGGATGCATAGTAACCATCGATCTTATCCATCTTTGTCCTTTAATCTGGGCCCTCCACGTGTCAAAAACAATTCGGATCATTTTTACTTTTCCACATTTTTTGGAAAAAGGAAAATTTTGAATTTTTTCTGCCCCTCCACCCTTGAAATTTGGAGCTGACACGTGGCACATGGTGGGTCCCATTGGGATCATGCTTCAATTCTACACATTTTGACCTTTTTTGGAAATTGGGAAAAATTTCACCTTTTGCCCCGCAGGCCCACACCTCCGATTTCTCCCTTGCCACATGTCCATCTCCTATTCGCTAGCGGCCAGCACTTAAAATTTTTATTTTGAACTCTTTTGTGAAAAAGGGAAAAAATCCCCTTCTACCTCCACTGCCCACCGACCCGCCTTGTCCTCTGCCACACGTCCATCTTTCATTTGCAAGGACCCACGGGCTTAATCTTCATTTTTACTCCCTTTAAGCCAAGGGAAAATTCTCAACTTTGTCTCCACAGCCCGCGCCTCTGACTTCTCCCCTACCATGTGTCCATCCCCTATTCGCTACGGGGTTTCGGGCCGAAACTTGACTTTAAACCATTCAAAGTTTAAAAACTTCAAAATCACCAAAACCTCCGCCGCCCACCGACCCGCCTTGCCCTACCGTGCTGCCACGTGTCCATCGCTGATTGGAGCGGAGGAAAACTGATTTTGAAACTTTATAAAATTAGAGCCAAAAACTCTAAGTCCCCCGTGGCCCACACTTCCATTTTGAAACTTTTAGGACATGTGTCCTCTTGCGATTGGTTGTGGGGTTTCGGGCCAAAATTTGACTTTTAGAATTTTCACAAAGTAAGGTCTAAAAAACCTTAAGGGAATCGACCACCCACCATCCGCCTACCAATCAAAACATGCCATGTAGGCAAATTTGGAAAAATGGGTCCCTGGGCCCGAAAATGCCCCATTTTCTTGAAAAGGTGAAAAATGAAAAATTAGAGCGCCTCCCCACCTTTCCTTAGCCAATTAGAAGCTGCCACATATGATCTGATATCTCAACCATAATTTTGATAAACTAAAATACGCCCGTCTGACCTTCAAAACGTAAAAAATCCAGGATGCCCTAGAATTCAATTTTTTCACCAAGGATGGCAGATTTTTGATTTTGAATCAACTGAAGGATGATTTTACAACATTTTTGACCTTGGGATTGGATTTTCAAATACAAACAAGTATGAATTGGTCAAATTCAATTTTTCTATGATCTAGAAAAGGGAAAACGACACAACCCACAAATTTGGAAGAACTAGGGCACAAAAAGGGAAAACTTGGAATATTCCTTCAAATTTGGGCAAAACAACAAGTTTGTGAGCATTTTTAAAGCATCAAACTGGAGGGGAAGAATTTCAGACCATCAATTCAAAGGATAAAACATTTTGAGCAAATATAGATTTGGAAAAATGAGGGCAACATGGTGCAAGATCAAAAATGGCACCAACATCAGCTCTTGCTTGGGGATGGGCACTCCCAGTGAGTGCCACAAGGACAAAACGTAGACCAAGTGCCAAGATATCCATTTTCGAAAGGATTCATAAGCCAAAATCACCAAAAACTAGCTGAGAATCGACAAAAATGGCCGCCACACAGTAAGGCAAACCACAAAACTAACAAAACACCAAAAACAAAGCAAAAACCAAACACTATACACTGTACAAGCTGTGCATACCTCAAATTTGGGGTTTAATCCAAGAAATGTTTCAAATTTCTGCTATTAATAGGCAGCTCCAGCAATTCCCCATCTAAATCCTTGAGAAAGAAGGTATGTTCACCAATTCTGATATCAATGGCATAAGGGCCCATCCATAATGCATCAAATTTGCCATGTTTTCCCTTGTCTTCATGCCTACTATCCCACAAAAAAACCAGCTCTCCAACATTGAAGGCTCTAGGAGTGACCTTCTTGTCAAACAATCTCTTCAATTTTTTCCTAAATCGACATGCCTTTGATGGGATGCTCTTCTCTCATCATCAAGCTCAATAATCTAATTGATCCTTGATTCATATGGGCCAAGCTCTTGATCTTCCAATTGTTGGGAAAATTGAAATGAAGATAATTGCGGTGCAAGAAAGGAGGCGGAAAAGCTTGAGTTCCATACACCAATTCAAATGGGCTTTTACTAGTAGCTTTTTTAGGAGTTATCCTATCATCCCAAACTGCAAATTTCAATTGTTCACCCCATTTCTTCTTATTTTACTCCAAGTTTCTTCTAATGATCTTCAAAAATTCTTATTGTTGGACTTAGCTTGTCCATTCCCTTGGGGGTTATAGTTTGAAGAATAAGTCAGATTGATTCCATATTCATTGCACATTACCATTAAAGGTTTGGCTCTAAAGCACATGGCATTATCAGCTACAATCTTGACTGGGACTCCAAATCTGCATATGATGTGATTCAACAAGAAGTCCATTACCACTTGGTGTGTTGCCTTCTTAGATGGGATTGCTTCAACCCACTTTGTAAAATAATCAGTGGCTACAAGGATCCACTTATGGCTAGCACTAGAAGGATTTGAAATCTCACCAATGAAGTCCATCCCCCATTACTTAAAAGGAGCTTCAATTGATACAGGCTGCAAAGGAAGGGAGCCTGAAGCTTTTAGTCTTCCAGAGAAATGTTGGCAACTATCACATTTTCTAACCAGCTGGGTTGCATCTTTGAAGAGAGTAGGCCACCAATAACTAGCTCTCAAAATATTATGTGTTGTTACTCTTCCAGCAAAGTTTCCTCCACAAACTCCCCCATGGAAATCAATAACTATCTTGGGAGCTTCATCTTTAATTATGCATTTCAAGAGGACACCTTCAGGGTTCTTCCAAGCTAGCCCAAGGTCTGTGATGATATATTTTTGAGAAGCCAACTTGAGGGCTCTTTTTTTTATTTATTTAAGTGACTAGGGCAACTTTGTTGTCCGAGGTAGAAGATCACATCTTTGTACCACTCAAGACTTACCAACTTTGCAAGCACATCTACCCTTTCTTCCTCTAGCTGATTCATTTCCACATTCTGCAAGATTCTCTCAGCCATGAGCTTAGCAAGACCCAAACCTCTTACCAACTTTTTGGTTTGGATGTCCATATCATACTCCTACAACTTATTCACCCATCTACATATTTTGCTTGAGACCTCCATCTTTGATAAGATGTCTTTCACCATGGTGTGGGGAACATAAGCAACAACTTTTGAACTCAATATATAAGGCTTGAAAACTTTTGATGCTTTCACCAAGGTAAATGCTTGTTTTTCCATGATTGTATACTTCAGCTCAGCAGCTTGTAAAGCCTTACTGAAGAAGGCAATAGGCCTCTCAGCCCCATTCTCATCCTTTTGCAGCAAAACAGAAGCAATGGTATACTCAAAGGCAAAGAAAAAGATTTGGAAAGGCCTCTTATAGTTTGGGGCTGCTAAAACAGGTGCATGTTTAAGTGCATCCTTATTCCTTCAAAAGCTTGAATGGCAGCCTCCTCCCATTTGATAACTTGGTCCTGCTTTAGCATGCTTGTGATTGGAAGAGTCAACTCAGCAAAGTTGGAAACAAACCTTCTAATAAAATTAATCTGACCAAAGAAATATTGGATGCCTTTCTTGGTTCTTGGGATGGGTACTTTGATGATTGCTTCCACTCTCTCAGGGTCTATCATAACACCATATTTTGACACAATGTGACCAAGCAGCTTGGCCTTTTGCATGCCAAAATGACACTTCTTTGGATTAAGAGAAATTCCATACTCCCTACATCTGATCAACATCTTCTCCAAGTGCTGCAAATGATCATCTCTCTGCCTTGAAAACACAGTCACATCATCTTGGTAAACTGCAATGAACTCATTGATGTAACCAGCAAATGCAACATCCTTCACTCTTTGAAAAGTGGCACCAGCATTCATCAAACCAAAGGGCATCCTAACAAAGACATATGTTCCCCAAGGAGTAGTGAATGTTGTCTTAAGTCTTTCGATTCTTTAACAACCACTTGATTATATCAGGAGAAACCATCCAATGTAGAATGTAATTCGACCCTATCACAAGCTGCAACATATTTTCCATATTTGATAAGGGATAGTTGTCTTTCATGGATGCTTTGTTTAGATTTCTAAAATCCACACAAATTCTGATGTCTTTGTTCTTCTTTCGACGGGCACAAGATTTGCAACCCAAGATGAATATCTAGTGGGTTGAATAATACCTCCATCTCTTAACTTCTTTAACTCCTCTTGCATTTTCATGGAGAGAAGTGGATTAATTGGCCTTTTCCTATCTGAATGGATTAATCTTGGCCTCAAGAGGGATCTCATGTTGAAACAAGTCTTCTATATATGCTTTTAGCTAGAAATAGGACCATAATACACACGCCTCGATATTTCTTTAATAAATTTGAACATAAGACTATTTCTCCTCTTTGTTTAGATTGCTGCCCAACCAAAATTTTCTTGGTTTGTCCTTTGTTCCCAAGTCATGCTCTTCCACATCCCTTGAGGCAGACATGTTTCTATTTATGATGCAATCAACATTGTTAAAATTTGACTCAAGTGCAACAAGACCTCTAGGAATGGTGTTTGTTTTCAATTGGATGATATCTTTTCCAAACAAAGTCTCTCTTCCTTCAGTCATACACACCATTGGTTCCCAATCAATATTCTGATTTGTAAACTCACCTTGGTTTTGTAAGAACCTTAGCACTTGAGAATCATCATCAAACACTTGCCAATGTTTGATGTTGTCGAGGGACAGCTGGCCTAGTTAGCACTTCAATGTTGTATTCACAATAAGGTGAAAAGGTGTAATTTCCAAATCTAGAACCCAGCACTACCAACTTGTCAGCAACAACATTCAAACTTCTATCATGGTGCATAATATTGAAGGAATCAAACATCTCAATTAAATCCCAAACTACATGCTTGTACTGTTTCATACGCTGATTTTTTTGTAGCATATAGTTTTCTTATTTGTTTGACAACTAGCTCTGAATCTCCCTTTGCAATGATGTCCTTGACACCATACTTCCATGCAATTCTCAAACCCAACAACAAGGCTTCATACTCAGCAATGTTGTTAGTACATTCAAAATTAATCTTGAAGGAAAAAACAAATTCTTCCAAGCTAGGAGAAATCAGAATTACACTAGCACCATTTCCAAATTTGGAGCAAGCTCCATCAAATAGCAAGGTCCAAGGAGAACATACCTTATCAAGGCACTTAGACTGATCCATTTTATTTTATTTTCCATCAGCAAAACCAATGAAATTTTTAGCATCTACATCAACAAACAACACTTCATAGGAAGAATTGTTTGGATCCTCAATTAGATGTAACATTTTCTTTTCTCCATAGAGCTTGACAAGGCTGCCCTCGATGGGAATAGTAGAAAAAGACATGTCCATTTGGACACTCCCTCCAACAGTTGCAGCCCACTTTCTTAACAAAAGCATACCCCATTTGGCAGGGCAATCAACAATCACAACATCCAATTTTAAATTCCTCTCGGGATAAGATGCAAGTTGCACTACCAAACCTTTTACACAACCAACAACGGAACTTCTCTTGAGTCCATAGTAGTAAATTTTCCATAGGCTATTGTCACTTTGATATCCAACTCATTCATGACTTCTAGAGGCATGACATTACATGATGCACTGGAATCAAACATACAATTGTGAAGTAGCCTATCCTTTATAATCAAAGTTATGAAAAATGGATCAACATTCAATTGGGAATCAACCAAAGATGTCCCCAAATATACCTCAGGTGTCTCTCCAAGCTCTTCTACTACTGGTGGTGTTTCAAGGTCAGTAATGATTTGAGGAGTCTCAACAACATTTACATTTCTGCCTAGAGTGATCTTCTCTTCCTTCAGCCCCAAGTAATCAAATGCTCTCTTCTTATGCTTAGGAATTCTAAGCAACTCAATGATTGGAACACTTAATTTAATTTGGCTCAATACTTGGGCTATGTCATAGGGGACACTCTTTGGCAAAACAGCATTGGAAGGGAGATAAGAAGATTCATTAGATGGCGTGGATTCTTGGCAGCTTGGGCATGAGGAAGACCGTAATTTTTGTTTGGGGACAGAAAAACTTTTGACAGGTGCTTCTCTCCTAGGAGCTTCTTTTGGAATGCGTGTGAGTAAGGGTGTTTTAGGTTTGGCTTGAGGCCCAACTCCCTTAACAACTTTTCTTCTGGTGTTATAGTCTTTCTCTTGAGCTACAACAACATTCATCAACAATTATCTATCTTCCTCCGAAGGGATACCACCATCATACTTCTTAATCATCAAAGCTCTTAAGTATTCAAAGCCATTGTTAGGAATTTCAAAAGCTGCACTACATCAACTTCAAGAGCATGAGGGGGGAGAAATACTTGTACCCGTTTGATGCAATCCCAAAAGGTAGCAGCAGTCCTAGCACTTATTACCTCCATTGATTTTGTTTCTCGTTGTGAATTTGAAGAACATCCCATCATGGAAATATCATCATCAGTTCCATCCTCATTATCAGCTTCATCAATTTGTTGGTCCACTTCACATGGAGGATGAGGAAGAAAACATATATCACACCAATCTATATTAGCAACTTCATCAACAACAGCAACCCTGGCAGTTAGAGGGTCAAGAACCAATCTACTTTCACGTGCTTGGGGTTGTCTATTCCCCCTCCCATAGGTCCTTTACCTCTATCGTCTTGTCTCTTATCACACCTAGGATGATTGCCAAATATATCTTGTGCTTGCTACCTACGCTGACCTTATGAAGTATGCCTAATTCCCTTCTCGGCTCTTGCCAACTTGTATGAGATTTCTTTGACAGCCCCTGCCAAAGTTTTCACAACCTCTTCGAAATCGGTACTTTGCTAGCTTGAGGTTTTTCAGGGTTTACCAATTTTACACCATCTCTCTTGATAGGTTTCCCAACAGACTTAATATTGTTTTCAATTTGAAGTGCCATGGTGAAAGCTTGTCTTAGATTGGTTGGGTTCTTGTCTCTTAGGTAATAGGCAGCCTTCTTATCAAATGCATCTGCATATTTGATTAAACAAGATTCATCACAAGACCTCAAACCAATAGGCAGCCTTCTCAAAGTTTTTTTAAACCTTTTGTTGAAGTCATGGATTGATTCATTAGGGTTCTTCTTGATATTCTCAAACTCAGATAAAAGAACTCTAGGATCATTCTTGTCACCATATTGCAACCTAAATGCATTTTTCATTTCAGTCCATGAATCAATAGAATTATCAATAGAGCCTTGTACCAATCCCTAACATCCTCTTCTAGTATATGAATAAACAATTTGACATGCATCCTCAAACTCTTCCCTAACATCCTCTTCTAATGTATGAATAAATAATTATTAGTTTTCTCAAAATATTCCATCATATTATCAAAAATTTTGCGATGCCGATCACCGGTAATAGCATTGTTACCCTGGAATTTTGGCAACCTATTTCTGACATCTTGTGGGACAACATTTGGGTAACCATCCATTCCTCTAAAATTTATAGGACCAAAGGTGTTAACAATAAATGGAGGTCTAGGTTAAGCCATATTGTTTGGTGGGGGTGATCTTGGAGGTGAAACAATCTGATGAGGAGTGAGAGGTCTTTGGGAAATGGGAATGAAGACTTCAAGACAAATCTCTCTTAAGGGCTCTCCTTCTTGATGATCTCGAGAAAATTTAGAAAACACAAGAGTAGATTTAGGGGCAAGCCTTTCAAATTCACAAGAAGGTCCCTCACCTGATGGGGAATTCAAATCAGCAATAGGATTGTCTGAATCAGATCCACTTGAAGAAGAATTGCAGTCCTCAATAATAGGCTACTCACTTTCAAACTCAACAATAGGGATCTCCTTTCTTGCAGTCAAGTCTCCAACAACCTTCCACACATGTCTCCCCTCTAGCTCTGAGCTTCTTGAATTTGCAAACAACTTCTTAGCAAAGTCCTTGATGAAGAGATATCTTCTTCCTTCCAGTTTTGCAGGGATTAGCAACACAAAAGTAAATGACAGAAAGGTAAGACAACTGGTATTTTCAAGATCAAATCAGCATGGAGTCGCCACTAAGGAATTTCACCTTAGTTGTGCAAGAATGCACTAAAATACTTCTGTCAAATATTTACCAGCACTGAAAATATTGCCAAAATTTACAAATCAGACCTTCTTCTTAGATAAATCAATCACAATGCAACCAAAGTGTATAAACTGTTGGGAAATGAAAAAGGGCAGACAAAGCTTGAAACTTTTACTTAAAATTTACAGATCTGAAGCATAGAATGATATTTTAACAATGTAGCAGCTCAAATACTTGAATACACAAATTCTCAAACTCTTCAAACACTTCAAAAACACCAAGAAATTCCAAGAACTCCCCAACAACGCCACTCATGTTGGTATCCAAATTTGTTCTCCTTTTCAGTCTGAGCAGCACCATAGATATGTCATGGAGCTTAAAGACAGATTAGACCATGTTGTATGTCATTGGTAGCCGGGGATATGGTTTAGCTGGCACTCAAGTTTGTGGAGAAATGGATAGCACTCCAATAGGACTTGATCTTGTCCTAGCTGTTTTAGGTTGTGCCTTGCAACCAAGGTAAGAGGACCTATTTTGTAACCTTGTAATGGTGAAGGAGATGAAGATGTCCTTCTCTTTGCTTGAAATTCTATGATGGAGACCTTGATGAAAACATGATCAACACCCCAGATCTAAACTCTCACAAGTTGTCACTTCTCAAAACATGGGTATGTTCTCAAAACAAGGCAAAGGTTACTAGAGACATTGGAAATCTTGATCTGTTATGCATACTTTTGCAAATGGATTTTGATCTTTTGTGGGTATACAAATGCAAATCAGGGATAGTACATGATAGGATCTTTGTTATTTAGATGATTTTGGTGGGGATTGACAAGACAAATTGGGATAGATCAGATCTTTGACAATCTCTACAATACTTGAACAACTATCAGATGAAATGCCTCAAATAATCAGGATGTTCTTTCAACTAGAAGAGGCAAAAATGGAAGCCTAGGTTACACTTTGTTCACACAATCTTTGAGAATTTACCACAAAGGCTTGAAGTAAAGAACTCAATTAAACACAAAATCCTTGATCAAACCACGCCTAAGGTACCCCCAAAGGCTTACAAGAAATCTCTGCATGATCGAGGAAGGTAAAGTGATTTTAAATTTGTTTATCTCCTTATCGATGAAGGCTCTTACGAATATGAGATTGCAAATTCCACTAAACTATCAACCGTAAATGGAGATCTGTGTGATTTCTAAAGACTTTCAATGCAAGATTACAACAAGAACAATAAAAACTATTTGCAAGCATTTAAAAATGATGAGACATCATATTGCCCAAAGAAAACACAAATTTAATTCAAAACTTGTCGATTCAACAACAGGGAGAGTTACATGAACAATCTCGAGTTGTGTGATGGCTATACACTTGTAACCAACTCACATACATGAATTTCCAACACATGAGACATTATCCACAGGTTCTTGGTGGATTTCTCGGAAAAATGAGCTTTCTCTCGGAGAATTTGCTCCCGATTTTTCAACTCCCAACCCCTTTACAATTTCTCCAAAATGCACTATATACCTCATGCCACATTGGAGCCTTCTTTCCCAAGCAAAGAATATGCCATGGGATCAAGTTTGTTACAACAATTCTTCATGATTCAATGAAAATGACATCAAACAGAAAAACACTTGTAGGTTGCCAGGTGTGCCCAAAAGATTAAATTATTACAAATATCTAGATCATTATCCATCCTAGAGGCACGTTTTTCATCATTGAGGCATGCAAACACCCTTCCTCTCATCATTTCACCTTTTAAAACTACCTCTACAATTTTTGATTTTGTCATTTCATGTGTTTGCTCAGGTTGGGGCAAAAATTATTTCAAAAACACCTCAAATCAAAGAATTAAGCCATAAAAGTGATGCCAATGATCTGGAAGGCCAAGACGACACAAAATAACTATAAATTTGATGAATTTTGATGCAAAATTCATGATTCCAAGCTTCCTGGAGCTCCCATGGTAGTCAAAACAAAAGGATGCATAAAGAACCGTCAATCTTATCCATCTTTGTCATTTAATTTGGGCCCTCCATGTGTTAAAAACAATTGGGACCGAAATTGGGATCATTTTTGACTTTTCCACATTTTTTGAAAAAATGGAAAAATTTGACTTTTTCTCCGCCCATTCTCCTTGAAATTTGGAGTGACACGTGGCACATGGTGGGTCCCATTGGGATCATGCTTCAATTCTACACATTTTGACCTTTTTAGAATTTGGAAAAAAATTCACCTTTTGCCCCAGCAGCTGCACCTCCGATTTCTCCCTTAGCATGTGTCCATCTCCTCATTAGCAGCCAGCCGCTTAAAATTTTAATTTTGAACTCTTTTGTGAAAAAGGGAAAAATCCCCTTCTACCTTTGTCGGCCGTCGACCCTCCTTGTCCTCTCTGCCATGCATCCATCTTTTATTTGTTGAGGACCTGCGGGCTTAATCTTCATTTTTACTCCCTTTAAGCCAAGGGAAAATTCTCAATTTTGTCTCCGCGGGCCTGTGCCTCCGACTTCTCCCTTGTCATGTGTCCATCTCCTATTCATTGCGGGGTTTCAGACTGAAACTTGACTTTAAACCATTCGAAGTTTAAAAACTTCAAAATCACCAAAACCTCTGCGCCCCCGACCCATCTTGCCCCGTGTGCTTTGCCACGTGTCCATCACTAATTGGAGTGTGCGAAAAACTGATTTTGAAACTTTATAAAATTAGAGCCAAAAAACTCTAAGTCCCCCATGGCCCACACTTCCATTTTGAAACTTTTAGGAAACGTGTACTCTTGTGATTGGCTGTGGGGTTTCAAGCCAAAATTTGACTTTTAGAATTTTCACAAAGTAAGGTCTAAAAACCTTAAGGGAATCGACCACCCGCCATCCCCTGCTAATCAAAACATGCCACGTAGGAAAATTTGGAAAAAACGGGTCCCTGGGCCCGAAAATGCCCCATTTGCTTGAAAAGGTGAAAAATGAAAAATTAGAGCACCTCCCCGCCTTTCCTCAACCAATTAGAAGCCGCCACGTACGCTCTGATATCTCAACCATAATTTGATGGCTAAAATATGCCCGTTTGACCGTCAAAACGTAAAAATTCTAGGGATGCCCTAGAATTCAATTTTTTCACCAAGGATGGCAGATTTTTTGATTTTGAATCAACTGAAGGATGATTTTACAACATTTTCGACCTTGGGATTGGATTTTCAAATACAAACAAGCATGAATTGATCAAATTCAATTTTTCCATGATCCGGCAAAGGGAAAAAAGACACAGCCCGCAAATTTGGAAGAACTAGGGCACAAAAAAGGGAAAACTTGGAATATTCCTTCAAATTTGGGCAAAACAACAAGTTTGTGAGCATTTTTAAAGCATCAAACTGGAGGAAGAATTTTAGAGCATCAATTCAAAGGGTAAAACATTTTTGAGCAAATATAGATTTGGATAAATTAGGGCAACATGGTGCAAGCTCAAAAATGGCACCAACACCACACACCACATCACCACATGTTGCACACCAAGTGAAATCACTATATGATAGGGATCATATACCCACCATATGTTCCTAAATCATGACATGAATCATTACATATCACATGAATTATAATTATGATGAACAAAATTACAACATACGGTCAACTGGCATATAACATGGGGACACACATTTCTATACAAATGATAATGACATCATTATGAAGTCTAGTTCACTACAAACCAACCTTGTCATACAACACATCAACACACCGACACATCAAAAATTCCAAAAGGATATAACACTCTGAAATCAACAATCACATTCCTTCCACACACACAACAATATGGTACATCACACTTGAATTCTTATTGAATTCATGGAAAGGAGAGAGAATTCCCTCATCCCCAACACATCAACATGCCAACAGTTATGCACTAAGTGACATACACAACATGTGCACTCATAATATCACAATTACGACATAGTTCACATCACGCTTATATCACATTACTCTTCCAATCTCCACCACCATCACGCAACACAATCATAACTCCAATCGTCCTAGAGGTTCAAGAGTATGAACCTCTCGCTTTGATACCAAGTGTAACACCCACTAAAAACACACAAATACAACACCGAAAAACTCGGATAACTTTTTTTTTTGACTTACTTAGAGTTTACACGACAACATAGGTGACCAAAAAGGGCTACAACCAACTCTCAATAAGTTTGACAACATTGACCACATAGGCAACAAGGAAACATACAACACCCATCACGAACAATTCACTTTTCTCTTCGACAAGGCACAACGTAATAGTCCAACCACAATACACAATTATAGTTAAGGACATCCCACGGTGTAAAATATTTTAAGGTTATTTATTTACTAAAAATGTCTTTCAAAACATGACTTATAATCTAGAAGGTTTATGTTATGATTCATACAATTCTTCTTACAAAGGTGAACTTATTTCTTTTATACTATTGACTAATTAGCTTAAGATCAAGTTTTCTAAAGGAGGATCATTCGATAATATGTCAATAACTTGCTTAATTTGTTGATTTAAGAACATTTTCCATTTCTCACAAGGTTATTTATTTATACACAAGCTACTAAATTTTGTTTCCTACCTCCATTGCACAAGGTGATGAGCACAAGCTCCAATTGAGGGAAGGTATTGTTTAGCTTCAGGAATTATAACCTCCTTGTGCAAGGGTTAAATGTTTATCAACACTTAAGAGAAGATTACAAAGCACTTTTAAAAGAAGTTAGGGGAAGAAGATCAAATTGGATTCATCTTTAAGATCTCATTAGTTATCAACTAGGATTTTATTGGGGCTAAGAATTTATCTAGAATGATTAGAAATTTTACTAGGCTTCACTTGACGAGATTGACATATGTAAATAAATTACGTTTTCAAAAGGTGGGATAGGCTGATTTATTTCTAATCAGTCTTCTCCTACTTATGATGACCTTATTATCTTCCAAAATATAATCATTTATTTCACCTTAAGATCGTTTAAGGATTTACCATAAAAAGGATAATGTTGATTAGATTCGTTTGGGAAAAAACAAGGTTTATATATTTTTATTACAAAAGATAGTTTCCTCTTTGATCACTTAAGGGCACAATTGTTACCAAGTAGATCACAATTACATATATATATGTTTTACTAGAATCGAATTAATGCCAAGATCTAGGAGGTTCACCAAGAAACATTTTGACTCTGGGGAAGGGCTTACCATTACACCAACTAAAGAAGACATGGTTACATCATTTCTATATGACATGACATACGGACCCAAGAGACAAAACAATCTTATGGAAATAAAGCCTAGGGTACAAGAAGGTAACAACATTAATCAAGAAATGCTATATTATTCTTAAGATTCTTATAATACATTAAAATTATGCATAACATAACGGTGATCCATTTTTTTATATTTTCCACAATATCAAAACAAGCCAAGGTTTCAATAGTTACAATAACATTACTAAACAACACATAATACTAAGGCACTAATTTTCTTCATGAGCCCATTCCGAGTTTTACAACATAATAAGAATTCGAACAATGTAACTTCCTAAGAAAAATTAAACTAATTTTCTACATGTATTTCCTTGATCTACTCACAAAATCCATCTGCAACCAATTTATAACCGAGTCGGTTTACAGAACTGAGCAAGATAAGACTACACATAGCAACAATAAGCTACTATCTAACAATATCAAGAAAGGAAACATTTTATTCCAAGAATTGGATCAAAGCTCTAAATACTAACAACTCCTTAAGTTATAATAAAATTTCCACCATGCCAATCTAAGAAGAAAGTCTTATACCTCAATTAAGAACATGGTCTCAAAAGCAATGAAATTTTAACCACCAAACAAGTAAAATTATATGCCTAGAGAGTTAGAAATAAAATGTCGAGTCCAAAAGAGAGTTCCATTATATATGTTAGCATTCTAAACATCCATCCAAGTTTTGTAACACTATGGGATTACATACCTCCTCAATAAGTCTATAGTTTCAGTTTAAGTAAAAATGGATAACCCCTTTCCATCACAAGTTCCTTTTAATGCAACCCTCATTACCATAATCAAACCACTCCTTTAAAAAAACATTTACATGAATCACCAATGTCATTAACGACAACTTCAATTATATTTCAACAACGCATCTAAATATATAAATACCTCAAAATGTCCCTAGTACTCTTAGCAGTTCTATCATAAGTCAACAAGATATTAATATACGTAGATCATCCAATTTTCAATAAAAATATTAACAATTTCCAACAAAACCAACGAGATGCACTAATATATAAGTCACCAAAAGTCATCACGTATCGAATAATTCAAGGTAGTCCTAATAATAAATGAGTAATATCCCTAAATGCACAGATGAACTTCAAATCTTGGTGACTACAATTTTAGTTGCAGTTCAAGCTTCATGAGGGACGATCAAAGTGCCCCTTAAGGAAAACCTTAAACATCTTGGACCTATATCGATGGTTGACGGGTGATTGGGTAGATGTCATGTACCATAATCAATCATATAGTTGTATCCATGATGCAAAATAGCTAAATAACCGGATACCTTCACCACGATACCCCTTCAAACATAAAACTAATCATTGAATTCAATCACACACAAAAGTTTTGAAAACCTGCTGGAATAGCTCGAAGGAGCATTTATTTAGTTCGAGAAGGGAACATTGTGGTCTAACAAACCTCGATAACCACACCACTCCATGGTTGGGTAACACCAAATAACATTGACATTACGAGATTTGTTGTCATAATCCAAAAGGGTGATTAAATTCCCATAAACTATAGTCAAACCAGATCAGTTCCATCTAGTGGTTGTTTGCTAAAGAAATGTTTTCATAACCCATGTGAACTATGCTCAACATACTCGGAAGAAAAAAATCAAATCTAAATAGTAAGCTCTAATGAAGAGCAAGAGGTTTATATATACAACAGGCTTGCTTTCACCACAACATTTACTAGCTATAAACAACTTAATAACCTTGTTACTCAATCAAATAAATCCAGTTAATAATGGTAGAAGACCGTTTACTTCAAAGACATGAAAATGCAACATGACCAACGTAGGAGGAAAATAAATCTACGATGTCCACTTTAACACCGAAAATGAATATAGCAAAAACATGAAAAATTACAAGAGGAAAGGAGAGATTTCCTACAAGGCAAACAAACCCACAACAAAAGAAGCAAAGACAAACCAAATTCGGGAAAAAGAAGGTTCTATTTCATGATATTTTTAAATTTTAGCAATTGTAGCAATGGTATATCTATCTTTCCTGTTTCTCCAGCTTCTACAAGTCACCCAAGCACCTCAAAGGCTTACAGCAGCAAACCCTAGGTTTAATCTCGGTCCTCATACATGATGGGCACCAAAACTCCACTCACTCCCACATTGGCACAAGTAAGGAGTTCTCCAAGATCCACTAGCCGCATAAGACAGAAAGAAGCGTAGCTCAAGGGACTGTCATGAATGTAATATATACACCAAATGGGTTTATTGAAAAGGCCTAAGAAATACATGATAGCTAGGGGCAAAACCAAATTCAACATCCTTGCAAACATCCTCCAAGCCTACGTAAAAAGGGATGCAAGAGTAGGATAGGGACATCGTGTTTCCTGTCACAAACACAGACTCTCTCCATTAGACATTTTAGACCCCAAGCTGAGGCAAACAACACCTACATGTGTGTCTTCCATAGATGTATGTGATATTAGATTTGTAGTGAAAGTAAAACTCAAGTCAACGAATATGTTTTTAAAAAAATATTATTAAGAAGGCACAAGACAGATAATTGAACCACAAAAGCAAAGAGCATTTTCCATTAATAAAATGTGCGGCTGCATTACTTTTACTAACAGCTACATTGTGGTCCTAGACCTGGACCTCTTCATTCGTAACTCACGCACTATGTTTAAAATTTTGGCTTCTTGGTTCGACTCAAAGCAATACAAACACAAGAAGCACAAAGGAAATGGATTTTTTTTTTTAGTGAAGTTGTAGGTTCCACTAGGAGCTAGTGAATGCAAACGTGGATGGAAAACACAAGGCGTGAGAACTGTTGAAAAAATGCCTCAAAGAGATGTGGTCTCAAGTTAACACCACAATTGTAGTATAAGCCCATCAGACCAACAAGAATTACGGCCTACATAGCGCACCCTTTCTAGCATGCACAAACAGTCACATCTTTGGCGTAGTAAACCACCACCAGCACCAAAAAGACAAAACAAGAACCAACCAATAGGTTTCTAACTTACAATGAAGTATAACCATTTTCCCAAATCGTGGCTAAGCAAGACAAACAAAAAAAAGAAACGAGGAAATAACAAGTGGTCAACATCATAAAAAAATGTGTTTACTTTGCAATGGGATTTACCTGGAAATTTCTAAGCCTTTTCAATAACCCCCATTAACAATCCCCTCCAAAGTAACTCACGTGACCAACCGGTTTGGAGAATGCAGACAAACAAATACCATTGTATATTAAAAATAAAACAGGTTGGAAAGACCACAAAACCAAGGCAACACGTTTCATGAATAAAATAAAAATTAAAATGGTAGGAGGAAGATAGATTGATGCCCAACAAGTAATTACTTTTGGTTGGTGAAGCCACGAGCAAGGTCGATTGCTGCTTAGGAAGGATGAGCGAGTTGGTTTGTCTTAAATAAGCTCCACATTAAATTCACAATCTAACACATTAAAAGAACTTTGGTCCCTTCAAACTCGGCACCTCCCAAAATCCTCCTCCTTACACGCCAAAAGGATCTTAACCAAGATTTGGTAATAATTTATTTCAGGTGAGAGAT
Source organism: Taxus wallichiana var. yunnanensis (assembly GCA_018340775.1). Taxonomy (NCBI): domain Eukaryota; kingdom Viridiplantae; phylum Streptophyta; class Pinopsida; order Cupressales; family Taxaceae; genus Taxus; species Taxus wallichiana. Next base: position 735,265,906 of record CM031238.1, on the reverse strand, counting down.
AAATCCCATTTTTATAAGATTTATTCAAATTATTAGGTATCCTTTAAAAAATGCCTAAGATAACTCCAAAGAGATTTTAGTATTCCAATGATAGTAAGCACGATAAGATCACCAGAAGAATGTTAAAAGGTACATTACAAAAGACCCTCAACGAAAAAACACACTTACGTCCGAACGAGAAGGCGTGATAGAACAAAATAAGAAGAAAGGATGCTAAAATAACTTTGCAATTAGGGTCAAAGTCACCTAACGATCAAAACGGGAGCTCAATTCAATGTTCAACGTTACACAACAGGGAAAGGATGCAAAGGCGGGAGTCGAACCGAATGGGGCATTACATTCATCTTATACTCCTTGAGCTAATGAAGCACTTAAGAGCCGCTTAGCAAAATAATTCCAAAAAAATTTCCTTCTCTGTTGGCATAACATAAGATTCCTTTAGTTTTCATTGTATATATTGTCATCCTTTTAGGAAGAACAAAATGTCTTTACCTACTCTTTTCATATTTAAGTATGTAATTTATGTTTGTGTTAGTAGTGAGTTTATTTTTAAAATCGAGTAGAGAATGTTGTATGAAGTGATGGTTCAAGCAGGGACATTGGAAGCAATATTAATCCCGAGAAACATTTAAACAAATCAAACAATCAGAATTAAGAAATTGAATATTTTAAGTTAAAATTTAGATTGGTTATAGAAAAACGAACATACATATTTGGCTCTTAGGTGTAAGATGGAAATGAATTGGATGGAAAAATAGAGACCACTTCCAAGAATTATAGACTAATTGAACTTATCAGAAGTCTAACTTAGGCCATCAACTTATAGATCTTATTGATGGTTCAGTTTAGATCTAAAAATTTGAAGAAGTTGTTGAAAGCTTAAACTATTATGATTTTGAAATAATGATAAATGTTATTGATGCCATGGTTTCATTGATGATCAATGACTTACACACCAAATATCAACAATGCTTAGTGAGGATGCTCGTGTACTTGTGAACTAGAATTATGATAGTCCATGAGAAGTGGTTATAATTTACAAACTAAAAATATATATAAATAAAAATGAAACCCTAAACTTCCATTGAAAATCGAAAAACATAGAATAAAGAAAAATAAGAAGACAATTGAACATGTGAATTATTGTCCCAAATGGTCTCCACTTGACTGTTCCATTTTCCCTTTATAATCATTACATAAAGAGGAAAATATGATTACCTTTGGTGTGCTTATGAGGATAATAAATAGAATCAATTAACGAAACTCATCTTTTCCCATCAATACCTATAACTCTACTATCATGGGTGAGATTTGCACCATAAACATGTTGTACTTGATAAAAACCATTAAACAAAAATGTTAAAAACAAAGCTAATATGAGCTTCATGAGGACTTCCATGATGAAAGAAACGAGGCTTGCAAGATGATCACAAAATATAATAATGGAAAGGGGATTTTTTCTAGATGTCGTAGTTGCAAATTCAATTTATTTTCTTCTATCAAACATCTATGCAAAAGTGTGTTGGTGGGGTGAGGTTCAAATGGTAAAGAGATTGATGAAGGATAAATGAATAATAAGTACTCATCTACCACCATAGTGAGAAGTTGGTAGTTTCTTTTGGATTATTGTGTTTGCGTTGGGTCAAATCGTGACAATGCTTAGTGAGGATGCTCATGTCTTTGTAAGATGGAATTATGATATTCCACGAGAAGTGGTTACAATTTACAAACTAAAAATATATATTTAAAAATGAAACCCTAAACATCCATTAAAAATAAAAACACATAGAATAAAGAAAAATAAGAAGACAATTGAACGCAATGTAAACTATTGTTCCAAATGGTCTCCATTGGCATACTCAATCGTCCCTTTCACCATTTCCACTCATTTCAAAAAGAGGAAAATACAATTACCTTCGGTGTACTACGAGGATAATGAATAGAACCGGTTATCAAAACTTGTCTTTTCCCATCAATACCTATAGCTCTGCTACCATGGGTGACATTTATACCAAAAACATGTTATATCTTGAATAGGTCATTGTAAAACCATGTTAAAAACTGGTGGAAAATTTTGGTAGTTTAGAATAGGGTATGGACAACCATCAAAATATACTTGGAAAATATATATGTCGAATGTTATAGTTGTTAATGTTCATCTACACATTATATAAAACTTCCAAGCATACATAAAACATCAACTCTTTGAAAAATGAATTGGGAAAATACGGTCTCATGGAATGCATTCCCCAATAATAATTTTGGTGTAGTTTGCAACTTGTGTGCTATTGCTAATTTTAAATTTATGTTACCGTTGGAGGAAGCGAATATATCCGTGTTAAAGCGTTCCATCCAAAATGCTTCTGTCCATGGATAATTTATTAAAATTGCTTAATATAATTAATGTTTGTTACTCTCGAATTTATCTTGCCAAATAAAACATAAGCATGCGTAAAATACTCTCAACAATCTAGAAGTTTCGACTATTAATACGTTAGGAGGAGCGGGGAGCTGATGATTGTTAAACAGCTGGAAGACAGCTGTAAAGGTTCATAGTGACTGTTGGCAAATAAAGCTAGGGAATCGGTAACAAAGGTTATATAAGTCTTTCTAGACTGACTTTAATCTCATATTTACCTGTATTTGTGGGGGTTTGGAGTTTAAATGTCGGGCCCTGTTTTTGGGGGAGTTATTTTTTTGTCTTCGAATTTGATGTTTTTCTGAATTCTTTGTGGTTTGAAGCAATTTCAACTGCATTTATGTGGTTTCAGTAAATTCTGGTTGTATCTTTAGTGCGTGTTTTTGTGTTTGGGTGTTTTCCTCTATTTTTTCGCTTTTTGTTTAAGGGACGAGCAGAGTAGGTTGCAGAACAGCACAGGTAGCAGGGAGTACCAACAAGATAGCCAAGGGCACATCTTCTGTGTTCCGAGGGTGAGTTCCTTCAAACACATTTTTTTATAATTATATTTCTTTCTGAAACTGTGTATTATTGATCATTGTTTTTATTTATTTTCTTTCGGCAGAGTAGGAATAAATCATTTCGAAACATCCTTAAGTTGTTTATTATATTTTCTTTGAAGCAAATCTTGCCCTTGTGTGTTCATTGTTCAGTGTAACTGTTTAGAACGTTTTAGGTTTGATTTACTGACTCGTTCTAGGGTTTAGAGATTTGATATAGATAAGTGCACTTAAATGGTAAATCGAGGTTCAAATTTGGTTGGTTAGAAAGTTTTTCTTTTTCTGACAAATGAACCCAGAGTGTCTAACAAGGTTTAGAGCTATTTGTTCCAAGGTTTTTATTAAGATAAATACACCTAATTCTAAGACTTGAGACATGGTTGTTTTAAAGTTTGTTAGTGTTCTCTAACAGAGGTTCAGATTTATTTTTTTCCATAGTTAATGTCCTTTGTATTTATTTTGATAATCGCTAGAGGGTAGAATTTACGAATTATTTTTGAAGGTAAATACATACAATTACAGTTTAGGGACATGTACCGGGTTGAAGGATAATTTCCGAAACTAAACACAGGTCAGCTATCTCTAGCTCAGGGTTCAGGGTAAACACATACAATTACAGTTTAGGGTAGTATTTTTCTATTTATTAGCCCCGTATGTTCTTTCTGATTGTTGTTGTAGGTTGGGGTTTGCAGATAATTTCTGAAGGTAAACATATATGATTGCGTTTTACGGTTGTGCACATGTTTGACATTATTTCTGAAGTTAAACACACATGTTACCTTACTCTAGCACAGGGTTTAGAGGCAGTCATATTTTTAGTTAATGTTCAGGTTAGCTTACTCTAGCACAGGGTTTAGAGCCAGTGATTTTTCAGTTAATGGTCCCTATATATTCCTTTTAATTGTTGTTGCAGGGTAGGGTTTACATATATTTTCTTAGGGTAAATACTCAGGGTTGTGTTCTAATGTTATGCATAGTATTTTATTATCTAATGTAAACACTATTTAATGTTTTACTTTATTATTTATAACTTGTTTGATATTATGTAGTGTTTAATGTTGTAGTTTAGAGTTTTTTTTTTTTTTGTTTTAGAGTGTTTACTGGTTGCTAATACTTTTAGTTTTGTGAAGGTTCATTTTATTTCATAGAAGTTGCAGTTTATGGTGTAAAGGTTCATTATATTTCATGGAAATTACAGCTTATGGTGTAGCGATTTTTAGAGGGACATAATGTTTAGGTATGCTTTGCCATGTTTTAGAAATCTGGAAGTTGATCCTATTTAGTTTAGGTTGGGCTCTGTGCTGTAGACCCCACTTTCCCTAATACCATTAATTTTTTATTTGTAGATTCTTAGTAAGTCAATGCACTAAATTTTGGCTCTTCATCATAATTAATTTTATTTATTTATTTAACTATAGTTTACAGCTATGATGTGTTTTGCTAACGAAACACTGTTAATGTTAGTGGTTATCTTTTATTTATTTACAACCAAGTGTTTTAAGTGTTCCTTTTTCCAGAAAACATTGTTTAGGTTTTAGGTGTCCTCCGCTTAGATTTAGGTTTGCCATATTTTCCTTGGTGGACAGGGTTTTTGTTGACGTAGATGATAGATGATGCTATTAATAATATAGTATTCTTAAGGTAGCACTAAGATCCTAAGAGATTCTTATATCAAGACGTCTGATATTTTGAGATTGTTATTAGTGACCTTGTATATTGTTCAACGTGTTCACTAATATTTCTTTGGTTTTCAACACATCATCTCCTCTGTAAAGTGCTGCTCACAACATTCGGATCCTTTTGTAGTCTAGTGGTCCCCGTTAATTATGTAACTATTATTTTATAGGGTATTACTTGCAACCAACTGGTCCATATTTTTTTATGAAATTAAACTAGAATTTTTGTTTAACATGCCTTAGCGAGAAAAAAAAACAAATTTGTTAGGAGAAACTCGTGCCAACATCGCAATGGAAAATCTGGGAGCTAAAAATATTTCGAATAAAAACTCAAAATTGCTGGAGAAACTTCCAGCAACACCTTTTTTCTGGAAACCATGTTAACTAAAAATATGAGGATTTTATTTTACAGGAAAATGATTTATTTTATTTTCCTGAAATCGAAACTCTGATTTTAAATTTCTAATAGTGGATTAAAAATAGGAGTCCAAGCCTTTCTATAAATCTTTCTTTTTAAGTATTTATTTTGAAGCCTATTGCTTGTATCATTTTGACCCGAACTAATTTGTTAACTACAACAATAACCTATGCATGTCTGTGTGATTATAATTCCAAAAATAACCTATATCTGTGTGATTATAACTTGAACTAATAAACTATACATCACAGTTTTTCAAAAGCATTCTAATTATGCTAGGAATTAGAACTAATAATAACAGGGGTTATGGGAGCTAAAAATATTTGGAATAAAAACCCAAAATTGTTGGAGAAACTCCCAGCAACACCTTTTTCCAGTAATTCTCAACTAAAAACAGAGAATATTATTTTGCAGAAATAAATTTTTCATTTTTCAATAATAAAAATTTGGGAACTAAAAATGTAAAGATTTTATTTTACAGAAAATTAATTTATTTAGTTGATTTTTTTTTAATTCCTAGAGTTGAATTGGGAAAAAAATTGCAGGACCTCATGCTCGTTCAGCAGGTGATTCACTAACAATAACTAATTATTAAATTAAGCATTACAGATTTCCACAATAAACTCTACATTACAGATTTTGGGTCACTGAATGCAAAAGCTTTAAAAAGGATGAAATAGTATTTGTAACTCTTGAGCAGAGTCTCTGGCGCTATATCAAATCACCATATGTTATCTATGACAATTTGATTCTTTAGTCTACAATTTGATTTTTACATTAAACTCTTTTCTTTTTTAAGGTTTTATTTAAGAGTTTTCAAAATAGAGAGGCTCAGTTTATTTATCCTTCTATATGCAAATATTAGGACTCTTTTATAATGTTATTTCTTTCACAACAATATTTTCTGATTGCAAATACTGTCTATGATTTTTGATGGATCACGAGTCTTAATTACTTTTTTCCCCTGCCCGCATGTACGATACGTTTTCAGCAATTGGGTATTGTCCAGGTATTTTCCAGCAGAATTGTAATTTGACATTTTTAATTTTTTTAATTTTGTTAATGTGACATTTGTAATGGTGTTTATAAACAGTGTACTGCGCGAGTGGATTCTTCCAGCGGTGGATAAAATTCTTTCAGAATTGCATGTCAGTTTCCATTTTGTAGTATATGTTCGCAGGGTTGTACATGTATTTTCAACCTTTTTATAAGTTGGAAAAAGATTTTGTTTGTTTTGCAGGCTATATAAGATTTTCCAATTCTCTTAAAAGTTAAACAATTTGAAATGTTTGAAGTATTATGTAAGATCTATAACGAAATTTATTGTAAACATCGAGTTATATAGATTTGTATATACACCGAACAAACATTTTTAATAAATAAAATCTTTTATTTTGGAGGTGGGTTGAAAATCAGCCCACCAAAACTTCAAGGATGTCCGTAGATGTCCTTGAAGGAGTTTTGTGCATTTATGATTTTTTTGCATATTTATTTGTAAAGTATATTGAAAACACTTTTTCATAATATATGTTTAATTATGTTTAGGTGTGGTAACTATGTTTAGGTATGGTAATTATGTTTAATTTAATATGTAGCTGAATTTTGTTCATGTTGATATTAGTATTTTTCTTTGATTAGTTTTTATTGAGATTGACACAATCATGTATGTAATTAAATTTTGTTCATGTTGATATTAGTATTTTTATTTTTTTAATTAGTTTTTATTGAGATTGACACAATCCTATAACTGAATTTTGTTCATGTTGATATTAGTATTTTTAATTAGTTTCTATTGAGATTAACATAATTATGTGGTTAAATTTATTTGATTTATCACAAATTAATGAAAATTGATTGAAAATTATGTTTTACATGTTAAATTATATTTAATTTTATTACTTGATATTGGTATTTTTATTATTTTTTAAAGATCAATACAATTGTTTTTAGGACATGATATTAAATTTATTTTAAATATCTATCGATCTTGAACAAAATCTTAATTTAGAATTAAAATTGAGAGTAAATTAGAGTACCAATTAATAGGTTTATTTTGTAATAATAAGTTATTTGAATAATTCCTTCTATATAATTTTTAAATGTGTTTAAAATCTTTTAAAGTATTTAATTGTAATGATATTTTTATTCATTGAATGTGAGATAATGATGAACATATTATCTATAACATTTTTTCTATATTTTATATTTATATGGTTCATATATAAATATAATCAAATATGTGCATATGGCACATAATAACACATAACAAACATATTCTATTATTTGGTTATTTATACTTTATACTTATATGGTTAATATATAAATAGATAATAATGAACATATACTAGCAATCGTACGTGAAGTGTACGATGGAAACGCCGAAGGGATCTTATGAAGGATTCAAATTTGAGGGAGAAAAACAATATCATAAGAAGAGGGCTGAAGAAGCAGGGGTTGGAAGGCCGGGGCGGGGAAGTGAAAAGGTGGCAAAAATGGAGAGGGGAACAATTTAAAACGATACCATCAAAAAATGACACTACAAATATGTCAAAGTGGAACTTCCAATCTTGTAATCAAGTTATGGTATATTTTTATTTAATGGCCTGTAGGTTTTCGAATAGCATAAGACAAATTTTATTTGTCATGCAAGCCCAAATATGCCTCAAATTGTTTAAAGAGCGTATAAGTATGTGAGTTATGTGACATAACTTTTCGGAATTAAAATCCATTATCCTCTTTATGTGATTACACAGTGGATACGGGACAAAGTTACTCTAAGTTCCAAGCTGTCAAAGTTCATATTGGTATGCACCTGACGGTTCCAGTTACAAATAGTATCATTTTCATTTAAAATTTTGGCGGATTGAAGTTAATTGCTATCATTTCTTTGACATACTCCAGATGCCTGCATACGAAGGTTGAATCTGATCATGGATAGCCTGTGAAGTGTCCTCCGTCATTTAAATAACCATTTCCTTGATCCACAAAGGAGATTGTCGACTTCCAAGTACATTACAAATTGTATCCACATCTCTTGTAGATTGATATTTATCATCTAAATGAAAAGCAATTTTTTTTTGTTAATGTGAGTATATATATAGAATACAATACTTTGAGATTAGAAAGAATATTATATTCTAAATTAACATTAAAATCGAAGTCTTGGCTTCTTTTAAATTAACAATGAAATCATAAGTCTTGGCAAATGGTCGCTATAATTTAATAATAATATAGAACAAATAAAAAAGATAACTAATGGTTGGAAGAAAAATTTAGAGAGTAAAATAATTTATAAATACCAATGTTGCTGTTGTTCTAGCTGTTCGCGGGAGCTGGGTAAAATTTGTGGCAGAAAACAACCGCCCGGCCGTCCAACATGATTGCCAAAGAGCTTATGCTACATAATCCCTTCCCCCTAAAATCTCTCCTTTACAACACCAAAAAACTATATCCTAGACTTCTTGTTAAACCTTCTATAAATAGTCTCAAATAATGTGGCAAAATACACACATTTTCTGACAAAAATTGTAACAAAAAATCAACAAATTTCTCGGCCAAAACGTCTATAACAATACAATCCTAATGGGAAAGAAATGTAAACCCTCAAACAACCAAAAATGTTCACAAATTTCCCCAACCAAAACACCGATTTATAACAAACCCTACATACCAGAGCTTCCCGGGCTGAAATGACGGCCAAAACCTACGATTCTGGGCTAGAAAAATTGCTCCTCGAGTGCCAGAAACAGCCGGCAGCACCGATCTGAAAGCCGCGAAGAAGATTTCACCGCATTAATCTGAAAGCTTTGGCGACCATTTCAGTATTCAAGGGTTTCTGTTATAAATAAAATTACCTCTTACTGTATTCTCCTTTTGGGACTCTGTAACATGCGAAGGCTCCACTTCCCTTTGCTCGGCTTTCTAGCCTTTCCAAGATTCCGCTCGGTTCACACCAATAAATTTTGTGCACAACATTTGCGCTTCCGAGCATTTGCATGCAGCCCCTTGCATCAAACACCTTTTATGCAGCAACATGAAACATGTTGCATAATGTTAGCAGTGGTCTTTGGATTTCTTCGTCAGAATTTTTTCAGGGGGGCTGTACTTTCCCCTTACAGTACACAAGGACTCTTTTAAAGACAAAAACTGTGTTGCTTAAGATGCTCATCTTGTTAACCAAGCGCTAGATCCTAAGATCCCAAATAGACTCGAGATTAGACCAAATGACATTATACTGAAATCAAGTGGAAATAAAACCTCAAAGAGCTTACTATACAGAATAAGACCCGCTTCTGCCTGTGGATCCCAAAGTTGCTCTGATTTATATCCCCTAACATAAACACTGGACTGATTATCGTGCAATAAATAAAACTCGAAAGAATAAAAAATAGAGATGAAACGCCATTCCATCCAATAAAGATCTTTGGCCATGAACTCTTGGGTGGGGAGGTTGTTGGCTACCCTACACGTTGGATTAAAAAATGAGTTAAAACCCCAAGAAATCCAATACACAGAAATCAATGATAACATTGAGGTAGATAACTAACCAGAGGAGGAAGGCAATCATTAGCATGCCTCTGGAGAACCGAGAAGCCTCCATGCGTGAAAAATATCTTCTATTCCGAAATAGAAAGATACAACACTATTTTTCAAATTATTTTAAAAATACAAAATTATGAAGAGTACCTCAGCACCCTCAAGTTGGATTAAAAATGAGTTAAAACCCCAAGAAATCCAATACACATAAATCAATGATAACATTGAGGTAGATAACTAACCAGAGGAGGAAGGCAATCATTAGCATGCCTCTCGGAGGCGAGAATCCTTCATGCGTGAAAAATATCTTCTATTCCGAAATAGAAAGATACAACACTGTTTTTCGAAATTATTTTAAAAAATACAAAATTCTGAAGAGTACCTCAGCACCCTCAAGTGACCTTTCTCAAAACATAATTTATGACAAGAACTTCAAGGTGAGATCAATATCCTACATTTTAGGAACTGAAATGTGAACCTTGCATTCCTTGCTACTCCATTTCTTAACTGCTTTGGTCATAGAAAAAATGGGTAATTATAGAATACAATGGAGGTTTTGCAGTTCTAAATAGTTTTGAAGAGGAATGGACGTGTTCAAATCTAATTTAAGCATCATTCAAAGACCTAAAATGAAAGGGCATGCCTGAAAAAAAATCAAACAATCGTGTATTAGTGTCAGAAAGCAAGGTAAAACTATATCTCTACTCATGCTTTTCTACCTGTGGAACACAAAATGATACATTGTTCAATGCCAATCACATCCTTGGAGTTGTGTGTGATTCATTTGTCAGACCCCAATCACAAAGTTTTCAAATTCCAAGAGAATGTACGATTCACAAGGAACTGAATAAGTGTATAAATCTATAATTTACACAACTTACATAATTCATTCATAGTAATCAGTAAAAAAATTATCATGTTAACAAAGCATATTCTTTAATCCAAACTAAGAACACCCATGATGTTGATTATTCTATGCCTTTGTTAGGATTGATGCCTTCAAATTATGAGAGAACATACATTTCACACAGGAACTGAAGAATTGTACAAATATGCTTTGTACATACAATTATTGTCGCATTTTAAAAATTAATCCTCAGATGTCTTCTATAGTTGAGTCTCAAGGTTCTTGGTCAGAAGGAACCAACAACGGAGTTGTTGACATGATGTTGGCTGTTGTAGAAGTTGTAACATGCAAGTACCATGTGTTCATGTAGTGAAGGAACATCTGGTGTAGTTGACATGCATAAAAACTCCATCGTGGCAAGAACCACCAAAACCTGATTGTTCATACCTTTTTAGAAACTCATGTCCTTCAAATTCAGGCATGTCACAGTTATCATGCTGCCAACGGTAATTCTCATATGAAAAATCACTCCATTGTGTTAGCCTGCATGCCCACATTTCTGATAACCAATGTTTGCACATCTTGCCTGAATATAGGGGCCTGTGGCTATCCTCAACCCATTTTCCTTCAGTGTAGTCACATGCTGAAACAAAAGGACACAATTTCATCAAAAACAGTAATCAAACCTTTACACTTGGTTTGAATATTACTATCAACTGCAATTCTTTTACATTTAATTAGTTATTAGATCATGTGTGAAACCTCAAGAACATCATAAGTTTAGAATTAATCTCCAACATATCATAAGATGGGGCATCTGTTCATTATAAATGATGTTTCAGTTGAGCAATATACTTTACCTTTTGTCTCAGCAAATACCGACTTTCCATATGATTCACCCCCTTTCTCAGATGAGCTGGAATGAACTGTGTCATTTGGTTTGGGGCTGAAACCTCCATCTAGAAGATCTTTCTCTGAATTGGGAGAAGATCTATCAGATGTTAACTCTTCATCTGTGATGGACAAATCAGGTAATGATGCTGACAAGGGTGGTGACTTTTCAGCTGCAATAGATGGAAATCCTCTGATTGACATGAAGGAGGAATTTTGTATGCCTGAAGGTGTTTCCAAAGGTGGCCCTGATTAAACACAATATTTTGGAGAGTGTCAATTCATAAACAGGGTTACGTAACTTGGGTCCACCAGCATGTGACTACAGCTTAACCCCACCGCCATTCCCCCTCCTTCAGATACATTTAAATGCAATTGTATGCAGTTTCCCGTTAAATTTGGGGAAAGAGGAGAAACAAACGACGATCCCAAAAACTCACCTGAATGTATGAGAGAGAGGAAATGGAAGGGTCGGAGGAAATGTTCTCACAATGACACAACTTTAACTTGGAACATTTGTCGGTGGTTCAAAGCTACTTATTGAGAGGCATGTCAATAGGGGCCACCAAAACCCTAACTCCAACGTCGCTACACTTGATCTCCCACTTGTCGTCTCGCGAGTGCAGCCATGACCAGATCCGATCTCTCCTCCTTGTTGAGGATGTTGTAGCAACACTCCAGACGGACATTGTGCAGCTGCATCATGTAATCCAAATTCAAGAGCGGGTAAACTCTTTCCCGGCACCACCGTTAGCTTCGACCAATCATGAACCTTCTCCTCGGCCATCATCGATCTGGATCTGGATTTAGGGTGGATGTTATGAGCATTCGAGAATGGGGATGTAAAAACGCAAACATTACCTAAAAGCCAAGGCACTTGATAGGCGTATCCTCTGGTTTGTACAAACATTACTTTAATTCCCAGACACGGCGTTGAAACGACAAACCATGGTCACGCCACATGGATGGATGAAAATGTGTAGTACATCAACGACAAATTAAATCTCTGTCGTTCGTTTACTGTCATTTGTCAGAGAAAAGAGGTCTCACTTCACTACAAGAATGCCTTCGACATAATTATTATTTGGTTATCTATATTTTATATTTATATGGTTGATATATAAATAAATAATAACACATATAATAACACATAATAAGGAACAAATTCTATTATTTGGTTATCTATACTTTATACTTATATGGTTAATACATAAATAGATAATAATGAACATATATTATTATTTGGTTATCTATATTTTATATTTATATGGTTGATATATAAATAGATAATAATAATGAACATTTACTATTATTTGGTTATTTATATGATTAATATAAGTAGATATTAATAAACATATTTTATTATTTGTATATGTATATGACACAAAATAAATAGTTTTATTGATGAATATTTTGTATTAATATTTTATTTGAATAACTCTTTATATAATTTTTATGTTTAAGTATTTATTTGAAAGTTAGATATATTTATTCATTTAGATCTGTGGAGAAAATGATGAACATATTAGATGATTTTAGCTATCTATATTTTATATTTATATGGTTAATATATTTTATAATTTTTTAAGTATTTAATTATAATGAAATATTTATTCATTTAAATAATTATAATATTTTATTTGAGTAATCTGTTTTTATATAATTTATAAATGTGTTTATGATTTGTTAAGTATTTATTTGAAAGTTAGATATATTTATTCATTTAGATGTGGAGAAAATGATGAACATATAATATTATATAGTTAGCTATATTTTATATTGATATGGTTAATATATCAATAAGATCAAATATATGTATATAGCACATAATAGTGAACATATTTTATTATTTAGTTATTTATATTTTATATTTATATGGTTGATATATAAATAGATAATAAAGGACATATTCTATCAAATATATGTATATAGCACATAATAATGAACATATTTTATTATTTAGTTATTTAATTATAATGAAATATTTATTCATTTAAATAATTATAATATTTTAATTGAATAACATGTATTTAATTTATAATTGTGTTTATGATTTGTTAAGTATTTATTTGAAAGTTAGATATATCTATTCATTTAGATGTGGAGTAATGTAGCCAAATTATGAACAAACCGATATACCTGTAAATAATATGAACTCCAAAAGAAAATAGATCTCCTTCTTTGTTATGAATAATGAATTACAATGTTTCCTAAATAGGAAAATAACTCCCAACTCAAGTTTCCAAGCAAACTCTAACTACTCTCGACTAAATCTACTCTAGATGGCGGAAATTACTAGTTTTAGAGTTTACTAGAACTTGCTATTCTTAGTAGGTTCACATGCTTATTTGTACAGCACAAAAATTGCCATGCATCTTTTACATCCCTAACTTAGAGGATTTGCCAACTTTCTAACTCATAATGCAACTAATAAACTAAAATTAACTAATACCCAAAAATAGGAAAAAAACCGAACTATAACTTAAATCCTAATTTTTAGCCTCAAGATGGCGGATTTAGGGCCCGAAAACGTGTCGAAAACTTGCCCCAACTGGTAGGACTGGTTTCCACTGCATTCGTCTCATCGAAACATGTGGTTTTAAAGAAAAAATAGACTCAAACAGACACCCGGAGCTCAAGTTATGACCTTGTCAAGTTCCTGCTAATTTTGGCGCATCATGAAGATGTGGAGAAAATGATGAACATATAAGATTATTTATTTAATAAACTATATACATATATATGTATATGTATATGTATATATATAACACATAATAATGAACATATTTAATTATTTATATTTTATATTTATATGGTTAATATATAAATAGATATTAAAGGGCATTCTATCATTTCATAGTAGATCATTTAGTATTGTCTATATTTTATATGGTTAATATATAAATAGCATCAAATATATTCAATGCATAATAATAAACATATTTTATTATTAAGTTAGAAATATTTATTCATTTAAATAATTATTTAGTTATACATAAAGAATGATGAGTGTACTCAATTATTTGAGGGTTTATATTTTATATTTATACGGTTAATATATAAATAGGAGCGTGCATGATTATGTTATTATTGTCATGCAAATATTCGACAGAAAATTGACAATTTTTAAGCACGTCAATTATACTCTTGTGCCAAAATTATCATCTCCCGACATTCTTAGGCACACCAAGTCCACCCAAGAAGTCTAGTGACCCCCGGAAAATGTTATTTCATCCCCTAGGTAATATAGGAAATTCAAATTAGTCCCTAGGTGATTTTAGGAGTTCATTGAAAGTTCAAATTTTGAGCATCCACGGGAAGTGCTTGGCGTTCGTAGGATTTGGAGCAACCCCATGCAGCGGATCAAAAAATTAAAAATGGATGTGGAAGCAATTAAAAGGCTTAGGAACATCATGAAGGTGATTATGGAAGTTTTGGGGAAGATTTGAAGCATTTAAGGCGAGTTTCATCAAAGTTGGGGATTCACATTCGAGTGCAAGCACAAGCCAAAATAAGTTGAACTTCGAAGAAGATTCTCGGGAGTGCCGGATGCAGATATGAGTAAAAAGAAACATCTACGGAAAGAGAATTACAAGCCCTAAAAGATGATGAAATCATATTTTCCATAACACCTCGCGCATAGGTTTCTTTGGTAGTTTTTCTCAAGCATAAGTAGAGTACCAAATCAAATATTTGTTTTTTCAGGATCGGATGGAATAATAAAGACACGAGACCCCCACCATTGTATCCAAAATTCCACCAATAAATTCCACAGGAGTTTAAGTTATCATCGTTCCAATTTACCCTCTTGGAGGCAATTTGAGAGTTAGTCAATTTTGGGAGGACATGTGTCAGCACTGGGTGCTTGGAGGGATTTAATGTCCTTGACATCCTTGAAGTTAGGTACACTAACCTTGGGAAAATGTGCCTAGCCCCCATGTAACGTCTGGCACCCTCATGTGACCTTCAAATTTGTGATTCAGCTCCAGGCACATTTTGGAGCTCAAATTCCCGTGACGGATCTAGAACACATGTCATAATTATGTTTACATGAGGGGGAGCAATTTTATGTGTCATAATTCACAAGTTGTATAATCATGCAAATTTTATTTTTCTCTCTTTTCATCATGTGCTTCTTAAGCTTTAGATTTTCCTATTTTAATTTGGTATTTCTATTTACCCGGTATGATTAGAATTCCAAGGAGCTTATGCATAAAATATTTTATACGAGTGATGATAAATTGTAATTTTTCAATCATATCTTAACCTTTCCTAATCCCGTGGATTCAATGGGGATTTTTCTTCTATTGATAGTTTCAAATTTTGCCTTTCTTGCTAGACTAGATACTATTACCCTTGTCTTTCAAATATATCAATTCCCGATTTAGAATATTTTTTTCTTAAGGATAATGGAGACATCATAATCTATAGTGTGAGGTTAATCATAGAAATAGCCATTGAAGCATAGATTATTTGTTAGTAAAGGGGGTTACAGAGAGTTATGTGCATACCAGTGAGATATGTTGTGGGTACAGCCAAGGAAATAATCATTACAAATAGTGATGCGGCCAAAAGGCATGGCAAAGGTAATATTAGTATGGTTGGGGTCAAGAGTGCCTATTGACCATTTTTGGTCGATCATTGGAGGGGGTACTAAAACATTTTTAGTCGCTAGGTTATAGTCATTTAAGCAAGGATTGAAATCAACTCTGGTAGCTATGGATGTTGTTGCAAGGTGCAACAAGTCTCACATATGTTGTCATTCCAAGTTGTCTTCAACAAATTCATGTAGAATCCTTGAAAGACTAGTGCACGACCTTGGTGAAGGAAGGAATAGCGAGAAGATGTAAGAAATTGTGCCTTAAAATAGCAAACACGATTCTGATTTGCATGGAAAAGAATGTTGTTTCCAGGATACATGTGCATTAATTTTTTATTATTTCTTTATGCATTAAATAACACAAGGGACCTGAGAGGGGGGTGAATAAATCCTTTATAAAATTTTAATTAATTTACCATTCAACCATGTATCATATATATGTCAATGAAGCATATAATCAACCATAAGAAAAATCAAGAGCAAGATAAACACGATACCAAAATTAAATGGGAAACCCTCACGAGGAAGAAAACCCAATGAAAATCTGCATATATTACACACAAAAATTAATTTAGTTAAGCACAAATATCACAAGGAGCACCAACCCCTAATTTATTGAGGCACCAACCCCATAAGGAGCACCAACCCTACAACAAGCATCAACCCCTAATTTAATGAAGCGCCCACTCCACAAGGAGGATACAACCCCCTAAATATGACCAAGCACCAACTAAGCCACCTGAAGATGTTTTATCTCTAAAAATTATGTTGCCACAACTAATGTAGATAACTAATTCATCTCACAAACCCTATCTCATACCCTAGGGCAATAAACTTGCTTTTTCATCACTTTTCTTTGCTCTATCCTTTTGTTCTCATGTATTCAAACATTCCTCAACCTTTAATTTTCTTCCTTATCCTTTAAATCATTTTCTCGCTCTGAAAAATATATCCCTCTAGGTCACACACCTTCCCTCCAAGAGCATTAGCCCAAAAATAAGCCAATCAAGCACTTAAATATGCTTTTTTTCTTCCAAACCAAAAAGATCGGTCTCGGCCCCCTTTCTATGGGTCACATCCCCATCAAATCCATTGTAGTGGATCTTCCGATTGCATTGGATACGGGAAATCAGGAATGGACAGTGGTGGATAGGAAAAAGAAGGGAAATAACAAATCTAAATCCCCCACCATATCGGACAAGGTATGATTCTTGTCTTTTGGGTGCTATTATTGTTACATCTAGGCAAATGGCCTATTGCGTAGTTGTTGGGAAGCTATGTTGTTGTTAAGTTGTTGTTTTTAGTTATTTTTGTAGCAGTTGTTTTGCTTTTGTTGGTTCTATTCTTGACAGATTATTTTCTGTTGTTGGGCTTTTTGGGGTAAAATCTTGCTTTTGAGCACTGTTGTACAAGGGTATAGTCCCTTTCAAAAACTATTTACCAATAATAATTAAAAAAGATCAGTCTCTCATAATATTTAAAACCCATATATATATATATATAATTTTAACATTTGAATAACAATAGCTACATATGACCCAAATAGGTCGGCCTAGCTAAAAATCCCCATTACATATGCCAAAATTGGTTTAAAACCCCATGGGCATATTCTTAAAAATGGCCTTACATCAAAAGTACAATTTTTCATGATCCAAAACCCTTTACATATGAGTAATACATCATAAAAAATTCAAATATGGTAGCACATTTAATCAACCAATCGATTATTTCATTTATTGGACTGGTTTAAGTACACTTCTCGTAACAATTGTTTCTTGTATCCTTCACCATCCTGGAAACTTCATAATGACCACTCCTAAGAAACAACAAAACCTATAGAATATTTCTAAACAAGCTACAATTCATTAAACATATTTCACTTCAAACCTCGACACAATTTTCCTTCACCAAATCAAATGTGAAGCATCTTGAGCAACCTTACAAGGCTCCAAACATCTTTTCAGTCTATAATAGTCCAAATTGATTGAGAAATGACAACCAATAGTCTTGACATGCTTAGGAAAGTGAAATTACCTCCAAACTCAAACTATCATTCTCTTTAAGGCTCAAGAAGGTTAAACATGCTCTCCCCCTAACTTTGAATGGGTTTATACACACCTTGATCACCAGTCTTCAGTCAAACCACAACTCTTTGAGTACTGTAGCACTGTTACACTCTTGTTTTGAAGGACAAGAACAATCATAGTGACATAGCTAAGTCTCTTCATCCATGAAAGCATTGTTCCATATGCATATCAACCAAAGAGGCACAATCTAGGATTGAGAAACCAACATTTACTTCATTTCCACTGTCACCCAAGAAAATACTAAGATCCCGCAGGCGTGTAGGTTGCTTTTATGGAGCAAAATCACATTTTCATGCCTTTTAAGCATAAAGACTTTCAATTCACACCATTTTCTACCAACACTTGTAAGACATAAAAAGATGAATAGTTCATACCTCACTTCATGAGAATAAGCCTTCATAAAGACTTTGTATACCTTTGTGAATATTCAAATTTTCCTCCTAGACACTGTAGGTTATCACCTTTTAATGATTAACTCAAGATGTATATCCATGCGGTTTAAAGCTCCGGAGGATAGATTTCAAAATTTTGAGAACAAGCAAACCAACCAGCTTGCCATTCATTAAGCCATTCTTGATTATATTCAAACGAATGTCAAGAAGATTTGTGATGTTTGTGGTGTCCGGGTGGTCACCTAGAAGAAGGGAAAAATAAAGAAAAAATACTTTTACGAGAGCATCCAAGACCTTGATATGCAAAATGCCATCAACTTATAAGGCCATGAATATTGCTCAGAAAGTCTATAATAAGTCTCTTAATTAGTTATGTGCTTCTATGTTGTTGTTTTATCACAGTTTTGGAACTGCTATTTTTTTGTTTTGTGTCTGTTGTTGGGATTCTTATAGGCAGATGGCCCCTGCCTCTGTTTTTATCTATTTATCTTTCTCTTCTTAGGCTTTTTAGATTGGGGAGTGGCCCCCACATATCAAAAATCTACTCTACTCTCAATGTTCTTCCTGGATTTTGAGACTTTTTGTTCAGGGTATGGTCCCTTCAAAACCATTTACCAATAATAATAAAAATTGTGTAAGGGAAATCCCTTGTTATGACAGGTCCAAAAACTAGAGGATGGGAAAAAAATCATACACACCATGGAATACTCCTTATAAAGATAAAATACAATCTAATTTTGAACTAGGAGGTACTTCCACCATGAGGGACCTGCAAGTTTCTTTCACCAAAACAAATCAATGATTAGATGAGCTTGAGAAAATACTCGATCACATTTTTCATTTTCAAAAGAATTCAATCAATCCTCCACATGTATCTAATAGCCAAGGTAAAAATAATATGGTTTACTGTAACCATGTATTGTGGTAACTGATGACATGGAATACACCATGAAGGGGCATGTTCATTATGATTATTATTTGACAAGTCCACACATTCAAAAGTTTGAACCAAACATGGATGAAGAAAGGAAAACGATGGTTTGGGATGAATCCGTTGAATATAATACGCTTAACTTGGAGTCCTATGACAATGGTTTCATAGCTTTGTAGACATCGAAACTAAATTTGATCCTAGGTGGGTATTAAAAACGTATTATATATGTGGAAGAAGTAAAAAGATACAACAAAAACTTCGATGCATCAAGAAACATCATATGTAATTTTTATGGGCCAAAGGCAATGAAAAATTTATATGGAAAATGCCTACTAATGAAAGATGTAATTACACCATTTTTAAGATGATGGAGATACAACATACACATTTTGGATGTCAAAACCTTCAATATAGTGGTTATGGAGGTCATTCCATTATAAGTTCCACCTCCCCAAAAATCATCTCGCCACCTTAATAATTTTTCATGGCCAAAGTTGTGTGTTTCTCATAAGAAAATGGATAATGCATATTTTTAATCAAAACACAAGATATGTCTTTAAATGTGAAAGTACCACTAGATATAATCATCATAGCACTAGAGTTACTTACCTAGACTTAGATTAAGAGGTTACAAATGAAGGTGATCACAGTTGATCTCGTCAAGGAACAATGCCAGACATACAAGAAGGTGTAATGGGTGGACAACAGATTAAGTACATTTTTTTCACTACTAACCAAACAACGTTTGTTTAAAGGGGATGAGAATGTTATGCCCCTAACATATACCATTTATATGTCTAAGTGTGGGCTAACATATTACTTATATAACATTTATACTTATATTTATTAGTTACTTAGTCATTAGGTATAAACTAATAATAATGAATGGGTATGACCTTTCACAATTATACCTATATATGGGTAAGTAATTCCTCCCCATAAGTGTGAAGAGTGTGAGTTAGTGTCTTATTGTAAGACTTAGGAGGTTTCCCCCTCGAAGTGGCTTAGTAATATATTATATATTCTAGCATATTTACATTTATATTCAAATAATTCCACTACAAACCATATATGGTTGAGATCTATTAGAGTGGCTAGATGACAGGGGAAAGACCAGGCCCAACAGTGAACATCTAGTGCATCCTAGTCAAGATGATGGAGATGTGGGGTGTACTGTGTATACAAAGTGAGTGGTGGATGACACATCGATTGGTGTTTCTATTTCCAGGTGGTAGATGCGGCGGGCAAGATGTTAGTTGGAGGAGTAGAGGGAAAGCACTTGCCCCCGGATGTATATGGTGTAGCGGTGGCATACAAAATCATGCACTTTAGACATTATTTATTCTCAGTCTCATACTATTATCTAGAAGGTTTTTGAGTGAATAAAGTACTAACTAACCCCCATCTTTTGGCCATCTTACTTGTTTTCTTTTATCATTCCCGACCTCTTACACTCGCATACCCAATGAGATTTTATCGTTTGGGTAATTTTATCTTTGACTAGGTGCCTAGGCTAGTATTAGGGCACCCATGGGTGCCCTGGTCCCACCAGGGGTGCCCCGATCCTTTTTGAACTTTCCCACCACTTTTTGGGCACTTTCTAGCCGTTTCAGCTTCTTATCTTTTTGGTGGTCGGCCATTTCGGGGTTAATTACGAAATTAGATCAAGAGAACCCTATAAATATAAAGTTATGAGACTATAATGAGGGACCAAGCACTAGTCACTACTATCATCCACTTAGGGTTACATCTATCAAAGGCATTTGGAGATCATTTACATTCATTTATCTTCATCACAAAAGACAAGGTTGGTTAATCTACATCACACAAGCATAGGAGGGGATTTTATTCTATTCCATCCACCATTCTACTACATTTTTACATCTAGTTATTGCTCGCTACTTCACAAAGTGTGACTGGCATAAGAGCACCTAGGGCACATGATTCACACACACACTAGAACTACATTTGGGTCTAGAATGTAGTGCAACGCTTAATTAGTAAGCCCACCTTTGTTGTAGCTAAGCTAAGGTCAGTATGACATATTCATATTCATTCTACTTTTTTAGGGTTTTTATACGTCTTCTAGTATTTTACAGGTCTTATTTATCTTGGATTATTAGCGATACCGACGCATTGCGTAAAACCCGATCAATGCATGGTGAAGGTTTGAGATCACTTACAAGACCCTGTGAAACTCGAGCCGGACCTTTTACATAGACCATGGCATCCATTACACCGACTAGAGCATCCACTAGTGCCTCGGTCCCTCTCCGTGCACTCTGTCTAGCTAGATAGCTCGAATCCATCCTTTTCGAGACCTCTTCATAGTTGTTCCTGCTTCTAGATTATTATTTTTATTCGATGACACAATCCAACGAGCTTCTCTAATCAGCTAAGCCACTTCCTCACTCTTCTTACACATTAGATTTTTACTTTTATTAGATTAGTTGTTTGGGTCATTTTCCATACTTGTTTACTACCATGGATAATTTTAGTGGCGAATATTCCATTTTAGGAAAATTTGAAAAGGTGAATTTTCTGGCACGGGTCAGTGACCTGTTCACCTAAAAATTACAGTTTAAATTTTTTTAGGGGTCGGCTTCGCCTACGCTTGAAATATATCCCCTATATAATCCTAGATTATTCACTGTAGAACACTTCTACTTCACTCATACCACCTGGGGGCATATCTATTATCAAGTACAATAAACTTGCGAAGCAACAGAGGCCAGTACACAAAGTGTAGTTTTATAGATATTCATCAAATTTGTAGCCGAGTGAAAAGTATTATTCTTAGACGCACAAAAAGAAAGTTCCACTGACACACGACAAGGGGAGTTTGTTGACGCGTGAAAGAAGGGTGGAGGTTGCAGACGTGCGACAATGAGATTTTATTGACGCATGAGAAAGAGAGTTTGTTGAGGTGCGACAGGAGGGCGTAGGCTGTAGATGTGTGACAGAATATTTGATGTCACGCGTCAGAAAGGTTGTTGACGTGCAACAACAAATCTCATATTGCACGTCAACAACCTTGCTGACATGTGAGAGGAGGTTTGCTCTTGCGCGTCAACAATCTTGTTGACGTGCGACAGTAAATCTCCTGTCATGCTTCTGCAACCTTTCTATCAGGCAAAACATTTGCACACAAACCCCAAAAAATTACCTTTCAATGAAACCTGGTTCAGGGATATTTGCCATGTATTTTCCACCTCCGATTTCTAAGAGGTCTCTTAAAATGAACCCTGTTTATTGCATTTATTTACTATATTTACATGTCATTCTAGATTAGATTAACTATTATAATTATACATTTTTAGTTAATCATTTTGGTGAACCCAACTCGATCATTCATGCTTCTATGTTCTTCATTCATTTTTGTCATCCTAGGGTTTTGTCATCATGAGTATCTCAATCAATGATTATTTGCTTACAAATCTTGATTTACTACATAGAGTCCAACATCTTCTTACTACTACTCGCATTCATGTTGACATGCATCCAGACTCGGTTTATCAAACATTTGTTGATGCATTATCTTCACACATAGTATTCAAGTATAACCTTCCCACTAATGTTCATACTTTTGATAATGATCCGCCTCTACATATCAAATGTTGTATTCATAATGTAGGTGTTAAGAACACTTTGATTAATAATAGATATGAACTTAACTTGTGTTCTATGTCATTCCTTGAAGTTTCAGGTCTTTATACTCATGACGTTATTCCATCTAGTATTTCATTGCATGTTTATGATGGTTTTATCCATCCATGTCTTGATCACATTACATTTTTTATCATTGTTGGTCTAAAGATTGTCCACACTATCTTTTTCGTTGTTGATTTCCCATTCTCCTACAACTGTCTACTTGGTAGGCCATGGCTTCATGTCATGCAAGTTGTCACCTCTATTGTACATAATTGTGTAAAATTCTTACATGAAGGCATTGAGTACACCGTCTTTCATGACCACAATCCATTCCATTATTGCGATCGAGCTCTTAATATTGGTCTTCTTATTCCACGCATAGATATTATAGACAAGCCCTAACCTATGGAAGAACCACCTCACTTACCACCACTTAACGATGTCATTTTCATGATATATTCAGTTTCTTCTATGCCACCTACTACTACTACTATTGTTATGATCCCATATCGGGTCATGTCTAGTCCATGGACATCGCACTATCACCAAAGCACCTTCACCTACACCTACATCAACACGCCAACCATTTACTTGCACACTCTTCATGAATGACTCCTATTGGGAACATATTCCATTTGATCCTACATGTGACGACACCATATGTACACATGAGGGTTTGGCTTGCCTAGGTTTTGCTTTTTGAGGATCTCTATCTTGCACCACATGCTCCTAATATTTATCATGGCTTTGTTCGGATCACTATTGCTTTTGGCTTACGTATCTTTCATCTTACGATCTATTTATCACGTAGTCCTTGCACTTCTCCACTTACATTAGGGAAATCATAGCTTGATTATATTAGAGGCACTCTAGATCTGGATCATAAAGGAATTTCATTTACTATGCATTTTATACGTGTCTTCATCTATAATAGCTATTTTGTAGGATACACAAAATCTCACCTATTGGTATGCACATGATTGTCTACTCCCTCCATTCACCGATGAGGAGTATACTAATGAACCTTAACTATGTAAGGTTAAGGAGAATAAATGAATACATTTATTGGGAATTAGACCTCGTTTAGATGACGTATAATAAGCTAGAATTCTGAATTTAGTTACAGTTGTGAAAATCTTGGTTAAGTTTAATAGGTTAAACTTATCACGTCCGTCGGTAACGGGCTGCTTAATCCAATGATTAAGAAGAGAACCAAGTAGGGAAAATGCAACCCTTCGGTAAGAAGGAGAAGATGTATAGCAAGCTAGAAGACGGATTTAGTCTCTCTTAGCTACATACAACTGTAACGGGAACGAGGATAAAGGATCAAAGCATGGTTGCTGAAAGTTGATCTTAAATATTAAGATCATATCCAAATCACTTGAGCAGGATGTGTACTCTCGATGGGAGGATTCCGTAGGACATTGACATATGCCAGCTACAACACGGTGTCTTCATGAAGATGGGGTCTTCATGACGACACAATGTTATAGCTGACATATTACAATGCCCTCTCGAATTAAATCATCAAAAATACATAGGGTGGATGTGAAGTTCTTGGTGGGGATAGGAGTATGATCACGTATACGGAGTGACTCAGGAGGACTAAAGATATCTGGACACACGGAGTCGTGGGGGAACGACGACACCGTATGTCTGCGTATCTTTAGTTACCAGGAGTGCCTTCTATATATTCGTTCATATTGCTAGTTGGTAATTGGAAGTTTAAATCGACCTTAAATTGAAAGAATTTGGTAGGAACCAGGAAAGACCATTCTAGATAACAGGTGAAGTGAAGTGAAGGACGTATTCCATTGATGTGTATCACATCCAGGAATATGATCATGCAAAGCATGTGAAAATCTTTGGCCAAAGTATCGCAAGTGCTGGTTGCGTTGTCCTAATCACTTAATTTAAGATGCAGGATGTCAGATGAATATCAGTAACAGATATTCAGATAGGCTTCTTAAATGGATCACTTCGATAACCGGAAACGGTTAAGAGAACTTGTATATATAATATACTATGCATGAACGAACATGAAGGATCGGTAGTTGCCGAGTCATGAAATGAAAGATCGTTGAAACTCCGAGCCATGAAAATGGGAGATCGGCAGTTCTTCGAGTCATTTACAACAGCATATAGAATCTGTTATAAGATTGAATGGCATTGAATGTGTGTTCCATATTGTAAATATGCGAACAGGGAACATTAGTTTTAAAAGGAAATTGTGTGTTCCAAACTATGTTGTTTGGGCAGAAAACAATTATTAAAACTTGAACGTGTGTCCGAATTATATAATTCAAAACAGAGAATGTTATATTAAAAAAAAAAAAAATTCCCTTGTTCTAGTATCTTAAAATGGGGATGTTACATCTTGGTATCAGAGCTGAAGGTTGCAGCTCTTGGACCTAATGAGTCCACGATATTAATAAGGTTTACATTTTCTTATTGAACAGAAAATGGTCAGAACAAGAGGGAATGCTGCGAATAACCCATTACAGGGTGGAGAAGCAGCTACTGCTCAAAAGCTGGATGAAATCCTTGCTGCCCTACTTGATACGAGGGATCGTTTGACTGTTCTGGAACAGCAATCAATGGGCAATGAAGAGGAGGAAGATGAAGCTGAAATAAATGATCAGCCGCCTCCTGTGGACAACATCAATGAAGAGAATCCGGGTTTTGATAATAATAATGTAATTGCTCCTAATCCCCCTGAAAATAAAAGGGCAAGATTAGCAGCTGAACTTACAAATGATATAAAGAGAATAAGTCCTCCAAAGTTTGATGGAACAACCCTTGGAGACGGAGCTGAGAATTGGCTCAGTGAAATGGAGAAATACTTTGCAATAAGAAACTTCTCCGAAGAGACTAAAGCGATATGGGGAGCATATCAGCTTTCTCATGAAGCATCATCATGGTGGGACAACCATAAGGTTGAGCTGAATATTGTCGAATCAGACATAACTTGGGATCAATTTAAGGGTTATTTTAGGCAACGATGGCTACCTCAACTCTATTTTGATAGGAAAATGACTGAATTTCAGAACTGGTCGCAAGGAAGGCTGTCAGTGACGGAATACTGGGAAGGGTTTACTAAACTCCTTAAGTATGTGCCACAGTACCAAGCTGACGAGAAGTTTAGAATACGGAAATTCATAATGGGACTGAATCCCATCATTGGTGGTGAAGTGGATGTCCACGGCCCAACCACCATGGATGGAGTTGTCGAAAAGGCAATCAGACAGGAACAGAAATTGAGAGCAATATCTGCTCACAGGGAAGAGATAAGGAAGAAGATTCCCAATCCTTCTTCATCTCTTGCACCAAAAAGGGGACCTTGGAAAAGGTTTGGTGTGAAAAAAACTATTGTAGATAACAACAAGAAATCTGTGATGAACAGACCTGTAAATAGCATGCGGAACAGCTTCACAAAAGTTAATGGCATTGGACAGAAGTCCTATGGAAGCCAGAATGATAACTTCAAGGCTGGTAACAAATTTGAGCCTAGAAAAGGGCCAGTTGGAGGATGCTTCAACTGTGGAAAGGACCACTATGCGAATCACTATCCTCTGAAGAAGGATGATCGCGGTCAGCAGCATAGGATACACGCTGCAGTGGCTAACAGACAAGCTGAAAAGCAAGTTACGCCCATAGAAGTTTCGGGTAAGTTATTCGGTACACCTGTAGTCATACTTTTTGATACTGGAGCTACTGAATGCTTTATTTCTGCTAAACTTGCAATGAAATTAAAAAGAAAGGCTGAAAGAATGGATAAAACATGGACAGTGCATTATGGGAATAATGTTGTCCATACAGTCGAAATGTGCCTTTTTGGGGCAATTCTTGACTTGCCTAGTTTCTCCACCGAAGTTGACTTGTATGTCACTCCTCTAGGGTCATATGATATCATTATTGGAGTTAACTGGTTGGCTGAACATAAGGCAAAGGTTGATTGTTATGAAAAACAAATCTTTTGTTTCGATGACTGCAGAAAAGTAAAGATCATTCAAGGTGTAAAACGGGAAGTTGCAGTTAGGAAACTGACAGCTATGCAACTAAAAAGGGCTAAAAACAGAGGCTGCACCTTGTATGCAGTAAAAATGACAGAAAATGCTGAGGAAGATAATGACTTCATGGAAAGATATCCATTGTTAAGGGGTTTCCGTGATGTGTTTCCAGAGGAATTTCCAGGTCTTCCACCCAAACGTGAGTTTGACTTTGCAATAGAAATCAAACCGGGAATTGAACCCATATCTAAGGCACCTTATAGAATGACCACCATTGAGTTGGTAGAGCTAAAGGCTCAGTTACAAGAACTTTTGACTAAGGGGTTGATAAGACCAAGCGTCTCACCTTGGGGAGCGCGGTAATTTTTGTAAAGAAAAAGGATGGCACATTGAGGCTGTGCATTGATTACAGAATGTTGAACAAAGCAACTATTAAAAATCGATACCCACTTCCTAGGATTGATGATCTGTTCGATCAGATGCGAGGAGCATTAGTTTATTCAAAAATAGATCTTCGATCTGGGTATCATCAGCTGAGAATAAAGGAAGAAGATATTCATAAAACAACTTTTAGAACGAGGTACGGGCATTATGAGTTCACGGTGTTACCTTTTGGGTTGACTAATGCACCTGCCGCCTTCATGAATCTGATGAACAATATTTTTCAAGAATACTTAGACAAGTTTGTGCTTGTATTCTTAGACGACATTCTTATATAATCTAAAAATGTCGAAGAGCACCAAGAACATCTAAGAATAGTGCTGGAAATTTTAAGAAAGAGGAAGTTGTATGGTAAACTGTCCAAATGTTCCTTTTATGATGCAGAGGTGCATTATTTGGGACACGTAATAAGCAAGAATGGGATAGCTGTTGACCCTTCAAAGATCACAGCTATAACTGAGTGGCCTGCGCCTAAGAATGTGCACGAAGTGAGGAGCTTCATGGGCTTGGCTAGATATTATAGAAAGTTCGTTAAAGACTTTTCAAAAATTGCTGCCCCAATCACTTCGCTGCAAAAGAAGGATAAGAAATTTGTCTGGACAGACAAATGTGAATCTGCCTTTAAGAATTTAAAGGAACAGTTAACTACAGCACCTATTTTGACTGTACCTGATCCAAATGGAAATTTTATGGTTGTAACGGACGCCTCAGGAGAAGGCCTTGGAGGTATTCTATTACAGAATAACCATGTCATAGCTTATGAAAGCAGAAAGCTTAAGTTACATGAACAGAATTATGCTCCACACGATCTAGAGCTCGCTGCCATTGTTCATGCACTTCAAATGTGGAGGCATTACCTTTTAGGCAAGCCTTTCGAGTTAAAAGCACTATCCGGGGTGAAGTATATTTTCACTCAGCCCAAATCTGAATGCAAGGCAGCGAAGATGGTTAGAATTTCTGTCTCAGTATGATTTTGATATAAGCTACATCAAGGGCAAGGAAAATAGAGTAGCAGATGCTCTGAGTCGAAGGAAGCATATCTCTGCTCTTATAACGTTAAGAACTCAGTTTAAGGATGAGGTGAAAGATGCCTTGGAATCAGATCCTTATTTCCAGCAAGTCAAAATAGCACTTGCTGCAGACCCGAAGGATGTCAGGTATAAAGGATTCCGTTTTGATAATGAAGGAATTCTGAGGTTCGAAAACAGGGTATATATACCTTTGGCGAATGACTTAAGAGGGAAATTGTTAACTGAATTTCATAATTCACCTTTTTCTGGACACCCTGGCATTACGAAAATGCTTGCTGATCTTAAGCAGCAATACTTCGGAAGGGAATAAAAAAGGATGTGGTGGAATTTGAAACACCGCTTGGAATGTCAGCGTGTTAAGGCGGAACATATGCATCCCATCTTTGGATTATGTATCCCCACAAGATTCCGCAAAGATAAATGGCAAGTGATAACGATGGATTTCGTTCAAGGATTGCCTATGTCAAGAAATAAGCATGACATTATCTTGGTTGTAGTCGACAAATTGACCAAAGTGGCACACTTCATCTTGGTAATTTGAAGGACGATGCACCAGTGTTAGCAAGAATATTTGTACATGAAATCTTCATATTGCATGGAATACCGAAATTAATCATATCGGACAGAGATCTAAGGATGACATCAAGGTTTTGGCAAACACTTAATGCGGCCTTGGGAACTAAATTAAACTTTAGTTCTGCATATCATCCGGAGACGGATGGACAGACTGAGAGAGTCAATCAGGTTTTAGAGGACATGTTAAGGATGTATTGCATGGACCATCAGTATAAATGGGAGGAATACCTTCCGCTGGTAGAATTTGCTTACAATAATACATATCATGCCTCTTTAAAAATGGCACCCTTTGAAGCATTGTATGGAAGAAAATACAGAACCCCTGTCAACGCAAACCGTTTAGGGCCATACAACACGGCCCTCCCACAATGGTCGTTCAATTAAACAATGCACAATTCATATAAATGGTGGAAAAAAACATTGGTGGGTGTGGTTATTGCCACATCAATCAAATCCGATGCCTAGCCTTTTTAAGGCTAAAACCAACGACTCCCCGCTTAATGTGGGAATATCCCACTTCCAATGCACAAAATGATTGGTGCAAAAGGAGGCCGTCGTGAATTGAACATGTGACCTCATCACTCCATGAACAAACTACCACCCAACTCTCCCATTGGGCTCGACGGAGTAAACAATGAGCTCGGGTGTATTTATAGAGCTCAAGTGGCAAGGTCGTGGAAAGAGGATAAGAAGGCAACAAACTTCAACCGAGGATTTCAAGGCTCAAATGGCCGAATTTTTGAATATTGTAAAAAGCAAAGTTTCTCACAATTTCCTCTAGTTTTTGAATATGTAAACATTTTTTTATGAAGATGTGTAAAAATAAATTTAAAGGCATTTTTAATAATTTTCATAGGAAACCTACCCAATAGGCCCATTGAGCCATAATATATTTTACTTCATGAAGCCTGGAGTATTGACTGGAGTTCCGGAGGATGCATTGTTAGCGTTGGGAAGGCCAATAAAGTTTCGAAGGAGGTTGTTTACCGGGGGAAGGTGGAGAATGATTTTGACCGATCATCGGGAGTTCTTGAGAGGACTAGAGTATAATTAGGCAAGTGAAAGTTCCGTTACATTTTATTGTAAGATATAACATTGTACTTACAAATTTTTACTAGTGGAATCGTTTGAAAGAACCCAGAGATGTAGGCTATTACCAAACTCCATAATCAATCAGTTTGTAATTGTAATTACATTCTTGCATTCGTTTTAAATTGATTACTTAAAAGGAGCGACTTGTCGGTAAATATTAAAAGCCTATAGGGATCCAAGATCAAGTAGATAAAAACTTGATCATTTTCAAATCAAGTTGGTATCAGAGCTGGTTTAGATCCATATTTTCTTCAGTAAGTCTGATTAATAGCGTGATTTCTTCAAGTTGGTGCATTTGGTTTAGTTTGTGTGAACATGGTGCAAGTGCACTATGGGTAAGATGTCTAAATAGGTAAATATCAAGGAAATTGAATCTTATAATCACCAGATCCAGGAAGAGAACTCTCTCCTGCGATTAATGTATTACTCCTTGGAAGAGGAGAATGCTTGCTTGAAATTTGAACTGCAAACCAAGGATGGGCTTTTGGTAAGGTTGTAATGTGGTGACCAGAAAAAGGAAATACCTTCAACTAGATGCAGAGACCATGGCAGATGAGTGCATTGTAAGTTGTTCACCACGGGAATCTTCTTCTTCCTCCCATTTGGTTTCATATTCAGGTAATGAAGTCTTTGGTTTGTTTGAAAAACATACTAGAGGTATTGGATCCAAATTACTAGATAAAATGGGATTTGATGCAAGAGGCGTTGGTAAAAATGGCCAAGGCATTGTTAACCTAATACAAGTTGAGGATCGTCCTCATTTTGTAGGTTTGAGTTTTCCTAGTGCGGGAATGGATATTGGAGAAGACTCAAAGAATATTGGTGGGAGACAAGCTTCGAAAGCAAAGATAATACCCCACTAGTCCCGCAAAAAAAATCTGAGTAGGAAACTTGTGCTTCGTCATCATAGGCAGGTTGTGGTAAGAAAAATCAGCAAAGAGGTAATGAGATTGCACCTCTAGTTTCTTACCATAATCATAAGCACAATAAAACTTATGATCCAGTTTTTCAGCTTAATAAGTATGGTTATGATTTTCAGAAAATGTGGAATTCCTTTCCATGTACTTTTTGTGGATTAGATAATCATTCTGTGGCCAAATCTTTGGAAGAGAAGGACACGATGAAGAAGTTAATGCCATTCATCAGAACAAGGAAAATTAGAAAGACCAATCTCGTCACGTAAAGTCGAGAAATGAAAAAAGAGTTCCTCATCCCAATAGAAAGAAATTATGAGGAATTTTTGTGCTCATTGCAGGAGGAATGGGCACCGGGTGGAAAATTGTTGGAAATCGCATCCATCTTGCCATCGATTTATGGTAAGCCAAAGATGGAATGGAGACCTATTACAAAGGCAAAAGAGGTTTTTAATCCACCATCGGTTGACAAATCAACCTGAGACCAGGTAATACATGGAAATGAAAGTCCTTTAAAATGGGTACGTCAACAATTTTCCAATTACATATTGCATAATTCAGATTGATGAATAGTATATAGTATTTGTTTGGAGATCAAATTTTGTGAGAAAATGTTGAGAGTAAGGTTTACCATACTCAGTGGATTTTCTTAGAAAATTTGATTAATACTCCAAACATATCTCCTAATCAACTTGTGAGTACCTGTTATAGCTTGGATACAGGATTTAACTCATATTAAGCTTGGAGATCTGTCAGCCATATGTGCAGACAGTTGAGCTCACTGGTGTCATCTCAGAACTTCATTCTATGTAGAGGCATTGTGACCGTGCAGCAGAATGGTAGCTAAACACCATTGGCATCTGACAACAGGTCGGAACTTCATTCTATGTAGAGGCATTGTGACCGTGCAGCAGAGTGGTACCTAATAGTCATCGTCAACATGAGGCTTTGTACCATGCAGAGGAAACAGTCGTGTAGTGGGGTTGGATTCACCATTTTTGTGCTCATGAGAAATCACCTCGGATCTTCATTATGTGTCGAGGCATTGTGACCATGTAGCGAGAATGTAAGTTGATTATCGACTAAACATCGTGTATTAGAGGCTTGAGGTCTTGAAAGAATCTTAGCATCGTGCATTGGAGGTGTTAAATTCTAGAAAGGGACAAGTCATTTTCCATCATCAACATCGGATCAATCATATCTCTAAGTAACATGGATTTCCTTCAAACCAATTTGGATTCTACGGAATCAACATGAGCGAGAAATTGTGTTACAAAGTCAAAGAAGATTTTTATTGTCAGATATCTGGAAGCCTAACACTACACAACGGAGGTGTGGAGGTCTTCTTCAGATATCAAAGTGGCACAATAGGAGGTAGTGAGCCCAAGTGCCACAGGTCCTAGAGTTTGAACCATCATTTGTTGAATGTGGAGTTGGCAGAATACTGCGATGATCTCTTCTCAGCAAGGTGATTTAGAGTTCACAAGCTTTTTGGGACAAAAATCCTTTCCCATTAGGGAGGTGTGATCTGGAGGACATTATGGAGGACATAAGTTCCTTGAATCTCCCAAGATCACTACAATGCAAAATTAGACATCGAGAGCTTTCGACAACTATTTGAATGTCAAAAATGGAGTTCGTATGCACATTGGGTGGCTGGTCAAAGTTTGGTCAACTAGAAAGTCAACCCTGGTCAACAATCCAATCCGGACGTGACATGTGGCAAAGGTGGAAACTGGTGAAAAGGAAAAAGAGAGTCATTTTGTTTGGTTATCAACCTCTGGTCTTCGTCAGGCGTAAAATTTGGTGGTTGCAGCAAGAGGCTCAACTTGTGTTACGGAAGGGATTCGGGCCACCGTGAGAGCTATATTACGTTTCCTACGTGATGAGCTCTCAAACCACCACATCGACGTCAATTTTACATTCAGAGCTCGATTTTGCATTGCATGTTGATAACGAGCTTGATCGAGCTATTTCTAGCTTGGTGGGGTGATCAACTCCCCACCAAGTTGATCACATTATATTACTACATGGATCGAGTTTATTTTCCACATTGTTTGGGATATTATATTATCCAAATTCAACATTGTTTGGATTTATGTCTATATTGGTTGGGATCTATTTTATCCCATTAAACTCGTAAGTATTTAGAGCTTGATTTTTCATCGCATGTTGATAACGAGCTTGATCGGGCTATTTCTAGCTTGATGGGGTGATCAACTCCCCACCAAGTTGATCACATTATATTCCTACATGGATCGAGTTTATTTTCCACATTGTTCGAGTTCATTACCATATTGCCATATTGTTCAGGGATATTATATTATCCAAATTCAACATTGTTTGGGCTTATGTCTATGTTGGTGGGATCTATTTTATCCCATTAAACTCGGTAGTTCCAACTATGCAATGACTCGACATTCAACATTCAACGCAAACCATTTAGGGCCATACAACTCGGCCCTCCCACAATGGTCATTCAATTAAACAATGCACACCTCATATAAACAAAGTGGCCAACAAACAATGGTGGGTGTAGTTGTTGCCACGTCAATCAAATCGGCACCTAGCCTTTTTAAAGCTAAAACCAATTACTCCTCGCTAATGTAGGAATATCCCACTTTTGATGCACAAAACGATTGGCATAAAAGGAGGTCGCCATGACTTGAACACGTGACCTTACCGCTCTAAGACCACCCCGTCACCAACTCTCCGAATGGGCTCGACAGAGTAAAAATGAGCTCATGTGTATTTATAGAGCTCAAGTGCGGTGGTCTGTGGAAAGAGAATAAGAAGGCAACAGCTTCAACTAAGGATTTGAAGGTTCAAATGGCTGAATTTTTAATGTTGTAAAAATAAAAGTTTCTCATAATTTCCTCTAGTTTTTGAATATGTAAACCTTGTTTTATGAAGGTGTGTAAAAATAAATTTATAGGCATTTTTAAAGAATTTTCATAGGAAACCTACCCAATAGGCCCATTGAGCCATAGTATATTTTACTTACGACGCCACTGGAGTATCGACGGCAGTGTCGAAGGACACATTGATAGCATTGGGAAGGCCAATCGAGTTTAAAATGAGGTTGTCTACCAAGAAGGTGGAGAACGATTTCAACCGATCATCGGGAGTTCTTCAAAGGACTGGAGTATAATTAGGCAAGTGAAAGTTTCTCTAGGTTTTATGCAAGATATAACATTGTACTTGCAAATTTTTACTAGTGGAATGGTTTGAAAGAACTTGGAGATGTAGGCTATTATCGAACTTCGTAATCAATCAGTGCGTAGTTGTCATTACATTCTTGCATTAGTTTTAAATTTATTACTTAAAAGGAGCAACTTGTTGACTAATATTAAAAGCCTATAGAGGTTCGAGATCGGGTAGATAAAAACTTGATCATTTTTCGATCACATACCTCATCTTAGCATCATCTCATCTTTCATAGTCATACATATGTTATAGTGTCACCATTACCCAATGACACACTCTTGTGCTTTAGTTCACACTTGACTGTTGAGGGCTTACTACGCATGAACCCTGGACACATTGCACTATAGACACCACACATCACGTTTCACATCTTGCATCATACAATCTACATTTAGTCGATATCATTTCAATTTTTGCGTATCTATACATCATACATCATACTAGTCTTCAGCATACTCATCTAGCATTGCATCCTACATATTATATGTTCTTAGGTACACTATACATATTACATTCAATATTATATACTACATACACATCACATGGTCGTTTATCATCTTCATTACATATACTACATCATATTATACATGCTACACTCACTACCCTATGACACACTTTAGTTCCTCGGTCCATACTCGACTATTGAGGGTTTACAAATCAAATGGACCTTACATTCATCACGCATTTATCATTTGACCTTTCATCATGTGACATTTATAGGATAGTGACACATGTTATAGGCTAAATCATCACTTACTCTATCATCTTGTAGTGGTATACACTTTAGGCTACATCACCACTCCCTACTATTCATCTTGTAGTGGTATACACTTTAGGCTACATCACCACTCCCTACTATTCATCTTGTAGTGACACACGCTATAGGCTACATCATCACTTCCTCTATCATCTTGTAGTGATACACACTTTAGGGCTAAATCATCACTCATACATTCATTTTTTCATGATATACGCTTAGGCTATAAGGTTCACACACATCTCTTTTATATGTCACATATCATCATCACTACGCATACATACTCATCACAACATGCTAGACACAACACACACTATTCGACCATTTCCCGATGACACACTCTCGTTTATGGTTCATTCTTGACTACTGAGGGGGAAAACCAAATGAACCTCACTACATACATTTCCATCCACTGCAAGGCAAGCGGCTCCTATCATTCTATTTTTAATTTCATTCCATCCATCCACAACATATTGCATATCTTGGTTACTTTTACTCTTGCTTGCATTTGCTTGTATATGGTGCTTTATTACACATTCTAGCTATATATCTTATATGTCATTTATCTATACCATACACACATGCACATTCACACCTTTACATAATGGTGATCACAGATAGAGATCTTTTACATGCAATACGAGATGCTCTCCTTCTACCCTTCCTACATTGGTCGCTAGGGGCATCCACATTCATCTCTCATAGGTGTTATTATTTCATTTTGTACTTAGCACTCTATATTACATGGTTATACACACTTTTGACATACTGGTTATTTTTCTAACATGCTAACGGGTGCTTCATGTGTAGCATTTGTTATGCAAGGATATTTGCTTCCATACTTGTTTGTTACATTCTCTCTGCTATTGTTTGTTTTTGTATACGGGCCTTGACCTATGTTTGGTGTTCACACTTATTTTTTTTTTGCGGACATGATGGCCTTGTGTGTCTTGCAACATTGTGAGTGATGAACCATGTTTTCATCCCGCTTTGTGTGGTTTACTTTATCTTCTCGCATGTTTTACATTACCACTTTTCTTGGTAGTTTTTACATTGTTTTCATAGATTACACATTGCTTTATACATGTATGTTTGTTTGTACTAACATTTGTCTTTGGCTAGCCTTCTTGTTTGTGTGATCCTTGGTTTCTACCAAGTGCATTCCCTTCCCCCTGCAGGGAAGAATTTCATGGTTCATGCGGTTGGTCCTCTTATAGGGCTGCATTTCGTATCAATGACGTTGCATGCACGTCATTTGGGGTTTTACATACCACACAACACATTTACATTAGTTCATTTCAGTTCACTTTCCACCCTTAGCATTATGGGTTACATGGTTTTCCTTAGCATTTTGGGAAGCAGTTAAATGTTGGAGTATACAATGGAATTCCTCCATATACTTCTTTGGCTAGTGGCATCGGATCACCCAAAAACTAGGACGTACAAAGATCTCTTCACACATGTTCAGGGAAGCAGTTAAAGGTTGGAGGATACAGCGGAATTCCTCCCTATACTTATTTGACCTATGGCATTGGATCACCCAAAAACCTAGCAATATAGGATATCCTTCTACACTCTCTTTCTCGACATGGATCAAGTGCACATGTTCCATTTACACTTTTTCATTTGCATATTTCATATTTACATATTTTTACATATATATGCATGCATATTTTACATTACACATACATACATACATATTTGACTACTTGATTGGTTTATCCTTACAGTCCGATTGTATGAGAAACATGTAGTCAAATGGGGGCAACAATGTCAAGCAACATTTCATGGTAGCACACACCATACTAACCATGTAGGTACATTACATACATCAACAACTACACACGTGTTTCCGCCCTAGGTTCACTCTCCTCACTTTTTGCACTTTTGCATATTTAGTTTCCATGCTCCATCATCTTTTTGTCATTCCACTCTTTTTCTAGTCCTTTGGCACATTTCTACACCACTCTACATAGATTATTAAGTACACATCTCTATCTAATTTATGTTACCGAGCTCTCTGCTCACCAATATAAAGTGGGGACAAATGTAGACATAAAATCATGCACTTTATACATTATTTAGTCTTGGTCTCATAGTACTATTTAGAAGGATTTTAAGTGAAGAAAGTACTAATAAACCCACGTCTTTTGGCCATCTTACTTTGTTTTCTTTCGTTATTCCCAGCCACTTGCACCCACATGCCTAGTCAAATTTTATCGTTTCATGTTATTTTAACTTTGACTGGGGTGTCCATGGGCACCCTAGTCCCACCAGGGGTGCGCCAATCCTTTTTGAACTTTCCCACCACTTTTTGGGCACTTTCTAGCCATTTCAACTTCTTATATTTTTTATGGTCGACCATCTCAAGGTTAATTAAGAAATTAGATCAAGAGAACCCTATAAATATAAAGTTATGAGACCATAATGAGGTACCAAGCACTAGTCACTACTATCATCCACTTAGGGTTGTATCTATCAAAGTCATTTAGAGATTGTGTGCATTCATTTAGCTCCATCACAAAGGACAAAGTGGTTAATCGCATCACACAAGTATAGGAGGGGATTCTATTGTATTCCATCCACCATTATACTATATTTTTACATCTAGTTATTACTCACTACTTCACAAAGTGTGACTGGAACAAGAGCACCTAGGGCACATGATTCACACACACTAGAACTACATTTGGGTCTAGAATTTAGTGCAATGTTCGGTAAGTAAGCCCAATGTTCTAAAGGTGGGGTTAGTCCAACCTATTCATATGCATTATTTTTTTAGGGTTTTGATACTTCTTCTGGTCTTTTACAATTTTTCTATTCATCTTGGATTATTAGCGGCACCTGGCGCAGTGTAGCAAACTTGATGCAAGAGACAACAAAGGTTTCATATCACTTAAAGGACCTATGAAACTCGGTTTGCCAAACCTTTTTCATAGACCATGGAGCCCATTTTGTAAACCAGAGTGCCCATAAGCACCCCGGTTCCTATCCAGTGCTACAGTCTACCTATATAGCTCGGATCCATCCTTTTTGGGACCTTTGTATAGTCGTTCTTGCTTCCAGATTATTTTTTTATTTTCATGACACGGTCTAACAAGATTCTCTAATTATTTGAATCACTTCCTCACTCTTCTTGCACATTAGATTTTACACTTTTATTGGATTAGTTGTTTGGGTCATTTTTCATACTTGTTTATTGAATTAATTTATTGTATTTACATGTCGTTCTAGATTAGATTAACTATTATAATTCTACATTACTTAATCAGATTGTGGCGGTGATGGAAACCTACGTGGAATAAAACGAGGTGGTCATTTATGTCGAGATGCAGTAATTGTCCTAGGAATGAACCTTAATTGGTATGTTGGACTAACAAAGAAATGAGGCCACATGATGTGTGTACGAGTAGGTGAGCTAGGAGTAGATTGTGCTTTGTGTTATGGGTCTTAGCATATTAGATGAAGCAGATGATACAATAGTCATTGTAAGGGGAGGGTGTGACCATGGAGTAGATAGAGGCACACCATCAATAGAAATGAATTGATTATTATGAATAAATTTTAGACGTAAATGATTCATGGAGATGATATACTTGAGACCTACGAATCCAATTGAGGCCTAGAAGCATGTCACATCTCACAATTTATTTTTCAAAAATGAAGGGTACAAGCATAGTGAGAGGACCTACTGTAACGTAAAGTTTAACAACACCATATAAATTTTCCATGGGATATGAAATTTGTAATAATGGATAGCTAATAGTGATGAGAAGTTGAATAGAGCTGCGTTAATGGGCCGGATAGATCAACCTTAGTATTATTGATAGAGATAGATCTAACCAAGGAACTAATATGTAAGTGATTAGAAGTGAATGTTGCATTATAGTCGTAGTCGAGAGAAAGAAATGATTAGAGGAGATATTTCGGTATTAGCAACTAAGAAATCAAGAGCCCCCGATGCAGGAGGAGGCATTGCGTTGTATGTATGATTTACCGAAGAGTTAGTTGGTTTCATGTCATGTTTTGGAAGTGGATTGTTAAAAATTTTGATTTTATGATTTTTGTTGATAGGTGCAGAAGTCGTAGGTCTGGAAAGCTCTAGTTTATTATTGTCGATGAGATGTTGAATAAGAGTGAGAAGTTCAAAATAATGATACGTAGAATTCCCTACGCATTGATGATAGTCACAATGAAATTTTCGTTATAATTATGACCTTTTGGACAAGATGGATCTAATTGGAGTGGAGGAGGAAGTGTGATGATATTACCGTCAATAATTTTTGGTAGTAAGATATGCGGAGAGGGGCAATTAACTTAGCATATGTATGTGTCGTGGCGATTGCGAATGAATCTCTTTAGTGGTTGATATGGCATGACAGTGATTTTCATGTTAGTTGATTTGGTTACAGATGGTTTGAATGGTGACTTAGCTTGAAAATGTGTAAAAGATGAAACTTTCTCCTAATATTTAAGCTTTCCTATAGATAAGAGTTTGGTTTCATGAATCTTAAGAGTATGACATAGTTGATCGAATGAGGGAGATGTCTCAAAGAGAACACTCTCCTGGAGAGGTGGTAATAGACTTTGAATGAATAAGTCTTGAAGCTCAAAGTCCACAAGAACATTTGACATCTTAGCTAAGTTATTTTTGTATCATAAAACATATTCTATGAAGTGTTCATCATATCCTTATTTAAGTTACGTGAGTTGAGCATAGGAGATCTTAGAGCCGATGTTGATAAAGAAGTGAGTGAGAAAATCATCGGCTATATGCGTGAAAGATGTTATCAAGTAGACATGTAGGTCATAGAACCAACGCATCGCATAATTATGGAGACTACGGGGAAATATTTTAGGCAAGAGGATATGATCATCCATAAAATTTAGACAAGCCACATGGAAGGCTCGTAGATGCTCTTATGGGTCACCATGCCCATTAAAGATGGGAAGATTGGGGTGAAAAATTAGGAGGAAGAAAAGAAGAGATGGCAGGTGTGAATGGAGTGTGTAATAATAAGGTGGAATCCAAAGATGGAGACACATGAGAAGTATCATGTTGTAATTGACAAATTTTTTCTTGGAGATCTTGATAGAGGGAGGCTAAATATTGAGTGCCAGCGGAAGAAACTTTCCGCGTGTGAGAAACAAGAGGTAGAGTGAAGTGGTTAGTTGGGGTAGGAATAGAAATGGGGATGGTAGAAATGGGTGGTAGAGTAGAAGCAGGTGGTTGAGGAGAAATAGAGGTGGAAATGGTAGAAAAAGTAGAAGGCTCTACCAGATTGGTGGCCTCCTCACGAGAAGCATGTAAGAACAAGTCTAGATCTTGGGGATGCTCAGTGATATGATCATTAAGAGATTTAAGATGGTCTTGAAAAATTCCTCATAATATTGAACCATAGTGATGAGAGGATAGGATTATTAGATGGAAGGTTTATTCAAGGATCGGGTTCACCAAAATGATTATGCTAAAATGTAAAATAATAGCCTAATCTAATGCAAGTTTGCAGTAAATAAATGAAATAATAAAATACACAAATAATACCCAAGCAACTAAGTAAGAAAATATGAAACCCTAAGGACAAAGATGGTTGAAAGAGCCTTAGCTGATTCACATTGATTTTCAGATCGTGTCACGGTGATGACCGGTTGAACAAAAATGGAGAACTATCACATAGAAGCCTAAAAAGTTGTAGATCTAGAAGATTTAGTGGGTGGGTCACCTGGAGAAGGATGGGGCACACTGGGGTCCTCTGGTATGGTTTTTGGTGCCCTACTCTATGAAAGAGGTCCGAAGCCAATTTTCTGGTGGTCTCTAGATGATGTGAAACCCTCATTGTTTGTCGCCATTCTTGTGTCGCTAAATTTTGTTGAATGTCATTATGGATCTAGAATGAATTAATCACCCAAAAAACCTCAAACAAATCATTAAACCCTAAAAATAAAGATGAAAATAAAGGGTTTAGACTGTCTCTTTCTTAAAATGATGTACTTATAATCGAGCGTTGCACTACATCTCGAGACCCAATGTAGTTCTATGTGTGTGCGGAATTGTGCCCTATGTTACTCTTGTGTGTGTCGCACTTAAATGAATGCGTAAGTAGCTATATGTAGAATGTAAATAATGTGTGCATAGAAACAATAGACTCCCTCCTATGAAGTGTGATGCGCGAAGAGCCATCCTTTGTCCCTTGTGATGGAGCTAGATGGATGCAAATGGAGCTTTAGATTCCTTGATGGATGTAACCTTGGCTGGTGATAAAAAGCATTATTAGTGCTTGGTCCCTTATAATGATCACATAAATTTATATTTATATGGTTCCCTTGCTTGAATTTCATAATTAACCCAAAAAAATTGACTACCAAAAAGATAAGATGCTCAAATGGTTAGAAAGGACCCAAAAAGTGTGAGTAAAGTACAAAGAGGACTAGGGCGCCTAGATGTGATAGGGAGCCCGAGGATGGCGTCTGGCTGGGTGCTCCTATCTAGAAAGAGTAAAACTAAAGTATGAAAAGACAAAATAGGCTAGTAAAGGTGCAATACTAAAATCAATAAAAGAAAGTAATGAAAGATGGCCAAAGACATGGGTTAATCAGTACTTTTCTTACATAGGAACCATATGAATAGTACTATGTGATTGAGACTAGATAATTACCCAAAAGTGTGTGATTTTGTGTCTACCAATGCCCAGACCTAGATAGTCACACTTGGGCATCCTTGACCCTTCCTAGACTCATGTGACCATAGGTAAGTTACACAACATTTATCATTTCATCACACAACGTATTTTACGGGACATCAGTCCTTCAACACTTGGCGTGCATGCACTACACAACATTTTCTACTTTCACGTTGGATCGGAACTGTTTGAAGCAAATCAAATTTTTACACACCATCCGCAATGGTGTTCACATTTCTGGAAGTAGTTAAAGGTTGTAGGATGACACCAGACTTTTCTCCCTATGCTTCTTCCATTTCTTAGCATGAGAACACCCAAAAAAATCACACACAAAGACAATTGGCATGAGATCGTTCAAAATACTCATTCTTCTACATCATCTACATGATCCTTTCTAAAGTTTTCACTCATC
The DNA here is from genome assembly GCA_018340775.1 of Taxus wallichiana var. yunnanensis. Taxonomy (NCBI): domain Eukaryota; kingdom Viridiplantae; phylum Streptophyta; class Pinopsida; order Cupressales; family Taxaceae; genus Taxus; species Taxus wallichiana. The sequence goes on along the minus strand of CM031238.1, from coordinate 735,223,796 downwards.
ATGGATTAGGTTCACATATTCCTTTTTACATTTTCATATAATTTTTACTCATTTTGATCATATACATGCGTATTTGACTACTTGATCGTTATTCTCTTTTATAGGTCCATCTTTATGGGAGGCAAGAGTCACATCACATCAACAACATCAATCACAATCAACATATCAGCAACAAATCGACACCAACAATAGGTACAATTGTTACATTTACACATACGCTCTCACCCTAGGGTCATCATCATCATCATCATCATCACTTTTTTGCACTTCCTCTTCTTTAGTTTCCACACTTCACATTTTTATCACTCCATGTTTTTCCTTGTCTCTCAAAGCATGCTTTTTGCCCTTAATCTACATGCTTATTAGTACGCATCTTCTATCTACTTTTTGTTATCTAACTTTCACTCAACAACATAAAGTGGGGAAAATGTAGACACTAAATCACACACTTTGGGTATCTATCTAGTCTTGATCACATACTACTATTCATATGATTCCTAAGTAAGAAAAGTACTAATCAACCTATGTCTTTGGCCATCTTTTCTTACTTTTTGATTTTATTGTTGATCTTACACTCTTTTTAGCCCAGTCTATCTTTTCATACTTCAGTATTTCTCATCTTGGACACCAATGCCCAGCCAGGATGCCAATCTCAGGCACCCCTAACCTCTTTATACTTTGTTCACATATTTTGGGTCCTTTCTAGCCATTTGGGCATCTTATCTTTTTGGTAGTCAGCCTTTTTGGGGTTAATTACAAAATTCAAGCAAGGGAATCATATAAATATAAAGTTATGTGATCATAATAAAGGACCAAACACTAAGCATTAACTATCACCACCTAAGGTTGCATTCAAAGGCCATTATCAAGAGCATTCAAGCATCCATCTAGCATCCACACACAAGGGCAAGGGACTGATACTTCTACATACACGCATAGGAGGGGAAGTTCATTATTTCATGCACACATCTATTTACATTTCTTACATCTAGCTACTTGCTCATTATCAAGTGTAACATGCACAAGAGCCACCTAGAGCATAATTATACACACACACACATAGAACTACATTGGGTTTGAGATGTAGTATAATGTTCAATTGTAAGTTCATTGAGTGAAATCCGAGGACAAAGTCAGACCCCTCATTTGCATTATTTAATTTTTGGGATTTGATGTGTTTTTTAGGGTTTTACAGGTCATTTCTTCATTGAAGGTTACAAACGACATTCGCAAAATTGTTGTGACATACTAGCAACAAGAAGTCAAGGACAATGAACATCTTGCGACCCTATGAAGCTCATTTTTTTATTTTACGAGTAATCACAGGCACCCAAGAAGGTCTTTGGCACCCCATATGCCCTCGACCCTACATGGGTGCCCTAGTCCTACCGCTCCCAAAGCTCCTATCATTTTTTGAGGCTTGGTGCGATAGTTTTACCTCTTTGTTCATCGTTTCGTCACTTTGGCACATTCCGGGATTATTTTTGAATCATTTAAGTTATCAGTATCTCCTCATTTTCACTTGGGTTTAAATCTTAATTACTTATTTGCTTTGGGTCAAATTTGTACTTCATTATTTATTCATTCTTGCTACATTGAAATTATAATTAGGAATCTATTTATTCAATATTTTCTTAGTCATATAACAAGTTCATGATGTGTTTTAGGTTAGTTTTCAGAGGTTTGATAGTGTTTCATGGTCTTTGGGAAGCAAGAAGGTGAAGACAAGGCATGATAACTCTGGTAAGTCACCTTTGTGGATAGATATTTTTAGATATATTTGAGCTAGATGGTGAGTATGGATAGTTATAGGATATTTTCATGATGTTTCATGACAAGTTTCAGGTCAAAGTGAAGAAGATTTTGCAAGATATGAAGTTTTTGCTAAAACTGGGTTTTCTAGAGTGTGGTTTTGTGTTAAATGTTGACATTATGACGCTCATTGTGAATTTTAGGATTTACAAGGGACCCAAATATTTTGGAAGATTTTTTTCCATTGAGCTAATAAGATTTTCCAAAAATAATGAGGTGGTTTGATCGTCATGTTTTTATGAATGATCGTTAAGAAGGTAAAGTGGTTTAAAACCCTAGTTAAACACTAGCTCAAAAAAACTTACAGAAAATTACTTACGCATGTCTAGTTTTGATTGGTTTGAAAATTTAATAGTTTTAGGTTATATAGGAATCCTTCAAATTTCTATAAAGGCATGATAGAGCTTGTGACAATATGTGGGCCCCACTCAAATAGGAAAGTTTACAAATATTTTTAGTTTGTGGAAAAGTATTCCATTGAACCTAATGAATAAATCAACATTGATTGAAGACTAGGAGTTTTACTATATTTCCATGATAGTTTCAGTTCATGGTTGAATTCATAGAGGGAAAAGTGTGCCCTATTTATGAAGATTGATCTTTGGGCTAAAAGGGCGTTTTTAGCAATTGCAGAGATTGACCTAGTTGAAGGCCTTCCACTTGGAGTTGGAAGGAAATGTAAGATGTTTTGGAAATTATATTCAGATACATTTCTAATTATTTATTTTTTTCTCTTGATGAGGTGTTTTTATAGGTGAACCAACTCAGTTTGTGAAGACCAAGTTTGATTATTTCAGGACAAGATTGCTTTGGTGAGAAGATTGATGTAGAAGTCTCATGTTTTGGATTATATGATGCTTGATATCTATTGGAGAGTGAAGAGGGATGAATTTTTTTCATATTGAAGGAATTTATAGGTCTTGAAAGTGACATCAAGGGTGTAAACCAGTTGAGTTTCCAAACTACTTTCGAGTAGCTCAATTTGGTGAAGAGAAAAAGAGGTGTGGTTTGCTTTGTTGGATGTTTCATGAGGTATAGTAAGCATGGATGTATTCTAAAGGTTATTTAATTTATAATAATTTGTTAAATAACATAATTTAGGTGCATTGGTGTGATCTTTAACATGTTTGGTGAAGAATGGTTCCTGGAAATAATAGTTTTGAGTAGGAAATGGTCCTACTTGATAGAGTTATGAAGAAAATGATTAGTGTAAGGTAATGTGCGAGCATGGATGATGTTATTATGATGTAGTTGACACTTTTGAGGCCTTTTTATGCTTAACAAATCATGGTGATATGTTTGTAGGTCTTTGATGTGCTTAGTGATGGGGTTTTGAGCCATTTTTGGCTTGTTTAGTTGTCTTGGTTCTTGTCTTACCTACGTGGGTCTATGATATGAGTTTATGTGAATGTATTGTTATATTTTTATGATTTATTGGTTGAGATTCTCGATAATGACCTACTTGTGATATTTTTTAGATATGAGAAGCATATAAAGTGAGTGTTTTGGTTTAATTTTAAACTAGTGAAATGAGAGGTAAAAATGCAACCTAGGTGAAAGAAAAGAAGTAAATCAAGGGTGTCAAGAGAGAGATGAGGATGTGTGAATTTTTTTAAGAATGTTAAAGAGCATGTGTGTAAGGGTTTGAATTCACATCAGTTCATGAAAATACAAGTTTGAGCGAGTTAGGAAAAATAGGGTTTAAAGGTGTGTGAGTTGACTTTGTGATCTCCATTAGTTGAGGAAGCAACATTACATCAGATATATTCATTTAAAGTTGTTTTAGTTGGTGTTGTATTATCTTAGGGGGCGTATCCTCCTTTTGGGGTTGGTTCTTCACTAAACAAGGGGTTGGTGTTCCTTGTTGGATTGGTGCTCTACTAAACTATGAGTTGGTGTTCCTTGTGGGGTTGGTGCCTCACTAAATTAGGGGTTGGTGCTCTTACTTGTGGGGTTGGTACCTCACTAAATAAGGGATTGATGCTCCTTTTTGGGTTGTTGCTCAACTAAATTTGAAACATGGTTATATAGTAAAGTTATGTTTTAGTGGGTTTTTTCCCAATGAGGGTTTTCTATTTACATTTGGTGTCTATGTGTTCTTTATCTTATTGCATGCTCTTTTGAATGGTCAATGCACATCGATAAGCTTACATATGGTTATGAAAGATGAATGGTTAAGTGAATGTTGAATACTTGTCATGGTAAAAGAAGTTAAAGTTTTGTAGGACTGATTCACCTGCCCCTCATTTTGTTGTACTTCCAACCATGGGCGCTAGTGTCCACAGACATAAAACCTAAATTATTCAAATACCAATATGGCTATAGGGTGTGTAAGGTCAACAAAAGTATAAGAGATAAAGCAAAAGGCCCAAAATACATTGTCAATTATTAGTTTTCTCACTTAGCAATCATGTATATATTAGTATGCTCTGGGACCTAGAAATGTACCCAAGTGCATAGATTTTGTGTTTACACCTACAATTACTAGGTGCATGTAAGTCTATTTAGTATTTATCCAATTTAAAACATGTTTTCTATCATGTCATATTGTTTTATCTCGCTTTTGCAAGTTATGTTGTTGGTAACATTACATAATCCATAAAAATATGTAATTTTTTATTTTATGGTACAACCTATATATGTAAGCAACTTTGCAAAATAATTTAGAAACTGATACACACTCACTCAAACAATTTGAGACTATAAAGAGCTTCCTTTATAAAATTCTTCCCGCTTAGAGGGTAAACAACTAATGTACTTATACAAAATTTCCACTTTGTCATGAGGCTTAAAAATAGCTAGTTTAAAAATATATCAAATTCTTCTATGAATGACTACTTAAAATAATAAAAACAAATCTCTTATGAAAGAAATCTTATACTTCATATTCTTAGGATTACAAATTCTTATTATATTAAATCCTAAAAATTTAAATCTACTACTCGTTCAAGTTATACTTTGAGCTTCCACTTGTAGTTACTTATATGGACTACGTTTGATTGTGTTGAAGCTCAGCCACACATTATCGAATTCCTCCTCAATGTAGCCCAAGTCCAAAATAGGAAGCCTTGTCATATCAGGTACTTCATAAATGAAAACTAGGACTCTATTGTAAATTGACTTAGCATTTTTACTTAGAAGTGAAGATTTCTTCACTTTCCCATTTGTAGAATTTACCAGTGCCATAACACTAGATGTTTTTCCAGCTTTATCTACTTGGGTAAAATTAGCAGTGAGAGTGGAGATGAATTCTTATAACTGCTTCTCAAAGAATTTTTCATATCAACCTCGATGTGGATGGTACAATGAAGTATTTTAACTTCATATAAAATCTTAGTATCTTTCTTCTTGGTGTTTTATATCTTTCTCAACAATCCTTCCATTGTTACCATCTAATTACTCAATTACTTCAAGATGTAACCCATGAAAATATTCCTCACATTCAAATCATGACTCTTGATATGCAACACATTGAGACAAACCCCTTGTTTATGACATCCAATAATTTTGCCATAATGGAACTCATCGTGGTCATGCATTTTTGTTGGATTTTCACCCGTTGAAGCTCGGTTTTAATACATCTTTGTGAGTTTGTATGGATACTAATAACTCATACAAATTTCTCAAATCCATCTACACACTAAGTATAATATTAGTTGGCAATGTCATCTATTGTTGGGCATGAATAACATCTAAATGATCCTACATTCTTTTGACTAAATCAGTTGTCATTTATTAAGTGGCATCAATAATTGATTGAGGATCTACATCCATGAATTCCTCACTGTATGTGCCTTCTTAGAGATTCTTAAGATCTCCTCCTCTGTTTCCATATATATAGGAGTTTCCCCTTAGGCTAACGTCCGCTTTTTTCACCCTCTTCATATTTCCCTAGGAAGAATCATACTTGAGTGTTACCATTAAATCTTCAATTTGTGTCACAAAGAAGCAATTTTATTTTTCCTAATAGAAGGATTCCATGTTTCTTTTAGGGTAGTAGATACAACTATAGTTATACAAATCAAAGTAGAATAATACCTTACCACTTGTGGTAAATTTTGTTAAGACTAAACAGGTTCCAAAGGAGCCAAGAGATGACTCATAAAACTCTGAGTGGTCATGGAAGTTTGGAAAGAAGAAATGGGAATGAAAAAAGAAAGTGGAAGAATTGATGTATGCATGTATGGTACAAATTTTCGAGAGACATGGGGTGTGAGGGGAGGAAGTAATGGTGGAATTAGATACTATCATGACCTGAGGAGGAATTGGAGGAAGGGTCTAAAACAGGTGAGAAATCTATATTGGTGCCTTCAACTTGGATTTAGAAGGCCTTCTGACAAGAATTTCAAATGATGTTGGATCTGAAGAGAATACAACAGTGGGAGGGATGGAAACAATGATTGAAGAAGTAGAAACAATAGTTATATAAGCTACATTTATTGACTTTGATTTTGTTGTAGTAATTACATCAAAGCTAACAAGAAGTTAATGCACTAACTTGGGGAGACAAATATGCAATCACCGGAAATGAAAGAGGAGTGTCTAAGAAAATAATGAAGAAATGGGTGAAGAAGAATAAGAAATAGGAATTGAAACATGTGTGAAGATAGAGGAAATCAAATAAGGGGAGACAATATGAGTAGTTAAACCAAGGGAAGAGGAAGGAGGAATATGAAAACCAGGGGAATAGGGAGGAATTTGAAAACCAAGGGAGCAAATATTCCATGACCACCATATGCCTCATCTTTTGAAGAAGAGCTAGTAGAAATGAGAGTAGTACTAGTGAAAGGTCCTATAGGAAGTGGAGTGGTAGAAGGAGAAACCAATCCTATAGAACTATGAACCGATGAAGGAGAAAATAGAGGAGAAATTGTAGTAGGACTAGTCACTTATGAAATTACAAATGTCCCTATGGTTTTGCAAGACTTGACACTTGTAGGCTTGAAGGAGTGGAGTGAGAAGGCTCATATATCCCTTTAGATGAAGAAGGCACTACAGAAGAAGTTTTTGAGTTCCTTAGGTTTTATAACTTGTTCATATAAATATTCCTCTTCCTCTTCCTCTACTTCTTGTTGTTTCCTGTGTCTAAGCTCTATTTTTCCATCTCTTGCAGCTACCCAATAGGTTCATGTGTGACTCTAAAATTATTCATATGAACGACCACTACTTTATCCCTGGTTTCATTCATGTAAACCAGATCATCTTTTTCCTTTGATGCGAGATAGTTATAAGTGTACATACCTGGGGTGTTCTTGGAGAATTATGCTACCCTTCCTTTTGGGTCAAAATCCCTTTAAGTATGGTACTCCAAGTTGAATTATGTCCTATGTGTTTCCACCCTTTTGGCCTTTTCCGATCAGTCAATACCATTGAACCTACTAAGAAAGGCATGAGATGATAAGTAGACTTTTGCTTTTTTAGTTCCTTTTCCACATGATTGATGCCATGGAAAACCGACATACAATCTCCTTCTCGGCTAGATTTTTTTGAAACATATATGGGTATTTTAAATGGGATAGAGAGAATCCCCTCTACTCTTATCACTGTACGATCAGGCAACACCAAAAAACTCCTCAAGTTCTTAATGAATTGATTATTCTTTGACTTACCCTAGGCATAGGGGTGTCATGTATGAAATTAAATAGTAGAGGGTAATATTTATTACATATCACCTCCATGCTCTTCCTATAGTTATGCATGTGTAGATTGTTAAAGACCTTGGGGACTATATATAATTTTTGTGGTGACCAACTAGGGACTCCCTGAAATTGTTGGACTGCACACATGGCATCAAGAAAGTAAGAAATCACATAGAAATTTTCCTTATTCTCCTCATCAATCACAAGATTATTGTAGAGGTTTTAAGCTATAACTTCATTCAAATAAGGTATCCTTTCATCATTGATGATCATGGCTAGTAGGGGTACTCATGTCTAATTGACATGCACAATATATGTTGCTAGAAGAATTCTTTTCATTAGGTCCATTCCCAATCTCACTCCACATTTGAAAGATATTATATTCACATTTTCTCGTGGAGACTTTGGGCTTGAAACTCTTTGGGTCCTCTACCCAATATTTAAGCACAGTCCTAAATTTAATGCTCTTTCCCCATTGTTCAATTGTTTCTCGGTTGAATTGAATTTTATATGGAGGAGGTAGTAGTAAGTAACAATAACATCTTCAATTATATTACCAATTAACTTTATTCCTTTGGATTTTACAATCCTCCTATATAATTTACATTATCACCCAATATACCCCAAAAGCTGTTGGGGTTAACACACTAGTTATGCATGATAATATATCGAGATCTAAGCATACATGTAAATAAAAGTAAATATTCTACCGAAGAAATATACAAAAAAAGACATAAATCAACACCATATTTAACATGGTTCACCCGAGTGTGGGCTACGTCCACCGAGAAACAAGTCAATCTATTATCCAAAGATATTACAAGATATACAATGAAGATTTACAATCTTCCACACCCCTCGATGTAAATCCTTTCTTTCTCTCAAGCTTTTGCTTCATCACAAAGAATTTTCTCTCTCACCAATTTTTTCAAGTTCTTCTTAATTCCCTACTTCTAAACCCTAGCTTTATGCTTATATAGTCGTTTATAGGCTTAGGTCATTTAGCCATGCGATTAATCAATATATATATTTTAATGCTAAAAATGGATCTAATTCTGAGAGTTAATTAAAGCATCCTCATTGTAACCGATGTTGGTTCCTTCCTTGCTCGACCGATGCTGGTCCTAGGTGACTAATGTTGGTTACTGTATTTTCTAGCAAGTTTCCATTGCATGTTAAACTGAAGTAATTGAGCTCCACAACTCAACAATCTCTAACTGGAGATTAATTACTACACTATACATGTATATCATCATTCTTAGATCCTTCCTTAGCTTTGTTTCTTCCTCTTCAAGTCTCAAACTTGAAGACCAATAGAAGTGGAGTGTAGCTCTAACTTCTCCTTTGCTAATGGCTTCGTTAGCATATCCATAGGGTTCTTGCTCGTATGAATCTTTTCTAGATTTAATTTTCCATCCTCCAATACCTTCCGTATGAAGTGATACCTCAACTAAATGTGTTTCATTCTTGAATGAAACGCTAAGTTATTTTCCAAATGAATTACACTCTGACTATCACTGAACAATTTACAATCACCTTAATCATTTCCCAACTCTTCCATGAACCTACTCATCCATATCATTTCCTTGCTAGCCTCTGTAGCTGCAACATACTTTTCCTCTGTAGTAGAAAAAGCCACAACCTTATGCAATCTTGAAATCCAACTAATTGTTGTCCCACCTCTTCGTGAAAATATATCCAGTAGTGCTTCTTCTACCATCCAGATCTCCAACCATATCCAAATCAACATAGCCACATGATGAAATATCCGAACCTCCATAGCATAACTATATGCTAGTTGTCCCTTTCAAATTCCTAAATATCCATTAGATCGCTTTCCAATGCTCTTTACCTCGGATTGGTCATATATCTACTTGACAACTCCCACTGCAGTGCAATGTCCTCGGTCTTGTACAAACCATGGCATACATGAGACTCCCAACTGCTGAAGCATATGGCACTCATGTCATGTATTTGACCTCCTCATGTGATGAAGGACACTGATCTTTGCTCAATTTGAAGTGTCTAGCCATAGGTGTGTGATCAAGTTTTACATTCTGCATGTTGAACCTTTCTAACACCTTGTAGATATAATCCTTCTGAGACAAATACAATTTCTTGTTTTTCATGTCTCTGTGTATTTGCATGCCAAGGATTCTTTTTACAACTCCTAAATCCTTCATAGCAAATATGTGAGCTAGCTTTCCCTTAAGCTCACTGCATAATATATCCTGCAATAAGCATATCATCTACATACAGTAACAAAATAATATAGCTCCCATTTTCAAGCCTTTTGAAATAAACACAATGGTCAGATTCACATCTCAAGTAACCATGCTCTTACATAAACTTATCAAACCTTATGTACCATTTCCTTGGAGCTTTCTTAAGCCCATATAGACTCTTTTTCAACCTACACACTAATTTCTCATTACCCTTGAGTTCATACCCAAGCGGATGCTGCATATAAATCTCTTCATCCAAATCACCATGAAGGAAAGTCGTCTTCACATCTAGTTGCTCTAAATGCAAATCCTCTACTGCAACTAAACTCAATATAGTACAAATAGAAGTCATCTTAATAATAGGAGAAAATATTTCACCAAAGTCAATACCTACTTTATGTGTAAATCCCTTTACTACAAGCCTTTCCTTATATCTTTTATGTCCACCCTCTTCTTCCTTAATCATGTAAACCCACTTGTTCTACAATGTTCTCTTACCTGCTGGCAACTTAACCAAATCCCATGTCTGGTTATGTTCCAAGGAGTCCATCTCCTCATCCATGCCATGCTCCCACTAGACGTGGGTCTTATCCTACATTACTTCTTCAAATATCTTTGGTTCACCATTATCAGTCAATAATAAATAAAATAGAGGTGTAAATATTTTTGGAGGTTTACTTACCCTTTGTGACCTTCTCACAAGAGTTTGGGGTACCAGAGGCTCAATCTAGACCTCCTGGACATTCCTATCCAAATCTAATAGTGACCGACACCAGTCACCTCTAACCGACGCGCTCGATTCTGGACTGGACCGATGCGCTTTAGATCTTCGTAACTAATACCAGTTGCTGATGATGTCGGTCAAGGTTCAACCGACACTGTTTGTGTAACCTTGTAGGTAATACTTTTAAATCCGAGAGTTCATTTTCATTCACAAACTTCTCAACTAGTTCATCCTTAGGTACCAAAATTTGATCCATGTACATTCTCTTTTCATTCCATTCAACATCATGACTCCTAATAATCTTAGAATTCTCTAAATCCCAAAAATGGAAACTAAAATCACTAGATCCATAACCAATGAAAGTGCATCTCTTGGATTTTGCATCCAAATTTTTTCTATTTTCCTTATCAACATGCACAAAAGCTTCTAAACCAAAAACTTTAAGAAAAGAATGATGTACCTTTTTTTCGTTCCAAACTTCCTCTAGTATTCTTCCATCTAGTGAACTTGAAGGCCCGCAGTTAATCAAATAAACCGTTGTATCAAATGTTTCTTCCTAAAACTGTAAGGGTAGTCCAGAATGTATACTCATACATCTAACATGTTCCATGATTGTCCTATTCATTCTTTCTGCAACACCATTCTCCTGTGGTGTTATTGGAACCATTCTTTCTCTACGTATTCCATTCACTCAACAATAATCATTGAAAGCCTTTCTAAGACTCACCACCATTATCATATCTAAGGCACTTTAACTTAGAATTTGATTCATTCTCAACAAGGGATTTCCATCTTTTAAAATTCTCAAAAACATCATATTTACGTTTAATACAATAAACCCATACCTTTCTTGTAGCATCATCAATGAAAGTAACATAATATTGGGATCCTCCATGAGAAGCTACCTGAGTTGGTCCCCACACATCTGAGTGTACAAGCTCCAATTTATGCTCCTTCTTAGTTTCCCCAAATTTGAGAAATCTCACTCTCTTTTTCTTTCCAAAGATACAATGTTCACATAAATCAAGATCTAAATCTTTCAAATCTAATAACTTACCCTTAGCCTTTAAGATATGCATTCTTTTTGACTCATATGGCCCAACCGGTTATGCCACATGCATGCATCTGAATATGAAGTAGATAATGCAGAAAAGGAATCAGTAACACATGTAGATAAATATAACATTCCTACCTTCTTACCTCTTGCCACAACAAAATCACCCTTGGTGACTTTCCAAGAGTCTCCTGTAAAAGTAACCATGCAACCAGATTCACCTAGTTGCCCTGCAGAAATAAGATTCCTCCTGAGGCTTGGCACATGCCTCACATCTTTCAATACCCATGTATTTTCATTCTACAATTTTAGATGAACTTCCCTTTACCAAGTAATACTACAAGGTTCATCATCACCCAAATAAACATTCCCAAAATTACCTTGGACATAATTTTTGAAATAATCCTTATTAGGGGTTACATGGAAAAAAGCTCATGAATCTAAAACCCATGATCCAATTCTATTATCTAAAGAAAGAATAAGATCATCTTGTAATACCTCTGATGTAGCAATATTTTCTTCTTTACCTTTGTCGGTTGTTGGCTCTTGTTATCTCTTGAAAGTGCACCCAGAGAGACGATGCAGGTTTTCTAGGCTTGCAAAATTTGATCTCTCTCTTTCGTAGATACAATAGAAACACCTCAGGTCTGTGGGTATACCTATTTTGAGGTGAGTCTCTGGTATCAAGGCCGGTTCCTTATTGATGTATCCAAAACGATTTCATCTTGATCATTTTTGTTTGACATATAATCCGTAAGATCAAAATTGTCGTTTTTTTGCACAAGATTTGATCGAGCAACATGTTATTTTGAGAGATTCTTCTCCCAAAATAGTTCTTCCAGGAGGGAATAATAAAGATTTGTATTTAAAATCATATCTTCCTCCTTTTCAAGTACAAGAGGGACCTTAACAACTAGAGGTTCTTTGAATTCTGAAACTGCAAAATCAGTTAGTTATATAGGTTGTTCTTCACCTATGCCGTTTTCCAAATCTGACAAGAAATCATCAACCTCAAGCTGTAAATTTGAAACACAATTTTCTTTAATTTCAACCTCCTTTTTATTCGAAACTAATTTATCCTCTTCCGATATGGCTGCAAGCTGCGTATGGTTCCTTCATGCACACTACACTCAGAATATACAAATTGTTGATCATCTTCCAACTTCTCTTGATCTGCTGGAAAAATAGATTATACCTTTTGCGTGGTTCCTTTTTCCAATTCTGGAATAAAATCAAATTGAAACTTTGACATCCATCCATGCAAGTTCTACAAAAATTCCATCCTATCATTGTCTTCTAATAGCTTCCCCTCCTGCTTGATCTTTTGATTCTCTATTTCTGAAACTGGAAGTATGGGGAGTGGGCTTAGTTTCAAATTCAACTAGAAAATTTTGGACAAGAGGTTGGGGAATAAGATCTGCATTTGGAACAACATATGAACACTAACTTGGACACTTAATTTTGACTTCAGTATGTGATGGTGGGGTAGAAAAAGTAGGAATTACAGTAGCTTGATATTTAGGAAATTGAGGAATAGGCTGCATTGGCTGGCAAGGAGAATTTATAGGCACTGAATTTTGATCGGGAAGGTAAACAGAACATCCCATTGACAGGGTTCCTTATCCAGACACTTATCATTCTTCATTGCTTTTGATTTCTCAATTTGTTCCTTGATAGCTAAATATTGTTGCTTCAAACTATTAAAATCAATTCTAATATCTCTTCGCCTTTCATACTCAGCATAACCCTCTACATAACTTTGACCTTGAATAGAAAAAACCTCATATTGATAATCATTTTGATAGACAGGGTTTGGGTTATAAGGGTATTCATTCTGATAAGGGTTATAAAATTGATCTGAAGGAGAAGGTGGATAAAAGGACTATTGATTTGGTGATAATATCACCGAAAGTGAGGGTTCATGGTAGGACCTCATAAAATACCGAACTTATGAAAATAGGTCTTTTGTTCACAAAACAATCGATAACAAACAAAATAACATATCCAATTTCTTGAAAAATACTTGAAAACTACAACTGAAAAATTTAATACTTGTTGAAAAGTTTTGTCTTGATCTCGTAATCGATTTATAGAGTCACCGGATGAGTTCTACTTCATATTTTGAATCTTCGGAACACATCAATAGTAGTTCTTTCTAAGACTTCTATGCATGGTGTCTGATCTACTTGAATGATGAAAAACCTTTGAAAGTAAAACTTTTAGTTGTGTGAGTGTCCCACGGCATGCTAAAAATCTGTTATCTCTCAAAAGCGCACTCGTAGAGAGATGGTTACAGTTTTCTAAGCTTGCAACATTGGTCTCTCTCTTTCATAGATCTAATGGAAACACCTCAGGTCTATGGGTATACCTATTTTGAGGTGAGTCTCTAAAAGGTATCAAGGCCGGTTCCTTTTTTGATGTACCCTAAATTGATCTTCTGGGGTTTAGGGAAAAGATGGTTGTAAAATTAATTGAAAAAAAAAACTGAGGTGATACACCAAATTTATATGAGGGCTTTGACTGAGTATATGCACAATTGATATGGGAAGGATTCTTGATGCACGAGCCAACAGTTTTCTGCAGAATGTTTAAGGGCAAACACTTGGTGGTACTGAGGGAAAATGTCACAACAACATTAATAAGCTAACATGCACATTAAAATTAAGTAGAATATATTGATATTACAGCAGGGTAAGATGATTGGTCAGGGAATTTACATTCACAAGACTAACAAAAACATACACAAGACTATAAATAGTTGGTAAGGCAGAAAATACTTCACACTCAGAAGGCAAAACTGCAAAAATTGCTTCAGTACTCCTATATCCAAAAAGTCCTTTTGTGCTTTGCAAGGCACACAATATATAGCAAAATTAATTCACCCACCCTTCCTAAAAATATCCTAAGGCTTGTACTTGCCCATGCATTCTATTTTTATCCTTTATTTAATAATAGATAAAGGAATAAAAATAGAACATGCAATTACAAATAGGCATTATTAGCCTTAATTACAATATAGTCAAACTGAAGTTGACTGTTCTATTTTTAAGAAAAGAAGGGTGAATAATTTGCTAAAAATAAGATTTCTTGTTAGGCAAGTCTCTCTCCATGGGCATGCAACTTTGTCTCCTTCTCTGTTTTGACCTCTTGTGAAGCATGCAAAAATAACCCTTGTAGGAACAAAATAATTACAATGATTGTAATATTTGTAAAGTATAAACATCCATTGTGGGGACCACCTTTGCACTTCACCATGGTTTGGCCACCCTTGTGGACTTAGCAAAAATAAGGGTCAACCATTTTGACATTACACATGCCAAACTATAGTCTCTACCACCTTTTAGTTAATATGTGCATGTATACACTCGTCGGCTTTTGTATTTGAAAGTGTATAGTTTAAAATTTCACCTTTTCGGTGATCATTGATGGCATAATTTGGTTGGCATTTGTATTATTGAGAGCATACACTATGGTTAGACTTTGAAATTCATTGCAATGATTATTTATTTGATTTGATGACGTGGGTTGGCCCCTTCTCCACGATGACTCACCCCTTCAATAGTTAGTCGGTGGCGTATTAATCAACCTTGGTTAGGGTTTCTTTAGAGCTTGACATGTATCTATCTTTCTCTGATCATGGTGAAGTTGGAGGTCTATTGGTGACCATTGATTTCTATACTTTGTAATCTAAACCATCGAACTTAACCCATTGGGTGAGTTGAGGAGATAAGATGCATTCAAACCCTAACTTTGATCATTTTTTGCTCCTGCGGGAATGGGTGAAGCCCTGGTGAATTATTCTTGACCGCTATTGATGTTCTTTGAGATCTCTCAGAGAACCTCTGGTTCTTGGAACTCAATTGGATCTGTACCTTTTTTGTTTGGCTCTAGTTGCATTCTTGTTCCTTGCATTAGTTGAAAAATTTTCGAACAACTTGGCGATGGTTTGACCTCTCGAGTTCGATGACTCTGTGATTTTTCTGTATTCCCTACTCTATAATTACTTTGGACTAGAGCCATGACCATCATGGTTGATTTCTGGTAAGTTCACAAATCTCCATCCATTACTCGTATGCATGACGCCATTTAACTTAAGCTTCAAACAAGTATTAGATCTAGTCCATTTGGAACTAGTATTTTCTCCACCCATCAGTTGGGTTGTATTTTGTTGTGCAAAAGGCACCTTGGCTGCCGTATTTAGAGTTGAAGCTCACGTTTTGCTTTGATTTTATCTTTTGAATCTTGTGGTGAGGGTTTTGACTATTGTGTTGCTCTATATTCGTAAATCTCAACAGACTTGGCTCTTTGTACTTGAAATTTTATTTTGAGCCTCTTTTAATGGACGCCTTTAGAAGGCTAGGTGATGTGATGTTTTAAACCTTTCATTGCTACCCATTAATGGGTCTTCATTTCTTGGTCAGATCTATTCATTTTATAATGTGATTCAAGATATTATTTCTATCTTTTCGCTCAACCTTAAATCACATTCTGTGTCCTTAGTTGGAAGGACGTTTGATTCTCTATCGTTATTATTTTTCTTTCGTCGAGGATTGCCTGATAAAACTCTGGCCTGTCGTGAGTATTTGATTTTGTTTGCAATAACTAGCTGAAAAATGGGTTTCATATTTTCTACTTGAGGAGTGCCCTTCTATTCTGAATGTGCTTCTATTCATGGCCGTTATATCTTCATGGGGTTACATGTGTCTCTAATTCAAAGTTTTTTCTTAGTCAATCCTTGAGCCTTTTGTAAAACCCTGGATATTCTTGACTATTCTTTGCATTCCATCTTCTTTGGTGTGTTGATATCGGAAGCATTTTCTTGAGTTGAGTTCATGAAGACCTGTAGCTTAATCTGATCTTTGCTTGTATGACTGTTATATGATGATCATTCATGTACCTTGTGCTTTCGTAGCTGACATCAAAATTCTCCTTTCTGAGAGCTCTTTTCTAGGTTCAAACAACTTGTTCATTTACATTTCTGAACATAACAACATTAGTATGTTGACTGTTCTTGCTGAAATAATCAAAAAAACTGCCTTTCTGAAAGTTGTATGAAATTAAACATTTACTTTTATTTGAGAACCTGAAAGAGCATATTTTTTCTAGAATTTTCGTTCACAAATTCCTGCATGTTGAACATTTGAGTTTTGTCAAAATGTTGTAGTTCCATTTATTTTCTGCTTCAACAATATATTTGAGCTTCATTACAGCTTTACATGCATGCTGGAAAATTCGTAAATGTCCATTTTACATGGCGAAGCCCTGTCAAAATTTTCTCAGATTTCCTTATCCATTTTGTTTCAGATGTAATTTTATCTCGTTTCAGTTGACTTCAGCCTCTAAAATATGATTCTTCTGCTTCACCTGATAATACACTTTTGAATGCATGAATTTCTGAAGTTGGAAGTATAAGGAGTTAAATTAAACCCTGAGCTCAGTATTGATGATCGTTTGTTTCTCCCTTTTCAGGTACCATGATGTAGTTGCAGTGGATAGCTAGAACAATAGTTCAGAAAGAGAAGAACACTCCCTTAAGGAAATGACGGGTTTCTTTTACCTCTTTACATTTTTAGCTTCATAAATACATGCATTGTTTTTCCTTCAATAATTTCTCACTACTTGTGTGAGAAAAATATGTACTATTATACCTCATGAATAAATGAAAATATTTTCGTGTTACGAGATGTATGTCCTTCCTTTCTGTACTTCCTTTCATTTATATGGATAATGAATGAACTTATACAACTCAAAACACTCAAATAATTCACTTAATCATAGAAATAAATAAACAATCAAGTGTACCTTATTGTCACTCATTGAAAATGCAAACTGCTTGTAAAACTATAAATTGTCCTTCAAAACTGCCACCTATCTACAGCTTCAGAACATCATGTCTGATACATGTTGCCCTTCCTACCTTCCTCAGGGCCCTGCAATGGTTGTTTATAGTTGTTGCATAGTTACAATTGTTGTATAGTTCTGACGAGGGTTTCAAATGGAATGGCTGCATCTTTGAGGCATGACATTCTTAAACTATACTCAAGTTATAGTTTTGATTCCAAATGACTTCCAAGACTGCCCAAAATCAAACAATTAAAACTACATCTTAATCTGAGGTGGCTGTCCCAAACATAACCAAACTCGTAACTAACCAATCTGAGAAACTTTAAAAGTTTCGAGTTGGCCCTTTTCGCACTGGGAGCAAAAATGTCAACATTTTTGGTGATCCCAGGGAGAGTTTCCTACTAGCTTGTAGACTAGTGGCTTGCTCTTGTCCATTGGGCATGGATTCTGAAGCATGTAACCAAAATCTACCTTTTCGGAAGGTCTAACCCTTCCAAAACAAACTAAATTTGGGAAAGGATCTGGTAAACCAGATCACGTGCATGAATGCACTTATTGAATTGAAAACATTACGATGTGTAGGAACTACACTTATTAAAAGGAAATCCTAATCTACCCTACTCTAACCAGCAACAATAACTGAGGCTAAACAAAACCTGAAACAGGAAGTGAAAAGTAGCTTCCTTTTCTCTGCAACCGAGGCCATGAATTCAGCTCTAGAAACCAACAAAGTGACATAGCTAGGAATGAGATATGTACCTTTATTTCACTCATCAGATCAGTCCATGAACTGGGAAGCACATCTATCTGACCTGTAATCTATTCTGACATGATTTGAGTCCTTTTATTGAGAACAGATAACTCACTTTTGTGCTCCAAGACAAGCATGAAATCTGGCAATACCGTAGCTGGGTGAGAATCAGCCAAATACCGAATAGGACAAGGCCTCTTCGCAGTAGAAACCTTATTGACAATTTTGATTTGATCTGAATCATCAATATTATTTTCAACAATGAGATCTTCCTGAAGCTGTCGTGGAGGTTGTTTTGTGTCTTCTAATTGTTCTAACTCATCTTGAAACTGTTTTGAGATATGCTTTTGCTTTGTAAGTTGTTCAATGATTGTTGTAAGTTACTTTTCAACACTTCTATCAAATTATTCTGCATTGTTCAGATCTTGCATGCAGTCTAAAAACTTGAGTTCATCATCTTCTTCTTTATAGGTACTTTCCAGATACATAGTACAATCAAAAAAATGAAGATCATCTTCTTCATTTTCATAAGTACAAGAGTGAAGTTTTTGTTCTGTATCAACCTTTTAGACATTCTAAAACTGATCTGAACATACTTCAGCTCCTTCAAATTTTTGTACTAAAACTAATCTTTCATCTTGATCATTTTTATTTGACATATAATCCGTAAGATCAAAATTGTCTAGTTTTTCTACACAAGATTTGATCTGAGCAACATGTTGTTCTGAGACATTCTTCTCCCAAAATGGTTCTTCCAGGAGGGAATAATAAAGATCTGTATTTAAAATCATCTCTTCCTCCTTTTTAAGTACAAGAGGGACCTTATCAACCAGAGGTTCTTTGAATTTGAAACTACAAAATCAGTTAGTTCTATAGGTTGTTCTTCACCTATGCAGTTTTCCAAATCTGACAAGAAATCATCAACTTCAAGTTGTAAATTTGAAACACAATTTTCTTTAATTTCAACCTCCTTTTTATTCGAAATTGATTTATCATCTTCTGATATGGCTGCAAGTTGCGTGAGTATGGTGCCTTCATGCACACTACACTCAAAATATGCATATTGTTGATCATCTTCCAACTTCTCTTGATCTGTTGGAAAAATAGATTGTACCATTTGCATGGTTCCTTTTTCCAATTCTGGAATAAAATCAAATTGAAATCCATGCAAGTTCTACAAAAATTCTAGCCTATCATTGTCTTCGATATTTGCCCTCTTGCATGATCGTTTGTTTCTCCCTTTTCGTGTACCATGATGTGGTTGTAGTGGGACATTTGGAACAACGATTCGTAAAGAGAAGAATACTCTCTCAAGGCAATGACGGGTTTCTTTTACCTCTTTACATTTTCAGCTTCATAAATATATGCATTGTTTTTCCCTTCAGTAATTTCTCATAGCTTGTGTGAGAAAAATATGTATTATTATTCCTCATGAATAAATAAAAATATTTTTGTGTTATGAGATGTATGTCCTTCCATTCGTACATCCTTTCATTTGTATGGATAATGAATGAACTTATACAACTCAAAACACTCAAATAATTCATGTAATCATAGAAATAAATAAACAATCAAGTGAACCTTATTTCGCTCATTGAAAAAAATGCAAACCGCCAGAAACTATAAATTGTCCTTTAAAATCGCCTTTTTTGTATGCAGCTCGTAACATCATGTCTAATACATGTTGCCCTTCCTACCTTCCTCGTGGCCCCGTGCAATGTTGTTTACTAATTTGTTGTATAGTTACAACTATTGTATAGTTCTAATGAGGGTTACAAATGGATGCATTTGCATCTTTGAGGCATGACATTCTTAAATTGTACTCAAGTTGTAGTTTTGATTCCAAATGACTTCCAAGACTGTCCAAAATCGAACAATTAAAACTACATCTTAATCTGAGGTGGTTGTCCCAAACATAACCAAACTCGAATCGACCAACTGAGAAAATTTAAAAGTTTCGAGTTGGCCCTTTCGCACTGGGTGCAAAAAATGTCAAGAGTTCTCTTTATCCTTTGACCAACAATCTTTCTTTGCATGTCCTTTCTTTCCACATTTCCAATAAGTAATTCTCTTACTTCTGGATTTAGATATGTTATCCCTTGACTTTGATTTCCCATTACTCTTACTCTTGGATCTCTCCTTCTGCCTTCCCCTGCTTTCTACATTCAAAGCATTTCCAGATGATGATTCCTTTGTACTCTTCCTGCAAATTTCTTCATTCAAGATTATACTAACCACATCATCAAACTTCAAAATATTATTAGCAGATGTTATGTTACTAACAGCCATTACCAAGTTATCCCAACTATCAGGTAAAGAACATAAGAATAAAAGTGCTCTTACTTCATCATCAAATGGTATTGCAACCAATTTTAACTGATTTACAATAGATCGGAAATCATTCAAATGACTATATGCAAATCCACCTTCATGAATCTTAGAACTAAATAGTTTCTTCATCAAATAAACTTTATTTGAAGCGCTAGGTTTTTCATATAAATTAGCAAGAGATTTCATTAACTCTACCGTAGAAGCCACTTACGTAATATTGGAAGCCACAAATCTTTGTCGGGCTCAATATTATAGATCACAAAGCCTTTCTATCAAGAATTTTCCATTCTTCATAGGTCTAGACTTCTCAACCAACGGTAAATACAAATCTCTTTGATACGATAATCGTCAATCGCATCTTTTGTAATTGATAATTTACAGCCGTAAAATTTATCTACCTTGTATTTATTTTTTTCTGCCATTACTACAACTCCCACTCAATCGAAAACCCTCTCGTGAGTAAATCATCAACGCACAAAACCCTCAAACAAATCTCTAATACTAGTTGTTAGGGTTAACACACTAATTGTATGAGATAATATATCAGATCTAAGCATACATGCAAATAAAAGTAGATATTCTACCAGAAGAAATATACAAAATAAGAGACATAAATCAACACCATATTTAATGTGGTTCACCCAATGTGGGCTACATCCACCAAGAAACAAGTCAATCTATTATCCAAATCTTTGATAAGATATACAATGAAGATTTACAATCTTCCACACCTCTCAAATGTACAATACTTTCTTTCTCTCAAGCTTTTGCTTCATCACCAAGAATTCTCTCTCTCACCAAATTTTTCAAGTTCTTCTTAATTCTTGTTAATTCTCTACTTCTAAACCCTAGCTTTATACTTATATAGTTATTTATAGACTTAGGGCACTTAGCCATGTAATTACAATCAATAGATATATTTTAATGCTAAAAATAGATATAATTCCCAAGAGTTAATTAAAACATCCTCGCATTGTAACCGATGTTAGTTAGACCTAACCAATGTCGGTTCCTTCCTTTCTTCGATGATGCCGGTCTGGGTGACCGATGTCGATCGTATTTTCTAGTAAGTTTCTATTGCATGCTAAATCAAGAAGTAATTGAGCTCCACAACTTAACAAAAACAAGTCGATATAAGGCATTACCTTTGTTTTGATAGCTAAAATATGCACCCTTTTTGTCTAATAGCCACTAGATCAACCGTCTAAGTTATGATTTGTCTTGGTCCACATCATCAACATTTTTATCAATTTAGCTTCTTCTCTACCTCCATTTTCAAGGTTGTATAATGCTCTAAACCGATGACTTGTTTGTCAAAAATGGTGTCTCCAAAGAGCTAGTCCAAGTAGAAAGTGTGTAGGTAAGCCTCCATTGACGATAAGCTTTAAAATACTTGAGAAACTATAGGTATGTGAACCTTTCAATCACATAAAATGGTAATACTTTATTTTTATTCGTGGTCACTTGAATTTAGACTTTAAATGCTTGGTTATATCTTAAATATCAGGTGCTTGCATATGAAATCCTTTCAAGAGTCATGTAAATCCTCGCTAATTCATGTTAAAATGGCAAAGATACCATTGCAACATTGATGTCTAGTCATCTATTTATATATTTTTCATCGATTTTGAGGATTTGAGCTACTCATAGCTTTTTTACAATCGATGTCAATTGCTTGGTAGGTCTCGTTAGTCATTGTGAAGTGCAAGCCAATAATAAAGATCCAAGTTACTTAGCGAATTCACAACGTCACTCCTTTGATAACCTTGTCAATTGTCAACCAATAATAATAGTCCACACTACTTTGTATTTCACATAACCAATCTCGGTAAGACTTTGTCGAAATAGTCGGAAGAGATGTAATGCTAATTTCAATCCTCGTAATCCTTTTGAAAATGTAATGATGTGAAGAGTGCATGAATGAATATATTTCGTGTAGTGGGATTTATTTGGAGAAGTCAAGGTTTTTAATATTTGTGAGATACTTGTCCTTTCAATTTGTGAATAGTGAATGAATCAACAAGCTCCATGTAGTATTGGAACTTTCAATACTTGTCAAGCTGAAGAGTATCTATTATAGAGTATAAAAATGAACAAGGGCTTCCACGTTGCTTCATAAACCATAACAAATGTCATAACTTGTAATTCAAATTGTGAATATACATTGTTGTGTCGTGTAACAATGTGATGATGGTCTACATGACTTTCATAGACTAAAAACTCTTGTTTCCTTCACAAAAAAAGCCTATAATGTCATACTTAAACCAAAAATCTGTTAAAACATTATTAGTCCGAAAATCAGAATTTAAACTAGAAAATGTGACAAAATTTCAAACCATCATAGACCAAAATGCCAATTTCCTTTGAAAATGAATGACCTATAACTTCATACTTAAAACAACAATTTCATTAGAGAATTATTAGTCCTAAAATCATAATCTATGTAGAACAATGTGACAAAATTGTAACTAAAACACATAGTTGTTTATCTCATTTAAAATAGTTTTATCCTTTTGTTGAATACATCCTAGGGTCCCCATTCTTTCAGTTTAAAGTATGGGGTCCGTGGAGGTGTTTTCAACAACAAAAACCACAATGGGTTAAAGTGTTTTTAGTCCAAAATCATAAGTTAAGAAAGGAAATGTATCATAATGAAATTCATACTGATATTTATAATTGTATCATAGATTAAATGATGTCAAATATAGAAAGTATTTCAGTTTTGGATTCTTGAGTGCCTAATTTGGTGATGTGAAGGGACTTTATGTGAGCTTGTGACTAGTTGTATTGAATTTTTTTAAAATCAAATTTTAGGTGTAAAAGTGACATGTTGTACTTTCCATTTAATATAATAATCCTAAACCATAAATATGATTTATGATTTATGAGTGGGTTGTGGCGTCACACATTAATGTAGCTTCCCACAATGTAAAATCACATCCTATTTGAAATGGTGTTCGAGGGGATGATGTGGACATGTAAATATTTGATCAAATATAAATGTTTTATCATTAGAACTCAAAGTCTAATTATAGAAATATTTATTTCTCAAAAAGTAATACCAACTTCAATTACACTTTTCTATTTTGTTACAGTTCACACAAAATTATGTTAAATGCACATGTGTTTTGATCTTCTAGTCATGGTGAATTGTATACAAGGAAAATTTAGAACCGATATAATTCACAAGTTGTATTAAGCATGCAAGTTTGGCCTTTCTCTCTCTCTTCTCATCCTATGTTTCTTAAGCTTTAGATTTTCCTATTAAAATTTGGTATTTCTTTTTACCCACTATGACTAGCATTCCAAGGATCTTATTGCACAAAATATTTTATACTAGGTGAAGTCGAATTGGACTTTATCAATCATTTCTTAACCTTGCATAATCACATGGATTTAGTGGTGGATTTTTCTTCTCATTTGATAGTGTTCATTTTGGTTTTATTGTTAGGATAGTTATTATTACCCTTGACTTTCAAATGTATCAATTCTTGGTTGAAGATTTTGTCTTAAGGATATTTTACTTTTCAGGATGTCTTGAAGCCTAGCTGGAATAACTTCCCGTAATGCCCACAATTTACACACATAAAAGCAACAAAAAATACCGAATAATTTTTTTGACTTACATTGCTTACTACACAATGCCACAATGGCTCCAAGTAAAGAAAACTCAAGGACACATACAACACTTACAATTCATCTACTCACATAGACACAAGACAACACCATAGACATGTCGATGCCACACTTTTCCCAATGAATGAATACTAGAAATGACCCAACCACAAGAAAAGGACTCATTGAAAAACCCACAACACATCATTTCTTTAATTGCATCTTAGTTACGATTAACATTCCAAGAACATTATTGTGCAAGGATAATTTTCTCCTTTTTCCACCTACAGATTTATTAAGTTCATTTCACATACAATTTGACCATTTTAAGTTGGATTTTTATCCTTTACGGAAATTTCCATAACTTACATAATTATTTGGTATAATTCAAATTGCATAGAAAGTACTTTAATTATCTTGTTCTTATGTTAAGAATATGCTTCTCAAACATTTATTCAATGTCTACATGTTTACCCTTACAACTCAAGTGAATCTGACTTGATGTCCAGAAAGCAATATTAGGATTTAAGGAGGGTGGTTTAGATTCAAGATACATTCTTCGATCTTGGTATCTTTATTTCCGATTCAACATTCCCACAACAGAAATTGTATTTAGATTATATATATATATATATATCTTTTGTTTTCTCAAAGTTTGATCACACCAAGGCAATTCATATTCTTTGTAACACATGAAAATGTTTAATTAAGTTATAAGGACTCCAAGAGTGACATTATTCCTAATCTCAAATCTTGTTTTACTCTTATATGATTTACTCTTACATCACACTATGGTCTCATTATTAGCATAGTTTTATAACAGAAGGAGTTATGAAAGTATTTGACTAACATCTTGAAGAAGTATATGATTGGAAGCGCTATAACTGCACACGAACCTCAAGTTAACCTCCCAATCAACTGAGGTTTAGTTTAATTCCAATTGCACCTAAGAATCTATGCCTCAACTATAAAAGATTTTAAGGTGAGAGGACATATTTATGCTAAACAACCTTCATGAAAGACCAAGGTGTTATGTTGTTAGAACCAAGGTAACACATTTAGTTGAGAGGAACTAAGGAGTTCATTAACAAGAGTTTAAGACCTAGAACAACTATTTCACGATCTCCATTTATGTTGTCTAGAACCAATAGGGATTTTATTCGTTGATGAAGTTAATTTCTAGATCTAATTTCGTAAGACCTGACAATCCAAAAGGATACTAAGGGAGTAATAGCTCTACTTACTCCACAGATGGTAAGGTTACACCACATAGTCGTTGCTTCAAACAAGGACTCATAAGGTGACTTCCAAGGTGGTCTTCACCACTCAACACGGTGTTGGACATGAAGAGAAGACATTCTCCTCACAGTTACCAAAACTAGAAGGAAACCACATACTCGAATAATGTTGGACCATGTCATTCCTAAAGATGGGTTCACAACAATGTTGCTAAGCATAACGACTATGATGGTAAACCCAAACTAGGGGTTTTATTTACATAAAGCTAGGAGGTTCCATCGAGTGCAAAGTTTAAGTTCATTCTATGGTTTTCAATTTCTTCTATGGTAAAAAGGATCACACATGAAGACATGTTACGCACAGATCTTATATTAGGGTTGAGTGTTTCGATTGAAACTCTTTATTACATTTACGAGGTAAGAATACAACCTAGTAATTAATTAATCGTTTATTGAACACTGAAAATGCATTATAATATATTAACTTCAAATTCATTTACTATATATATCTCAAACCCTTTTACCATACGCAACTATAAATCAAATTGAACTTGTGATTAATGCACATTTCCTAAGATATCCCTAAAATAGCATCTCATACATATTAGCAAATTTCGAATATAACTTTTTCAGAAAGCAAAAGACTACATTATACATATATTCATTTTACAATGACCTATATAAATTACAATAAGAAATAATGAATTACACATCGCCTTTTTGCCATCTTTCTTGCATCTTGCAAAACTAGGTGAGCATGAAATCAGTGATAAATCGCTGGCATGGAATCCACCCTAATCTAACATAATTAATGTTTTTCAGTTCCCCATTTACATATAATAATAATTATAATTTACATTCGAAAGAAAAGGTTTAGAAACATGAATTCATTTCATTTCACTTCATTTCGTAACCAAGGAGAGAGAAAGAGAAAGGAGAGAGAGAAACACCATTTTGTCAAAAGTTCTATTTCACACAACAAGTTACACTATGGAGTTTTCAAACAGTTATTTACATGTGTCAAAAGTTTCCACGGTGGTTTGGCAACCCGACAGGGTCCTATAACTTCCTTTTTACATTTTCTGTTAGCTACAAAAACATTCAAACAGGCTTGGAGGCTAAGAAACCACTTTCAAACATTGTCTTCCGATGAGAAAACACACCACGGTTAAATTTCTATGTGCCCACTTATATACCAAGAGTTCATAGGAACTGACAAAATTCAGAATTGGCAAACACTTTACAATTAACGGCTAGTTTTCTGGGGCCATCGGTCATAAATGAGCTAGTTGTTAATGATCAAAAGTGATCTCGAGGGCTCAGAAAACCACGTCAAAACGATGTTTGATGGATGAACACGTAACGAGGAACTTCCTACAAGTTCCCCTATATAAGGAGAATTCATCAGAGTTGATAGGACTGAGAACTAGAAAACAATTTTCAAACAATGACATGTTTTCTGGAGCAACAAGTCGTAATTGGTCAATTTGACCTCAAATTGTGATTGGAGGCCTGCAAAATGCCTTTGCCAAACTAACCTAGAATGTGATTTTTTCGAACCAAAGTTTTCAGGTAATTGTCTAGTAAAAGTACTAGAGGTTTGCAAAGGTAGATAATAATTTCTCTATCCAGGTTTCAAATGGCGGTTCAAAACGAAAGCCAACTTTTTAGATTTAGTAGCTTCCTACCGTTGCAAAATAGTGTAACAAGGCTCCTATAGGGGCATTCGAGGTTGATCCAAAGATTGAAGTGACACCTCACATAACAAGGTACATGTAGGAAACTTAACATCTCCTTTCCAGAGTTACGAAGGTTACTTTGCAAGTCTTAGAAAATCACAATTGATCTATTTAAACAAGGGAGTGGTCAAATCATTTACAGGGAACTCAAATTCAACCTGTCCATAGAAAAGGGTACTGTAGTAATCTATTTTGGTTGTGACATTTTCTAGATCATCACGAAGTGAGGGTTCAAGTTTATTGTCTACCAGGAAATATTGGATCCTGTAAGTTACGATATACGGTTTTACTATTTTTAAAACAAGTTTATTTTATACAAGTATAATATATGAAAATCCTTCGATTTTAAAACTTCATTTCATTGCAAAAAGGAAAACTAAAGAACATAAATTATGAGAGATGAGGAGAGATGAACCATGCCTAAAAGTAAAAGTAAGCGTTTTCCACTTTAGAGTTTGGTGAAACACTTGCTAGATCCACTTCGACTCTGGATTCCCATTTATTTTCAAAATCACCTTTGGGTGTTTCTTTCCACCCAAAAAAAAACCACAAGATCACATCTCTTCGAGGCATCCAATTGAATGGTAGTGAAGTGCCTTACTAAACACCCTTTCCTTGAAACTCTTATTTTCGAGGCAAGAAGAGAGTGCGTTGGCTAATCATGTTGAGTCTCACTTTATGCCTTCTAATGACATTTGATTCAAATTTTTGAAGGCCTTTTGGGATGATGGACCCATCTGGCACACCACAACCCATATTAAGATATCTTAATAAGCTGGAACTAAAAGAAGTGGGAAGATCCAACTTCTAGTCGTAAAGGTGATCTTGGAGATAAAGTTGGTTGAAGTATGGTAGTCAACACATACATGGAGGTTAATGACAACCCCATTGGTTGACCCAGGGGATGACTTAACAATCCAAATAAAATTTCCAACTTATCACTATGGTGGCAGAGGATTAATTCCTTTTATCCCTCATCGGTTTCCTTACCATTCAAAACCCACCTAACTCATGCACTTATGCATAGATTTTTACGAAGAATATAAGTTGCAACCTTTTGACAAACCACTCAAAATAATAGTTGTTGTAATTTCTCGCAACCTTGTATTCTTATGTGATCTACAGGGGTACCAACCAAACATGTCCACACAACCACCATAGGTTAAATTGGTGTGTTGATGGTAAGGTTTACAATTTCCTCAAGATAGCCAACATAGTAAAGAATGTCGACCAAGTAGACATAAAATTCATTGTCAGAGGTGGAATATTATTACTAGCACTTATGCCATTGAAGTATTTATAGCCCTTTTCCACTAAACTTGTATGTTTGTAGAAAGAAAAAAGAATGAAGTTTTCCTCCACAATTTGTATCCATGATAAATAGGGCACTTGCAAATACAACCTATGAAAAAGAAAAAGAAAACCCTTTATTTTCTGCAATGGTTGTACATGCCCAGATCCAAGGCTCTTATCTTGGCCCAAGTGGGAAGTATGCTAGCAAGGTCGTGGAAATTTGGATCTGAACCTACCAGTCACATTTTCTTGAATATTTTCAAGACTTTTCAAAAAAATTATTTATCCATATCCTGCGCAAAGAGTGCACTCCATGAACCATGTTTCTTTTAGGCGTTTTGGGTAAAACAACTTACAAGTCAAGATCTTGCTTTCACATTTTCAAATTTACCTACTAGAGCACTTCCAACAGTAGCGCCTAAAATATCTTGTATCTGATATGCTTTGATGGATGTCCAAACCCTGCCTCAGCTAGCATTTGATGCAAGATGGGAGTACACGAAAAGGGTGAACTGATAATGTTGAAGGCCTGTATGTTGCGTAGGAGAAACAACGAGAATGTCTCGAGAGGGTACCCATGTCTTATTTACAATGGTGTTTCCTTCCATGGCTGCAACCATCCAAGGACTGCTAAATTTTTAACCTCCACATGGGTTTCATGTGATAAACAACTGGAGGTATAATTAGAGTGCATGAATTATTATGCAAGAAGGAGACAAGTTGACCTACCTTTCCACCTGCCCATGTAACAATCCACCTTTGTCCTTTTTAAATTATTTTAGATTCTTTTTTCGGGAACTACACTTCCACCCAAAGCTTATGGGGTATGAGGTGTAATTCTGACGTAGATTCTACGAAAAATATGTTTCTTAGTTTTGAAGAATGTAGGAAGATTGGAGAGAAAGGTGTGCAAGGCCTTATAACAAAGAACTTTGAGTGTGGAATTACAGTTGAAGGAGAACTCGAGTCACGATTGTGGGGAGAAGAGGAAGATGATCATTCCCATATGGTAGAAAAATGATGCAACATTGGCTCTCCACATCCGAAAGGAAGGATAAAATATTAAATATTTCAAGTGGCCCTTGTCCATCTCATAGGATTTTGATTTAAATGGGGATGTTTGTGTCCTACATTAGTAATATTTTGTAAGTATTTCGGGTCATGGATGATTACAAATAATTTCATGAGAGTGAGGAAAAATAATCTTTAAACCAGTCTCAAGTCCTCTTACTCGTATGGAACTGTGAACAAGAATAGTCTTTTATAGCATGTGTCTATTTTTTCGATTTGTAAGTTTTTATGTCAAAACTATTGTTTCCTCCTATAGGATATCATAAATTGTAACTTTGGGTAGTAAAGTTATAGGCCTTTATTTGTACTTTGATGTATATATAAATATAAGTTTCAAGGGTAATGGCCCCAATAGATCCCTCATCTATTATGTAAAAAATAAAACAATAACATGTGAAACATTGAAACTACTCCTAAACTAACAATGTTAAAATAAATATGGCATATTTTTTAGAAACTTTGAATGAGGCACTTTTTTGTTTCATGGTAAAAGAAGGTTTTCACCCTTTATGGTCCTTAAAACAACATTTACATCCATATGGCTACTATGTTTTCTTGATGAATATTTGGAAAATTTGCTAGTCTTCTTAGTGATAGAACGTCAAGTGAGTGAAACAAAGATAATTTATTAATTTCCCTGGAGAGGAAATTCGAAAAAGGACATTCACCAAATCAGTTTTAAGAATTAGAGAAATAACATTGGATTTTCCATTTCATCTACAACTATTTTTTATGTTTTTTCCATTTTCACCACTATATCAATGTCATTATTTACTAGATTCACCGCATCTACGAAACTACTAACAACGACATTCGCCATGATTTCTACAAGTTTTTTTGTCATGGGTTCCTTAAAAATTTCCATGCCCATCTCTTCATGGCTTTAGGCATACAATAACTCCCTCATATTTATCTATTGCTAATGTACCCCTCAAAGATGTCCATTTCATTAATTTCTACTAAGCTTGCAAATGTATGTTGAGAAACACACTACAACATAGATACTTGGTCCTTGAAATATTTTGCAAATTTGGAGTGGAATGTCACAAATTAATTTTTGTAATGGAATTTTGCACATCAAATAATAATGGAAATAGGATTTTTGCTAGATGTTATAGTTACGCAATTACCCTTATAGATATGCATATATATATATATATATATATATATATATATATATATATATATATATATATATATATATATATATAACATGCAATTATCATAGAAGCATGAATGGATTTTCTCGGTTCAAAGAATACACGAGTGAATGATGTAAAATGTGATTTTTCCGAGACAAAACAAAGCATGCATACAAGACTAAAAATTACAAAAATATAAGAGAGATAATTGCAACAACATAGAAATGGCTCCAATTCAATACTCCATATCATATAATGATGCAAGTGATGTACATATATAAGAGGAGGAAAGTGCAACTACCACCTAGATCAGTGGTGAATAACTCTCACTAATTGATATTGGTAGTAGAGTTGACTCCACACAACTAGTAAGCTAACTCAACATAACTAGTAAGCTAACTCAACACAACTGGTACACCTAAGCAAGCATATCCCATGAGTGTAGGAAAGATCCAAGTAAATAAACAAATACAAGGAAAATGAATATCCTACACTAACAATAATCATATACATGTGTAGGAATTTTTGAAAAAATGTGTCAAATTAATTTAGATTCACACAATTATGATTGCAAGATATGTATAAAATGTTGTTCTTTAAGACAAGATATGAACAATTTTTATAACATAATGGGTGGTGGATTTTTATATTGCAATTTCTTATACCCATATTGTTATATATGTATCAAGTGAAATCATACACTTGGCATGTGAGTTTCTCGAAAAAATGCCTAAAAGATGTGTCCTTGTGGACTGTAATAACGGAAGGATATACAAGGCATGGTAATTCCAAAGTTCCTCTTATAATCCTTGAGCTAATGAAGCACTTAAGAGACCCCAACAAAATAATTCCATAAAATATTTTCCTTCACCAAAGTGGTAGAACGGAAGATTACTTCAATTCACATTGTATATATTTTCATCCTTTTAGGAAAAACAAACTCCCCTTACCTACTTTTTTTTGTAGAAAAGTAAGTAATGTATGTATATATTAGTAGGGAATTTGGTTTAAAATTTTGAGTGGAGAATGTTGTATAAAGTGATGGTTCAAGGCAGGTCATTAGCAGGAGTATCCATCTTGAGAAACATTTAAACAAATCAAACAATCAGAACTAAGAAATTGAATATCTTAAGTTAAAATTTAGACCAGTTATAGAAAAACAACCATACATATTTGGACCTTAGGTGTAAGATGGAAATGAATTGGGTGGGAAATTAGAGACAACTTCCAGAATCATATACTAATTAAACTTATCAAAAGGCTAGCTTAGGCCATCAACTTATGGATCTTATTGATGGTTCATTTTAGATCTAAAACTCAAAGAAATTGTTGAAATTATAAACTATTTTCATTTTGAAATAATGATAAATGTGATTGGTGCCATGATTCCATCAACAGATCAATGAATTACACACTAACCATCGAAAATGCGTAGAGAGGATGCTCATGTCTTTGTAAGATGGAATTATGATATTCCATGATAAGTGGTTATAATTTACAAACTAAAAATATATTTTTAAAAATGAAACCCTAAACTTCCATTGAAAATCAAAAAGCATAGAATAAAGAAAAATAAGAAGACAATTGAACATGTGAATCTGCGAAGTGCCCACTTCCCTTCGACACATTTCTTATCATTGTCTTCGATCATCAGCCGATCGCACTTATGGATATATTATAGATTTTTGATTTAGCATGTCAATAGATATTAGAGACACTAAACTTGTGTTGATTCAATTCATATATGATGCATGTGGACCATTAGAGACATTTGATATTGATGTTGATATATTTTTGACATGGTTATTTATATATATTTCTGACATGTGATATATTTAGTCATATTGAGTAGACCTTTGATAATTGGATTAATGTTGTGATCGTTTTGACATGGATGAAATGTGGAATAGAAATTTTGCTAGAAATTGTAAGTGATATCGTATTTTCATAGATGATATTAATTCACACAAATGATTTTAGATTTATATTACATATTTTGGCATGGATGTTTTAATGCGGCCATGAGGCCAAAGGAGGTATTCTCTGTTTTGCAGGTATATTTATATTCACAACAACATAGGGGGATTGGAGACCAACCACATTGGAATTCTAGATGAATTCAACTAGGGTCACCATGGCAACATGTAATTGTGTGTGTTAGAACTAGTGGGTTAGGGTAAAATTATGACCAAGGGGTCATGTGTTGTCTTCTATTATTAGTTCCTTTTATTAATGTTAGTATGTGTTTCTTTTAGTAATGTAATTCTCTTGTTTTAATTATTTATATTTTGATGTATGTTTTACCCCTTTATTATTAATGGGTTGTAGTGTCTTAATTAAGTTAATTGAACCTTGTCCTAAACTAATTAAAGATGTGACCAAAAGGAGTTCATTTATTAGACTTGATTTACTCTTGGATTTTGTGTTGTGTGTTGAATGCTTGAGTTTTTGAGTGTTGTACACTCTACCCTTCATGGAAAACTCGAATTTGGCCTTAGAGGCCAAATTTGGAAGCTTGTGGGACAAGTCAAACTTGTCCCACACCTCTTAAATCTCTATGCCAACCCTACCTATGGGTTGGGGGGTCAAAATTAGGCCCTATTAGGTGTTTTGGGAAGATAAAAAGGTGAAATGTTTATTACACTTTCTTTCAAGTAATTAATTTTGTCCTTAGGGGTGTGGGCTTAGATGGTGTGTGCAAGTAACTTGTCATTCCTTCAACCACTTATTAATTGTGCATTGGAATATGAGGTTGACTAAGGTGATGTGGAGTGGAGAGGAAATGAGGTGGCATCCTACTTGGAGCCACATCATCCTCCTCTCTCCTTTCTATTTATTGAAATCTTTTTGCTTGTTTGGGGGTTACTTCATTATTTCATGCTCTTGTATTA
The DNA here is from genome assembly GCA_018340775.1 of Taxus wallichiana var. yunnanensis. NCBI lineage: Eukaryota > Viridiplantae > Streptophyta > Pinopsida > Cupressales > Taxaceae > Taxus > Taxus wallichiana. The sequence goes on along the minus strand of CM031238.1, from coordinate 735,190,427 downwards.
TGGAGGAGTTAGATGATTTTTGGAGAGAGCTTGTGGATGCTTGCTTGGTTTTGAGGATCTTGGAATTTCATTCTTGGAAAAATCTCTACCATGGAGAGGTAGGAGCTTTACCTTGCTTAAATTATGTTTTTTTATTTATTTTTGGTGTTTATATGTTTGTGTTGAGTGTTGTTTCCTTGGAATGCTTGTTGGGTATGGGTAGATTGCCTAAGTTTGGAGTAGGAGGAGACTATGGGGAGTATTCTTGTAGGGAGGCATAAGAGTTTACCTTCTTTTGGAGGGAGTTTGGGTTGGGTGCCCCACCTTGTATGAGGAATGCTTGCATTTCTTCTTGTTTCTTGTTATGAGGGAGGCATAAGAGATTGAGGGAGGCATAAGAGTATATGGAGGTATAAGGGGTACTTGAGGGAGGCATAAGAGTTGTAGGGGATTTGAGACATGCATTGGAGGCTTTAAGGTGGGCACCCATTCCCATTGGGAGGCATAAGTGGCCTCCCCATAGGTCTTGCTCTTTTGGATTTCTTGATAAGCCTTGTTATATTGTTGTTTTTGTTGTTCTTCTTACTTGTGTTGTGGTTGTGTTTGAATGTGAATGGAATGGATGTGAAACTATTTTGTTAAGTGTTGTGGAAGCTTGTTGTTTCCATGTGTTGAAATCATTTCCCATTGTGATGTGGTTGGGGCTCGGGGCCAATGGAGAGGATGGCTTCTCCTCTTCATTGGATGTCTTGGTTGGGTGGAGAGCGTTGCCTCTCCCCCATTTTGTTGTGAATCAAACAAATCATGATGGAGCCTTCTTGTTGGTGTTGAGGAGCTTGGAAGTTTGTTGGAGTCCTTGAAGAGTTCCTTCTTGAGAGAAGCCTTTTGTTTCCCACTCAAAGTGGAAGATTGTAAATTTGGTTATGTTTTAAAAGAAATATTGAAATACAAGTTGTATGAATATTTGAAGAAGTTCATTGTAGGATTGTAAAGAAAGAAATTTCCTTCTCATTAGAATGTAATAGGGAAAGAGAAAGAATAAAAATGAAAATCTTATGTAAGATTTTAGTTGAAATTGTATGCAAAAAAAAAAAGATAGGAAAGTTACTTTCATTGTGGCATTGTATTATTGTATAAAGAAGAAGAAGAAGAAGAAAGATTTGTATTGTGGATATTGTTTGAGAAATAGAAAAGAAAGTAAATTCTCTTATTTGAAATCTTGGTTGTATTGTGAGAAAAGTAGTTCTTTGTGTTAAAAGAAATGAGCTATTTTTCAATGGAAAAATAAAGTTATTTAGCTATTTTGAATGTATGAACAATGTAGTGAAATGAAAGAGAGAACAAGTTTGAATATATTGTCAATTAGAAATGTTGTTTTTATTTGTTATAGCAAGAAAATAATAATGTATAAGTAGTTATAGATTTCTTTTGCTCTTGTAATGGAAAGAAGAATCTAGTTAAACAAATGGAATTATTCTTGTAAGTAGATGAGTTTTATTAGAGTTGATAATACTTTAAAATGAATAGATTTAACTAAGAAATGAATAAAAGAGCAATAAATCTCAAATTTGGAACTCTAAATGAACAAAAACAAACTCGAATGCATTTTTGAACCTTTTTGTAACTTTTAGTTTTTGGGAAATTCTCGATTAAGGTTTTGTTTTTTCAGAAATAGGATGCCGCCTGTGCAGAGCGGTGATCCCATAACCCTTGCTCAGGATAAGGCAGCGGTCTCAAAACCGCTGCTCAATAGGGTGGTAGTCCCGGGACCATCGGTATGCTCTAGGCAGCTTGTTTTTCACTTATGATAGAACTCCACGGATCCGTGCCTGTGCGTAAAATTTATCTAGTTTGTACTAATTTCTAAGTTGTAAAATTTAACCTATAATTACCAAGTAAGCAATCAATGAGTAATTACCTTGGGTATAAGTGATAAACACATACAAATGGCAGATTTATAAGCATTCCTTTCATTTACAACAATGAAGGTAGGGTTTGCTGCAATTTGAAACCCAATATACAAATAACTTGAAATGAAAACCAGATTGGTAGAGGAAATCCCTCCTAATCTTTGAATGATTCTTAAAACTAAAACTAAAACTAAACTAAGCCTAGACTAAATCTCCATGTAGAATCCTCCATGGTTCTTCCTCCTTTTCTCTCATGGCTTCCTCCTCTCCAACCTACAAATTTAACAAAAAGGAAATAGACCAAATGAGAAGAATAGAATAAGAAAAGGTTTTAATAGAATTTCATAAGGATTTTAGGGCTAAGTTTGGAACCCTAGGATCTAGTGGTCAAGATGGATTTGATCTAAGGGTGGAGGATTGACCCTACTTTTATTAGGTAGAAATGTATTTTAAATGTTTTATTTAAAATCCTTAAGGGTATGTGTAGATGGGTGAGTGGGGCCATTTAATTGCCTAGGGGTGTAATGTCCTTTTTAATCCTTAGTATGTTGTAGGAATTTAATAAAAGGACTTTTAAACTATTAAGATAATGAATTTAATAAATTAACATAAGGTTAACCTTGTTAGGATTGAACATTATTTAAAGAGAAGAGAATATTTAATTAAGTAAATTAATCCTTGTTACCTTCCTATTGAATAATTGATTAATGGACCCTAAAGGCTAAGTACCTTTGTCACACTCTATTTAACTTAACCAAAAAAAAAAAAGTCACATATTCGGGTTAAGTGATAGGTTGAAGCGTGTTCCTAGAACTTCATTTTTGTGGGTGTTACATGAACTATTGTCCCAAATGGTCTCCATTGGCATACTTGACTATTCCATTCGTCATTTCTAATCATTACAAAAAGAGGAAAATATGATTATTTCTAGTGTGCTATGAGGATAATGAATACAATCAATTAACAAAAATCATATTTCCCCATCAATACTTATAACTCTGCTATCATGGGTGACATTTTCACCATAAACATGTTGTGCTTGAAAAAACCCATTAAACAAAAATGCTAAAAATAGAGCTAATATGAGCTTCCTAAGGACTTCCATGATGGAAGAAAAGGGGCTTGCAAGTTGATCACAACAGACTATCATGGAAAGGGTATTTTCTAGATTTCATAGTATCAAATACAACTTATGTTATTCTATCAAATATAGATGCAAAAGTGTGTGTGTGGAGTGAGGTTCAAATAGTAAAGAGATTCATGAAGGATTGAGGAAAAATAATTACTCCTCTACCACCATAGTGAGAAGTTGGTAGTTTCCTTTGGATTATTGTGTTTGCATTGGGTGAAATCATAAAAATTCTTAGTGAGGATGCTCGTGTCTTTGTAAGATGGAATTATGATATTCCATGATAAGTGGCTACAATTTACAAACTAAAAATATATATTTAAAAATGAAACCCTAAATTTCCATTGAAAATTGAAAAGCATAGAATAAAGAAAAAATCTAGAAGAGGATTGAACATGTGAACTATTGTCCTAAATAGTCTCCATTTACATACTGACTGTTCCATTTTCCATTTCCAATAATTATAGAAAGAGGAAAATATGATTACCTTTGGTGTACTACGAGGATAATGAATAGAACCGGTTATCAAAACTTTTTTACCATCAATACCTATAGCTCTACTACCATGGGTGACATGTACACCCTAAACATGTTGTACTTGATAAAAATCCATTAAACAAAAATGCTAAAATCCTATCTATATATGAGCTTCCTAAGGACTTTCATAATGGAAGAAAAGGGGCTTATGCAAGTTTATCACAACATATTATAATGGAAAGGGATTTTTCTAGTTTTTGTAGTTGCAAATACAAAATCAAATGTTTATGCAGAAGTGTGTTGGTGGAGTGAGGTTCAAATTGTAAAGAGACCGATTAAGGATAGAGGAAAAATAATTACTCCTCTGCCACCATAGTGAGAAGTTGGTTTGCCTTTGGATTATTGTGTTTGCATTAAGTGAAATCGTGAAAAATGCTTTGTGAGGATGTACGTGTCTTTGTGAGATGGGATTATGATATTCCATGAGAAGTGGATACAATTTACAAACTAAATATATCTATTTAAAAATGAAACCCTAAACTTCCATTCAAAATTGAGAAACATAGAATAAATAAAAATAAGAAGATAATTGAACATGTGAACTATTGTCCCAAATGGTCTCCATTGGCATACTTGATTGTTCCATTTGCCATTTTCAATCATTATAGAAAGAGGAAACTATGATTATCTCTTGTGTGTTATGAGGATAATGAATAGAATCAGTTTGACAAAACTCATCTTTTCCCATCAATACATATAACTCTTTTATCATGGGTGACATTTGCACCATAAACATATTGTACTTGATAAAACCCATTAAACAAAAAATCTAAAAACAAAGCTAATATGAGATTCTGAGGACTTCCATGGTTGAAGAAAAGGGGCTTGAAAGTTGATCACAACAAATTATAATGGAAAGGGGATTTTTGCTAGATGTCGTAGAATTCTACAAATATAACTTACGTTCTTTATGAAACATCTATGCAGAAGTTTGTTGGTGGGGTGAGGTTAAAATGGTAAAGAGATTGATGAGGGATTGAGGAAATATAGTTACTCCTCTACCACCATAGTGAGAATTTGGTACTTGCCTTTGGATTATTGTGTTTGCATTGGGTGCAAATCGTGACAATGCTTAGTGGGGATGCTCGTGTCTTTGTAAGATGGAATTATGATATTCCATGAGAAGTGGTTTAAAAATGAAACCCTAAACTTCCATTGAAAACCGAAAAGCATAGAATAAAGAAAAATAATAAGACAATTGAACATGTGAACTATTGTCCCAAATAGTTGTTAGTGCGAAATCACAACACCCCCAAATGAGGTATGGATCTACTTTTCTAAGGCAGGGTCATTTGGTGTGATTTTCATAACATTGGATCATTCCCCAAGTTGTGGGACTTGTGAATGGGAATGATCCTCCAGAGAAGGCTGGTTCCTCTTCCTAAACTACCTGCCACAAGCTATTCCAGTTCAGGCAAGCTAATCTAATCCTAATCTAACTTCCAAGGAGACAAGGAGAGAAAGAAAATAAGAAAAAACAGAGCCTACACTAAAACGGTGATACACCAGAGAAGGAAAGTGTTGATCATCTACTAAACTACCATGGAACAAAGAGAGATGAGCAATGGAAAGGATGGATAGAAGCATCACAGACCATAGATCAGATTCACACAAAAAATGTTCTAAAACCCCATGAATGTAATGCCCACTAATTCACGACACAAAGACCAACATAGAAAAGTATAGGATAATTTTTTTGACTTGTTTGATGTACAGAACGATGCAATAAGTGGTCACAAAGGTTACGACTAACTCTTCAAATAACTTGACTCAATGATGACCTTATGGACAGCACGAAACAACTAACACCCATCAAGGACAGTTCACTTTACTCTTTGACAAGGCACCACGAAACAACTCAACCACAATACACAATCACAATTGGATACACTCCACAGTTTACAATCCCTTAAGGTTATGCATTTACCAAAAATGTTTTTCAAGACCTACCTTAACAATCTACAAGATTCATGTTTGGTTTGAGCATTCTTCTCACAAAGGTGAACTTATTACTTTGGTAATCTAGACTAACTAGCGAAACACAAGATTTTTGAAAGAGGTTCAACTAAAGACTAGAAAAGCTAACAAAATTTGTTTGACCAAAAGGGACACCTTTCATCTCTCACAAGGTTGCATAAACATGCCCAAGCTGAAAATCTTGATCCGGACCTCCATTGCACAAGCGATGAGCATAAGCTCTAACTGAAGTGGAGTTCCATTACAATAGTTATCAAAACATCCTACAAAACACCAAGAGAGAGAAATTCATCCTTAGCACAGATAGATTATCTTCTTGTGGGGCACGCGGAAGAAATTCCCCAGGCACGGACGGAAACTTTTCTTTTGGGCACGGAGAAACTCTTTTTCTCCCAGGCGCGGAAGAGACTCATTTTTCTCCTAGGTGCACAAGATGGGTGCATAAGAGACTCATTCTCTCCCAGGTGTGCAAGATGGGCATGAAAGAGACTCATTTTCTCATGGGCGTGCAAGACGGGAGTGTAAGACAGGTGCGCAAGAGGCTTTTCCTCTTCTACGAACTTTAGAAGGCCATAACTTTTGATAGGGAACTCCGTTTTTGGAAAACGAGGACTTTTCGGAAAGCTCTTGATGTCCTATTTTCATAGAAACCTTAATAATTTAATTTGGATAAATTTTTAAGGGTCAATTTTGAGAAAACACTCTGCAGGCTTATAAAATGAAAACTGGTAACATTCGACTTATAAAATTTTGTTCAATTCGACCTCCCTCCTTTCTCAACATGCCAAATAGACATAGAGGGTTTCTCTTAGAGGAATTTAGGATGGATTGCAAGGTATAATTTTGTTGATTGAAGATCAATTTGAAATTTCTCAATTTTGACAGTGAAACGATTGTAGTTTTGCCTTTGTTCGATTTGAAAGGATCCTTAACCATTTCTTAAGTGGTTTAGTTTGTTTGGGGGCGCCTTAATCATATTAAGTTAAATTTAATGTTTCATTTTATTTTCATTGTTGCAGGGGTCATTTTGTGCATTTTGAATAAAATAATTACCAGTTTGATAAGTTGTCTAACAGAGCTCTACAACTTCAAATTCAAATTGATCTATTTGCATTTACTAAGCTTAAACCATGAATTCATTCCAAACAAATCTAACATACTAAGTTGATTTAAATCAAAATGCACAAAAAGCCAAAAGATACAGTTCTGATTTCCAAATCATACTTTTCAAAAGAACAAAGTAATGTATTTTCTTCATCCGTATTTCACTTTTCAACTTTCCAAACAGAGATTTCAAAATACATTCAACAATCATATTTCAATACCTAATAATGCCATTTGAGTAAAGTAATACAATCTTTTATTGATTCAAAAAGATACCTTTACAACTTCTTCTTTCATTTCATTCCCAAGGACATAATACAAATCTTTCTTTTCTTTCATTCAAAAACAGAAAACAGAGTGCATCTCTTTCACATTTCGAATTATAAATTTCATAGCCAATACAAAACATCTTTCCATCACAAAATATATTACATTGTCATCCACTTCTAGTGGGAAAAAGGTTTTACAAATAGAACTCTCACAAGGGACTGTCAAAATTGTCTTTTCCTTTGCTCCAAAACAACAACATGAAGATCCTCCATTTATTTCAATTTGATCACAACAAAGGCAGGGGAAAGGCAACGCTCTCCACCTAACCAAGACATCCAATGAAATGATAATCCATCCTTCTTCATTGGCCCCCGAGCCCCAACCACAATGCAATAAGAAATGTGTTTCAACACATGGCAACAACAAGCTTCCACAACACAAAGGCAATCTTTCAACATGCACATTTCATATTAAAACACAGTCCAAAACAAAACAACAGTTTTATAACCACCTAAAAGACAGCAAACAAAACTCAGGATTCTTCATGCAAGCCAAAGGAGCAAGAAACTATGGGGATGCTACTTATGCCTCCCAAAGGGGAAATGGGTATCACCACCTGAGAACAAACTGCCAAAATATAACATTTCAAATCCCTGACATGCCCTTATGCCTCCCCAAGTACCCCTTATTCCTCACATTTCCTTATGCCTCCCAACCTCTTATGGCACCCCATAACGAGTAAAGAAATGCAAGTTATTTCTTTGTAAGGTGGAACCCAAATCCCAACTCCCTCCACACTTATACCTCCCCAAAACACTTATGCCTCCCACAAAATTAACCCCATAGCCTTCTCCTACACCATTCCTAGGCCATCTACCCAACATCCCACAAACAATAACAAGTATACAATCATTTACATATTCATAAAGGGAAAAGAAGAACATTTTCAAGAACCAAGCTCTTACCTCTCCATGATGGAGTTTGTTCCAAGCTCAAAACAGCAAGCTTTCCAATGCAAAATAGTCCAAGAGATCAACAATCTACAAGCATTCAACAATATTCAGTCTTCTCCAAAAGTAAGAGCTCTCCAAAACCCCAAAAGAAGTCTCCCAAAAAGAAGTGATAAAAGTGGAGCAACCCAAAAACAAGCTAAGGAATTCCAATAAATAGAAGAGGGAAGAGAAGAGGATGAGGTGGATCCATGTAGGATGCCACATCACACATCCTCAACCCCAACACAAAAGTCAACTTCATTCTCCAATGCATAATCAATAAGTAGGTGAATAATATGATAGTTTTACTTACACACTCAAATCAAACCCACACCCCAAAGGACTGAAATTAAAACATATAAGAAAAGTGCAATAAAACAATAAACATGACTTACAAAAATGTATAAAGAAAGTCTAAATTTAACTCTCCAACCATAGGTAAGGTTGGTATACAAATTTAAGAGGCATGGGACAAGTTTAACTTGTCCCACAAGCCTCCAAGGACAAATTTGAATTTCAAAGAAGATGAAGTGTTTCTTACTCCAAAATTAACTTACATATCTCTTACACATTACTTACACATTTCTTACAACACTTTAATTCAAGGCTAACAACTCTATTAATTACTTTTGTAATGCCCACTTCCCTATGACACTTAGTTGATTATCATTTTGAGTTATGCAGACTTTTGGATATGGACATGACTTATACTTACGTTGATTAGCATGATGTTTTGTGAGTAGATGCATTTGGGTTATGATTGGATTTTGTTTTCTGTATGATCTACACTGGCTCATGGACAGACTATTGGATACTGATATTATTTTTATATGGATATATTGCATGTGTCCTAACATTGGATTTCTTCGCCGTGATAAGTAGAATGTAGTTGTTGAATTTACATTGCTATAACTTTGGATAATGATGGAATGCATAATTAAGTTGTGATTTAAACCTTGAAATAATGGATAATTGAATTACGTATAGATGTTAATAAATTTCATGCATATGGTTATTTTGGACATTTTGACATGGCCGCAAGGCCGAAGGAGGTATTTTGTATTTTGCAGGAAACACAACATGATCACAACCATGAGGGGGATTGGGAACCAAACACAACAGGATGTCGGGTGGTTACAACATTTGGTCATCAAGGCAACTAGTGAATTGTATTGTGTTACCCTTGTTCTTTATGTGTTAAGAAAAAAATTTCCATGAGGGGGAAATTTTCTAATGTGACCAAGGGGGTAAGAATTTTAATTACTTGTTTTAACTTACTTTAGTAGGTGATTTCATTTGTGATTTTTTTTTAAAATTACTTTTGCTAAGTATGTTTAGATTAATGTAACATCTTGTTTTATTTTTAAGTTTTGGAGGGAAGTCTAGTGGGTGTAATTAATTTTGATGGTTGGCTCCTTGAGCCTTGTGTTTTCCTCTTGTATTGAATGCTTGTTTTGAGTGTTGACCACTCCAAATCCTTTGAATCTCGAATTTGAGATTTAGGGCAATTTTGGGGGACTTGTGGGACAAGTTGAATTTGTCCCACACTTCCCAAAACCCCTTACCAACCATATCTATGGGTTGGGAATCCAAAAAGGGGATTATTTATTGTTTTGGGAAGGGAAATGTGACTTTGGAGTGCACTTGTCTTCATTTTTGCATTTAATTGTGCCTTAAGACACATGGGAAGGGATGGATGTGGATGAGAGATGTCATTCAACCCAACCACCCATTTATTGTGTTTTGGGAGTTGAGTTGACTATGGGAGGTGGTCTTGAGGATGTGTGATGTGGCATCCTACAAGGAGCCACATCACCCTCACTCTTCCCTTTTGTCTATTTATGAAAATTTCCTCTCTTGTTGAGGGGGTTGGAGTTTTTTTTTTTTTGTTGAAGAGTTTTCTTTTTGTTATTTTTCTTTTGGAGAGAAAAGAATTGGGGAAAAGGGAAGAGGAGCTTGAACTTGCATGCTTGGATTGTTTTGGAGGGAGCTTGGACAAAGCTTCTTGGTTTAGGCTTCTCCAATGGAGAGGTAGGAAACCTTCTCCCTTTTTGCTTTCTTATTGTTGTTGTTTTTATGCTTAAAATTGTATAAAATGTATGGTTACTTTTGTGTATTGTGGAAAAATGGATAGAATGCTTAATGTGTAGTGTAGGAGAGGTCTATGGGAAAACTCATGAGGGAGGCATAAGAGTAGAATAGGAAATTGTGGAGGGAGTTTGAGAGGGATGCCCATCTTGGGTAAGAATGTTCACATTCTTACCTTGTCCTTGAGGGAGCCATAAGAGGAGGGAGGTATAAGAGTATGGGAGGAAAAAGGGGTACTTGAGGGAGGCATAAGAGTCATAGGGGCTTGAGTTTTTTTGTGGAGGGTTTGGATGGGCATCTCATCTCAATGGGGAGGCATAAGGAAAACTTTCCCATAGTTCCTTCTCTTGTTGGCTTGGATGAAAGCCTTGTTGTGAAAAGTATTGTGTTATTTGTGTTTCCTTTTTGTTTCTTCTTTTTAACCTTGAATGTTGTGAAGAAAATTGTATTGTGGAAGCAAGTGTTGTTGCCTTGAGTTGGAGACCACCCTTCATTGTGTTGTGTTTGGGGCTCGGGGGTCAATGGAGGAGATTGCTTCTCTTCTCCATTGAGTTTTTGGTTGGGAGGAGAGTGTTGCCTCTCCCCCTATCTTGGTTGTGATTTGAAATACTTGGAACTTGGAGCATGGATGAAGAACACCTTGGAGCTTTGGAACCTTGTTGTTGACAATGTAAAACCACCATGTATTTACCACCTTGAGTGGAGGAAGAATGTAATATTACTTTGTATTTTAGCTTACATTATTGCAAATTTGTTTCCACATGAAGTAGAAAGTGTTGTAACAAATGTTGAATGAAAGTTGTTTTTGAACTCCAATAATAAGCATGTAATATAGATGGAATCAAAAGTTGAAAGGATGACAATCTATCTATTCTCCTTCTTACTTGACTTGGAACCTCTCATGAGTATGTTAATCTTGTTTACATGTTAGTAGTTCTTGCTTTAAAACTTAATGGAAGTAATTTTGGAACCCTCTTGAAGGGTGTTGGGAAATTTTACAAAAATACATATTAAATTTTGTCTTATTACTTGAAGGATATATATTGAAAGGTGGGAATATTGGTGCAATCTTTATTCTTGTAAAATAAATAAAAGTAGTTTATAAATAATTGGTTGCATACATAATATAAAATCTTTTCCCTTGCACACTTAGTGTAGATCCATTCCTACTTATTACACGTGAAAGAAAACATAGAGAAGTGGAAAAACTATTGGAATAAATTATAAGCAATAAAATATTCAATGCTATTAAAATAGAAAACAAATATACAAACTTAAATACTTGGGAAATAAAGCTTTGGAATAGTATCTAACGGATATACATGCTCTAGTTTTGGCCACTTATACCTCCAAAAGATTAATTTATTTGTTGGTAAAGAAGAAACGTTTGGAAATATGGAAATCGAAACCTTTAGCTGTCCCGTTGCAATCTGTGCAGGCGTCTTCTAGTCTTCGCACTAATGTTGCAAGCAGCCTGTGCTTCATTGAGTAGACTGGCCTGAATCAGACTCACCTCCATGATTGAGGCGTCCCTCTTCTTGCCAGGCAGACTGTATTTCATGAATATTCTATTGAAACGGATCCACCTCAGCGAGGTTCTCCCCTACTCCGTGAGCAATCTAATTTTGAAACCGAACCACCTTTACGGGACCTTCTTGTTTTCCTCGGGCTGTATATTAAGCCTGGTAAGGTCCAATAAAGAATCAACGCAATAAATTTCATCGGGTCGTCGGGTAACACTTTCACCGTTTTTCCCCATCGACTTGATAACATTATCACAGAGGAGAACCTTGAATTTGAGGATGCATTCAAATATTGAACAGATAACAACACTTTGACTGCCAGTCGTTGTTTCTAAACGCCTATCTCTGTCCCCAATCGTTTGAATAAAAATCTCTCAAAAAAAAAAAAAAACCCGAATATGGGGATGCAGGCAAAGCTGAGTAGATAACAACATAGTTGGACGACCTGCTTGCTGGTGCGCCTCCACTACCTGGCTGTCCACGCGCCTATGACCTTTTCTTTGCCTCCTTGTAGCATGCGCGGCCAGGGGCGAGAAGAATAAGGAAAAAACGCCTGATATCTTGCCTGTATCTTGCTTATAATCCTCCTCACCTGTTTCCACGCGGCCTGGGCGAATGTACCAGCGTTTTCTCCTGTTATACCGGCCTGTGTCTTCATCTATTATCTTCCACACCCCTACCCGCGCGGCCGATACAGTAGAAAAGTGTTTAGGCGACTGAGCAAGGCAAGATTTCCAAAATCTAAATGATTAATTGGAAGTGGCGGCCAGGTTGTTTTCTTGCATGCAAGGAGGGGGTCTTAATGGTGGACAGGTGGTTGTTGACACCCACCGCCCCCAACCAAACAAATTTAAGCATGGTTGAAATACTCCCCCGATTTGACTCTCATTCATTTAATTTCAAATTTCAAATGTATGTATAAGCATATAGACTGATTTGTGTATAAATTTTGTTAATATATCTATATATATACCACTTAAATTAAAAGTATCTAATCCCTTTAAAGAGATATCTAAGGACCTATATTAAAAGTTTTCTAAGTGTCAACAAAATAGCAATATATGGGTTATCCTGGTAATATATCTCTACAAATATATATATTAAAATATATAAAAAAACATCGATAAAATTATAGTACATGCATCTACCCTGGTCACCTTTATCCTCCTATAAAATGGTTCTTAAAGTGAAAACGGGGTCAGCTGTCAAATACCCTTATGCAATCTAGTATCACCATGCTTGAAACTCGAAATTATCCACTAAGGAAGAGACGAATACAACAAATATTGAAGTAGATCTCGAGTGTGCGGAATTATGAAAATCATGCAGTTCTAGTATTGCGTTTGGAATACACAGTAAAAGATTGAAGCTTTATTATTATCAAAGTCACAAAACTTGCAGATAAAATAAACCAAACAAGGACCACTACCTTGTTTAGTTAACAAAAAAAAAAATTTGTCGCATTTTCGGGTTGCATGGTTGTGGCGCGCCATCGTCGTCGTAGCGTCGTCGTCTTTTAGCGGCGTTACAACTTTCTTATGAATATTTCAATTAATTAACTTAACAACATGATTACTCACAATATTACACACCATTTAATAAATAATGAAAGGGGTCAATGCACCACAAAATAAACATATGCAAACATTAACAAAGGAACCAAATAAAAGAAAAATACATAAAATCCCTTGGTCACATTTAAAGGTGATCCCCCCCATGGGAATCCCTAACACAAACAAATATAGTTGCCATGGTGACCTTGTTGAATTCATCTAGAATTCCAAAGTGGTTGGTCCCCAATCCCCGATGTGTGTTGTGATATTTTAACTTGCAAAACACAAATACCTCCTTCGGCCTCGTGGCCGCATCAGAACACCCAAATGAATATAATATACTTCTAAAGTCATCAATATATATGTGAATCACAAAAATCATCAAGCCAATCAACAATGTCACTTAAAATTTCATCAACAACTATATCATCATCAATTTTAATTCAATTTTCATTTTCTAGGTCTACTCAAAATATCCAAATATCACATGTCCAAACATTATTTATAATGTAACCAGTCGAAAGTATATCAACATCAATATATAAAATGTCTCTAATAATCATCATGCATCATATATGAATCAGAGTTGGCAATAATCCATGCTCTAACATATAATCATCATACTAAATCAAAACTATAATAATGTCCATGATACGATCAACAATGTCATGATCGGTATCGAAAGGTTTCAAAGGGAAGTGGGCACTACAATGAACACAACTCCCAGATCTGCAAATGAACATTTAAAACATGCACATATACCCTGTAATGAAGAGAGGCAAGAAGACGCAATAAAACGAGCAAAGGATGGACAAATGCATCACAAAAACATGTTTTTATTGCTCCAAATTTACATAGTGCACCATTTCATGGGCAAGAGGCAAAAATGTCATTACAGAGCAAGGGAGGAGGTTCAAACTCCATTTTTAACCCTAAGGAAGAAAAGAAGGGGGAGGTAAAGAAGAAAAATGAACAACCTCTAACTAACTTCTTGAAAATGTGCCTCTATTACAATATATAGAAAAATGTGAAAAGAGAGGAAAAAACATGAGAAAATCTGATTCTCTACTCCAACCACCGATGACATTCATAAATTTGGTCAAAATTCAAGGCTCCATCTACAAATTCCATTCCCAAATGCATTTTGTCTGCTCGAGGGAGAAAAGACCCATATTTCATTAAATTTGGTGGTTGAAAACTGGTTCTGCATTTTAATTCTTCATCTATTGATGGGCTCGATGCAAAAGCTCATATTTCCATGTATCTACTTTGCAGACCAAAGAAAATGACCCATACTTCATTAAATCTGGTAGTTGGAAACTAGTTTTGTCTTTTCCCATGCCAAAACATGCTTTCCAATTTTCTCCCACAAATCTTCACCAAAAATGCAAAATTGAAGTTCCATGATGAAGAGAATCTCTAGATCTTTCCATTGGTACCAAGATTGTCAAAAATGGAGCTCTAGATCAAAAGATATGGCCTTCTAAGTATTTCCTTTACGTTTTCTGCTAAAATTGGCTCAGGGAAAATTTTACACATTTCCCCATAAATCTGCGATGATGTGGCATCCATTGGGGTCGGCGGAGGCAGGGGTTTCCTTTTTTCCATTTGCACTTTTGACAAAAGTGTGAAAATTCTATTTTTCCTCTAAAGCCCCACATCCCCGCATTAGCTTTTTGATGGGGCCGTAGGTCGCATTTTGATTTTATGCCTTTTGGAAGAAAAGGCAATTTTTCACTTTTTCCTCCGATGCCCCGCTGGTCCGCATTGGCTTTGACTCGGGCCTAAACTTTGAATTTTTCCCTTTGGGCGGAGTTGTGGGCCATTTCTTCACTTTTTGCATTTTGGAACAAAGGGAAAAAATCCAACCTTTTCCCCGCGCGCGGTCTTGGCCTGCCACGTGGCGCTTCTAGGTAACTTCGAAGATGCGGCCAATTTTTTGCCTTAGAAACTTTTGCGGAGCAAAATTTTAAAATCTCCAAATTCCTCTACCAGCCCGCCTTAGCGCCTTTGCATAAAATTGCCACGTGTCCCTTTCGGGACTTAGGAAATTTTTAACTTGTTTCCTTTTGCGGGCTTGCGGGAGCGCAAATGACTTTTGCGCTTTTAACCAAAAGTGCTAAGTTCTCAAAATCTTCCCCGCTCCACCGCCCAAGATTCCTTGGCAAAAATCTCTCCCAAGCTCCGTAGGTCCGCCCTGGGCAAATTTTCCCTCAAAACTCCGCCGAGCCATAACTCAAAAATACAAGGAGTTAGAAGGAGTTCTTTACCTTTCTGGAAAGGGGAAGAAATTCTCTATTTGATGGAGCAATTTCCATAATTCCTTGAGTGCTTGAAACTTGTAAAACTCGATTGAAGAACAAAATGGAGGTAAGTTAACACAAAATAAGAGGGAGCTTATTTTGGTTAAATAGTCTCCGTTGGCATACTCAACTATTCCATTCACCATTTCTAATAATGTAGAAAGAGGAAAATATGATTACCTTTTGTGTACTACGAGGATAATGAATAGAACCAATTATCAAAACTTGTCTTTTCCCATCAATACCTATAGCTTCATTACCATGGCTAACATTTACAACGAAACATGTTGAGCTTGATAAAACCCATTAAACAAAAAAACCTAAAAAAGATTTATATATGATCTTCCGAGGACTTTCATGATGGAAGAAAAGAGGTCATGCAAGTTGATCACTATAAAACCATGTTAAATAATTGATGGTAAATTATTTTAGTTTAGAATAGGTATGGACATCTACCTAAATGTCCTGGAAAGTATATTTGTCAAATGTTATAGTTGGTAATACTCGTCTACACTGTATATAAAATGTATATGCATACAAAAAAAAACTTCTTAATAAAACAAGGTCATGAATGACATATCTTGCCGAAGGAAATGTAAAGCTATTATATGTAGGAATAAAAAATGTAAATGTTTATTAAATTCTTACTAAGTGTTTAACTAAATGAATGAGCAACATGTCACCTCATGGAGTATCATAATTGTAACTTATAGAGAACATGAACAACCTCTTAAAGCACTTACAGTGTTTTACCAACTATAACCTATGAGGTGTACAATGTGAACAATTTACCTTTGCTAATACATTGTCATAAAGATTCAAACAGATTTGAAAAGAAAGGACAATTTTGTATTGATCATTACGAGATTGCATAAGACATAACATTGATAAAAAAAAACACGACAAGTAAGTTTCATAAAAAATGCTATGAATATTAAATAAAGTAATAAAGGACACATGTGAACCAAGTTATCTGCAATCAAAACACACAAATCCAAGTTTCTCCCTCAACCATGTATGTGAAACATACACTGCTTCCAAACCCTCAAGTGACGTTGGTGCGGGAAGTTATTAGTGAAATGGTGACCTGTTAGTGTACTTCTTTGAAAAGAGCAGATTATGGACCCTAGTTTTGTCTGCGTGCCACAACAACATCTATGGTGTATCTAGGGCTTACGGAGTATGCAAGGACGAAAACAATAGTAAATCATGTAATTGTTTGCAAGGTTTCCAGCCCTCAGACGATCATGTGTGGTCATCAAGCGGTTGTGTTCGGCGTAGCCCATTACAAGATATCTTGTATAAAAATAAAACATCCAGGGGTTTTTAAGATTTTCCTTTATTAAATGAGTATTTCCTGATATGAAGTTACGAGAATAATCGAAGTTGTTATACAATTAATGAACCCAAGAGGCTGTGTTCGTGTGTGGTCGTTAAGCAGTTGTGCTCTGCTGCTACAAATGACACAAATTTACCATAGATGGCTTCATGCAACTTATAGATAATTCCATGGAAGCATAACTATGTATATAGCTCATCGGCGACAGCATCATACAAGCTCTTCATGATGGATTTTGGAGGAGAACATTGCCTCATGCATTTTACGCTCTCAACTAATTCATGGAGTAGTTTTTCTCATTGAACGTAATGTGTTGGTGCGTCGGCATTGATTTATTCACCGATTAACATTTTGCGCGCAGCCCAAAAAATGCATAAATCTTGTAGGCCACTTATGCACCGATCGTTGAAAAACCACCGACGTGCAAAGAAGTTACAATTTTGCAGCTTTTGCTATTTCCATACCCACGTTATAAGATGAAGATTTCTTGAATACCAATCTATCCATGTTGGACACCTACATTGTAAAAGTAAGAGTAAACATTTTAATATTTTTTAAAGGAAAAACTTTGTTATAATCCTGGATTGAATTTACCGTTATACCGATCTTCGACTAGAGAGAGCCATGCAAAGCAAAGACCTTGCCTTTAAATCAAAATAAGCCAACCTAATGAAGAATGGTTGTCCATGAGATGAATTGGAGGTTTAACAAATCTCCATAAAGACAACCGACAAGTAGAATTAACGATTCGAAAGGCAAAGCAAGAGCAATTGTTGCGACACATAATCTGGAATCCATGTATCGTTTCCACTTTGGGAAATGAAATGAATTTTCCATCCGATAAAGATTTGTTTGTCACTTCCATGAAAGCTGTTGGTGGTGCCATTGCTCTTTGTGGCGAGCATTCGCAATGGGTTACTCCCGACACAACCACTAGACCACCAATCTTGGGATTCCTAGAGAGTGTTGTTTTTGGCCTAAGACCCTCAAGACAATTGTAGAATTGTATATTGTTGTTGTTGCATGAACTGTACTTCCCGCTAGCGCCATACACACGACATTGATCGTGGGGTTCCAACCAGACGAGGCTCCATTTACTGTCATGAATCCAAATAAAATTTCTTGCTTCACCACTCGTGTGCAAAACTACCAATAGTTTCATCGATTAAATTCAAGCCATTTTAAAAGCATGCTTCCTACTTTTGGATATTGTTTCCATGGATGCCGAGTTGGAACATCCGTGCCACAGTTCGCACCTCGCAAAATTAGCCAAAAATATTCAATGGATTAATTGCGGGGACAATACAATGAATTATATCTCGGTCAATATATTACATATATTCGCAAGTTGAATGTTCATTCTTATTTTCTAATTTGTATTAATATTAATTGCTTCATCCTGTCGGCCTTGCAATAAAGTTGTAATATTAATTACTTCATCCCTATGACGTATAATATAATTAATTGAATAATCAATCCGCACAAGCACTGGGGGAGTTGTATACAAAAAAATGCCAAGGATTATTTATGACTTGTCACATAATTTTGTTATGTTTAAACATAGAAATAACAAATATTTCTTTGATGTCTCTTGGAGATTGGCTAGAAGAAAAAATAGCCATTTAAATTAATTGTAAAATCTAAAATATCACTACAAAAAAATTGTCCAATGAAAATTGAGAAATAAATTATTTCAAAAAACAATATAAATATTTATATTTAAAAACATTAACTTAAATATAACAAATCATAGATGAGATATGTTATTAGTTTGTGGGGTTCAAAGTATTTATTTGATTGAAAGTTAAAAACCGACCTTCGGCAATATAATAACATGGAGAGATGTGGTCTCATGGAATGCATTTCCTAAAATCAATTACAATATGGGGGCAAGTGTTCGCAACTCGTGTGGGATTGTTAGTTTTGGATTCATGGTATGTTACCGTTCGTGGAAGCTAATAAATCCATTTTAAAGCATTCCATCCAACACGTGGGGGCAAGTGTTCAAAACAAAAAACTTTTATCCATCGATAACGTATTCAAAGTAGTTAAGTTTAATTTTTGTTAATCTCAAATTTATCTTGTCAAATAAAGCATACCTAAACATGTGTAAAATTACTCCAACAATCTAGAAGTTTCCACTATTAATACGTTACGAGGAGCGGGGAGCGGCTGTTAAACAGCTGGAAGACAGCTGTAAAGGTGCATAGGCGACTGTTGGAAAATAAAGCTACAGAGTCGGTGACATAGGTTATATAAATCTTTCCACTTCTCCAATTTTTATTTCCGTAGCCATCATTTTAACCTCTATTTTTGGGGGTTTGGAGTTTGATTGCCAGACGACCTGCTCTGTTTATTTGGGGAGTTGTTTTTGTCTTCGATTTCGTTGTTTTTTCTGAATTCTTTATGTTTTGAAGTTGTTTCGGCTTCATTTTTTGTGGTTTCAGTAATTTTTGGCTGTATGTTTAGTGTGTGTTTTTGTATTTGGGTGTTTGTCTCTGTTTTTTCGCCGTTTGTTTAAGGGAAGAGCAGAGCAGAGCATGTTGCAGAACAATGAAGGTAGCAGGGAGATAGTCAAGGTCGCATCTGCTATGTTCCGAGGGTGAGTTCCTTCAAACATATATTGTTATAATGATTTTTCCCTGCGCATTACTGATCATTATTTTTAGTTATTTCCTTCATTTGACATGGTAGGAGTAGGAATAAGTCGTTTGTTTTAATATTTTCTTTTAACGAACCTTGAAGCAAATGCACAAGGGTTTATGTTTCCAGTGTTTGTTCAGTGTTACTGTTTAGAATGTTTTAGGTTTGTTTTACTCACTAGTTCTAGGGTTTAAAGATTTCATTTAGATAATTGCACTTAAATGGCTAGCTCGGGGTTCATATTTGGCTGTCTAGAAAGTTTTTGTTTCTTTGACAAATGAATCAGAGTGTCTAACAAGGTTTAGATCTAGTTGTCTTGAGTTTTTTATTTAGATAAATGCACCTAATCCGAAGACTTTAGACATGGTTGTTTTTAGTATTTTTGAAGGTAAATATATGTAGTTACAGTTTAGGGTTAAGTACAGGGTTGAAAGATACTAAATCTGAAACTAAACATGGGTCAGCTTTCTCTAGCTCAGGGTTCAGGGTAAAGAGTACAGTTACAGTTTAGGGTAGGATTAGAGTACAGTTACAGTTTAGGGTAGGATTTTTCTAGTTAAATTCTGATTGTTTTGAAGGTTGGGGTTTGCAGATAATTTCTAGGTAAACAGATATGGTTGTATTTTAGGTTATGCACAGGTTTAACATTTTTCTGAAGCTAGACACACATGTTACCTTTTTCTAGTACAGGTTTTAGAGGCAGTGATTTTTCTAGTTAACTTACTCCTAGCACACGGTTTAGAGCCAGTGATTTTTTTAGTTAACGGTCCTATATATTCCTTGTAATTGTTGTTGCAGGGTAGGGTTATGCGTAGTACTTTATTAGTTAACATAAACACACAATTTAGTGTTGTAGTTTATGCAGTGATTTATTTAGAGTGATATAATATTTTATTATTCAAAAAATCTGGTAGTTGATCCTGTTTAGTTGGGGTTACCTGGCCGTATTAGCTTAGGCTGTGGTTCTGTTCCCTTGCTTTTGGTTCTGTTCCATTAATTTTGGGTTTGCAGACTGTTAGTAAGCCAGTGCACTGTTTGATGGTCCATGTTTAGCCATTTTAACTTAGGCAGTGATGCTCTAGAACCCTGGGTATGTCTCACATTTTCCCTAATACCATTAATTTTGGATTTGCAGTTTTTAAGTAAGTCAATGCAACTAGATTTTGGCTCTTCATCATGATTAAAAGTTTTTATGTATATAACTAAAAGTTGACAGCTATTGATGTTTTGGCTAATGAAACACTGTTAATGCTAATGGTTATCCTTTTTTATTTTATAACCAAGTGTTTTAAGTTTTTTTCTGAAAACACTGTTTAAGTTTTAGATGTGCCCTTAGATTTAGGTTTGTCATATTTACCTTTGGTGTGCAGGGTTTTTGTTGTTGTTGACAATATATGATGTGTTTTCGATTATAACCAAGTGTTTTAAAGTTTTTTTCTGAAAACACTGTTTAAGTTTTAGATGTGCCCTTAGATTTAGGTTTGTCATATTTTCCTTGGTGTGCAGGGTTTTTGTTGTTGTTGACGATATATGATGTGTTTTCGATAGGATGTTATTAATAATAAGGCAGTACTATGATCTTGAGGTGATCTCTAACATTGTGATCTTGAGGTGAACTATGAATGTGAATTATGATAGAAGCGCACAAGATTCTCAGAGATGCCTAGCATATCAATACAACAGAGATCTGATCTCTATCTTCTTTTAATGGTTTGTGGGGTGGGCAGGTCAAATTTGAGCCTACTATCTCTAGTTTGCCATTAAACTTGATCCACACGTTAATTCACTGTCCCGATTTTATCTCGATTGCCTTTTTAAGATTGTTATTCATTACCTTGTATAGTTCGCTAATATTTCTCTTGTTTTCAACACATTATCTCCTCTGTCAAGTGCTGCTCACAACATTTGGATCCTTCTGTAGTCTAGTGGTCCCCATGAACTATGGAACTATTATATGTAACTATTATTTTTTGTAGAGAGAAATATTAGGCAACATTTTATAGGGAGCTACTTGTAAGCATCTCGTCCATATTTTCATAAAATTAAATTATAATGTTTAATTTAACTTGTCTTAGCCAAAAAAAAACCAAAATTGCTAGGAGAAACTCTACAAGCTAAAAATATGTGGAATAAAAACCCAAAATAGTAGGCACTCTTTTTTTTGAGTAATGGAAATTATGATCCTAAAAACAGAGGATTTTATTTTACAGAAAAATAATTAAATTTATTTTAGAGTAACAAACTCTGGAGACTAAAAATGTGAAGATTTTATTTTACTGAAAATTTAACGGAAACTCTGCTAACTGAAAACAGAGGATTTTATCTTACAGAAGAATAAATTATTTTATTTTCCAGTAATAGAAACTCTGGGTACTGAATGTGAAGATTTTATTTTACAGAAAATTAATTTATTTTATTTATTTAGTTGATTTTCCAATGGTTGACTTGTAAAAAAATTCGCAGACAATTAAAATAGGAAGTCTCTCTATATATAAAGTCTTTCTGTTTAACAATAAGCTGTGCCTCAGCTTTGTAGGATTATAGTTCGAACTCACTAATAAATTAAGCATTACAGATTTTTGGGTAACTATTTAATGTTATGTTTGCCAAGAAAATAAAGCTGTAAGGATGAAATTTTAATTGTAATACTTGAGCAGTCTCTCTAGTGCTATATTAAATCATCATATGTTATATATGGCAACTGATTGTTTAGTCTACAATTTGATTTTTAAATAAAACATTGTTCCTTTTCGAAGCTTTTTATTTATGAGTTTTAAAAGTAGGTAGGCTGACAATTTTTCCCTCTTGAGTGCCAAGGTTATTTCTCCTCCGATGTATAAATGCTAGGACTCTTTCTTAATGACTTTTCTTTCACAAACAATGTTTTCTGAATGCAACTACTGTGTGATTTTTTGATCGATCAGGAAATTAAATTATTATTTTCCAGTACAATTGTAATGTCCAGGTATGTTGACATTTTAATTCTGTTTAAAAACAGTGTACTGCGTGAGTGGATTCTTCCAGCGGTTGATAACAATTTCTAATTTTGTTGTTGTATGTTCGCAGGATTGTACAAGGTGGAAAAAGATTTTGTTTGTCTGGGAGGCTACATAAGATTTTCCAATTCTTTTAAAAGTCGAAAACAATTTGAAATGTTATGTAAGATGTATAACGAAATTAAATGTAAACAGTAAGTTATATTGAGAATTGTAATGTCCAAATTGTATACATCGAACAAATATTTTTAATAAATAAAATCTTTTATTTTGGAGGGGGCTGAAAATCAGCCCACCAAAACTTCAAGGATGTCCGTAGAGATGTCCTTGGAGGAGTTTTCTGTTAGTGTAATGTGATTTTTTTCTTTTATTATATTTTAATTTTATTGTTTTGTAATTATTATATTACAAATTGTTATTTTTCATAATATATGTTTAATTAGGGTTCAGGTATGGTAAACTATGTTTCAATTTGAATTGGTATAATATTTTTTTGTATCTATTGATTATGCTATACATGTTACATGTTACATGTAATGAATTTATTTTTTTTATACATGTTACATGTTAAGTTTAACATGTAACTGAATTTTATTCTGTCCATATTGGTATTTTTATTTGTTTCGTTTTTTTTTATCGACAAAATTGTGTGGTTAAATTGATAGGAAATTATGTTCTACATGCTAATTTAACATGTAATTGAATGTTGTTCATGTTGTTCATGTTCATGCTAATTTAACATGTAATATTTTATCTAGTAATATTCAATAACAATTAAAAATCTAAATTAATCCATTAATATATGAATAGAATTGAAATTTGATTGAATATTTTGTACTAATATTTTATTCTATGTGATTTAGAAATGTGTTTATAATTTTATTTTTAAAGTATTGAAGTGTTACAAAATATTCATAATATTTTGTATTAATATTTTATTTAGCAACTCATTTATATAATTTATAAATGTGTTTATGATATTTTTAGGTATTTATTTTAAATTAGTTTTTAAGTAGATTATTTAATTTTCTATACCTTATATTTATATGGATTATATAAATAGGATTGTTGAGAGAATGTAAATATTATTAATGAACAAATATTAAGGAAACTGTACTATATATGTATATGGTTTATATGATAGGATTTGCATATGGCATATAATAAATATAATTAATATATATGAAAAATATATTTGTAATCCTAATTACCATTATGAATGGTTATAGTTGTGTTAGGGTTGTATAGTTAGTGTATGTGTAATTATATATTTATAATTATTCTGATTATATAATTGTATATATATTATGATTATATATTTATAATTATAATATTTTGTAGTAATGTTTTATTTGAACATATGTGAAATATATGCATATCGTACACAATAAATATAGTTAGTTAATTTATATGAGTAATATATTGGTAATGGTAATTATAATCATTTTTACAACTACAATTATAAATGGTTAATAATTGTTGTATAGTTGACGTATGTGTGATTATATTTTTGTACTTGTATCGTATAATTAATGAGTAGTGATAAAGTAAGATTTAACTTGATATTTATTGTATAGAATTGTAAGGATAATAGTTGTGTTGTGTATATAACGAATGTGTGATTATATATATTGGTAATGGTAATTATAAATATCTTTTTGTATAGTTGACGTATGTGTGATTATATTTTTGTATTTGTATCGTATAATTAATGAGTAGTTATGAAGTAAGATTTAACTTGATATTTATTGTATAGAATTGTAAGGATAATAGTTGTGTTGTGTATTATAACATATGTGTGATTATATATATTGGTAATGGTAATTATAAATGTCCTTTTTTACAACTACAATTAGAAATGGTTAATAATTTTGTTATGATTGTTCTATAGTTAATGTATGTGAGATTATATTTTCGTATTTGTATCGTATAATTAATGAGTAGGGATGAAGTAAGTTTTAACTTGATATTTATTGTATAGAATTATAAGGTTAATAGTTGTTATATATTTATATTTAATATTTATTAGATCATATTATATAGTTGAGACGTGAGATGTTTATTCTCATCGGATTATATTATATGGTTAACGCATGAATAGTTATATGTTGGCGTTGATAAATACCTTCAAGGTTTCAAGTTAATATGTAAAAATTGGTAATTGGTAATTATAGTTAATGTGTAATTATATATATTGGTAATGGTAATTATAATTATGTTTTTTTACAACTACAATTATAAATAGTTAATAATTTTGCTACGATTGTTCTATAGTTAGTATGTGAGATTATATTTTCGTATTTGTAATTGTATAATTAATGAGTAGTGATGAAGTAAGTTTTAACTTGATATTTATTGATTCAATTAACTTGATATTTATTGATTCAAGGTTAATAGTTGTTATATATTTGTATTTAATATTTATTAGATCATATTATATAGTTGAGACGTGAGATGTTTATTCTTATCCGATTATATTATATGATTAACACATGAATAGTTATATGTTATATGTTGGCGTTGATAAATACCTTCAAGGTTTTAAGTTAATTTATAAAAATTGCATATGTAATAGTTTGGTTACACATATTTTTATTAATCTATATTTGATAAATAGTTGTGTTATTGTTGTTTTATAGATAATGTATGTGTGATTATATATTTTTATTTATAATGTATAATTTAAATAAGTGTAATAATTATAATTATGTATATGGTCAACATATAATTATTTATTTTATTTGAATAACTTTTTTCTATTATGGTTTTATTTTTTATTTTATAGTTAGTATCTATATTTTAATAATTATAATATTAGAATAGTATTTGTAACTTTTTTTTTTTTTTGTAATTTATAAATGTGTTTATGATTATTTAGGTAATTATCTTAATAAATATTATCCATTTGTATGGAGAGAATTGAATATATTATCTTGATATATATATTTATATTTTATGGTTATTATATAAATAGGATCAAATATATGAGTAGAGCACATAATATTGAACATATTTAGTTATTTATATTTTAATAATTATAATATTTATTAAAATATTTAGAATTGTATTATGGTATTTAGGTTTTTAAATTTTTTTTTTGAGTAAATTTATAAATTTGTTTATGATTATTTAGGTAATTATTTTCAAGTTATAAATATATATCCATTTGTATGTGGAGAGAATGATAAATATATAGAATCTTGATATATATATTTGATATTTATATGGTTATTATATAAACAGGATCAAATATATGAGTATAGCACATAATATTGAACAAATTTTGTATCAAATATATACATATAGAACATAATAAATATAATTAATATATACAAGTAAGTAGGAATTGTAATTACAATTATAAATAAATATAGTTGTGTCACATAGATGTATAGTTAATGTACATGTGATGATATATTTGTATTTATCATATTCTTTCATATAGTTAATATATATGAGTACTTGTATTTATATGTTAATAATAATAAGTAAATGGTAACTAGTTGTGTTGGATAACACATGTGCATGTGATTATGTATTTATATTTATATTATATGGTTTATATATTGGTAATTGTAATAACAATTATAAATAGTTAATAGTTGTGTTATAGTTGTATAGGTAATGTAATGTGATGATATGGTTTATATAGGTCCTGTAATAACAATTTCCTTTGTGCGTATTTATACAAGATTACAAGGAGAGATTTAAGTAGACGAAACATTGGTAACAAAGAGAAATGATACAAGGTGAAACTAGAAAACAAGAAATAACTAGCTTTGATACCAAATCATAAACAAATGATCAATAAAACTTTTCAAATTTTATTCAAGAGTAAGGCTCCTATTACATTTTTTCTTGTTTCTAACAAGATTGCTCGAGTCTCAAAACTTAAATTTTGTAGACTCTAAAAAGTACATCAAAGACTTTCTTAAGACTAAAAACCACATTGATTATTTACATGAAAATTCGATGCTTACAAAGAAGCTCAACCCCTTCTTATATAGGAAAGGAGAATAAGAAAGAAGACCGAATACCTAGAAATCTAAAGACCGGGAATTGATAACACAAATTAACCAAAAGATTCTCATTGACGTAAAAAAAGACAAGTACATGCCACTCGTCATAACACATTTGGAATGTGGGGAGGTCCACTTCTTTATTAAAGTGATGACAACATGCCCGTCATCTAGCATTATGGGTTATAGAGGATGTTTGGTCAACAACATAATCCGAAAATGGGGAAGAATCTTCTTGTTGTGTTACAAGAAAAAGTTGTGTATTATGTTCATACCACAGACGTGAGACAACACGGGAATCATCAATATCTCTATGAAGATATTGTCGAGTAAGGAATGTACATTCATCGTATGGTGGATATAGAATTTAAAGTGCGGAAGTTCTCCATTTGGATTTGCATGTTTTTCATTTGGCCTTACATGGTGTTAGTATGAACATAATGTTTTATTTTAACATTTTAAGGAATCTTACGAGTTGATAATGATATTTTTGTGAAGATCTCAGATTGGGATCGAGAATGGATCAGATAGTTTGATAGGTATGAACTTAAATAAGAAATATTTGAAATGATTTGCATCATTTTGTAAGAGTCACCTTTCTGGCAGAGGCTTGAGAATTCAAATCGTCACATAGTATTAGGCCTTAAAATTAATTGTCAGACGAATTCTTTCAATAGGTCTATCATCAAAAGGCTCGTGAATCGAGAATGGCGCCATTGCCATCGCAAGTACAAAAACAAAGACTTTAGATTGTATGGAAGTTGGAGGTTAGGATCTCGAATCAACGAATTTACAAGCCACTTGTCATTTGGTAAAGAGATACAGAGATTATTTCTCTAGATAATAGCAGAGTGTTGTGCCTCCTAAGAGAACATTATCACATTGTTCCTTTGATTTTACAAAATTGGAACATGTAGGGATATTCCACACAAGATGGAGGAAGTCATGAACAATATGCGTAACATTTATGTATTTATGTTGAACTAACTCTGCTAATTAAATGCAAGAGCATTTTTTTTCCGAAATATGTTCAACATCACAATTATAGCCATCAAATTATTGAACCCATTTTTGCAGACGGTCATAAGTGGTTTTATTGGTAGGATCTCTTTATACAATCTTCCTTTAAAATGTTGCAAGTATGTTCTTAGCAAAAATTTGTCATCTTAAATAAATAACATAAAAGCTTGGATAGCCTTTTTAGTAGGAAGTATTTTCTTGACTAGAATGATACTTAAGTTGGGGACCTTTGAAGGATCTAGAAGCATACTTGCATATTTGTTTTATATCATGCTTTTTTCTTTCTTAGAGGATTGCTTTCCAAAAATCTTGAGTTGTCTTTGTCTCAATAATTTTAAATCCTATCCTAAGTAGAGACAGAGAAGGGAGAGTCCGGTAATTTTGTTTAATTCGTTGGATTGTTTTAGTCATTTGAGAATCCCATGTTGGAGCATTAGTGCGAAAATGTTTTATTTAGTAGTAGTCATCATGCAGTAGCAACATTTCTATAGAATCTTGCAATATAATTAACACAACCCAAAAATTGTTGCAATTGTGTCTTATTTATTGTTTCATCGGGAATAAATTGATTTTTGAGATAATGTTCTCTTTTAAAAGTATGGCTTTGTTTTTAATGGTAATGCCCAAAAAAATTGAATTGTATCTTTAAACATTTCCATTTTGGTAAGATTGAGACAGAGTCCATTGGCATGCAATCGTTTTATGTAAAATTGTTCTAATTACTCTAAATGATCTTTAGTATTTCGAGAAAATATTATAATATCATCTATATAAACAATTAAGAATTTGGACAAGTGACCAAAAATTTGATCTATTTTTCTTCTAGAAAATAGATGTAGTCTTAAAGCCAAATGGTAAAATTGTCCATTCATACTGGCATAAGGAATACTAAATGCGGTGTTATAAGTATCTTCTAAGTTTTAGAAAATCATGCCAAAACTTGATTTCAAAAAAACTTACTATAAACCTTATCATTAATTCAGTTAATAAATCATTCGACTTGGAATTGGGTGTAGGAGAAGCAGGATATACTTATTGAGAGGTTTATAGTTCACTCATTTTATTGACATAAAACGCAGGGTCTAGGGGAGACTTGGATGCTTGAATAAAGCCTCATGCAAGTAAATTGTCAATTTTGTTTGGCATTTAAGTCTTTTAGAGGGAGACATGCCTATATGGTGTACTTTGAATTTTGGAGTGGTGGTCCGAAATTCTAGCTAACAATAATGTTTCTTTTATGAACAAAAGTATGGGATTGTCGGAAGAACAATTAGTCTTAAGCTTAGTGATGAGGGCGTCGATAATAGAGGCACTCATAGAGATGGATTTGTGTAACCAGTCAAGATTAGAAGTTTTATGTGGTTTAAGTGCCGAGGGCACAATAGATTGGTATGATTGGAGTTTAGGAATAGATCCTTGTGGGAAACGGATCTTATTTTCACAAATAGTATAGGGCATGTGATTGTTCAAATTGTCTCAGTCTACCAAAATGGAAACGTTCAAAGATATAATTCAATTTTTGGGCATTACCATTCAAGACGGAGCCATATTTTGGCAAGAGTACATTGTCTCAAAAATTAGTTTATTCCTTGATGAAATAACGAGATGAGACACAACCGCAACGATTTTTGGGTTGTGTTAATTATATTGTAGGATTTTATAAGAATGTTGCATAAGGCAATTTCAGCCGCTAAATAAAAGGCTTTGAACTAATGCTCCAAAGATGGGATTCTCAAATGATTAAAGCGATCCAAAGCCAAATTAAAAAAGTTGCTCGGACTCTCTTCTCTCGTCTCTCCCGGAACAAGATTTAAAATTATTGAGACAGATGCTTCTGAAGATTCTTGGGGAGCAATCCTCAAAGAAAGAAAAGAGAATGATACAGAACAAATATGCAGGTATGCTTCTGGATCCTTTAAAGGTCCTGAACTTAAGTATCATTCTAGTCATAAGGAAATACTTGTTCTTCAAAAAAGGCTATCTAAGTTTTTACATTCTTTATTCAAAGATAAGAAGTTTTTCTAAGAAAGGACTTGCAATATTTCAAAGGAAGATTGTATATAAAAGATATCCTACCAATAAAACCACTTATGGTATGTCTATAAAAATGGGTTCAATGGTTTGATGGCTATGATTTTGATGTTGAACATATTTTAGGAAAAAAAAAAAACTCTTGCAGAGACTTTGTTAGCAGAGAGTTAGTTCAACATAAAAACATAAGTGTTACGTAGATTGTTCATGAATTCTTCCATCTTGTTGGGATATCCTTACATGTTCCTTTGTCTTGGGAAGTACAACATCGCGCTATTATCTAGAGAAATAATTTACGTATCTCCTTACCAAATGACAGAGGTGGCTTGAGATTCGTTGATCCAGAGATCCCAACCTCGACTTCCATACAATTCAAGATCTATTGTTTTTGTATTCTGCGATGGCAATAGTGTCATTCTCGATTCTAAACCTCTTTCGATTAATTCCAAGGCCTATACTAAGTGATTTGAATTCTTTCGCTAGATAATTAATTTCAAGAACCGCCTAATACTATGTGGCGATTTGAATTTTTTCAAGGCCTACCAAATTGTCCTGATGAGTCCATTCTACTCGGTCCTAGTCCGTATAAAATATCATTAAGGCTCAAGAACCCCCGGTATGTTAAAATAAAATATTATGCTTGTACTAACAAGATCATGCTCCAAATGGAGAACTTTAGAGAAGTTCTATATCCACCATACGATATATTGCAAATCATTTCAAATATTTCTCGACAATATCTTAAGTTCATGCCTACCACAATTTTTCCTGATAACCAAGCGCCCTCTATTACTCAATCCTAATCTAAATACATTTAACACCATGTAGGGCCATCATTCCAAAGAAATATCATATAACTATAAGATTCCCTAGTATGTTAAAATGAAATATTATGTTCATACTAACACCATGTAAGAGGCCATCATGCAAATCCAAATGGGGAACTTTGGGAAGAAGTTCTATATCCACCATACGATGAATGTACCTCCTTTAACTAAAGAAGTGAAGAGTACTCTCTCTAAATCGGATACCGAGGATCATATCTATTCCCTACTCGACAATATCTTTTTGTAGAGATATTGATGTGGTTTTTTTGTCTTTATCTCATTCTGTGTTTTAAGTTTTATGAGCAATCTTATAATACAAGAAAACGCTCTTACAACTTTTTGATCATTTTTGTTTAACACAACATTTATTGTAGAAGATTCTTCCTCATGTTAGTTTAAATGATGATGTTGAATGGTAAGCGTGATTATGCATTTTATTTATATTAATGTTAAGATAATGTATTATATTATAGGATGTTGTCATCACTTTAATAAAGTTAAGTGGACCTCCCCACGTTTACTTCTTAGGTGTTAATGACGAGTGGCATGTACTCGTTATTTTACATGAATAAAATTTGAAAAGTTTTGGGAATATTTTGGTTAACTTGTTTTATATAGTTCTATGGTTTCCGGTCTTTAGGTTTCTAGGTATCCGGGTGTCTTCCTTTTCCTTTCCTATATAAGGAGGGGTTGAGTTTCTTTAGTAACCATCGGGTTTTCATATAAATAATTAATAGTTATATGTGGTTTTTAAGTGTGGTTTTTAGGCGGTGTTTTAAGAAAGTCTATAGTATACTTCTTAGAGTCTACAAAGTTTTAAGTTTTGAGTTTGAGCAATCTTGTGAGAAACAAGAAAAATAGTAATGGAGCTTTGCTCTTACATGATTAAAATTTGAAAAGTTTTATTGATCCTCTTTGTTTATGATTTGGTATTAGAGCATTTATTGTATTCTTTTATATAGTTAATATATATAAGTATATTTATATGTTAGTAATAAAAAATAAATATTAAATAGTTGTATTGTATGGTATATGCCCATGTGATTATGCATTTGTATTTATATTATATAGTTTATTTAATTTGATATTTAATGTATTATATTATATAGTTAACACATGAGTAGTTATATGATAGTATTATAAATAAATTAATAGATATATGAGTACTTATATGTTAATAATAATAAATAAATGGTAAATAGTTGTGTTGTATAGCACATGTCCACGTGATTATGTATTTATATTCTATGGTTTATATATTGGTAATTGTAATTACAATTATAAATAGATAATAGTTGTGTTATAATTGTATAGTTAATGTATATGTGATGATATATTTGTATTTATTGTATTTTTTTATATAGTTAATATATATGAGCACTTGTGTTAGTAATAATAAATAAATGGTAAATAGTTGTGTTGTATGGTATATGCCTATGTGATTACGCATTTGTATATATATTATATGGATAATATTTAATGTATTGTATTATATAGTTAACACGTGAGTAGTTATATGATAGTATTGATAAATGCAAGAAGATTTTAAGTTAATATTTAGAAAATTTATGTATCATTATAAGATCAAGTATATATTTTTATTTATGTATAGATCATATGTATCTATGTAATATATAAAGAGGATCAAATATATGTGTTTAGGATTTTATTGTATAGTTTTTATTGGTCTATATTTTATATGTATATGGTTAACATACAAATAGGGACAAGTATGTCTATATGGTTATGTTGTATAGTGAATGTATATATCTAGTTCATGAGTCTCTGTCTATACATTTGTACCCACTCCATATCCGGGTTTTCGTTGCACTTTTGATATATTCACTTGAGCACCAACTCTTCTCGTGTTATTTTTTACGTGGAACTTGCCACTTCTTAGCTCTCTTGTGTCTCGAGTTGCTTCTTTGTTTCAACCTTCAAATCCCAGTTGCACTCTAACTCTCTCCATGGTTGCATTTTAAATGAACTCTATTACTAAGGTTGTGATGTGGCAAAGCATAACTTGTGGAGACCATAATTTTTATCTAATTGTTGGGTTGTCTTGAAATTTTAAAAGGTGGTAAATATGCAATAGTATTATGTTGGGCCCAACATTGTCTGCAAGGTTGTGGCCATATCGACACGTTTTTAGGGTCGGATTCTTTAATGTGGCAGATTCCTTATATGTATTTACTTAATATATAAAGAGGGTCAAATATGTGTTTAGGATTTTATTGGTCTATATTTTATATGTATATGGTAAATATGCAAATAGGGACAAGTATGTGTATATGGTTATGTTGTATGGTGAATGTATATATCTAGTTCATGAGTTTGTGTCTCGTACATTTGTACCCACTCCATATCCACATTTTTGTTGCGCTTATGATATATCCACTTGAGCATGAACTCTTCTCTCGTGTTATTTATATTTACAAGGTTGAGGAATTTGCCACTTCTTAGCTCTTGTGTTTGAGTTGATTCTTTGTTTCAACCTTCAAATCCCATTTGCACTCTTAACTCGCTCCATGGTTGCATTTTAAATGAACTCTATTACTAAGGTTGTGATGCGGCAACATAACTTGTGGAGACCATAAGTTTTTATCTAATTGTTGGGTTGTCTTGAAATTTTGAAGGGTGGTAAATATGTATTAGTATTACGTTGGGCCCAACATTGCTTGCAAGGTTCAGGCCATATCGACATGTTTTTAGGGTCGGATTCCTTAATGTGGCGGCCTAAAATTGGCTTTAAATGTCTTTTTCATTTTTGACTAGGTTTTGAAGTTTTAACTTCTATTTTGCTTGTTTAAGAATTTTGATTTTGTGGGAATAGTTAAGGTAACATATTGCATTTTTTTGTGTAATTTTTGACTCTATTTTATATAAGCATGGTTAGAATCACGAGGGTGGGTTATGCCACCTACAAGGTTGTAGCCATATTGACACGTTTTTAAGTGGATTCCTTAATCCAATGGTCTAAAATTGGCTTCAAATGTTTGTTTCACTTTTGACTAGGTTTTAGAAGTTTAATGACATCGATTTTGCTTGTTTTAGGATTTAGATTTTGTTGGAATAGTCAAGGTAAAGTATTACATTTTTTGTGTAATTTTTGCTTTTATTTTACATAAGCATGATTAGAAGCAAAAGGGGAGGTTATGCCAACATTTCTTTCAAGGTTGTGGCCATTTCAACACATTTTTGGTGTTAGATTCCTTAATATGGTGGCCTAAATTGGCTTCAAATGTTTTTTTTGCTTCTGTTTTGATCATTAGAATAAATCAAAATTTTACGTGAGCCTTAAGTAGTAGGTAATTTTAGGCATTTTAATGTTTTTAGAGTAGTTGTGAAATAAAAGGAAGATTGTAATGATGTAGAAGTTTCAATGTGGATTTTACAACGATAAGAAAGTTATTTTGAAATTTTTGGTTTTTATTTATAAAGATGTTTATGTGTGTTATGGAGGTATTTCAACCTCTCGGGTGGATCTACATCAATTGCTATCATAGCAGGATTTTGATCTTGCGGGAATAGTTAAGGCAACATATTGGCATTGATGTGGGAGAAGAAAGCATACAACTAAGATTGATGTGAGAAATGATGGTGGGTTTTCCCCAATCATTGATAAGATATTATGATGGATGAAAAGATTACCATCCAAAAATTAAAGAGGAGGGCTACCAAGAGGTGAGCCACTAATAAAGAGGATGAAGGGCTATTAGGATATTGGCCCTAAAGATGGAATAAATTGAGCTACAAGGACATGGGCCAAGAATAGAAGATGCGCTACTAGAGGTGTCCCATAGATGGAAGAGGATGAAGGGCTACTAGGATGTGGCCCAAGAATAGAAGGTAATGAGCTACCCCAAGGTGACTCACAAATAGAAAATAATGGAGGGCTACTAGGATGTGGCACCATAATAAAATAAGATAGCAGGGGACTACTAGGGGGTAACACACAAGTATAAAATAGAGGGCTACCAGATAGCCTCCCTAGGATAGAAAAAGACAATGGGATATTAGGACATGACCCAAGAATGGAGGATAAAGGGTTCATGGAGTAGTCCCACTAATAGACAACAGAGGGCTACTAGAATGTGGCCCAAGGGGAAATGAGGATGGGCTACTTTAGGATGCGACCCACACATGGAAGATGGTGATGGGCTATCAGGAAGTGCCCCAAGATCAGATTGAAGAGGAGGAATCGCGATAGATAAAGAATGATTGTATAATGAGAAGATAGGCTACTAGATAGCCTCCCATGATAGAAAAAGACAATGGCATACTAGGACATAACCCAAGAATGGAGGATAAAGGGTTACATGGAGTAGACCCACTAATAGACAACAAAGGGCTACTAGAATGTGGCCCAAGGGGAAATGAGGATGGGCTACTAGGATGCGACCCACACATGGAAGATGGTGATGGGCTATCAAGAAGTGCCCCAAGATCAGATTGAAGAGGAGGAATCGTGATAGATAAATAATGATTATATAATGAGAAGAGGACATAACCCAAGAATGGAGGATAAAGGGTTACATGGAGTAGACCCACTAATAGACAACAAAGGGCTCTAGAATGTGGCCCAAGGGAAATGAGGATGGGCTACTAGATGCGACCCACACATGGAAGATGGTGATGGGCTATCAAGAAGTGCCCCAAGATCACAGATTGAAGAGGAGGAATCGTGATAGATAAATAATGATTATATAATGAGAAGATAGGACGATCAATACTAGACTCGGGCATCTCCTCATGCTTAGAGGAAGGTGAAGATGGAATAATAAGAAGAGGATCCAATCTAATGGTCTTAGGATCTTCCTCTTTCTTCCAACAAAAGGATGAGTATAAATGGACATAAAAATGGTGAACACAATATATTGATAACTCTCACAAAATATGCCTTCCTTGTCCCAAATAGGCAACAAGAATGCAAAGGTGTAGACCAAGTGGTGGTGAAACAAGCTAGCACAACTTCGGCAAAACTTCACCTTGCCTTAGAGCAAGCGAAGAATAAAGCAAACGTGGTACGCCATGAGTTTCATGATGAATATCATTAGACTCCAACTTCAATGGGCTCTCACCTTACTTTTCTAACAAGGATTTGACCCTAAAGAACTTGGATGGCTCTTGACTCGATGATGGACTAGTAAAGTGGGCTCCAAGGCAATATGGCTTCCCTAAGTGTTTTGTTCATTTAGGTGTTACAAGTTTATCTATCAAGAAGCTTAATTTGCCAAGAAAGTCGCAACTAATCTTAGTTAATCTTGGCTTTATTTTACCCCCTTCAAATATGATGAGCAATGAATGCGTTCACGCGTATTCTCATTAGGGTTGTGATATGGATAACTTTGACTCTAACTCACAAAAGGAAAATCTAGTCAAGTGGGTGTGCGGAACACTACCTATTTTATCCATGAGGTTACTCAATGGTGGACTACTTTAGGGTTCCTAGAACTACTCCCATTGTTATAGTTTTGTAGTGCTCACACTTTTTAATAGTTCAAGTAGCTTGTTTCTTTGTTTATAGACATGGTTTGACAGTGATTGGTTATATCTTGGACATTATATTTAGATATTTGATCTTATTAGACAAGTGTGGACATTTAGGCGTATAGTGTCAATTTAGCTTAATTTCTATATTGTCCCATTTTCTTGTTATGTCATGGATACTAATGGTTATGATGTCTGTGTTTGGAACATAATTATAATAATGGATAGATGTTGCATGTGGAATTCTATGGTTATATGTCACGTATCATCTTGTCTAACTTTTGGAATATTGAGTATAATTGTGCACGTTGTCGCATCTTGATTTTAGTAGGATGTTAGGTTAGTTTAGAATGCATTGATATCTTACTATGTCATTGAATTATCTTGTATCGGACAGGTGCGGTTAATGTGTGCAATGAGTGTGCAGGTGACAGGTTTACAGGAGAACGTGGGATTCAGGCCAGCTACTCAATCTTGCACAAGCAACCCACGGGCGAGTCCTAGCCATGTTCATTGTGTGAAGCCTTAGTATAGGAGATTATTAATTTTGGGCACTATGAGTGACCCCAATGTATGTAATGTATTGTGCTTTGAATTATTAATTTTGGTTAGGGTAGTTGGTTATGTTGTAAACTTGCTTTGGGAGTTAATAATCCCACTTTCATTTAAATTTTAGATTTTATTTTATGAGTCACTTAATCACCAAGGTTTAGTGTCACATGTGAGACCCTTGGGTGGTCCCCACACCCTCTACCCTTGTGCCAAAAAAATGTAAAACTCGAAATTGGATTATTTTGGGCATTTTGGGGACCCCTTTCAGAGCTGGGAGACCCCTAACACAAAAATGAGCCCTTGGACCCTACCTAATGGGTAGGGGCTTATTTTCAAGGTTAGAGGGAGTTTTCCTCCTTTTTACCTCTTGTTTAGTCACATCCGGGTAAGGGATGTGGATTTGTGTGTTTATCAAAAGTTCTACTAGTTTAGTCTTGCTAACATTTAGGGGAATTTGGGAGAAGAGGGCAAAAGTTAATTTTACCCTTTCTCTTTTGGTTTTGGCATCTTTGACCTTGATGAGGGGAGAGGGTGACACATGTCACTTCTTCATTTGTAAGGATGCTTGTTTGCACCTCTTCAAATTCCCATTCATGGGAAAAGAGGGACTTTTTTTGAACTTCTTGCTTGGGATGCTTGTGGATTTTAGAGTTTGGAGATTGGCTCGAGTCAAGGTGTGGAGACATTTGAAGTTGGAGAGCTTTTTGGAGAGATTTCCTTAAGGTAGGCTTTTGTCTTTATTGTGTTGTTTTCCTTTGTGATGCTACTTTAAGTGTTGAAAATTGTTATTGTTGTATGTAGTTTTTAGTTGTTTGTGTGTTTTATTCCTTCCATCATATGGCATGAAGTTTTGGAGTGTGGGGAAGAGAGAATTTTCCCTCTCAATTCTCAAGTCTTGTAGGGTCTTATTATTTTCCCCTTAATGGTTGAGGTGGGGAAGTTGATTCATTTGGATTGAATCTCCTTCCCCATTCTTGGTAAGGAAACTCCTTTGGGGTTTGAAAATCCTTCTAAGGAGGACTTGGAGAAAGGGAGGAGGAATAAGGAGGGTTTTGGATTGGAAATTAGGAGCAATAAGGAGGGTATGGAGTTTGTTGCTTTGTGTAAGAAATTTTTGGAATAAAATTTTGGAGAACTTTCTCCTCTCTTCCCCACTTTTGAGGAAGAACATGGGTTCTCCTCCTTGTAAATTTTGGAGTCTTGTTTTGTATTTGTCTTTTTTTTTGTGTGCTTGCATTATTGTTATAGAAACCTTCATCTTGTGCAAGTTTTGGTTAGTTATCCTCTTTCCCATGGGCTTGGGGGAGGCTAGCATGCTTTCCAACCTTGGAAAGGCATGTAATGATGCCTAAAGGTTGGGTGGTAAAACAAGCCTTGTTCTCTATGTTTGGAGACATTATGGAGGAAAAGTTAGAGCCTAAAGTTTGGAGATGGTAGAAGCATTTTTGGTTATCTTGGTATTTTGTTTTCCCTAATTTTGAGAGATTCCTAATTCTAAATCTCACGTGGATATTGTTATATCAAGTGGTTTCATTTCTTTTTAAGTTTACCATGTTGAGGTTATGGTTTGTAGCTTGAAACCATAAGTGTTGTAATAGTATTGTGTATCCCCTTCAATCATGAAATGGAGCCTTGCAAAGTCCTATCTTGTGTATTTTGGGCATCTTGTAATTTGTTTCATATGTTGTAATAAATTCAAGCTTTAATCTTTCTTTTGATATACACCATCCTTGCATGGCAAATGTTGAAATAACTTTGTATTTTAAAAGCCAATGAAATGATTAATATAAGTGGTTTCTTCTCTTGAGAAATGGTTTTTATGTTGGTATTTTAACCTTCAAAGTGAAGTGAAATTTTCACTCTTGTTTTAGGAGTTTAAATGTATTTGAGGATTACTAATACACTATGGTTCAAAGCTAGTAATATTTGTATATTATACACATTTTTTTAATAAAATTATGAAATATGTTTTGTTGTGTTCCTAGAAGAGTGGAATGGTTCTTTGGAATTACATTGATAAGGAAAGAACTTCCCTTTTTATTTATTTAATGGAAGTTGAAATTTTAGGTTCTTTCCAATAAAAAGTTTGATGCCTTTGCTCTCATTATCAATCTCTATCATGACATTAAAAAAAAACATCAGCATGTATATAATTTAGTATGTTTTTTAAAAAAAGTGAACTATATTTTGTTATGTTGGTCATCACTAAATTGTTTTGGTCACCTAAATCTATTTTCTGATTTATTCTTGAATATTATTGTTTTTTATTGTAAAAATTTGATCATATTAAATATATATAAAATATTATAAATACACACACACACACACACACACACACACACACACACACACACACACAAGCATTATTTTTAAACTACGTATTAAACTACATATAAATCAAATTGTAATTAAACAAAAAAATGAAAACATTTTTTTAAAGAAAAATAAAATAAAATTTATGTGTGGGTGGGGGTTCGGCCCCCACCCCTGTGTGTTTTTTAAAAGAAAAGTTGGCGCGAGGGGGCACCTGCGTAATGCAGCAGTAGGGGGCCACCCTTTGTAATGCACGGGGGCATCCTCGTAGCATGCGGTGGGGGGCAAAAGGAGTGCTGCGCCTCCCCACCCCACAAAACTCTCCCCCTCTAACCTGTCCCGCCTCCAAAGAACCCCGACTCCTGCCCTGCGGCCTCCCGCCGCTTGTCCCTTCCCCTGTCCCTTGCGACAACACCAAGACCGCCGCTTCCCCACACAAATGCAGCCCCTCCAAAATCCGCCGCCCCTTCCCTTCTAAGAACACAAAAATAAAATAAAATATATACATATATAGGTATAAAAACAATAAATAAATTTGTATGTGTTGGACAAAAAAAAAGGAGAGAAAATAAAGATAAATAAGAAAAGCGTTTTTACATTGTCTGAATCTCTTACATCACCATGCAAATCCAATAAAACCCTATAGCTCTCCACCTGCAAAGAACAAACAAAAATGAGAAAAGAATGAAGAGAAGGAGAGGGGAAAATAGAAAGAAATTCAAATGAAAAGAAAGGAAGAGATAAAGAAGATTAGGGCAAACCCTAGGGCTTTTTCTAAACTAAGGGGCAAGATTGATTTAATCCTAGGGTCCATATTCAACCCTACTCACATTAAATCATGGACAATTTTATGGGAAGTGAAATCTGTTTAATAATGAGTAGTTAGTGTGCTTGGGGCAAATTTTTAACTAAAAGAGAGACATTAAATGTGTGTAAAATTAAAAGATAAGTAAATAATTAAAGACGGGTTTAGGCTAGTAATTATTTAAACTAGCTAAATTAAATTAGAATAAAATTAGTTGTTATCGAGAATGGGTTTAGTGATGGACTAGTATTAATTAAACACTTCAAAAAAAAATTCCTAAAATTTTTAGTCTCGGTTGGTGCGTGTTTTTCGGTGTCCCAGGAGGGGCATTACAAGTTTAAGGCGTTATGCCAAAGGGATTCCGTTCTAGTTAAATGGATAGGGACAAACCCTTTTCCGAATCTAAAAATACAATGTGTAGAATATGGTGTTTTTTTTTATTTATTTTTTAAACTTAGTGAGGTTTTGCACACCGATGGCAACCTACATCAAATGCGTTAGTATTGTTTAGCCTTTAATTCTTTGACACATGATATTGGTCCTACATACCAAGATTAATAATTTTTCCAATAACATCATATAAAGGGGAGAAGAAGATGTTTTTATTTCCCGATTGTCCTAGGAAGCAAGGAAAGAGTACACACAACAAAATATCTCACTTAAAATTTCAAAAATGGAAAATACTTAAATAAATCGTGAAAAATGAGATTATTTTAGATAACTTAAAAGTTCCTTCCCGTTTGAAAACATAATTGAAGTGTTTGAAAGCACAAAGAAAGTATTTGAAACATTTTTTATTCCCAAGATCACAAAGAAGACATTTCAAAAAGCTTCTACTAATGAAAATGCAACACAAGTTGGAAAAAAATATGATTAAAAGAACTTGTAAACTATTGTTAGAAACTCGCAAAAATGTTGGAAAAACCCAAACTATTAATTATGTAACTTATGACAAAAATTAGATTATGACAAGGGATATTTGAGCACCCTTATTGATGTGTACGTGCGGATTTTTATGACAATGAATGGATGAATAGATTATAGATACTAGCGCTTCAAGACATTACTTACATGAGAGACATTCTCACAAATTTCATAAACATTTGTGAAAGAATTTATTCAGAGACAACTTCTTCATTGAATTAAAAGGTTGAGGTAAAATTAAACTATTTAATGGGTCAATTAATGATGT
Source organism: Taxus wallichiana var. yunnanensis (assembly GCA_018340775.1). NCBI lineage: Eukaryota > Viridiplantae > Streptophyta > Pinopsida > Cupressales > Taxaceae > Taxus > Taxus wallichiana. The sequence goes on along the minus strand of CM031238.1, from coordinate 735,149,835 downwards.
TTTGTTTGTTCCTAAACTTAGAAACTCTATAATCTTGTTCTCAAATTACTAGAGACAACTTTGTTATTATTTTACTTAAGGATAAATGGTTTATCAAAGATCATTTTGATTGCATTATTGTTGAAGGTATTCAAAAGAATGACTTATATATTGTTGATGATTTTACTAATTAAATATGTCTTCCCTTTCAAATTACACTATGGCATGAAAAACTAGATCATTTTAATTTTAAGAGTCTTTTATAAGACAAGATATCATATTGTGATATTGTGAAATTTGTGAGAATTCTTGCATGGCAAGCAACATTCTAACCCCTTTCAAAAAAATCATGATTCTAATTCATCTCATCCTTTAGATCTTATTCATATTTCGCTAAAAAAATATAAAGTTTTATCTAAATTTAAAGAATTTAAAGCTCTAGTTGAAAATATCTATAATCATAGAATTATGAAATTAAGATTTTATGATGGAGATGTATATATTAGTGATAAATTTGATGTCTTTTACATATCTTATGGAATTCAAAAATATCTTATCACTTCCATTCTCCACAATAGAATGGAATTGTAGAAAGGAAAAATTGAACCATTCTTGAAATGGTTATAACTATGATTTATTCTTCCCAAGTTCCTAAATTTCTATGGGTAAAAGCTATGAACATTGTTGTTTATACCTTGAATAGATTTCCTACCAAATCCTTACATGAAACCACTCCTATAAAATTTGGTATCCTTTCTTCTATTTTCATTCTTAAATTCAAAAGAAAAAAGCTTGATCCAACTTCCTACCCTTGTATATTGTGGGTTATGGAGAAAAAACTAAAGGTTTAAGACTTTATGATCAATTTAAAAGAGAAAACACTGAAAATAGGAATGTTCATGTCCTTTAAAAAACATTTTGTGTATCCCCCTTTGAACCTCCTCAAATTTCTCTAAATGAGGAAAACAATGACTTAGATGAATATAATCCAATTATGGATAGTCTAGATGATGAGGTTGATGGTGAGCTAACTCGATATAAATCTAAAATACCAAGATGGTCTCAATCTCTTTTGTAAGATTCTAACTTGAGTACTCTTACTAAAATGAATAGAAGTGATCATTCTTATCATGTTCTAATGACCTTGTATCAATGTGAACTTCAAACATTTGAGGAAGCCAACCAAGATGAGAGATGGAGGGATGTTATGAGATCTAAATATGATGCTCTAATCAATAATCAAATGTGGGATCTAGTCCCTCCTTTTAAAATAAGTATTGTTGGATCTAAGTGGATTTATAAAATCAAGTATAACTCCATAAGTGAAATTGATAAATTAAAGTAAGATTAGTTGTCAATGGTTTCGCTCAAAAAGCAAGCATGGATTATGTGGAAACATTTTCTTCTATAGCAAAAATGAACACGGTCGGGATTTTGATGGTTTTACAGCCCAAATGGCTAGGAAATACACCAAATGGATCTTAAAAATGCATTCCTAAATGGTGATTTGGAAGAAGAGATCTATATGTCTCAACCTAAGAGATTTGAAGAACCTAATTAAAAACATTATGTTTGTAGGTTACATAACTCCTAAAGCTTGGTATTCAAAAACAAACAATTATTTTAAAATATGAGGTTTACACATTGTTATTCGATAATGATTTGTTTGTCAAAACAAAAATGATATTATTCTTATTGTATTATGTTGATTATCTTCTTATAACTAATAATCATAGTAGTTTAATTATTACATATAAATGTAATCTATGTCAATAATTTGAGATGATATATTCAGGATTACTTCATCACTTTCTAGGCATGGCCATATTTCAAGATAAACATTCAATTGTGGTATGTCGAGCACAATATGCTCTTAACTTACTCATTAAGGGTAATATGATTGATTGTAAACATGTTTCTACACCCATTGATGTTAGTATTAAATTGGATCTTAAATCTACATGTGAAAAAACAAACTCGCTTTATACATGCAACTAGTTGAAAGTTTAATTTATTTGACAATTACTAGGCCAGATATTTCTTATGATGTAAGAGTTTCTTCTAGATTCATGCAAGATCCATATCAATGCCACAAGAAAATGGATAAAAGAATACTAAGGTATAGTATCTAGGTACATTTAATTTTGGTCTTTATCATTCCTTCTTTGATAATGTTAAATTATTTTGTTATTGTGATGTTGACCATGTTGGTGATATTGTAGATAGAAAATCTACTTCTAGATATGTGTTTAAATTTTCTACATTTGCTATCACCCGAAGTAGTAAAAATCAACCAACAATATCCTGTCTCATCTACAATAGTCAAGTATAGAAATGTTATGGAAGCAACTAGAGAGGTAATGTGGCTTAAAATATTATTTTAGAACTCCATATGGTACTTAAAGGACGCACTACACTTCTATGCGACAACCAAAGTTGTATAGCTATAAAAAAAAATCAAGTTTAACATCAAAGAACAAAGGATATCTAAATACACATGCATTTTATCAAAGAAAAGTCCTCAAGTAGTGATATTGATCTACAATTTTGTCTCACCGATGACTAACTTCCATATATCTTTACAAAGCCGCTATGTGTCATTCATATTCAAATAAATATGCATTTTATCAAAGAAAAATTCCTCAATGGTGATATTGGTCTACAATTTTGTCTCACTGATGGTCAAACTCTAGATATTTTCACAAAGCCTTTATATAGCACAATTTTTGCAAATTCAGATAAATGCCAAGTCTTCCATTGAGGAGAGTGTGCATGATAATGCCACATCATAATGGCTTTCAGTATCTTCTTCTCTATAATTCTTCCGTATTGTAAAAACATTGTTTGCATCACTCTGTAAACATATTGAAGTGATTTTTGTAAGCATAATTGTGTTTACATAGAACCCAAAGAAGCATTGTAATTATGGAAGTCCTTGTATTATAAAAGGCTCCATGACTATCCATGAGGAACTTAGGATGTAAAATAGTATGTGATTACTAAAATAATAATATTAAATGCATATCACTTGACAATTGGGGACGTCTTGATCATGTTTGTATTGGAGAGATATAATAATGATAGTATTTAATATAATTGTTATCATGTATATCACATATTGTCAACAAACATGCGAGCATAAATTTCCGTTGTGCCTTATGGATTTGTAAATCCTTTTGTTTAAAAAGGTTATATTGGCAAGTATCCTCACTTAAAATTAAGAGGGAGTGTTACAACATGTAATGCTTGTGTGGATTAATTTATGTTGACCTTGTTATAATAAACATCTGTTTAGGGAGTCATGAATGTTAACTGCTTTTATATCCTTGGGGACATTTATGTAGGTTCCACTTGTGCTCTTAATGAGGGTATTTATTTATGTTGACCTTGATAAGAGTTGAAATAAAATGTATATTAATATATCAAACTTATGTTTATTAAAAAAGGTGGAATGGTATGACCCTAACAGTGCAACCAATTTACCCATTATATAAACATACTTACCTTTTGTAAGTATTTACATCGGAAGACATAACTTATTATATTTAGACAAACATAAGAGATATTCATATGGACAAAGGAGAAGTGATAAGAAGATTTATTGGGTTCTCATAGTTTGTAGTCCATAATGATTGTATGTTCCTCTTACATATTTTTAAAATATATTTGGATAGTTGTTTTTAGTGGGGTTTTTACCCGAAATTGTATGTTCGTCTTAAATTCATGTTGTATTCAAATGTTTCTATTCAACTTAATTTTTTATTCACAATAAATGATATAACATGTATAATTCATTGATTGCATCAATTATATTACCATTGAATTATTCTAACATGTTGCACAATGCTTTGGTGGCATGTTTATTTTAGTTTACTTTCATCTTGTTTTATGTAGCATTGAAAATAAGAATGAAGTACATTCATGTTCACATATGTAAAAAGTGAGCATAATTATGAGGTAGTCCCTTGATGTAAAAATCTAGTAGAAAAGTTAAAGCATAAGTGCATTTTAGCATCATGATTCTTGAAGAGAATGAATAGATGTGTGAGGTTATTGTCCATCATATAAAACCATTTGTGAAGGTGGAACAAATGAAGAATTGTTATTCATGGTACCTACACTGTCCTGGTTAGATTAGTTCCCAATGGTTCATGGTTGATGAGAAGTTGATGAGTTCCTTCTCTACCTTGATTCGGTTATGGACCAAAATCATGAGCAAACAAAGGCAATAAGTTGTAAAAAGAAGTGTAATTATTTTTCTATCGTGTTCACGCTAATGGTGGAATGTTAGGAATATCGTGTTAGCATGAACATTAGAATATCACATGTGTGTGAAATTATATTATTGTAATGTGACGTGTAATAGTTGTGTGAGACATAATGTAATAAATGAGTTTTCATCTAAAACAAATCATATAGATGAAATAGGTATATAAGTTAGAAATATATTTGTTATAACATAATTTTTTTAGGTTGTTTAAACAACTTACATAGATAGAAGTATGGAGAGATTCTAAGATTGTTATAGATATTTGGGGGAATGATTGACTCCTAATTACAAGGAGATCTAAATCCTATATATGTGTAATCCCATATGAATGAAATGAAGAAGAGTAGAATATTGTTATTGATGAAAATATAATAATTTATTATCATACGTGTGAATCGAAATGAAGTTTATATGACGTCTCATCTTCAATTTTTCTTTCCAATGGGAATGTAGGCTATTTATTACATTGTCACTTATATTTTTGTAACATTTCTTTATCCCTCAAAGTGCTTGACATATTCCACATGGGTTTAAATTTCCACACAAAATTGAATACTAAAATAATATAGAATTAAAAATTTGAATACGCTTAATACTAACCTTACTAGTTTTAATCATAACATGAATTAAAAACTAACCTTGCTAAATAATATCAATGAAACTTTTAGATTTGTTCTTATTTTAAGAGTTTCTAGCATTTCTTCATGATCAACTTTACGAAGTTTTCATAAATATTTTCCATGAGGTTTTCCTCATAATTTGATCAATTGAATATTTGTAGCAACAACCAAATTGGCTTTAAAATTATTAAACAACAATTGATATTCATTTTTATGAAGGTTTATTTGAAACCATGTTCCTATAACAACTAAAGTGCCAGTAGGATAAAGTAGGTCTTCCCGTCATGAATGTGATTGTAGTGAATTTATTTTTGACTCTACACATCTAGGATAAAGTAGGTATTTCCAATTTATTGTAAGCTTACAAAAACAATAGAGCAATTACATCATACAAACATTGAAAAAAACAAGCGGTGTTGTATTAGATAAAGGTTCCAATACACATCTTGGTGGGGTTCTCTAGAACGCAACCTCCTTAGAATAGAAGTTGAAGTATAGGTAGATATGGTGGTGCGGGATGAATCTTATAGCCATGATAATTTAGAGTGTACAATGTACACCTAGTTGGACACAACTTTATGTGCCCCATCTCAATTCCCGCGATCTTCTTTCCTTCCACTTTCACCTTGAGTTTCAACTTTTTTTTTACCCTTTCCAAGAACTCCAATTAAAATCTAAAACACTCAAAGTTATTTATAACCGGTGCACCTTTTTGTAACTTAATTAATTTGCATTGTTACATTTTAATAACATCTACCTATATTCTCCAAAGTGTTTACATAACCTCTTTTTCCATTTGACTTTTATCCCATTTCCATATTTATCTTTATGTGATTTTCATTTATATTTTAATAATATCACCCCATAGGTTAATAGTTGCATAACAAAATTCAAGATTGAGGTTTCCTACTAAGTGTGTTTATATCTATATTGTTAGTTACATCTCATCGTATTCTAGTTGGAGAGCTACATGTGCTTGATCTCTCCTCGGAGTACAAATATGTTGGAAATGCTTACCAAACTATTGAAGGTGTGACTAATACTATCCAACCAAAAATACTAATCCCTTTTTATTACGTCGCTCATCTCTTAAGAAAGCTAGGTTTGACAATTGACAAAGTAGAAGATGATTCATCTACATTATAGTTATTGCAGTATTCCAGTGCCGCATATTAGAAGAATACATCCATGCCAACTTGTACTAGAAAGTTAGATCCCGAAAAAGGTCACTTTCGAATAGGTATGTGGCTTCTAGATTGTTTCGGACTCAATACGGCCCGCTTCAAGCGGGTGCATTCCCAAATTTGTCTAGATTGCATTGTCATCCCCTAATTTTTCTTGATCATATTGGTGATAGTTTGCACACCTTTTGTATTGCTTCAAAGTATTACGTTTCATCATCTTTCAACTTATATCAATGAGTTCGATCCATTTTTGTGCCCTAATTTTTTTTTTTCTATTGTTAAAGTGATTGATACTTTCAAATATCAACTTAATTCATGTTTGTATTAGGATTACCATTTATTAGTCTAAATACATCCTTTAAGGTAATGATATTATTATGCTCATAGCTTATTTTTAGCACTTACTTTAGTAAGTGTGAAAATACGTGTATACATATCATCTCCACAAATGTTACCTTTCTATTCTCATTCAAAACCCTTCATGTACTATTTTTAGTAACTTATCAAAATTTTAAATGTATAGCTATAAAGTAGACAACATGGAATGAAGAACACGGAGTTCAAGGCATACATCTCTCCTATAGAGATTGTCATTTTTGTATACACTCTCATATGGAATAAATTATTGTTCTTTGTCTAAAATATTCCATCAATTTTAGTTTTACTTTTAAAACACATTAAGCTCCATAGTAAGTTGTCCACCAAATTGTATATTTAACTTGGAATGCAATCATACTAAATATCCTCAATGCTATAAACCAAAATATACACAAAATGATACTTAAAGAATTTTGTTTGGTAGTTTTGATTCACCCAAGGGTTATTGCCTAAAATGTGTGTAGATTGATGCGTGTGTACACCTAAAAATGGTTCGTAGACATGTATTAGTCATTAAATTGCATAATTTTAGCATGTTTGTATACTTTTTGATTATCAGTACAAATTAATAGTCGAGTGCATTTTATGAGTTTTTATCGCGTCTCCCCTTATACTCTACATCCCCAACCATCACCCTATTGGTACCTAGATTTAACCTCCTTCAGAGACCGAGCAACATCATGGATTAGATAGGACACTCAGAGGCAGATAGATAATCATGTATGTCATTTTGTAGTCGGGGAAGCAATCTATCTGACTTGTTGGCACTCAGGCTCTGAAGGGAGCGGGTAGCACATGCAAAAGGATGTGATCTGATCCTCACTATTTTAGGTTGTGCCTTTCAACCAAGGTAAGAGAACCTATTTTGTAACCTCTGTTATTTGAAAGGAGATACAGGTACCTTTCTTTTGCATAGATTTTATGGAGAAGGCCTTGGGGAAAATATGATCAACACTCCAAATTGTGGAGATATTCTCACAGCAAGGCAAAGGTTACTAAAGACATTTGAGACCCTGCTTGCTTCTACATGTTTTGGTGATGAGGATTATGCATTGGTATACACACATGACAAACAAGGGTAGGACGGGTAGGATTGGTTGTTTTGAATAAATTTTTGGTGGGAGGTTGGGCAAGGTGAAACTAGATTCACCAAATCCTTGAGGAACCTTACAAAATGGAAAGTCAGACCAATAAAATGCTACAGAATAGTTAAAATGTTTCTTCAACTAGAATATGTGCTTCAATGGAGGCCCAGATTAGAACTCTTTCACACAATCTCTGAGATTCTATCATGAAGGCTTGAGTTAGAAAACCCAACAAAGCATCAAGATTTGAGTCAAATCACGCCTAAGGTACACCCAAAGGCTTACAGACAATCTCTGTCAACATATGAGAGAAAAGTGATTTTAAATCGTTTATTCCAATCCCAAATGAAAGCTCTTTTGAGAAATGGAATTACAGATGCCACTAAACTATCACAAGGATTGAGGCATGTGTGATTGAATCAAATTTTAATACAAGATTGCAACATAAACAAGAAAACTACTGCGAGACATTGTAAATAAAAGCAGACACATTTTTCTCATAAATAACTTGAGTTTGATTAAGTCTATTAGTAGGGAAAGTTTCACGTAAGCGATCTCAAAGCTCATCAATGGTTGTACACTTGCAACCACCTTGACACAATAAAACTTAATATAAAAAGAGATATCCTAGTTTCTCAGATTGATTCTCAAAAGACAGGCTTAGCCAAATTTCCTCTTGGGAACTTTCTTTGACCTCTAGCACTCTGACCTCCAACTTCCAACCATTTACACGATGAATTCGTGCCATTTATAACATTTCCAACTGAGCCCCTTCCTCCGAAAATACAAAAACTTTAAATGCACTAGCACTCGCCATGATTCTTTCGTGATTCGCAAAATCAGATCTGCAAAAAGTCTCTAGGTGCTCGAGGGCAAATCTCTTCGATTTACCCCCGCATTCAACTCCTTTCTCAAGCAAAACACACCTCCATCCATTCACCAACCACTTCCACCCCATATCAATCAAATCTGACCCCTTGCGTGCTCAGGAGAAGAAAAACAGAAAACCAAATCGGGCCCGAGAGTCAAACCATTTTAATGGCAAAAGATGTCTCCAAATCTTTCCCACAAACTCTAGATATCAAAATTAACTCACTCCTCTGTTTGGCGTGTAGAAAATAACAAGAAATCATGAAGACTCACACTCCCAGAAGCTTTACAGAAAAAATGGGGGAAAATTAGATTCAAACACTTAGTAGTCGTTGATCTTTGATTTGAATGTGGGCCGTCCACGTGGAAGATGCAAAAATGGGCTCGGGGGCTTCCTTTGACCTTTTCCGACCCTTTTGAAAAAAATGGAAAAAAATTCACCTTTTGCCTCGCACCTCCACTTCTGAAAAGTGGGTCTAACACGTGTTCTGAGGTGGGTCCCAAAGGAACCACGGAAAAATTCTGCTATTTGACTCTCTTTTGGAAAAAGGAAAATTTTCCAAGTTTCCCCGTAGCTCCGCCCTTCCGCTTCAAGTCTCTAATGTGGGTCCCAGTGGGACTCCGGGTCTTTATACCTTTAACACTTTTTCCCCTCAAAGGGAAACTTTTCACTTTTCCTCCGAAAGCCCGCACCTCCGCCATTGACCAGGGCAAAACATTGACTATTTCCCATCGGGCTTGCGAGCCATTTTTGATATTTTAACCTTTATGATGCAAAGAGGCAAAAAGTTTAAGTTACCTCGATGGTCTGCTTCCCAGCCCCTTATGACTTTTCAAATTACCACGTGTCACCACGGCGCTCCTCGAGGCGGTCCCAAAAATTTGATACCTTGAACGAGCGCGGGCTCGCCACGTGTCTTGCTCCGGCAAAACTTGTTTGAAGGCTTGAAACTCTGTGGAAGGTGCCACTTGTCAAGCTTTGAGGCAATCTCCTCTTGCCCATTGAAAATTCCAAGCAAATTTACAAAGTGAGCCGAGTGCCCCACGTGTCTTCATGGTGCTTCTCCAAGATGGTGCCCAAGTTGAAGACCCTGAACGAGCGCGAGCTCGCCACGTGTCCCTGTTCCGCCAAACTGCTCCAAGTGCATTAAATTTGTCTAAGTCCGAGCCAAGCAACGGAAACCTCCACGTGTCATCCCGGCGTTATTTCAAAGCCAGACCAAAAAGTTGATTCTCAAACGAGTGTCGTTCCTCCACGTGGACACATTTTGAATTGAGGCTTTTCATGAAATTTTTGAAGTATTAAGTTGATCCGCGTCCAACCAAGAGGTGCCACGTTCCCCTGTCGACTAAATGATGCAAATTTGACTGGGAGAAACACCCGTCAAACCGTAAAACACAGAGAAACGTCCATTCGAGCCTGAAAATGAAATTTTCTTCAAGGAAAGATTTTAGAAATGTTGCAAGGCTCAAACATGACCCTTAGGGACACATCAATTCATTTTTCTTCGAGTATTTAGGGCAAAAGCAGCAGGACAACAAATCTTGTCTGTGGAAAATGGAGAAAACGGGAAAACGCAAGATCTGAAGGAACAGAGCACGGGAGATTCAAAATACAAAGCTTTTCCAGAGGAACAAAGGAACCATGAGACAAATACGGACCTCGCACATGATCTTCGACCCGGAGAGCAGATTTAAATGGGGAAAATGATCAACCATGAGAGGAGAAAATGACAAAGGCCGTGAATTAATAAACTTTCAAGGGCACAAATGGGGCGAGACAATTTTGAGCACCAACACACCCAACTCCCTTGATCTTATCTCTTATGTCTAAGATTTTCATGTCTTAAATAATTTATTATCAACCTTAATTACAAGTTTTATTACCTTTATATCTACTTGGTACGTTATGTCACTTCTTCACCTACTATTCTTATGTCGATCCCTTACATAAATCCCTTTTCACATTCCACTTCTTCACACTTGAGCCCATATATCCAAGTGTTTCAAAAAAAAAAAAAATGGATTGTCGTTTTCACCACCCTTATATTCCTCCATCAATACTACTCTTCAAACACGCCCCCTTCAATATTTCAAAATGGTTGCAATAATGCAAACTCTTCATAATATGCAAACAAAACAAATAAAATCTCAATGGTTACAAAAACCAATTAGTAAGGGTCATTTTTTATGATGTGTTTCTTAGTCCTTTGTCTCACACAACTAGTTCGCAAGCTTTTGCTCCAAGTTTTATTGCACAAAAGTTTGGATTGTATAATGGAAACAAAGATCCTTCACATCATATTAGATTTTTTTCAATGCTTCTTTGTTTATATCTTGCTCATAATGGTACATTATTGACTAAGCTTTTCGCGAGAAGCCTCAAAGATTATGCTCTTGATTGGTTTTGTTTTTTCCGTATAAATCTATTTGTTGTTTCAAAACTATTATGTTGATTTCTTGGTTAACTATTAAATCATTATTGTCATGAAAGTTCAATATGCTAAATTAGCTCAAACTAGACGATTTACCAATGAAAATATTAGCAATTATATATTTAGATTTAAAACAATGGTTATTGAAATAAATTTTGATCTACAAGATAGTGATCATCTCTTTGTTGATAGTTTGCTTCCAATTACTAAAGACATTTTTTTTTCTCGTCATGTCTTTATTATGGGATTTTTAATGTTATTGGACAATTTAAAATTTAATCTTTCGAATGTAAATGTTCTTACATTAATGTTTCCTCTTCCAAATCTTTGATATCTCAACACAAGAACTTTAAGAGTGGAAGCAATGATGGTGAGTTTCCGACTAAGAGCAACTCTAATTATGTACTCAATGTCATGGAACAAGTTAACAACCAAGATGGTTATTTTAGTCCAATAATGAGAAATAAGACAACTCACTAGGCACAATGAGATAACTAGATGATTAGATACTTTGAGAGGTTTGCGAAAAATATTTTGATAAAAATGAATTTTGTGAAATCAAATTCCATGGACATTCAAAAATAGGTGCACCGCATTGGACATTCAAATTTACCTAGAAGGAGAAAATAGTGTCACAAACAATGTGAATTGATCGATGGCTTCTTCAAATCAACATTTGAATTTTTTTACAATCCTTTTTCCAAACTAGAACCCTAGGCAAGGTCAAAATGCGATTGCGAGTGTGAATAATAAGAAAAATAAGAGCTACAACAAAGTGGTATATGACTATAAATCTCATCCAATTAATAGTTTCATTGGTAATGTTGCTCAAGATCCGCCCCAAATAACATTCAATTTAAGCAAATCCCTATTTAGATTAGTTGTATAATGGTTATTTGTCCATTGGAGCTTTCATAAAAGCTTGTACAATAATTGCAGTCCAATGGCCACATTTTGTTAAGACGTTTTATCAAAAATTGCTCCCACATTTTGCATATATGGAGTGTTTGCAACTAGTACATATGATAAATGTCCATGAGATTATGTTGTGATGGATGTACATACATCCTCGATGAACCCTCAATTTTTTGACAAACTAATACAATGAGTGAGTTCTCAATTGCAAAGTGTGGCACCGTAGAGAAGGCACATAAATGTTAGACAAATTAATGTAATAATTACAAGATATCCTAATACAATGATTGATTTGTCCCTAATGCAATCTCATTTGTAAAATGTGGCAGCATAAAGGCAAAGAAATTGGTTGGCAAATTAATGCAATGATTAAAGGATATCCTAATGGAGTTTAGTTGACCCTCCAACAATATCATTTGCAATATATGACAAAACACAAAAGGAATGCAATTATTGGAGCATATTCATCCTAAAACATTTGCAAACCTACCTAAAAATCCATTACTAGGATCAACCTTCAGCCACCCATCATCCACCCTCCCTTGTACCATTAAGATTATTCATTGAAATCCTACATTTTGAGATCTCACCCTAATCTTGTTATAATATGTTTAATGGAGTAAGAGTTCTTAACCCATTGTTATAATGTACGAAATAAATAAATCGAACAAAATACTCATTAAAACAGTGTAACCCTGAAAACCCACTTAAAATGTGGGACCAAACGTAGAAACTAAGATCTGCCTTGACCTTGTTGAAATATGTTTAATGGGGTAATATCCTTTCACTTGTATATGTAATCTAGGACCTTAGGTGTAATGTAAAATTCTGTAATAATTAGCCCTAACCCTAGCCCTTATTGGTTAGTAGGTTTATAGAGCAACCATTAACCCTCCTTGCCTTTGCTTTCTACCCGATGTATGGATAGCATTTCACTTGAATGTTTTATTTTATATTAATGAATTTTTACTACATACCTTGATTACATTAAATTTACATTTTTTATTGTAAAATTGGATTTAAATAGTAATCCAATTAAAAAATTGCTTGTTTCAATGGTGGATATTGTCGCCACCTAGAAGCCATATTTATTGGGCCACAACCCTTGGTGAATAGTAATCCAGGAGTTGAATTACGTAAGTTGAGCAATACAAAAACTAACAGATAATATAAACGAGTCCTGAAAAAACATATACATTTCATGTTGGTATCAACATATGCAAAGTGTACAAAAGTGTTGGGCATATGTAATGTAGAAATTCGGTGAAAGAAAATAAGTCATTACATTATCCATTCAAGAACCCATAGAACATGAAGATCTAAACTGGAGTCGATACAAAGCAAACAACGAGACTACACAAGTCTTTATTCAAATTAGAGTGCAAAAATACATATGCTAGAAGACTAGAGAGCAATAACTACATTCTGCACTGATAGGTATGCGAACAATGCAAACATATATAGAACGGCAGATATATTATTTAAGAGCAACAAAAAAATGAAACATGCAATACAGGCATTCCATATGGTAGTCTTCAAATGCTGTTTTTGAATGATCAAACCTAAAGAGGATTTACGCTCTTTCACTTATACTGAATATCAGAGTATGTATTTTGATATTCTTTGATTTTAAGTTTTAACAATAGAGAATCAACTGAAAGCGAGTAACCAATCAAAACAAAGTATTTACAATTGATTTCTGCTCAGAGCTGGATTGTTGGCAATGAATCCATCAGGTCTTCAGAAAGAACAATGTCCTGCAATGTGGCTTATGTATGCAGGAGAAGCAGAGTCTGTTTTCTGAAGAAATCAACTAGGGTATTCCATCAAAGTCAACAGCATTAACTAAATAGTTGGTGCCTGCTTTGAATAAGTAGATATGAAAAAGAATGATAGCAATACTATTTCCAATCAAATGTCAACCTGAAGGTATCTTATACCTAAAACGATTGACAATCAAAAGTATACAAAGGATGCATAAAACGATTGCCAACAATCAAAAGTACACAAAGGATGCATAACCCTGAAGGTGTGCATTGCATACCATCATTCACAGCAATATATGCAAATCTCAACATCTCAATAAGATTTATACAGGCCTAACATTGATTTCTCCCTTTCTTCTGTTCTTTTTCTCGCAGCTTCTCTGGCAGCAATAGCAGCAGCCTCTTCACTTGATACACGGCCAGTCTTCTCTTCCCTCTTCCTTTTGGCAACTTTAATTGAAGATGGAACCGCCTTTGCAGAACTCGATGATACCTTAGAAGCTGGATGCACTAGCCCTGGAGGCGGACCACTTTTAGTCTTCGCTTCAATACCGATATTTTTATGTGAGAACTAACTTTAGAAGTAGCAGACAGCACAACTGACAGTTTGGTAGCAACTCCGTCTTGATCAGATAAAAGTGAATTACCAGCACCAGCCTCTGTTCTTGAAACTTGGGATGAATCGTTGGCTGCTTCCTGTGTGACCCATTTTCCTGTTTTCAAATAAAAGCTATGATAATTGTTTTAAAATGAAACTTTTATATACTCCTTATAAGCAGAATGCATGACAGAACCAAATGTTTTCTTCCATATTAAATCATACCTAAAGCATCACTGTAGTAAAGGCCAGAGTTTGGATCATAATAATATTTTGTAGCTTCATTAAAATAGTAACCAGAAGATTTATCATACGCCCATTCTGCAACATAAGAAAAAACACAGGAAAAAGAAAGGTCAAATAGCACTCCACGCTTAAATTACACTACAGCAAATGTTTTATAATAGAAGGATGACCATGATAGCACCATAACTTCAGAACTACTCACCCACTGAATTTCTCTCTAATGAAGTTCCAGAAAATTGCTCAGATGCTTGTGGACCTGCCAAGGACACTGGCATGTTCCTGTCATATCCCAACTGAGATTTTGATGTCCCATATTCTTCATCTGTAGACATAACTTTAGTCTCTTTTATTGCTGCTAGATCTTTCTTATAGCTTCGCATAGCTTTCTGATAATTAGTTCCATAACACATTAGTTGAAATTCAGATACATTTAGTTGCCAATCTGTAAACAATTATAGAAATTTATTGCAGAAATTATGGCATCCTAAATAACGCATATCACTGTATAAATGTTCGAGCGTAATGTGAGAGAGGCTCCCGAGATTGATGAGTATACAAAATTTAAGTAGTGATGTGAAGCTAGGTTTGAATCATACATGGAGACTAATTTAATGCTAACAAATTTAAAAAAAAACTTCACTTTAGGAGAAAGGGCATTTGATGCTTGCACAAGTAGTCATTACATTATTTATGAGTTGGGCTATTTTTGCATTATTTAATTTTCTCATATCATGAGTTAGGTCGGATCGCCGTAACTAATTGGAGTTATCTATATAAGGAGTTCTAGTCCATTGTTATAACATATTTTTTCCTGATAGTGGATTGGGAGGTGATCCAAAACGTCTATTAAAACTTTGAATACAGGTTTCCCAAAAAGCTATTTCTGCACATTATAGACTGTGAAGCCTTAGATCTTTAGTGAAGAAACATTGTCTCAAGCAAGGAAGATTATCTTCCAGCTATATAATTCTGCCCCATTTCAGTGGTATCTCAAGGAAATTGTGAGACAATTTGTTGGAATAAAAGAGGAATCAATTAACTAAATAATTACATAGATTCTTTTTCATTGTAATATAAAAAGTGCTACAACAAACAAGAAAAGCTAGCAAAGCTACTATTTGGAAATAATATAATACTTGCATGCAAACAGTAACAATGTGTGAAGGACTAGCGCGACATTGTCGGTACTACCATACCCAGTGATGACTCTTATTTCTCGCCCTTCCTAGCAGCAGAAGCTCCAGCATTCTTGCTGACTAAGTTGTCTTATGACAGCTTGTCTAGAGCGGCATGAAACAAGACATGGAATTATTGTTCAGGCTTCACTTCGATTACACTCAGGATGTACAGATAGGCCTTTGTAATCTTTGATGACGATATGCAACCCACATGGTAATATACCCATTATTCCTGTTTGAGGACAGCCTTAAAATAGCAGAATGATGAACCTATCTGCCATTGAGGAATTATCTGTGAACCCATCCCCTGTTGGACCATGGGGAATCTTCTATCGGTTCATGGATTTCATGTCCTGCCCACCCCAAATGTTTACTTTGATCTTGGTTGAATTTTCCTCGACCTCTTTTGGAGCACACCCAACCCTAAAATCAACCTCGACTCTTCCTTTAAATTACATTATACACATCCTTTATTCCTTATCTTGCATTTATTTCATATTGCAATCAACTCCATATACTATTGCACTTCTAACATCATTCTTTACGATCAGATCGTAATAATGCATCATACCACATCTAATTTGTGTGACCCTCTACAAGATCCAACACCCACTTGCTTTCTTCTACAGCATCCTACTGCTATTACAGGTGCTGTGATTGCAAGAGGACAACCATTCTACATCTTCCACCTCTTTACAGAAAAAGTTTTAGGCTGCTACAGATTTCCTCCTCTTCTGCATCAGGGATCCGTTTGGTGGCTCTTCTCCTTTCTCCTCACCCTTCCTTGCTGCTGTAGGTTGTGTTGAAGCCACTTCAACTGAGGAAATGCTGGAGCTGCAAGCCATTCATCCTCAGATCAGCGGCATCAGTATCTATATCTATTTTGATTCAGCTTTGGACTCTTGGGATCAGGTTGATGGACTCTACATCTTCCACCTCTTTCCAGCAAGAATTTTAGGCTGCTACAGGGATTCCTCCTCTTCTGCATCAGGGGTCCTTTTGGTGGCTATTCTCCTTTCTCTTCACCCTTCCTTGTTGCTGCCATAGGTTATGTTGAAGCCACTTCAACTGACGAAATGCTGAAGCTGCAAGCCATTCATCCTCAGATCAGTGGCATCAGCATCTATATCCATTTTCTTTGGCTTTGGACTCTTGGGATCAGGTTGATGGACTAACCCCCTTTGGACTTTTGAGGGTTCTATTTCATTTGGTATACCGTGTTATAAGGGAGGTGAACTCCAGGACACTTGCATTTCATTTAATCTTTCAGCTTTTGGGATTGGGAGTTTAATACGAGTGCTATTCATGTTGCTTGTACCTCCCATATCCAACTACCGAAAACTGCATTAATTATTGGATTTTTCAGAATTCCTCAGGTGGACTGATGTAGGAGCATCCAAGTTCACAAACAATCTTGCATCAACCAAAAACACAGGTTCACGTTCTTGTGCATGAATGCACCAGTGTATTTGTGTTTCTGCGACTTTGGCAACAACATTGCACACATGGAAGAAGGTCAAACCACAGTCTGGAAGCATCACAAACGGTCCACCAAGACAGCAAAGGCCAAAGGAAGAAGAGGAAAGATGTTTTCAACCATTTCCCACAGGTCAAGTGACACTTTTTTGGGACAGCGGCAAAAACACCTCTGTGATTCTAGAGAACTCCAGGAGGGAGTAGAATAGAGAAAAACCAGAGAATTTAGTTCTGAGTGTGTTTTTGCAAGCAATCAATTATTGGAATGAGTGTATGTATTCTCCATAGCTCTGTATAGGTAAGGGAATGTGTGTGCGTCTATGAATCTCTGTAACAATCTTAAAGATCGATAAAGAGAGTGTGTGGTTGGTTCTGTGCTATGTCTTTGTACCTATGAGTTACCATTTGAGTGTGGGTTGTGAGTCCAAAGTTGGATAGTCAGGTAGCCATTCAATTGGCCTCATCATTCTCGTCTACATCAATTGGTATTACAGCAAGGATTGCCTTGTTGGGATGAATGTGTCAGGCTCTTGTTGTGTCAGCTGTAGGTTGTGAAGGAGAAGCCTATTTATTGAAAGTTGCAGAACACAGATCACTTATTGGAAAGGAAGGGCGCCTAAAGTTGCAGATTTGACAGAGTTGTTGAGAGGAATCCAAATGAGAGTGGATGTAATAAAGGCTGCAAAAAGTTGCTGATGTGAGTGATGATGAAAGAGGAGCACAAGAGATTCAAGTAGAAGGGATAGGAAATGGACCAGAGGATAGACTTCTAAGAGCTATTACAAAGATAGGAAGTAAACCAAAGTTGGATACCCCTAGCTATGGAGGAAGCTTGAGCCTTAAGGATCTTATTGATTGGATCACAGAGCTGGAAAACTATTTTGACTATGTATCAATAGAAGATCCAAAGAAGATTAAGTTTGCTTGTACACAGGCGAAAGGAAGTGCATCCTTGTGGTGGGATCAAGTACAACTGGAAAGAGAGAGGAGGTAGAGCTAAGATCAAAACTTGGAGCAGAATGGTTGCAAAGCTAAGAGGAAAGTTCTTGTCTTCCGATTATCCATTGAGTTTATTCAAAAGGTCGCAGAACTGGAGGCAAAGAGAGATGAGCATGAAAGACGACATAGAAGAGCTATACAAACTCGCTATTAGAGCTGGTCATGTGGAGGAGGATCAAGAAAAGATATCAAGGTATGTAAATGAACTTCATATTTCTATTCAAGATGAGATTGTAATGTTTAATTTGAATTCATTAGAAGGGGCCTATCAATGTGCATTAAAGGAAGAAGAAAAGTTGTCTGCGAGACAACAAAATACCTCTAGAGGTAGAGTTAGGTTCTTGAGAGGAAGAGGACACTCAAGCAATTGTAAAGGATAGCCTACTCATGAAGGAGAAACTAGACTTCTCAAAGTCAAAATCAAACACAAAGGAAGAGGGCATTCTTCAAGAGGAAAATGTAGAGAATTCACGGGTGAGTGCTTCGAATGTGGAGAATGTGTTGGACATAGAGCTTTTGAATATCCTAAAGTATTTCGGCAGCAAGAGAGTCAAAGCAAGCAATTGTATTGCTTGGGTGGATGAGGAGTGTTGGATCCCCAACCCGCGTGGAAAACCAAATAGCAGTGAAGCTCTCGTCATGAAGAAAGCATTGTTAAAACCAGCCAAGAGGATCAGCTGGTGCAAAGAAAGAGTCTTTTCCAGATTATATGTAAAGCTGGAGGTAAGCATTGTAAGGTCATTATTGATAACAGTCGCATGGATAATCTAATATCTAATAAGACGGTAGAGAAGCTTGGGCTGAAAAGATTAGTAAATCTCAATCTATACAAGGTGTCTTTGGTTGTTGCATAAGGGACGCCAAGTGTTAGTGAATGAGAAATGTGTGATGAAATTTCAGATTGGATCTTTCAGTAATGAAGTATTGTGACAAAATGCCCAAGGAAGACTGGAAGCTTGACATGAAGGCTGTGCATGATGGGAGAAAGAACACTCACATGATTGTCAAGGTGGGTAGAAAATTCACACCATGCCCATTGGAGGAAAGAGGAGAAATGGTAAACAGCTATGTTGCATGGAAACAGAAGCGAAACGAGTACAAAACGTGGAAACAGCAATTTTCAAAAAAACCTTGCATACAAAATGTTACGGGAAACATCGTACGATATATATATTATTCCATGGACCATGGACCATACGAGATAATTTATAAAGCACTCCAAATATTTTGTATTCATTGAAATTTGAAGTTCTAAAGATTCATCATTCAACATATAAAAACATAAATATATAAAAACCACATTCATTAAATTAAATTTATATAATAAAAACTATTGAATAAAAGTATAAGAAGTGAATTATACTCTATACGTTATAAAAAATTATAATAAAATAAACTATAATATCTAACTTAAATCCCAAAAATAATTATTCAAATTATATTTCATAATATATAAAACATGTATTAAAAAAACATAAAAATAAAACACAAACATAAGAAAATCTTATTAAATAAATATAAAATATACTAAATATTCTATTTTAAAAACCATAAAGAAATAAGACTCGCGAGAAGGAAAGGAAGAATTCGCACTTACAGGAATAAAACTAAAACTCGGCAATTGCAAAGACGTCTTACAGAAATTCAAGTCACAAATAACAATGGCGGATTTTCAAACTCAACTGCAAGTCGCAAATAAAAATGGCAGATTTTCAAACTCAATAAATTCATAGATACAGTCGCAGTTTTGATGGAAATACAGACACGAAATCAAAGAAACCCTAGTCACAGTTTTGACGGAAATACAGACACAAATACAAAGAAACCCTAGTCGCAAGGGCAAAGGTATTTCCACCAATTTTTCAAAGACGTTTCCACAGCGTTTTGTACACATTTCCCATTTCCAAAACGTTTCCAGGCTGAAACGTGGACCCCTTAGGCGTTTCCGTGCATTCCAGGTAACCAGTCCTACGGTTTGTTTGGTTTCCAGTAAATAGTTCTTGAAGCAGGTGAAGAAGGAAAAGGTGTGTTTCGCTTTAATTTCTAAACCCTTAGAGGTTGGGACAGCAGAGAGAGTGGATGAAATTTCACATGAGATGAGTAGTTTGTTGAATGCAAATGCCGATATTGTTTCGGAGGATATGCCAGATGGATTGCCACCAATAAGAAGCATTGGTCATCATATAGATCTAATGCCTAAATCAAGTTTGCAGAACAACAAGGTGGTGTATAGGTTGATGCCTATGGAGATTGGAAAGGTGATAAGACAAGTGAATGAGCTGTTGGAGAAGGTTTTGTAAGAGAAAGTTTGAGCTCGTGTGCTCAATGGTGTTAGCACCTAAGAAGGGCGGAGAATGGTGGATGTGTACAGATTTGCAAGCGACAAACAAGATCGTTATACTGTATAGATTTTGCTGCCAAGGATGGATGATTTGATGGACTATTTGAATGAAGCAAGATGCTTCACCAAGATAGATTTGAAGAGTGGGTACCATCAAGTTCGAATTAGAGAAGGTGATGAATGGAATACCACATTCAAGACAAAGGATGGGTTGTATGAATGGCTTATCATGCCATTCAGATTGTAAAATTCTCCAAGAAGATTCATGAGACTCATGAAGTGTTGAAATCTTATTGGTTTAGTTTTTCATTGTGTATCTTGATGACATTTTGATTTTTAGTAGAAGTGGGGAAGAGCATTTGTCGCATTTGAGATTGGTATTGCAAAGGTTGAAGGAGGAAAAGTTGCTGGTCAACTTAAAATAAATGTAGCTTCACGAAGGGGGGGTTGATATACACGGGATTTGTTATCTCATGAGAGGGACTGAAGATGGATCTAGAGAAGGTAAGAGCAATTTTGGAGTTGCAATCACCTAGAACCTAACTCATAGAATTTGCGAATTTCATATAAAAATTTCAGAATTTGGCAATTTCAAGAAAAGCAAAAAAAACGTTTAAAAACGTTGTGAAATTGATGCATTAATTTTCTCAGCTATTTTTCACAAAAACCCTAAAAATCGCAAACGGTTTAGGGCAAAAAATCTCTAGAGAATCTTTGAAAAATTTGTTTCTTGTTTTATTAATGTCGGCCGCGATTTAGGGCTTGTATCAATGTTGACAAAAAACTGTTATCTGCTGAGTGGGAAACTAAAGTGAGTGTCTGTAAACGGCAACTGAAGGAAAACGTGAGTGGTGACTGATGAGTCTCGACTGAAATGACCTGCGTGAGCAAAGAAGGAATGACCTACATGGATAATGTGCCAAAAGTCATGCGTGCCAACTGCCCCGTGTGAAGCTTGATTGACTTGTGTGAAGCTTGCTCGAGCTGCCTGTGGATCTTCCAGCCGCTGCTAGGCTTTTTTTGTAGCATTAGGAATTTAGGAAATTATACTAGTTAAACTTAATATAGTAGTCTCGATTGGTTTTTGTTTTCACATGTTAGTTATAACTTATAAGTTTAATATTATTAGTGGTAGTGGGAATTAGTAAATAGGAGATAAAGCCTTAAACTTTTACGATTCCCTCTCCTATTTATTAATTTATCCTAAGTTTAAAAAAATAGTAATAGTTAAAAGCCTTCAATTTATCAATTTTTTTTTTTTTAAATTATCAATTTATTAAAATTTATTTGAAGTCTTTTATTAAAATGTAAATTTCTTTAAGTTGAACTTATTGACGATTTTTCCCTAAATTTCATTGGGTAACAAATTTGTTTGAATTTTATCCTCGCCGAATACGAACACGAACACGAACTTGGTGACATAGCCTAGAACCATGTTTGAGGCAAGAAGCTTTCATGGGTTAGCAAGTTTCCATACGAAATTCGTTGAATCTTCAGCGATATATGTGCACCCGTTATGGAGACTATAAGACGTGACAAGAAGTTTGAGTAGACTGTTGCAGCAGAGGAGAGTTTTCAGTTTTTGAAGAAGAAGGTGACTAAACAACCATTATTAGCATTGTTGGCTTTCAACAAAGTCTTTTCAGATTGATTGTGATGCTAGTGGGACAGCAGTTGGAGTTTTGGGCCAAGAAGTAAGCCCATTGCTTAGTTTAGAGAGAAGTTGAATTAAGTAAAGTGTAAGTATTCAATCTATAATCAGGAATTTTATTCTATGATACAAGCTCTCAGGAAGTGGAGGCACTATTTATTTCCCAAAGAGTTTGTGTTGAACAGGATCACCAAGCACTATAGTTTATAACCAGCTGACGTAAGTTGAATCAACGTCACATGAAGTGGGTTGAGTTTCTTCAAAGCTATTCTTTTGTTTTGAAGCATAGGAGTGGTCAATCAAATAAGGTTGTAGATGCTTTGAGTAGCAATATTCTTGTAATGAATGAGATAAGAGTAGAAGTCATTGGCTTTGAATTACTGGAAGGATTGTATAAGGAAACTTTGGATTTTCGAGATGCATGGACACCGTACATAAATCCAACTAGTGTGGATAGAACTCCATGGCTAGAATATTTGTTGCAAGATGGTTTGTTGTTCAAAGGACTGTGGTTGTGCATACCTCAAAAGTTCCATGACAAAGAACTTGATAAGAGAGAAGCATAGTGGAGGCCTTGCAGGTCATTTTGGTGTAAATAGAATGCTAAATGATAAATTCTATTGGCCGAGGATGAGTGTAGATGTGAAGAAATTCGTGCAAGGATGTAGAGTTTGCCAACATGCTAAGGGCAAAAATCAAAATATAGGTTTATATTAGCCTTTACCAATTCCAAAGAGGCCATGGGAAGAGATAAGCATGGATTTCATTCTTGGGCTGCCAAGAACTCAAAGAGGTAAAGACTTTGTGATTGTTGATGGATTTTCTACGATGGCACACTTAGCAGCATGTAAGAAGGTAAGTGATGCCACACTTATTGCAAATTTGTTCTTCAAGGAAGTGGTGAGAGATTGCATGGCTTAGCAAGAAGCATGGTATCGGAAGGAGATACAAGATTTGTTGGGCACTTTTGAAGAGCATTAAGGAGAAAGTCGGGCACAAGACTAGACTTCAATTCGGCATATCATCCCCAGACATATAGTCAAACAACGGTAGTGAACCAAAAATTTTGGTAATTTGCTAAGACCCTTACTATGAGATAAGCCTAGATGATGGGATATGACATTGGCACAAACTGAGTTTGCATGCGACTCAGTAAAAAGAAGTACAACGATGAGTCCATTTCAAGTGGTGTATAGTTGCAACCCTCGCAGTGTTTGTGAGCTGATGAGTACAGTGGATATGAGAAGAATTGCTGAAACAGAGGATTTTGCAGCATGTATGCATGAAGTGCACAGAGAAAAAAAGAAGTTGGAGGAGAGTAGCATGAAGTACAAATAGCATGTTGATAAGACAAGATGAGAATGAGATTTCCATGTGGATGCCTTGGTTTTGGCACATTTGCAGATGAAGAGGTTCCCTACAGAAATGTAGAACAAGTTCAAGTGGAAGAAGATTGGACCTAGCAGAGTCTTCAGAAAATTCTCAGCAAATGATTATGAAATAGAGCTACTGAATAGGGTGGACAACTAGACATGTCAACTATCTTCAACATGGCGGATTTGTACCCTTACTTTGAGGGACAAGAGAGAGGTGAAGAAGAAAGTTCAGCTTCTCCAAACACAGGTTGGTGACAGCAGTTCCTTGGCAAGACAAGAAGAATTTGAGGCAGTGTTGGATACACAAATCAATAAGAAGACAAGGTAGAGAGTACAAAGAGTACTTGGTTAAGCAATAAAACAAAGCAGCTAAAGATGGAACTTGGATGACTGCATCTGAAATTTCTAAGACCAGGAAAACCATTGAAGATCTCATGCAAGAATCAAGAGCAGGAGCTCATGGACCATTTCATTACCTTGGGTGTCTGATTCACGTGCATTCAGGTTCATGAACAATCTTGCATCAACCAAAAACAAGGATTTGAGTTCTTGAGTGCATGCCACAGTTTGTGTTTGTATGACTTGTCTACATCGGCAACAACATTGCACACATGGAAGAAAGTCAACCACAATCAGGAAGCATCACAAAGGGTCCAACAGGACAGCAAAGGCAAAAGAAAGAAGGAGAAAGACATTTTCAACCATCTCCTAGAGGTCAAGCGATCCCTTTTGGGGAGGGAGGTGAAACCGCTGCTATACATAGGCAGCGGATACAAACTGACATGGTGGTTGTGTAACCGCTGGTCTGCTTAAGCGGCAGTTTCACAACCACCGGTCTAGATATACCGATGGTTTTGCCTGCAATGTAAACAAAACAAGACTAATGGGCAAAACTTCCAAGTTGTGACAAATGGGTCATTTCCCCAAGAACTCGAGGACTCCAGGAACTCTCATGGACCAGTGTCAAACCAAGGGATTTGAAATCAAAGGAAGGGGAAGAGTTGTAGGCTGTTGTGCAAGAGAGGAGCTGAGGAAAACAAGCTCCAAATTGCAGAGAACTCCCAGAGAGAGCCGAAGAGAGAAAAACAAAGAGTTTAGCTTTGAGTGTGATGTTTTGCATTGTAATCAATCACTGGATTGAGTATGTCTTCTTCGTAGTCCAGTAGGGGTAGAGGAATGTGTGTGGCAATGAATCTCTACAACAGTGCAGAAGGTCAATAACGAGTATGTGGTTGGTTCCATGCTATGTCCTTGTGCCTGTGTGTGTCCATTTAAGTGTGGGTTGTGAGTCCAAAGCTAGAGAGTCAAGTATCCATTCAATTGGCCCCCTCATTCCCATCTGCATCAGACATTTTTGGATTTTGATATTTTCATTTTGGATACACTATCATTTCCTTTTTGATATTTGGTAATAATAAAGAAAATGATACAATGCATCCAGAATATTAAAATCCAAAAACTGCATTCCTTGTGTTCATTTGGAATTTGGGAAAGGAAATAATGCATTCTCTTGCTTTTTCTCTTATTTTTACAATCAAAGGAAAATGAAAAGATAGTTTCATTCTAGATAGAATATGGTTTGCTTCCACTGTTCTATTTTACTGCATTAAAAGAAGTGTCATTAATCACCACCCTTATGACTTTTACAGCAGAAAGCAGAGAGAGAGAGAGCAACCAGACCTTTCCAAAATTCAAATTGCTCCAAAAACAATGTACAATAGAGCAGCCAAAACCCTCCACATATGAGCTCAAAGATGAGTAGCATGTTTGCATTAGACCTTTGAAAGCATCTATGAGAAATCTGATACATAAATCTCTTGAGCAGCAGCATTGTTATACTTGGTCTCATCCATCTTTAGGTAACCAGAGTATGATGAGGTGAGGACTGTCTTGGAGAGGTGCATGCCTACGTATCTACTCAATCAAAATTCTGTAACCAGTTCTTATCTAATTGAGGAATGGTTATTGATTATTCTTCTGTTCATTGGTTTCCTTTTTGTAGACAGATCCTTGACAATTTATGAGCCTAGGTTTGAAGAAATAACTTAAATGACATTTGTTGATGTGCCACCGCCTGCACCCCAAGCTGTTCCCTGCGCTGTCGCCCCGGCAGCCCGGGCCCATATGGCGGTCGATTCTCCTTTTTGATCGAGAATTATTACAATATCGGGCAATTTTGTCAAGGTTGTATCGGAGCTTCAAATGTCCTATTTTAAGTTGGTAGCTTTAACCAATATAGAGTTCATCTAAAGGCTGCAACTGAGACAGAAATCAAATTCAAAGATCTTATGATGGGATTTAAAAGTCTATACTCAACTGACTGTAAGCTCACTCAGCAAATTGATGATTTACTGTAAGAAAGTAAAAATTATCCTGTGCTCCTTCGCTTATAGGGGTGAATGTGTTCGAGATGGAAAGAAGAATGGGAGGAATAGCTCGAGGATCTCTAAATTATGATCAAGTTGAATAAAAAGGTATCCCCAAAGAAACTAAAACCCTCTTCGAGAGACTACTTCCAGATGAAAGAAGAGAGTGACAAGCCATAAAAGCCAAAAGGAAAATTAGAGAACAGGCCAAGAAAACAATTCCATGCAAAGCTGCAGGAGGCAACACCTGGAAAAGATCTAACATAGTAGGTGAAATTATTAATTTTGTCATGACTTACAAATGCGCAGGTTCCATCCAAATCCAAGAGATGGCCATAAATATAGAATGAAAAATTGAAGTTTCTAGATTTAATAGGAAAGCAGCATGTGATAAGGACTCTCAAAGGCATTCAAAAATTGAATCGGTGTTTCTGAATTAACCGAGCGACTAATAAGAAAATTTAGTTTAGAAAATGGTAACACCGGGTTGCTTTTGAGATTCAAGACTTCAAGGCGAGAAATCTTCAGTTGAAACATTTTTTTCCAACGTATTCCATCTATAGATTACAGGAGTATGATAAGGCGAGGACTGTCTTAGAGGGGTGTATGCCTACCGATCTGCTCAATCAAAATTATGTAACTGGTTCTTATCTAACTGTGGAATTGTTATTGATTATTCTGCAGTTCATTGAATTCCTTTCTGTAGACAGATTCTTGACAATTTATGAGCTTACGTTTGAAGAAATAACTTAAGGTACTATCGGAGCTTCAACTGTAATATTTTAAGTTGGTATCTTTAAGTTTTAACCAATATAGAATTCGTCTAAAGACCACAGCTGAGAAAGAAATCTAATTCAGAGATCTTATGATGGAATTTAAAAGCCTATACTCAACTCACTGTAAGCTCACTCAGCAAATTGATGATTTAATGGAAGAAATTAAAAGATTATCCTGTGCTCCTTTGCTTATAGGTGTGAATGTGTTCGAGATGGAAAGAAGAATGGGAAGAGTAGCTCGAGGTCTTCTTAATTATGATCAAGTTGAATAAAACAGGTATATCCCCAAAGAAACTAAAACCCTCCACGAAGGAGTAATTACAGATGAAAGAATAGAGCGACAAGCCATAAAAGCTAAAAGGAAAATTAGAGAACCGGCCAGGATAACACCATGCAAAGCTGCTGAAGGCAATACATGGTAGGTGAAAATATTATTTTTGTTGTGAATTACAAATGCCCAGGTTCAATACAAATCCAAGAGATGGCCATAAATCTAGAACGAAAACTGAAATTTCTAGATTTAATTGGAAAGCAATATGTAATAAGGGCTCTCAAAGGAATTCAAAAGTTGAATCGGTGATTCTGAATTAACCAAGTGACTAATAAGAAAATTTAGTTTAGAAAATGGTAACAGCAGGCTGATTTTGAGATTCAAGACTTCAAGGTCAGAAATTGCTATGATATTTCTTTATCAAATTACTCGAATATAGTCCACTTCAAGGGGGAAACCTCCAAAAATCAAAGAAAATGATTAAATAGACTGAATGATATAATATGTGATATCTATGGGAGAATCACACCCATCCATATTTATAAACATAAATATGAAGGGTCACACCCTTATACATAAATATGATGGGTCGCACCCTTATACATAAATATGACGGGTTGCACCCTTTCATCCTAATTAGATCGGCCTAACTTATTTATTAAGAACTAAAAATGAAAAGTTAAGGTTATGCACTCCACCACCTAGCCTTAGCCATCATATGAATAAATAACGTTAAGGATATAACATGCCCCACTTTACTGAAGCATTGCCCTCAATGCTTAGCAACTCGGGATGTTGTAGCATGAATTGTTCATCTTCCCATGCCACGTCTTCAACTGGGAGATCCTTCCTTTTGATGAGAAATTATGTAATTGCTCGAAAAATGGGTGGAAAATTGAATTCATGTGGCTCTAAAAGTAGGAGCATTAGTGAGACCAAATGGCATCACGAGAACTCATAGCGACCGTCATGTGTTCGAAATGTTGTTTTATATACATCCTCCTCCTTTACTCGAATTTGATGGTACCTTGAACACAAATCTAACTTAGTAAAGAAAACAAACCATTTAATTCATCAATGACAAGGATGGGAAACTTATCTTTAAGAGTGATCTTATTGAGTTCCTTGTAGTCTAGGCACATTCTCCATGACTCATCCTTTTTCTAACCATAATCACTAGAGATGAATATGCACTTTTACTAGGACGAACAATGCCTGAGTCGAGCATTTCCTTGACCCAATTTTCAATTTCTGACTTTTGTTGATAGGGATAACGTTAAGGTCTAATATTAGGAGGGATACTTCCTAGAATCAACTCAATTGCGTGATCATGATCTCGGATTGGAGGTAGGCTCTTTGGTTCTTGAAATACCTATTGATGGTTTTGAATAATCTCTTGAAGAGTTGATGGAGCCTAGTTTTCTACATCATGTGCTTCTAAGAAATGTAGTTGTGCCACCACACCATAAGCTCCCTTCTTAAGTAGTTTCTCCATCCTATGAGAGCTAATAATTTGGCTTGGTGGTGACTGCATCCCGCGAAGTTTGTAATTTTTCCATTCATACTAAAAGTCATGAATAAGTCTTGAAAATTGAAAGACACTATTCCCAACTATTTAAGCCATTGCACTCCCAAAACTACATCGGCTCCCCAATTGGGATGGAAAACATTTCAAAATCAAGAAGATAGTCCCCCATTGATAGTTTGATATGATGACATTTACCACCACAAGAGAGTTGTTTCCCATCAACAATCATGACTTGAAAATTGGAGACAGGAAACACAAAGCAATTGAGTGCATTAGCTAATTTTCTATCGATGAAGTTATGGGTACTCCTTGTATCAATCAAAATTGTCACCTTTTTCTTTTTAATATAACCAACAACTTTGAGTGTTTGTGGTGTGCTTATCCCATTTAATGCATGTAGTGAGATAGTAGGATTTTCTTCCTCCTCCAAGTTAGCATATGCTCATGTGCTACTGTTGGTTATGCATTATCAATTTCTTCCTCATCCAATGTCTTATTTCAATAACCGTAAGTCTTTTCTCTCCACCAACACACTTATGACCTCTAGACCATTTACTATCACAATGCCAACATAGGCCTTTTTCTCTTTTTCTACCTCCTATTGAGGAGAGAGCTTGGTAATTTGACTTTGGTTAAAAGAGTTTACCACATTTCTATTAATATTATTAGTCGCATTTTTATCTCTCCATTCCATAGTTTGACCTTGTGTGAATCTATTAGTAGTTGAGTTTCGTTGCTCAATGTGTAGTGCTTGTTGCATAGCTTTCCTAACTATACATGGTTCCAACAAACGAACATCATGCTTAACTTGATCAATCAGTCCATTGAAGTAAAATTGGTCTCTGGTAAGGTGTTACTTCTGGAGTCTGGATCACCAATCTCATATGCTCAACATTATATTTGGCTACGGATCCTGTTTGTTTAAGATTTGTTAATTGGGTGAAGTAACTTCCCTTTCATGGTTGTTCATAGTGGGTTGCTAAGTCATTAATAACTTCCTCCCAACTAATAATCTTCCTTTTTTGTCACTTGTCATCCACTAGTACCATTGATATGGTTCAAATTCTAAATATAGTGAAGCTATGTCAACCATTACATCATCTAGTATATTGTGCAACTTAAAGTACCAGTCCATGAAGTTACATATGTACAATCGAACTTCGTATGTCCATCTTTGGTAGGTTTAATTTTGACCCTTGGAATGGTTGCCCTATATTTGGTCTATTTTGCCCTCCTATATGGTTTGGTTGTGTGTGAGTGGTTGTATGAGGTGGATTAATTAAGGTTTTCAACTCAGAAATCATATCCTTTTTAAACCTATCTAAACCCTCATTCAAAGACGTTGCAAATAGGGTAAACCCTCACTCAAAGATGTTGCAAGTGGGGCAAACAATTTCTCCTATATAAAAGTTACCACTATTTCACATCATGCAAGAATGTCACCCTCAATTTTATGTGGTGGGCAATAAAAATGTCATTGGGATCAATGGTTGATGAAACCATATCTGTTTCAAAATGCATGGCTACTGATGTGACTTTTTTTCTAGTTCTTGATTTATTATCAATCCAGGGGGAAAAGTATCCAAAGTGAGTAGTAACCATAAACAGTCAAAATATGTGTTATATCTGAATCGGATGTTCCACTGTTGACTAACTTTGACCAACTTTGACCCGAGAATTTATAAATATAGAGTACCTTAAATCTGAAAATACAAAGAATGGACCCTACCTCAAATTTTATGAGGTTTCTAAAAATGTAAATAACTAAGAAAATTCTGAATTTTTCGGCCTATATAGTGGATTTGTCAAAAACAATGAAATCGCAATAACTCAAGCAAATCAGATCAAAAGAGGCTGAAATTTGGAGTAAAGACTTTTTATCTTGTATAACAACCTTGAAAAAAATTTGAAAAATTTGTAGATATCTACAAGATATAGTGGGGGAAAAATTGTTGCCAAAAACGATACTCTAATACCATTTGTTATGATATTTCTTTATCAAATTACTCAAATATAGTCAACTTCGAGGGAGAAACCTCTAGAAATTAAAGTAAATGATAAATAGACTGAATGATATGATATGTGATATCTTTGGGAGAATCACACCCATTCATATTTATATACATAAATATAAAGGGTCGCCCTCTTTCATCCTAATTAGGTCGGCCTAACTTCTTTATTAAGAACTAATAAATGAAAAGTTAAGGTTATGCACTCCACCACCTAGCCTTAGTAATCATATGAATATATAATGCTAAGGATATAAAGAAATCTTAAGTTGAAACATTTTTTCCAAAGCATTATTTTTCATGTTTGATTTGAAGACGTCAAATGATTATTTTACTAATGTAAAAAACATCGAACAAATAGTTTCAGTAAAAGAATGTTTCTTCAGTACTCAATAGATTGTTGCTTCCAAAGAGAAGATTACTAGTATCTAACCATGCCAAATGTTCAATACTATGTCAAAGTATTCAATTTGGATGAATGTCGAGGCTCTTAACCCTATTAAGGTAAATAATCATCTAAATGTCTTACAAGTGACTTACAAAGGTGAAAGGTCATAGGAAAGTTGTAAGTCAAGAGTCGTGTATCTCTTCTCCTCGACATGTCGAACATCAATGGCCCGCTTCAACGCCCTAATGCTTTCATAGCAACAACTTACTCTATACAGCTGCATTTATGATTTATGTTATCGACCAAGGGGCCCCTAACTAAATATAGGTCCCTTGTCCCCTATCTATATATGGGTTTAAGGCCCTTATTCTAGATTATCGAGTGTTGTCTCCCCTTGCCAAATCTTTATATGGCGATGGTCAAGGTCCCACATCCTCCCCAAGTGATTCCAATATGAACCATATATACTCCCTGCCTATATGAATGCCCAATCTTAAGCCACTCATATTACATATATAATATAAATTAGATATACAATTTTTAATAAATAACTTTGCAGTGCACAGACCATTAAATGCTATTCTCCTATTTGGGTTCAACCCCACCCCGTATACAGTTGCATGTTCCCTCTGATTCAATACCATCAATGTCAAAACCCAAAAGTGAGGAGCCCAGATCCATCCGACCCCATATAGAGTTGCATGTGGGTATGTGCCAATTGTCATTTGGCTAAAAAACCTGTGGAGATCGAGGTTCCACAGTCTGTGCTTCCCGATACCGTATTTGAAGCAGTCGTTAAGATCCCCTATGATAAGCAAATAAAACAAGTTCTTTCTAATGGTAAGAAAGGAACTTTAAATGTAGGAGCTGTTCTTATTTTAGATCCCATATATATATATATATATGGAGAGAGAGTGAGAGTGGGGTTGAGGAGGATCTATACGGGGTCAGGATATATATGGGATGGGCCCTATCTATATATGGCCATAGCCATCTCGGATCAAACACCATACATAGATAGAGGGGGCCTTTGGGGTCACCAATGGGCTAAATGCCTATCCATATATAGGGGAATGGCAAATGGTAGAAGCTTGTCAATTGAACTTGTTTGTGGTTTGTTAATGGAAAGCTCAAGCCTTATCTTCTTTCCATAAGGGCTCGTAAAGAAATTGCGATTCCATTTTTATCTTTCCTTATGTTCATGGATGTTCCTATTTCCAACATGTGATATCAAACACACTGAGATATTTGTGTAAGTTGTGATCATTGGGTATGTTATTAAAACAAAGTTGAAATCTCTTTTGCTTAATGAAGTCTTGGTAGAAGTTATTGAATGAATCTGAAGGAAATGTGAAAAATTGCTAAGTGACGCAGTTGCAGTATTTCCTTTACAGAGCCAGTTTGTGGGCCAGAATGTAGATTTGAAAGATGTGAATATCAGGAGGATGGTGTTGCAGTGCTATATTATTTCAGTAAAAATTGAGGCATCTAGTGGTGACTCGTACTAAAGGCAGCGACATGTTTGACTATGTAGTGCTGCTGCCTTTAAGACAAAATTTTCAAAACAGCACTCTTGTTATGATGTTCTCAGTGATAGGTTTTAAAGAATGCCATTTTTGTGACAGCTGTCACTTCTCAACAAGGGGCCTCAAAAACAAATGTTTTTTGGCAAAATTCAACCTCACAATGAATATTGCAAATACTAAGGTTACCATCATGTTCAGGACCCAAACTCTGAAATTTTTACCTCCTAAAGGACTATTTCTCCATGTCAACCTCTGCATATCAGAGCTTGCCTTGCCCTCTTCAATATGATCATTCCCACGTGTTCGTCTCTCCACTAGCTCCATGTCAGGTCTCAACAGTCTCTTCGGCCATTAATGATCCTGATAAATTGATTTCCAATTTGCTGGAACTCTGAATTTTATTAAAAGTTCCAGATCATTTAGGAACACATCAAGATATCTTCCTCAACCATTCTTACACCCAAGAATTTAGATTTACATTTTAGCAAACTACATTCATGCTCAGTTAGCTCCTCTGAAACTCATATCTCTTGCACTCCTGCAGCCTTCACAACCTGGTATGCTCTGCATTGCAACACCCTTGTGCTCTTTATATCCACTGCTTCCAAACTAATGCTAATGTCAATTATTGGCATCCTAGTGGTCCTTGTTTCCAAATTCATCAACCATAACTCCTTTCGCATTTGATGAATAAATGAAATCCAAAATCTGTCTTGCCAATAGCTTCTTCAGCTTGGATATTGTAAGTGATTGGTCCACCATAACTTGGCACCAATCTAACAACTTTGTCAAACTCAACCATGCACTAATTCAGTATGCTTTGAGAAAAACGTGTTTTACCAACTTGAATTATTGCGCTATTTGGAACTATTCCACATGAGTCCTCTTTGTCTAATACAATTTTCAGTTTCTGCCTAACATTCGCTACTCGCTCTTTCAATCCCTTTTTTATTATATATGCCCAAAATAATACAGTGCCTCAAACTGTGACACTCAAATTGAGCTTTTATATCTATTGTTATGCAGCACGCATCTACAACATATCTTCGAAACATTGGGTGGCTAATCAAAGCACCCATCTGTTTCAAAATTCTGAGAAGTAATAAAATTCATAGTCCTTTATCCAAGGTAAATCTTAGATCCTCATCAAAAATCATCTTCTTGGAAATACCACGCAGCCTAAACACTTCATGCATTGGAACATTTGCAGCTTTTGTTTCACATCAGTAGTTTGGATAGGTATAAAATGTGCCAACTTTGTCAGTTTATCCACCAAAACAAGAATTGTGTCATAACCTTACCTGACTTCTGAGAATCCAATTATGAATCTATTAAGATCTCTTCAAACTTCTACCGCATTATATCATGCAGTTGCAGTCTGACTGAATGAGAATGTTCAGTCCACATTACGTGGCATTCCAAACATCAAACAACATACTTATGAACATCTTTCTTCTCGTGAACATCAAACACTCAAGGGCTCCCTGAATATCCTATGTAAATAATCAACCTTACCCTGTAGAATCAGTCACACGCATTCTGTTTATAGTATTATATATCGCAACACACCTTCAAGCTCCTATAATATATACTAAGACTGGTATCATAAATCCATCTATCAGAAATATGCCAAGAGATATCAATCTCAAGGTTTTTATCTTGAATTTATACATTCTACATTGATTAATAACTCCATTACTTTCTCCGCCGATTTCCTGGAGACTGGTACCAAAATGTATCATATCAATCTAGTCACATCACTGTATTGGGCTTGAAAATATCTTTCCGGATCAAAAAAGGGCTACAAACTCCGATGTATAGCCAAGATATTAAAATTTTCTGATTGACATCTCCAAGCAAAAAGAAAAAACTTCTAAGCGAAGATCAAATGGACATCAAATTTAAAGTCGCAAATAAAAGTGATTGTCCGCAGCCATTGTATAATGCCTCTCAGCATTATTATATTTCAGTCTTATTTAGCCTTTTGTTTCCAATTAACAATCATGTTCACCCACTATCTTGGAAAACGAAAGTAATTTTCTCCATTTTGACACTCAAAATGCTAGCTTTCTCACTCTGGAGTACATGACATATTCCCATATCGTCATCCGCGTAGATCCCTCCTTTTTTCCCATCCTCGTTAATTGCATGATTCTCCTCAAGCTACTATTAAGGGAAACTATGGTTGGTCCTTCACTGATCCAGGTGGCAGTTCGGACATAATCCCCTTAAGATAGGCACCTCCCCTTATGACGGTTGGTCACATTGGCAGAGTCACAAATTAATTTTATCAGTGCTCAAAATCCAAATTTGTAATATGCATCAAAAAGCTTAGGATTTTCTTTAAGTCATTACCCTTCACATTGGATATTGGATTTCCCAAAGCATACTTCAAAGGGCACCAACAATGCAAAATCCAAATATGTACCAAGAACTTCGAGAATTTTGGAAACTGAAATACTGTGTTTCAATGAGTTCCACTTTGCGTCAGACTCTCTTCACTTCTTGAGGGGGCACTTGTCCCGTGACTTTTCAGATTCTTGAGACGAATCAGTTCTTATACAATGACTCTTTGGATTCTAGATAAATCACTCCATCTACTCTTCCCTGCACAGCTACACATATAATTGCACATAGCGCAAAGCATAGAGAAGGTCCATAATCATTCCCTCCAAGTAGAAATTAGAGAGAGCAGAGCAAAGAGTGTGGTAGAGTTGCACCTCTTCTTAAAGATTGTTACTTTTTTGTACTATTCAAAGAGTAATAGCTTACATCTCATCCACGAGATTGTTGTACGTGCTTCTGAAATGAATAAATTATTTAATTCTTTTACTCGGATATTGTTCTCTTTCTGATAATTTTTATCTCCATTCATTTAGTTACAGTTCTAGAATCATGATATTATCTATATGCTACAATTGTTATAATTAATTATCTCTTCACATAACACATCTGACTTTTAATAATTTAGTGTGTTGTCCATCAGATTGCCAATGAAATTGGAATCATTCACATACTTTAGTCAGCACGCACACCACTTTTAGCAATGTAGTCCTCTACTTTGTCCTTAGAAATATTCACTGATAAAGTAGGGCCAAACATGTGTCCTTGTAAGCATGGTCCATTAAGTAGTCTAACTTAGCCATTAGTGTTGACATGTCATGACGCATTGCCATTTGCATCACTAATCTTCAGAGTCCTGGTCCTGTGATCTTTAAAGTACTTTACACTATTTGGCATCATCTCAGACTATTTTTGCATTAGTGACATTTATTATGTACTTATTACTCATGTGATCCTCCTCAAGGTCCATTTAGTGGTGACTAATGATGGACCATTCACATACTCCAACTAGTATGCACATCTACAGTTTGGGCTATATAATGCTCCTTTTATCCTTAGCAACATTAGATAATGGAACTATAAGTCTTAACTTGGTCATTCATGCTAACACATTGTGCAATATTACCATTTGCACCTCTAATTTCAAGGCCCCACTCCTGCAAGCTTTCATGTCCTTCACACCATTTGGTGCCATCACAAACTATCTTCGTAATTGCGGCATTTGTTATAAACTACCACTACAACTGGTTATGACAACAACAAACCTAGCAACAATGTATTTATGTCCTTAACATTATATATTCATATGATTTCTAAGGTTATGTAGTGGAGTGCATAACCTTAACCTTTCATTTATTAGTTCTTCATAAATAAGTTAGGCTACCTAATTAGGATGAAAGGGTGTGACCTAATTAGGATGAACGGGTGCGACCCTTCATATTTATGTATATAAATATGGGTGGGTGTGATTCTCCCAAAGGCATCACATAACATATATCATTCAGTCTATTTACTCATTTAATCATGTATTCTGGTTAGGAGTATCCCCACTCAGTGGACTATACTCAAGTAATTTGATAAAGAAATATCTTAACAAGTGGTATCAGCATCGATTTTTGGCAACAATTGTTTTCCCACCATATCTCAAGTATTGCGATTTCATTATTTTTCAAATATATAGGCCGAAAAAGGGCTTTTTTTAGTTATACATAATGAAAAAGTAAAATTTGAGTCCAAATTTCAGCCTGTTTTGATGATTTAGGATTTGTTCAAGTTATTGCGATTTCATTATTTTTGACAAATCCACTATATAGGCCAAAAAAATTCGGAATTTTTTTAAGTTATTTACATTTTAAAAACCTCATAAAATTTGAGGTAGGGTCCATTCATTGTATTTTCTGATTTAAGGCACTCTTTATTTAGAAATTCTCGGGTCAAAGTTAGTCAACTAGTGGAACATTAGATTCATATATAACACATATTTTGACGTTTATGGTTACTACTCATTTACTCTCAAGATACTTTCCCCAATCGATAATAAATCAAGAACTAGAAAAAAAGTCACATCAAGTAGCCATGCATTTTGAAACAAATACATTTTCATCAACCATTGATCCCAATGATGCTCTTTATTGTCCACCACCTAAAATTGAGGGTGACATTCTTGCAAGATGTGAAACAATGGTAACTTTTATACAAGAGAAATTGTTTGCCCCATTTGCAACATCTTTAAATGAGGTTTAGATAGGTTTAAAAGGATATGGTTTATGAGTTGAAAACCTTAATTAATCCACCTCATACAACCACTCACACAACCAAACCATATAGGAGGGCAAAATAGACCAAATATAGGGCAACCATTCCAAGGGTCAAAATTGAACCTACCAAAGATGGACATCCGTAAGTTTGATGGTATGATGATATAACCTCATGGATAAGTCTCATGGAACAATACTTTAAGTTGCACAATATACCAGATGATGTAATGGTTGACATAGCTTCACTACATTTAGAATTGAACCATATTAATGGTACCAATGGATGATGAGTGAAAAAAAGGGAAGATTATTAGTTGGGAGGAATTTATTAATGACTTAGCAGCCCACTATGAGCAGCCATGGAAGGAAGTTACTTCACCCAATTAACGAATCTTAAACAAACAGATCTGTAGCCAAATATAATGTTGAGCATATGAGATTGGCAATCCGAACTCCAAAAGCAACACCTTACCAAAGACTACAATTTTACATCAATGGACTAAATGATCGAGTTAAGCATGACATTCATTTTGTTGGAACCATGTACAATTAGGAAAGCTATGCAACAAGCACTACACATTGAACAACGAAACTCGGCTACTAAGAGATTCACACAAGGTCAAACTATGGGATGGAGAGATAAAAATGTGACTAATAATAATATTGATAGAAATGTGGTTAACTCTTTTAACCGAAGTCAAATTACCAAGCTCTCTCCTCAACAAGAGGAAGAAAAAGAGAAAAAGGCCTATGTTGGCATTATGATAGTAAATGGTCTAGAGGTCATAAGTGTGTTGGGGGAGAGAAAAGACTCATGGTTATTGAAAATGAGGCGTTGGATGAGGAAGAAATTGATAATGCATAGAACCAACAATAGCACATGAGCATGCTAACTTGGAGGAGGAAGAAAATCCTACTATCTCACTACATGCATTGAATGGGATAAGCACACCTCAAACACTCAAAGTTGGTTATATTAAAAAGAAAAAAGTGTGACCAGTTTTGATAGATATAAGGAGTACCCATAACTTCATCGATAGAAAATTAGCAAATGCACTCAACTACTTTGTGTTTCGTCTCCAATTTTCAAGTCATGATTGTTGATGGGAAACAACTCTCTTGTGGTGGTAAATGTCATCATATCAAACTATCAATGGGGACTATCTTCTCGATTCTGAAATGTTTTCCATCCCAATTGGGGAGCGATGTAGTTTTGGGAGTGCAATGGCTTAAACAGTTGGGAACAATGTCTTTCAATTTTCAAGACTTATTCATGACTTTCAATATGAATGGAAAAATTACAAAACTTCATGGGATGCAGTCACCACCAAGCCAAATTATTAGCTCTCATAGGATGGAGAAACTACTTAAGAAGGGAGCTTATGGTGTGGTGGCACAACTACATTTCATAAGCGCATGATGTAGAAAACCAAGCTCCATCGACTCTTCAAGAGATTATTCAAAACCATCAACAAGTATTTCAAGAACCAAAGAGCTTACCTCCAATCCGAGATCATGATCATGCAATTGATTTGATTCCAGGAAGTATCCCTCCTAATATTAGACCTTATTGCTATCCCTATCAACAAAAGTCAGAAATTGAAAAGTTGGTCAAGGAAATGCTCGACTCAAGGCATTATTCGTCCCAGTAAAAGTGCATATTCATCTCCAATGATTATGGTTAAAAAAGGACGAGTCATGGAGAATGTGCCCAAACTACAGGGAACTCAATAAGATCACTCTTAAAGATAAGTTTCCCATCCCTATCATTGATGAATTATTAGATGAATTGAATGGTTTTGTTTTCTTTACTAAGTTAGATTTGCATTCGAGGGTACCATCAAATTCGAGTAAAGGAGGATGTACATAAAACAACATTTCGAACACACATGATGGTCACTATGAGTTCTTAGTGATGCCATTTGGTCTCACTAATGCTCCTACTTTTAGAGCCTTATGAATTCAATTTTCACCCATTTCTTCAAAAATTTGTGTTGGTATTCTTTGATGACATCTTAATTTACTGATAAAACATGGGAAGAACATTTACAACATGTAGAGAAGATATTACAGTTCTAGAAGATAATCAACTTTATGCAAAAGAATCCAAATGTACTTTTGGGGTGAAGGAAGTGGAATACTTAGGACATGTGGTGTCATATGAAGGCATTAAAGTGGACCCTAAAAATATTGTAGTTGTCAAAGAATGGCCAATACCTAAAAGCATTAAAAATTTAAGAGGATTCTTGGGTCTAACAGGATACTATAGAAGATTTGTTCGAAATTATGCCCGCATAGCAGCACCCTTAACAAATTTATTAAAGAAGGATTCATTTTCATGGTCAGATTTAGCCACTCAAGCATTTCAAAAACTAAAATAGCTCTAACTTCCACCCCTATGCTAGCTACCCCTGACTTCTCTAAGACATTTGTGGTAGAATGTGATGCTTCTGGATAGGAATTGGGGCAATATTAATGCAAGAAGGGCATCCATTAGCATTTGAGAGTAGACAACTGAAAGGAAAGAACTTAGTAAGGCCCACATATGAGAAAGAAATGTTAGCAATCATTCATGCAATCAAACAATGGCGCCAATATCTCATGGGAAGACATTTCAAAGTAAAGACAAACCATGAGAGTCTAAAGTATTTTTAGAGCAAAGATTATCTTCAGAGGAGCAACAAAAATGGGTCACAAAGATGTTAGGGTATGACTTTGAAATTATTTACAAAAAGGAAAGGATAATATTGCAGAGTTGATGCCCTCTCTAGATAGGAAATAAAGGAAGCAACAATTCATGCTATATCTTTATTACAACCAGAATGGATAGAAGCAGCAGCGAAAATAGAGTGGAATAAGGATGCTCCAACAAGGAAACTCATACATCAACTTCAAGAGAACCCATCATCTTCTGATAAGTATGTGTGGAAAGGGACTCCTTATGGTATAAAGAGAGGCTCTTTTTGTGCAAAAATTCAAAATTGAAAGCTAGTGTCTTGTCTCAAATGCATGACTCACCCATAGGAGGACAATTCAAGGTTTTAAAACTATCACCGTATAAAGAAGGATATTTTTGGGAAGGTCTTAAGGGGATGTACAAAAATTTGTGGCAAAATGTTTAATATGTCAACAACATAAAGGAGAAATAGTTAAGACTCTAGGCTCTTACAACCATTAAACATTCCAACACAACGTTGGGAGGAAATATCGATGGACTTCATTACAGGCCTTCCTAAGTTGAATAACTTGGATGTGATATTGGTGGTTGTGGATAGACTCACTAAGTATGCACATTTTTGTGGACTTTCTCATCCATTTCAAGCCAGTATAGTGGCAGAAGTCTTCATGGAAAAGGTACAAAAACTCCATGGTATTCCCAAAATAATTGTAAGTGATCGAGATCCTATCTTCACTAGCATATTTTGGACTGAACTATTTACAACATGGGGCACAAAACTAGCACATAGTTCATCTTATCATCCACAATCAGATGGCCAAACAGAAATTGTGAATAAATGTCTAGAAGGATATCTACATTGTTTTGCATCGAAACACAAGGACAATGGTCCAAATGGCTTTCAGGAAGAGTGGTGGTATAACACATCATTTCACACATCAACAAAGA
The DNA here is from genome assembly GCA_018340775.1 of Taxus wallichiana var. yunnanensis. NCBI lineage: Eukaryota > Viridiplantae > Streptophyta > Pinopsida > Cupressales > Taxaceae > Taxus > Taxus wallichiana. Next base: position 735,109,378 of record CM031238.1, on the reverse strand, counting down.
TGACACCATTTGAGGCTCTTTATGGTTACCCCCACCTTCTACAATGTCTTATTTGCAGGGTCCACCTAAAGCCCAGTGAGTCGAGGATCATTTTCAACACCAACAAGAAATACTTCAAGTCCTTAAGGAGAATTTGGTTGTGGCTCAAAATAGGATGAAACAACAAGCCAACCAACACCGAAGTGAGAGGCATTTTGAGGAAGGAGATTGGGTATTCCTTGATTGCAACCTTATAAACAAAGGTCACTTCAACAACATAAGAACATCAAGCTAGCACCAAAATTTTATGGACCATATAAGGTTCTCAATCGGATAGGAAGTGTAGCTTATAAGTTAGAACTTCCACCCTCTTCCAAAATTCATCCCATATTTCATGTCTCTGCTTGAAGAAAGTAATTGGTACCAAGCTTCCAATCCAGTCTGAATTACCAGAGTTAGATGAAGAAGGTAAGTTCATTATGGAACTGAGGGAGTCATCGAGAAAAGAGTGAAGCAACTAAGAAATCAAGCAATTACAAAATTTCTCATCAAATGGAAGAATCTACTAGTTGAAGATGCGACATGGGAAGATGAATAGTTCATGCTACAACATCTGAGTTGCTAAGCGTTGAGGGCAACACTTCTCTCAAGGGGAAGGGCATGTTATGTCCTTAACATTATATATTCATATGATTACTAAGGTTATGTAGTGGAGTGCATAACCTTAACCTTTCATTTATTAGTTCTTAATAAATAAGTTAGGCCGACCTAATTAGGATGAAAGGGTGTGACCTAATTAGGATGAATGGGTGCAACCCTCATATTTATGTATATAAATATGGGTGGGTGTGATTCTCCCAAAGGCATCACATAACATATCATTCAATCTATTTAATCATTTATTTTGATTTCTAGAGGTATCCCCCTCGAAGTGGACTATATTCAAATAATTTGATAAAGAAATATACTTAATGCAAACCACACACATGGTCAAACATCTTCATTCACAGCTTTTATTTCTAGAATTCTTCTTTCACAATATGGTATGGTCCATATTGTAGCACCCTAGTGCTCTTTATAATGTATATCCATTGTTGAACAACCAACGTTGATGCCAATTCACGATATCATTCTAGCCTTTGTCTTCATTCTACGACTATCAAATTCAGCACAAGGCCAAGCTAGGATTCCATTGCAACTCCATGAGTTAGTTGGATGCAACCCGATCCTATTTTTGGTCGATAAAACAACACACCTTATCCCCAACAATAAGGTCCTTGAGATCTAGTTCTCCATCATGAATGTTTACATTGGATGTTGCATTGGTTGCCAATTCAAGTGGTTTCTAAAGCATAATGACATTACAGCTAGGTACTAGCTATTCAAGATTTATTGCAAAGCTAAAATAACTTTCCCGAGGATCAATGTAATGTCCCCTTCTCGAAATTAATCCGTAAAAGTACCCTTAGCCTAATTTTTATTTCCCGTAGGCTTAAGGGGTGTTGCAAGGGAAATATTTTATTTTAATAAAGTGACTTAAGTTGCCAAAAGTAACTTTATATTATTTTATAAAAGCAACTTATGTCTTATGATTAAAACAAAAGTAACTTTATATTATTTTATAAAAGCAACTTATGTCTTATTATTAAAATAAAAGTAACTTGTCAATAAAGCAAAGTCAAATGCCAAATTAGACATGGGACGTCCCACTTAGGGACCTTTTCTCGAAAAGTGTGCCATGAAAAGTCATAAAAGGGGGTCGATGGGGGTCTTTTGGGGATCTTTTTGGCCATTATCTATTTTTACATTGAGGTTTTGAGTTGTTGCTCCAACTTCTGCTTTTGAGGACAAAAACCTCCATTGCAATCAGATTTGAGGATGAAAACCCTCCAATCTTTAGGGGTAACTCCATCTAGGAGTTGCATTTGTGCATCCAGACAAAGATTTCCAGTTTCAGATCAGATTCATCAGCTAGGGCACATTGCAGGTCAGATTTTCAGAGTTTACAGCTAGGGCATCATCTTAGGTTGGAACAACATATTTGGGAAGGTTTTACCCTCATTTGGAGCCATCCTAAGGGCTGACATCACCCTCCTAGGGGCTGATGTCACCATTGGTGACTGTTGCAGCGTGTGGTACAGCTGGGAATAGATTGTGGGGCTTGCAAATAGCCGAATTCTACCCAAAACACCATCTTCAGTCAGCTGGACCAGCATTTTGGCATTATTTTCCTATATACAGTCAACTGTACTTTTATTAATTTCCAGCCTGAAAATAAAATATAAAAAAATCTGTTTTTGATGTATATTTGATCTTTGCACTCAAATCTATATATTCAAAGGGTTTATCAGTGTTTTCCAGCAATTGGGTATTTTTATTTTGAAGGCCTGCTGTAATAAATTGAAGGAAATCATATTGTTGTTTTTTTAATTAGGATTTATTGAAAAATCCAGATTTCTTTTATTTTTGCCCTAAGGGGATACTACAATCAACATGAAGGCTGCACAAGAAAGAATGGAGTTGCAGGCAGATAAAATACAAACTGATTCAAATGGTGAGTTCAAAGACTTGGTTTACAGATGCTTGCAACCTCATAAACATTCTAAAAGTGGCAAGGAAATATTATAACCGCAAATTTAGGACCGTTCAAGGTAATCAGGAAGGACCATATTTTCTTCAAACACAATTAACTGAATGTTTTTTGTTTGAAAATGATTTTAGAACAAGTCATTGATATCCTTCAATCACAGTTGTTGGGTGATAAGGGAAGGCTGATTGATCATCTAGATTCTAAACTATTGATATATATCATGAGATCTGTACACATGTAACTAGCAAAAAAGAATAACTTTCTTGTTGAATATTAATGACTATATATTGCACCTATCAGTGCCAATGGTAGACCAATATTACACTTTAAAGTTTGAACTGCATGGATATAGGTATTACCTTATAAATACATTACTCCCCAAATTGCATGAATACCAATATTATATTTATATTACTCCCCAAATTGAATGAATACAAATATTATATTTATATTTATAATTTATATTATTTAGTATTCATATAGATAATAACAATCATTATTCTTCTAAAAATTATATTCAAAAAGTTCAAAATTATAATTATTTTGAAGTCCAAAGTTAAATATGTTTTTCATTTTGAGGTCTACTTAACGGATGGTGATTTCCCATTGGCATGGCAGTTTTCCAAAGCTCTAATCTCAGAAATCTTATTAATCAATAGATATTTTCTAGTTATGTTTGTCATAGCCCGCATCACTTTCTCAAATGATAAATGCCTATCAACATAACAAAGAAGTGACTTGTTGAATACACCTTAAAAGAGACTAAAGACATTTTCCAAAAAGTTTGAAGTTTGTCCATGCTTTGGACACTAACCATTTTGGGAGAGTAAGAACTGCTGTGATCCCAAATTTTATTGCATTCTGGGATTTGCCAATTTTTATTTTTATTTTAAACAAAAACCACCATATTTATATTAATCAAATTATAAAGTACAAATTACAATGCCAAGCAATTATACTCATACTGGATGAGATATCTTTTGATTTCCAAGTACAAATAAAAGAGAAGAGATAGCATATCTGTGATTTATCCATCATGTGATTTCAAAGAGAGGATCCGCTCTATCTGTTTCCGTTTCTCCTGGGGCCATATCAAGGGTATAGGACCAAAGTTTAGCATATTAGAATGATCTAAAGCCCAATTGGCCAATCCATCAGCTATCTTGTTCTGCTCCCTAGGGACATGAGAGTATCTGATTGTTTGGAACTGTCTGGCAATGAGTTTTATTTGATCCTGAATTCTGGCAATAAGCCAATTATTAGACGGATGTTGCTCAGGGGCTTGAAGAAGGTTAATAATAACCTTGGAGTCCGATTCTACTATGAGATTTGCCAAAATTTTAATACTCTTCTATTTTTCAACAATTTTATTTTTGCAGGTCTGAAGAGTTTAGATAATCACAAATACTTAAGTTTTGGAATATTAAGTCCTTTGAATAATGAAATTGACCATTCCAGTTGGGTGTGCCTTGAATCCATGTCCCTATTTTGAATCCAGAAGTTTTGTAAATAGAATAAGGACTACTTCATTTGGTGCCAAATTAATACTTAATAAAAAGCTGTCTTGCATTCAAGGTTCGCTAATTTGAGATTTAGATATAAAGCCTAGGGTTAGAAGCTTTGAGTCATATATAGTCTCTATGGAGAGCATACATAATGAGAACAATAATCTGTTTTTTGGGTCGTGTATAACAAATTTGCACAGACAAATCTAGTGGGGTACACTGTTGTAAGCTACGGCAGATAGCAATTTCATGTAAACCACTTTTTTTAATGGACAAACGTTTAGAGAGATGTAAAGTTTTGTATTGAATCTCAATCACCATTTCAGAACTATTACATTCCCAAATGCACAAATGGCAAAAATGGTGTGGGGACATGTAGGCATGTGGAATGGGATATCCGTGTTCTGTGTATATGTGTTTGTAAAATGCTATACATGCATCCATGCAGCATCATTTGATCGTATGCATCCTCTACACAATTTTATAATACATGTAATTGTGTAACTACTACACTTTAGTGATGAAGTTAATGAACAAGAGACTGTGGCGTCACAATCACTTGCCAAGGGAATTTACTAGAAACTGTTTTCATGAGTCTGTCTTATATATCCAATTTAGAAGGAGCATAAAGGGGGCTGACTTACTGCACATCATTGTCACACATGTATTCTCTCAACTTGGAACTTTCCATAGGCATGTTGGTACTTTCTAGTTCCGACAGTGTTATGAATAGGAAGCATAAGCTTCAAATAACATTAAGAATCACAAAGACTGCAAACATATGGGTAAACAAAAGTGCTGAAACACTGCAACCATTGACCCTTGAACGTAATTTTGGAAATCTAAATGTTCAACTCAATTAAATGACTGAGTTCATTATTTGAAAATTGAAAGCTAACTATAGAACATGCAAGGATATATATCTACCAGTTTATATTACTGGATCCTTCTAAATCCAGTGCCAAATTCCAGATCTGCTCCTTTTAGATTCCACCAGAATACTTTTGTGGAGCAGAGCCTGTGTAGGATCCAGAAAGATTCTCATGATGGATCGTTTCAAACTACACAATATGTGACGGATATCAGTACAGAAATTCAAAACAAGTTGCAACACTATTGTGAACTTTCACTGACATCCAGCAGCTACAAGCTCAGAACATGCAAGGTGGTGGAATATACACTGAATTAAATTTTATTGATACTCTCCTCAGCAAACATTTTTTGAAACGTCTTCTTTATGCCAATAGCATGGACCATGGTCAATATTAACGAAAAGAGAGATTCATAAAAATCCAAAGCACAGGATTGTGGTAAATTAGTTTGTTGTTACACCCATTAATAAATATACAATAGCAGAGTTCTGCTTGCTTCCAACAACAAGAAGAAGATACAGCAAAATAAAAACTACCAAACAATCTTACAGCTTCGATTTGTTGAAGATCTTTGATGGCCTGCTGTTTTTCTTTCTCCTTGGCAATGTTCTCTTTCCGCATCGTAGCAAGTCTTTTAGTAACATTGTCCTTGTGGCGCTGCCCAAGTTCATGAGTTCGAATGCTTATAGGATTGTTGGATATAAATATCTTGCATTGGTCACACCACTTGTTCCCTTGGCTCACCCAGTACTGTTAAACAAAATCATAGAAGAGGGATGATTACAAAATTCATGTGAACTGGAATAAAATAAACGAATTATCAATCAAGAGATAACAAAAGTGAGCCTGATAAACATAACAAAAAAGGAAGCAAGAAGGCTAATCAACTTCATTTTATGGCTACCAATAGGCTGATCATCTGATTTTATTTTTCTTTGAGACCTGATCAATATACCCTAGTTCATGGCCTTAGAGTGCAGTTAAATGATATGTCTGTTACCGTCTCTATAGAGTTTTACGGCTAACCCCTCTACTTTACCTTTTAGGAGCTGTTGTATTGTATAATTAAGGGACGTATAAGGAGTGTTGATCGTTCTGTTCTCTTATCTAATTTGTCCAAAAGATTGTAGACATGATGCTGGCCATTGCAGCCACCCTCTGTAAAATTTGTAGTTGGGTCCTCACTAACAACCTTATCCACAAAAAAGGACATGGACAATAAACTCTCAAGTAACTTAAAACAATGAAAATGCAATCCTAAGAAATAGTCCAGGTGCAGAATTCCATACCATCAACACAAAACACCACGCCTCAGCAAGGTCAAAACTCAAAAAATTGCGTCCATATGTATGAATCATGATATTAGTGAGAATGACTAATTACCAATAGTAGCTTTACATACTAAAGAAACAACCACGGCAAAACCTACTGCCCCTTACAATTTTGGGATGGCCTCGATTTCAATGTTAGAAATTTTATCACCACATAATGGCAGATAAGAAGCACTTCACCAATAGAAAATCACCAAACAGACAGGAAATGTCAAGAATGTGGCATTAAAATGGGAGATTTGGTAGCAATGATGTCCAACATGACAATAGAAAGATTATTATAACCAAGTAATAGAAATAGTAGCCATGTAACCTAACACAACAGAAAAATCCATCAGCCTCCCACCAAAAGCAGAAGCTGCTGCTCACTTAGAAACACGATATTGAGACAATATTCCCCAAATGTATAAAGAACACCATGATTTTAAAATCATGTTAACAGTGATATATGGTGCAGTATTAAGATATAATGAATCTATGAATAAGATACGGTAATCCACCCAAAAGAAACCATAGTACAACTTTAGAAAGGTTAACAAATCAAACTATATATAGACAAAGATTGCATGAATCTACCCCTTGTAATCCACATTACAACTTACAAGAAACAAGAATGGCCTGAAAAGAAAATAAATGTTTTGCAATCCTTATCAAATAAGCAATTGTGAAGTGAGTCCAATAAACCCAAAATAAACATCCAATTTCATCCGATTCTCAAGATAAATGGTGTTTCCCTAGACAATCTACGGACAGGAATCCCACAGCAAAGAGATGCTAATCATCATATCGAATTGAAGGGCAACAATCAAACAGCCTTAAGAACTTCATAAAGACCGAGCTATGCCGAAAAAGGAGAAAGGAAAAAAAACAAGGAACTTTAGGGGAAAAAATGAATCCAACCATTCTAATCACTATTTGGCACCTACTTCTTGTTAATCAAGACAAATGATGGCACCATATGAATTGACGGCCTCCTCAACACATTAAAAGAAGCAAATAACCTTTCAAAGATAAATATAAGATATGGGTAACTTCCAGTCAGAATAGAGGAACAGCTGTATTGAAGACAACTTCTAACAACAGATGACGAATATAATGTCAACAGACTAGTTTACATAAACAATATTGCATAAATGTAATTCATACAAGACTCAAACACATTACAAATGATTACATATAAATAGGCTTTTTAAGTGATCTCCTATAAACAAGGGATCTCACCTAAACTCTCAACTAAATTATCGTGAGTTGTTATATACAACCTCACACAGTTTACACATACAAACACACCTATTTATGTTGGGTGCTATAACAATCTAACAACCCATATCATAACCCCACACAAATATGTTTGCTCATAAATGTGAGCACTTAACCTTATTTTCTAACATTCTCCCCCTTAGTGCGAACATGGTAGAAAAACAATTAGACTTCCTCTTCAACATGTTGCCTCTACTTGCTCGTGATCTTGGTCCACAACTCAAACTGAAGGTAGAGAAGGAACTAATCTTTTTCTCATCAAACATACACTATTGAGAACTAATCTGACTAGATCAATGTGGGAACCACGAACAGGAATTCTACATCTGCTCAGCCTTCATGAATAGATGGTTTTCACAAGCTGATCACTAACCTAGGTATGAACAAGGACACACACATTTGTTCATCTTCTTCAAGTATCATGATGTTGCATTACATTTGTGCTTTCTATTCTCCGCTATATTTTTACATCAAGGGATGACATCATAATTGCTCACTTATTACATATGCGAACAGGAATGTACTTCTATTCTTATTTTCAAAATCACACAAAACATGATAACTAAAAACACCAAAACACATGCCACAACTTCATTGTGCAGCACCATCACTTGTGATTGGTGAGAGGATGTTGATTGTCCTCCTTCCTTTGTTGCCTCCATCCTCTAATGTATTGCTACTCACTCACCAAAATAGAATATGAAGCTCAAATTTGCACTCTCTTTCATCTTTGCGGCCTCCCCACCAATTTTTGCTTTATCTCGAAATCCCGAAGTGGGGGGTCTAGGGGTGGCAATCCCCAACGGGGTCAAGGGGTAGCGCCACTTATGGGATCCTAGGGCACGCTCCCTATTGCAAAGAAGAGGGGTAGGGTTGAGGGCAGAGCCCCGAAGCCAAGCACATTTTCCTTTTTGCATTCATCAAAAAATTCATCAAATATGCAATATTTTTCATCTTTTCCTCCCAAAATTCAAACGTCGGGTTACACAAAAATGTGTCCGAGAGGCAAAAAAATTATCTTATTTTATTTTCTGACACTTTTACAATAAAATTTATTTTTATGACTTGACTTTAATGACATACACATTTGATGAACATGTAACATAAACATGACACTTTATTTGGACTCTAGACCTATAAAACTCAATTATAGACAAAAGCAATAAAAGTACTATTTAATTACTTTTACAACTAAACAAGAGAAAAGTTGACGCTAGATTAAGAGAACATTTTATGAACTAAAGAACTATGACCTATATTTTTTACTATCATCTAAAAGTAGCATAGGCTTGACTTGCTCACTTTGCATAGAATGGAGACAAATGGAGAGTCGATGAAACATGCGAGTACATGCAGAAGACAATAAAAAATAGAAACCATGACTTATAGGCACGAACAATGGACCGCCTTTCACAGGTCTATAGTTGAAGAATTAACCAATGTTCAATGTCTTCAATGGAGTCGATCTAGCAATGTCTTGTATGAGATGTTGTTTGAGAAAGCTGCTAGGTCAAGATATATGTCGCCATGATGAATCTTTTACCGATATCAAGAGTAGTGTACATGGCAAGACCGAAAAGGAATATTTGACCAAATACCAAATTCCACTCTTCCAATGTTGTGTACAAGAAAGCCAAACTAATTTCAATATGTCGTTACCTCAATACAAAGCAAGTGCACTTGGCGAAATGCGGCAATTTTGAGTGCATGCAAAGTAGCATGGAGAAGTGGATTTGAGCTTGGCGGTTGAGTATATTATTGTCGATGCACGTAAGGTTGAGTCTCGGTGCCCGTGGAGTGAGAGGCTTGCGTTGGACAAGATGGATTGGTGATTGCACATGCCATGGCGAGGAAGGAGAAGATCGGTGGCAAGGGGCCACGATTCAAGACTTTCAATATGAAATTGATCCAATGCAATAGCTCATTCACATGTCACCATTTTTGGAGGAATTGATGCACGGCCACATGGCAAAAAATGCCAAAAGGAAACTCTATTTGTCAAATGTTAAACGGTGATGGAGAACTAACGATGCACATGTAGTTTGTAGTAGATGGTTGGCAATGAGTACGATCCTTGTTAGAGGCATCGGTCTCTTCTACTCTTAAAAATGACTTTATGAAAACGTGGACTCCACAAACGATGAGTCTAATGCTTAGACAAAGAATAACCCAATGTCAATCTATCCATTCGAGTTCATAGCAAATCACGACATCTATAAATGAAAAACATTGCAAGTCGAGTGCAATCAAGCATCTTTATATTGAAATTGTCGATTTACCACCGATATAGCTTCAATCAAATCAATGTAGTCAAGGATTGATGAACACCAAACAAAGTAGAACATCTACTTTAAAAACACAAAAACAATCCAGATCTCAATACGACTCGGTGAGTGGTGATTGACTACATAGCACGACATTACAACATATTTGATCCACCACTATTGTTTTATTCAAGAGGGTATGAAAGATCCCTAAATGGGTCTCTCTTGTTTTCCAACAACTCTAGGTCAATAAAAACACCAAATACTGATCTATGATAATTATGGCAATTACCCTAATGCAGATCTGGATTTATTTGAGAAAATGCGACTAGGGTTTAAGATAGATCTTAATGCAAATGACACCCAAAAGTTATATTTTCGATTTCAGATGATTACCCAAATATTTAGAAACTGAATCATGAAAAAAACTGAATTTATTGCAGCCAAACAACCCAGAAATCAGATCTGAAGTCTGCTTAATATTCTGCCTGAAAACCTTCAAAATATACTTCAAAAATGATGAAAATACAGCGATTTGGTTTACCATATTATGGAGAATATTTGACAAATATTTTTGAGGGAAATACCTCTGAAATTGCTGCCACAACTACCCACAACAGATCGATCCAACTGCTGCTCAAAAACCACTGAAAATACCTTCAAAAACTCTTCACAAACACTGCTGAAATGAACCTAGAAATCTGATTAACAACGCTGGAAATTTCTGAGTGAAATCCCCTCTCAATCCCTTGGGGTTTTCGTCCACAAGAGGTAGAATTCACAAGGGTTTTCGTCCCTGGAATTTCTGATAAAAGCAAGAGCTCTTAACAATGCAAAATCTGATAATAAAAATCTGGATTGATAAAATGATCATATGATGTCCCTCCTCTAAGTCGACCCTTCCTTTTAAAGGGAAAATTGGCCCAAAGGGACCTCCAACTCAACCAATCACAACAAGTGATTTCTTCTAGACATGTGCCCCAAATTTTCCTTAGACTAGGTCGCATTTTCTTGGGAGGAGTAATAATTTTTATTCTTTCAAAACTCCATTCTTCCTCCTTTGTCCAAGTCACATTTTTCTAAGGAAGCTAATGTCACATTTCCCTATTTTCCCATTACATGGACAAGTCGTACCTCCCTATGGTAAATACAATTAAAAATAATTGTATTTTTACATTTGACTCTTTTATTTTATTAATAAGCTTATTATTTATTATATGTGCAACTTATAATATTTTATTTTAATATTTGCACAATATAATAAAATAATAAAACTTAGTCACCCTTGACACATCCTTTGGCCGTCGGGTAGACAAAAAGGACCAAAGGTCTTCAATGAGATCTATTCGAAAAGAGGGACATTACAGTCCTCCCTTCCCGAGATTGCTTGCCCCCAAGCAATCACAAGTAGCAAATCTGCATCCTCAACAACTCCTGGATCCCAAATCATCCTAAGCCCTTTAAATGGCTTCACATGCACTATACAAAATTGCTCAACTGCTGCAAAAAAGAAATCATGCAACTTACTTGTGAATAGTGCCATGATCCTCCTCATGAATGGCCCAAATTTTTCGTATTCTTCATCTTGTCCTTGCTGTCCCATGATGCAATGAAGTGAAAAATCTTCGTAGATGTCTTCACGAGATGGTTCCTTGTCCCAAACTAACATAGACTTGGCTGCCATTTGATGGGGCAGCGTGTACTTGAGTGCTCTCAAAGTGACTTGTTTCCCTTTATGTAGGAAACTCAGCTCCATAGCTTGCACATCTTGGGTGATTCTTCCCAATGAATGAAGCCATTGCATACCAAGCACAACATTATTATCTTTCAAATCTATAACATAGAAGTCATCACAAAGTGTATACTCACCAAATAAAATGCTTACTTGGTTGACCTTCTTTTTGCAAGGAAGAGTGAGACCACCTGCTATAGCCACATCAAAACCTTCAAAATTATCATATTGCAAACCTTTTTTGTCTGCCAAACCTGCATCTATGAAGTTATGTGTAGATCCACTATCCAGAAGTGCCATGATCCTACACCCGAACATTGTGCCTTCAAACATGAATGGATTAAACTTGGGTGCTCCCGAAAGATAGGTGAGTCTACCATCATTTGCAATGTTTGGTGTTGGCTGCTCCTGTTCATCCCCTGAATCTTCATCCTCAACCTTTATGAGATGTATTTTGCCTTTCCCAAGACACCTATGCCCGGTTCCCAAGGATCATTGCAATGAAAGCATAAATTTTTCCGGCGAAGCTCATTCTTTGAAACAGTCTCCATCTTGGGTGTAAACTCAACCTTCGAAGAAGTGGGCTGCTCTTGTTGTTCTGATTTTTCCTCCTTGACGTTCTTCCTTTGGGGCTGAACTGGAGTAATGTCTAAGTCCAAGGCTGTCCAAATAGCCTCATGCAAAGTCCTAGGCTTAAGAGCCTTGACCAATCCCCTCAGCCTGTCATGAAGTCCCTCAATGAACAACATCACCACTCGCCTCTCAGGCATCTCTGGCACCATCACTGCTATACGCTGAAATTCGTTGATGTATGCATCAACGTGTCCACTCTGTCGAAGTTGTGCCAAGTCTCTATAGTAAAGCTCTACATCCCTGCGATCAAATCTCGCAATCAACTCTCACTAAACTCCCTGTATGATTGCAGAAGATCATGATTCTGTGTGACTAGCCCATGGTGCCACCAATCATACGCTACTCCCTCAAGGTGCAACGTGGCAAATTGGATAGCCTCCTGCTCCTGCATAGGTTTGAGAGTGAGATATGTGTCGAGCTTGTGAATCCATGCTCTGGCACTAATCTTTCCACTACCATCAAATGTGGAAAGGGTCACCTTGTTGGTGGCCTGCTTCAACTCCCTGTTCTGTTGTTCTCTAGGCCTCTGTACCTGTCTAGCTCTCAAGCTTTCCCTCCTTTGAACACAATACTGGTGGAGGGGAAAGGCATTCCGTACCTCCTGTGGTAGAGCTCTCCACTCATCATGCGCTGCCATCACAGTATCCTGAAAGACTATGCCCTCAAGTGGGTCCTCAACTAATGGTGGCTCCTCCCTTTGTAGGAATCTAGGCTGCATAGGTCTATCCGCAGTCCTCGTGGGTCTCCTCTCCTCTGTATATCTCCTATCACGGAGGGGAACCTCTCACGCTACCCACCTCTGTAGGTGCCCTGTTGTGCCTTCTGTGGCTGCTGGCTATGGATGCAGATCTTTCCCTTCTGTCATGCCTATTTCTTGTCCTATCCATAGTCAGACTCTCCATCAGTTGTCTCATGGTCTGAATCATTTCCTGATGGGAATCGATCATACCGCTGAAAAGAATATCTGGGTCAACTCGCTCTTGTCGTGGAGGAGTGTGTGATCCCTCTCTCCTGGCCATGATTTCAGTACTATTCTCTGTATCCAAATCAGCTAGAATGCGAGCCTGCCTCCTTGTATGATACCTGTGTGGCCCAACTTCTCTAGGCTGCATCAAACAACCCTCCAGGTAGGAGAATCGTTGCTCTGATACCACTGAAAGATCCCTAAATGGGTCTCTCTTGTTTTCCAACAACTCTAGGTCAATAAAAAACACCAAATACTGATCTATGATAATTATGGCAATTACCCTAATGCAGATCTGGATTTATTTGAGAAAATGCGACTAGGGTTTAAGATAGATCTTAATGCAAATGACACCCAAAAGTTATATTTTCGATTTCAAATGATTACCCAAATATTTAGAAACTGAATCATGAAAAAAACTGAATTTATTGCAGCCAAACAACCCAGAAATCAGATCTGAAGTCTGCTTAATATTCTGCCTGAAAACCTTCAAAATATACTTCAGAAAATGATGAAAATACAGCGATTTGGTTTACCATATTATGGAGAATATTTGACAAATATTTTTGAGGGAAATACCTCTGAAATTGCTGCCACAACTACCCACAACAGATCGATCCAACTGCTGCTCAAAAACCACTGAAAATACCTTCAAAACTCTTCACAAACACTGCTGAAATGAACCTGGAAATCTGATTAACAACGCTGGAAATTTCTGAGTGAAATCCCCTCTCAATCCCTTGGGGTTTTCGTCCACAAGAGGTAGAATTCACAAGGGTTTTCGTCCTTGGAATTTCTGATAAAAGCAAGAGCTCTTAACAATGCAAAATCTGATAATAAAAATCTGGATTGATAAAATGATCATATGATGTCCCTCCTCTAAGTCGACCCTTCCTTTTAAAGGGAAAATTGGCCCAAAGGGACCTCCAACTCAACCAATCACAACAAGTGATTTCTTCTAGACATGTGCCCCAAATTTTCCTTAGACTAGGTCGCATTTTCTTGGGAGGAGTAATAATTTTTATTCTTTCAAAACTCCATTCTTCCTCCTTTGTCCAAGTCGCATTTTTCTAAGGAAGCTAATGTCACATTTCCCTATTTTCCCATTACATGGACAAGTCGTACCTCCCTATGGTAAATACAATTAAAAATAATTGTATTTTTACATTTGACTCTTTTATTTTATTAATAAGCTTATTATTTATTATATGTGCAACTTATAATATTTTATTTTAATATTTGCACAATATAATAAAATAATAAAACTTAGTCACCCTTGACACATCCTTTGGCCATCAGTAGACAAAAAGGACCAAAGGTCTTCAATGAGATCTATTTGAAAAGAGGGACATTACAAGGTACTAGTGCGTTCCAAGGTGGAATGAATGTTGATCAATTCGTAAGCTATAAAAAAATGAATACAAACTATCAAAGAGCGTACAAACTTTCTAATGAGTCATTTTAGCTTTCACTTGATGATCAAACAATATTGCATAAATTTAATTCATACGGCACTTAAACACATTACAAATGATTACATATAAATAGGCTTTTAAGTAATATACTATAAACAAAGGATCTCTCCTAAACTCTCTCAACTAAGCCTATTATCGTGAGTTGTTATAAACAATCTCACACGCTTTACACATACAAACACACCTATTTATGTTGGGTGTTATAACAATCTAACAACCCATATCATAACCCCAAGGCCCATACAAACATGTTTGCTCATAAATGTGAGCCCTAAACCTTATTTTCTAACAAAATACCAATTCCAAAGAACACATTTTAACCTACCAAAAGCCTCGGCTTCCAAACAACACGTTTTAACCTACCAAAAGCCCCGGCTTCCAAACAACACATTTTAACCTACCAAAAGCCCCAACTTCCAAACAACACATTTTAACCTACCAAACGCCCTGCTATATTTATGAGGATGAATTCATTGTCCCGACCTAGGCAAATTCATTGATGTCTTCTGGACAACATCCTACCTTCAAAGCAAAGAGATGAATAATACAAATCTTGGGTAAAACATGTTTCATAACTCCTAAGAAACACCCAATTCTCGTAAGTGTTATTTTTTCAAAAAGAAAGAGAGCATTTAGGACCTCTATATCAAAAAAAAAATGTCAGCCCCAAAAACATCCAACTCATTAAAGAATGTAAAACCCAACATGCATCAATAAAATAGAAATATATTAAAAACTATTTCGATTCTATGGAAAGTTCTTAGATTTGTAACAAATCTCACAAATACAATAATACCATTAGTGGAGCTTCTAAAGAAATCAAAATGTTCTTGTGAACTCGAAAGTATTAGACTCTTTTGACCTACAAAAAGACTGATAGAGAACCTCAACCAATATTGACACTTCTATCCCATAAAGTACCAATATTCAAACTGACACAAATAGAACAAATATAGGTGATATACTATCACAAACTCAAAATTTAATACCATATGAAAGTTGACAATTTCAATATGTTGTTTATCTTGCATGAGAAGGTCCCTTTTCTTAGTTTTTCAGTTTCTTTGAAGTTTTAATGCGTGAATATCCATATTATACATTTAATTTGATCAAGCCCCAATTCAGGGCCCTAGGATGATGATCAAATGATACCAGTACTTCCCCATTTCAATGATTTACACCCTTTATTTCATCTTTTAGGGACCATAAGGTGCAATTTCATTGATGAAGGAAGTATATTAAGTGTTAAAGAACTTATTATCAAAGTTTTTTTGCATGTATGTTACCCAAGCAACTACATATATGAGGTTCTCCATTGCAGTCCTCTAGGATTTCTAGGTTGGATCCATAATATAGCCCTTATGCACAAAAAGGATTTGTAGGTTTAATGTGTGGTATTGCAATCCTTATCCCGACAAGGATGCACGTTATGATCTTATTGTTGTCTAAGACATTGGAAGGCTAGGAAGGATATGGCCAAGTTTGTGTAGCCACAAATTAGTGAGAATAAGTTCTAACTACCAATAGGGAAATAGCAATGAACAACAAGTGTCACATGCATTGCATCCCTGTTCAAGGTTTGAGGATGGAATCTGGATGTATACCATCTCCTCATCATGAGGGCCACATAGGATGCTTAATTACCACTATCCCTTCTATTGGCTGAGTAAGTTCAATGCAAGATCACATCTTATTATCGTGTCAAGAACATATTTCATGGTTTGCTTGCCAATTTGTAACAGATCATCTTCACTAGCAATATGAAGGGCCACACAAAGTGTGCAATTTAGTGTAGGGCCCTATTTTGACTTCCTCTTCCCCACAAGGCCCGCTTGGCCTTTACATTGTATGCTCGAAAGATATTGGCAGGAAAAGGCCTTTTATAACCATGACAAAAGATTTATGTAAGCAAGCAAGACACAAATCCTTTACTGCTCCATGAGTGAACAAAAGATAAGGAGCATATGATACTGAAGAAAGATGGCAAAATTGATGTCAGACTCTTGGGAAATCGAGAATTTCTTTCCACAGTTTTAGGGTGATTAGTGTTTCACCAAGTTTTGGCCATTAAGACAAGAGTCAATAAGACTGGCATACCTGACTCCGTACATATTCTTCAAGGGAGATAATGACATAGTCTTTGGAAATGTCCGTTTGTTGGTACCTTTTGACCATGGCTATAAACAGACATTAATTGCATTTCTGTTGCTCCTTTTTTAAAGGTGAGAAACCTTTTATGGGACACATGGATAATAGAGACGGTTGCAAAGAGATGTGTCACTAAAATAAGGCTATTTGTTATTGAATTCCTATCAAGGAAAACATTTAATCCATTTGCTTAGGAGAGTTGAAGATTTTTTAAAGCGATCTCGCTTTGCACATAAAGCTACAATCAATTGTTTTTGGAAGGTTGTAGACTATTTGTCCCTTAAGACAAAAGCTCATGAGTCAGACTTTCCAGCTTGCATAGGATGAGACTTTCCAGCTTGCATATGATGGGACTTTCCCCGTATCTCTGTTGCTTAGTTGATGTAACTCTCATGTCCTTTGGTTTAATATATGATGTATTCCTTCAAAAAAAACTGATAAAATATTACACAATGAGTTAGATTGGAGGAATATGAAGAAAAAGTTGATTTTACAGGACACATAAAAATGCCCATTCACAGATACATAATCCTTTGGTCTGATATTTTGCAGTATATTTTCAAGGTACGGAGGATACCAAACACAACTTCTTTAGAAATGATCCACTTTTTTCTCGTTGGTAAAAATTATGAGACAAGTATGCTCCAAAACTGTCAATAATGAAAGAGGTTAGAGAGTGAGAAGCCCATAGCTGGGCATTACATTCCCCATTCCTACCTGTTGCTAAGGGGTCCCCATAACTTCTGATTATTAGCAAAAATATAGGAAGAAAAATGTCATAAAAGGAATGACGACTCATGAAGATCTTGACTTGAACATGCAAGTAAAATCCCTGGTTGTATGCCCCTACAGTGGGGATGAAGCTAGGATCCTAAAAACTATTGAAATTGTGATCTCACCTATTATAATGTGCCTCCCACTAAAAATTGAGACCGACCAGTATTTTCCATGTGAAACGCAAAGAAGCGGTTGCCCTAGCTTAGTAGCAGGGCCTCAAAAATTGAACAGAACAACAAGGTTTATGTGCAACAAGAAACCCAAGTCCCGAAACAAGAAACCAAAGCGTAGAAAAATACATACACCCAGAAAAAACCCCAGCAATGAACTAAAAGTCGTGGAGAAGGCAAACTCACCTCTGTCATGGTTGGTGAAAAACGGATTGCAGAATGCGTATGAATGGAGTTCGCAGCTAAGAAATCTTCCCGTGGCGTAGCGTAACAGTACTGGGTGCCTCCGTATACAACCGGTATTGCTTGTTTCAGAGCATTATTAATACTCGAGTTTTGTAAATATGAAAGTGCTGTTCTTCTTCTTCTTCCTTATTAACTTTTTTCTTTTTCTTCCTTTTTTATTTCATATAAAACATGTCCTACCAATAGGTTCTGGGTTTGGGTGGAGTCCCTTAGCTTACAAAGAGTTTGGATTGGATACGTTGACATCAAACAAAATTAGTAATTGCATGTGTGAATGTCGAAGGGGATGTGAGAGTGACAAAAGCATAGACATGTCAAACAAAGCTTGTTAAAGAATGAGGACCAAAAAGAGGTTTGATTTTTTGAAAAATACACAAATGAAATGTGTTCCAAGAGAAGGATAGAACTGTACATGAATGCGGGGGTGATCTGACGGGTGACTGAAAGTACAAAATATTTGGAACTTGCAGAGGGAGAGGGGCTATGAAGGATGGAAGGGAGGGGAAGGGAAGGGATATGTGAAGGGGATTAAGTGGGAGGCAAGACATGAAGTATTTGAAGGCAAGATTCTCATTTCTGCAAGATTGTAGCAGAGGGGCTTTGGACATCTTGGAGTAACGTTCGAATGAAAAAGGTGGTAAAATACGAATGTTACTCAAGGAGGTGACTCTAGATATTATGGTGAATGTAAGCCCTTGCCTTTCGATGTTACCAATGTCAATAGTTGTTTTCTGCAGAGTCAGTCCCATGTAACTGCGGATAGATAAAGCCCACACCATTTTAAGTGACAATTGTCTATGACTTCCTCTAGAAATTGGCGGGATTCGAACATGGGAAGGATTGTTGGGATCCCAAGAAGGGTCAATATACCGATCAAATTTGACAACAACAAATAAAGGCAAATGAGGTGGTGTTGAGGAAGTGTCATACACAATGTCCACAATATTGTCAGTTACACCATTTACAAGACCTGTTTCAACCCATAAATTTGCGGAAAGCATGACTTTTTTATTTATGCAAAGAAGACACGTTGAATGGAGTCATTGTGCCTTGTATTTTGAGCAATCGATATGGCAATTGGAGAATTCAATTCCTTCAACATCTGGAGGTTGTGGTTGTCGACATGTTCAATTTGCAAACAAATGGGTGGCATTGTGGAACTCAAGGATCTCTTACTCAGAAAGGAAGGAATTAGTGCGGGACATCAGTAGTTCTTAGTCTTCGAATTTAGGAACGTCATTAAGAAGCATGCGGTGAAAAGAAATTTGTGTTGGATTTGGAAACTTGTTGTCAAGACCGATCTCGAGGAGATTTAATTATGAAAATCTTTCCAAAGTTTGGCGCCATAGGAATTGTTGGCATACAAAGGAATGTCCATGATAAGCAATAGTTGGTCGAGATCTCCAACAAGCATGATGGATCTATTACCAAATTGTAATGTTTTGGAATGTGGAAAAGCCTCACAAAGATGATAGTCGATTTTGGCAAGCAACTTAGGGCCAATGAAACTCATTTCATCAATTAGAATATATTTGATATGTTTAAGGAGTCTTGAAAAGAGGCTAAAGCTTGGCCTTCCAAGGGTTTTAGTTCTCTAATGGGTATGCGGAGGCTAGCGTGAATAGTGGATGCATAAATGTTGAAAGTGGTGACCCCTGATAGGGAAAGTAAAAGGAGGAGTGAAATAGCAATGGCTGATGTGGAGCAGAAAGCGGACTTGAGAGAATGCATAAGGTAGGGTTTTCTTGTCCCTGTAGTACCATGAATAATGATCTTCAGTGGTGGAAGGATGGTTTTGCAAGAAAAGTGATGTAGAATAGTGTCGAAAGCCAATTATTAGTCTTCGGGCAGTGCAATGGGGGATGTGGCAGATGTCGGCATGTGTGGAAGATTTTTTTGGCCTTATCCATCATAATAAAAGTAGGAGCCAAGTCACGTAACTATTTAGGGGTACATTATGATTGGTCCAATTGTAATGGGTGTCGAATTCTTGGTGATCCAACATATGTAGACTATCGAGGCTTGTTGTGTATCCGGGTGGAGTTGAGACAAAAGTTACCATTCATTTATTTGTTCACGTGTCTACATGGCCTCGATGTCAAATTCAAATGAACTATTTGAATTATTTGCAAGTATTGGTTTCATCTGGGTGACATGTCATGTGATGTAGCTATTCTTAAAAAGGTACCAATTGGAAATGATATTATGAGGGGTAGAACCAATATCCAACGGAATATTTTGGAAAGACTTGTACAGAAGGAGTTCAAACCAATAGAAAATTTCAAAAGAACTTGAATCTTTTATTGGAATAATGGAAAATCTTGGATAGGAACGGATAATTATTGGGAAGTTTGAAGTTTCCATTTATTTCCATTTTGGTATTTATTATAACTCCAGTCCGAGTAATTTTGATAAGAGAAAGGGATTCCATAGTTAAAGGACACACAAGATATGCATCGAAAAGAAGGGTTGTTTCTTGTGCTTGAGATTTAGTTTCAACAAATCATCTCAAAAATTTGTTCCCAACATTTAATGAAACAAATGGTCGACTACACATAACAAGTGGAAATCTTAGAAACGTTGTAGTGCCCGCTTCCCTTTGGCACCTTTTATTTCGATCATGTATCGTAGACTATGACAGACATTTTAATAGTTTTGATTTAGTATGGTGTTAGATGTCAGATCCTGGATTATTGTTGAATCTGATTATATATAATGCATGATGATTATTAGAGACACTCACATGTGGATGATGATATACTATTGACATGGATGTTTAATGGAAGATATTTGGACATGTGATTTTGGAGATTATGAGTAAACCTAGAAAAGGAAAATTATTTGATGATGATATAGTTGTCGATATAAATTGTAAATGATTTCGTTGATTTCCTTGGTGATTGTTGTGATTCATATGTATAGATGATTTTGTGATTTTATTATATATTCATTTTGGACGTTCTGATATGGCCACGAGGTTGAGGGAGGTATTTGTGTTTTGCAGGTTTAAAATATCTCAACAAACATCGAGATTGGAGACTAACCAAAGTGGAATTCTAGGTGAATTCGACAAGGTCACCATGGCAACTTGTTTTGTGTGTGTGTTGTATTTTGTTAGAGATTCCCATGGGGGGATCATCTTTACATGTGACCATGGGTTTGTGTATTTTATTAATGTGTTTCTTTTATTATTGTTGTATGTATTTTATTAGTAATGTGTTCCTTTAATTAGTTATGTTGTGATAGAATTAATGTGAGAATCATATGATTAAAATTTAAATAAATTAAATTGGGATATGGGAAAGTAATCATAAGAGTTGTTGGCTGATTGTATTTAATTATGTAAGGGATGTGTAAGTTGTGTAAGAGCTTGTGTAAGTTAGATTTTGGAGTAAGAAATACTCCACCTCCATGGAAATTCGAATTTGACCTTGGGGGCTATTTTTGGAGACTTGTGGGACAAGTAAAACTTGTCCCATGCCTCTAAATTTATGTTACCAACCATACTTATGGTTGGGGAAGTGATTGGTGATTTTTATAATGCATTTTATTCATCTTGTGCATGTTTTTAATTGCACTTTCTTACATTTTAATTGAATGGTTGTCCCTTGTGGTGTGGGCTGTTTTTGAGTGTGCAAGTAACTTGTCATTCTTCACCCACCTCTTTATTGAGCCTTGGAGTTTGGAGTTTTTCTTTTGTGTTTGATTGTGAGGATGTATGATGTGGCATCCTACATGGATCCACATCATCCTCTTCTTTCCCCCTTCTTTATATTTGAAACTCTCTTCTTGATTTGGGGTTGTTGAAACATTTTGCATGCTTCCTTGGGCACATTTTTCTTGTGATTGGAACTCTTACTTTGGAGAAGCTTTGGTGAAGATTGTTGCTTGGTTGTTGAACCTCTTTGCATTCATCCTTGGGGGCTTTTTTTTTCGTAATTAGAGATCTTATTGATTTGGAGGAGATTGGAGAGCATTTGATACTTTGACATTGTTGTTTTGGGACCTGTATTTTTGACATTCAAAGTTTGTTATGTGGAGAAAATCCTTCCATGGAGAGGTACGAGTTTTTTCCTTCTTTTATTGTTGTTATTTTCTTATTGAGTTGTGTGTATGGAGAATGTTTTATTACTTTTGTTGGGTGGTTAGGTAGACTTCCTTAGGGAAGGTGTAGGAGAAGGCTATGGGAATCCATGGGGGCATAAGGGAATGCCATGAACATTAGAGTTTTGTGGAGGAAATTTTAGGTTTGGGATCCACCATGGAAAAGAAATAGCTTGCATTTCTTACTTATGGGGGAGGCATAAGGGAAAATTTGTGAGGGGGCATAAG
This sequence comes from Taxus wallichiana var. yunnanensis, assembly GCA_018340775.1. Classification (NCBI taxonomy): domain Eukaryota; kingdom Viridiplantae; phylum Streptophyta; class Pinopsida; order Cupressales; family Taxaceae; genus Taxus; species Taxus wallichiana. Next base: position 735,087,100 of record CM031238.1, on the reverse strand, counting down.
GGGGTTGGGAGGCATAAGGTTTACGGGATATGATATGTTATATTGGTGGTATGATTATAGGTGGATGCCCAATTCCCAATTGGGAGGCATCGTAGCTTCCCCCATAGTCCTTGCTCCTTTGGCTTGCAAGATCAAGCCAGAGTTCTGCTTTGAAATGTTTCTAAATGCAGTTGTGAACTGTTGTTTGTTTTTGTGTTGCATTGTGTTGTAAAAAGATATGTGTGTGTGAAAGAATGTTATGTCGTGGAAGCAAATTGTTGCCATGGTTGAATTGCACCTTTTATTGTATCTTGGTTGGGGCTCGGGGCCAATGATGAAGGAAGGCTTCTCTTTTCATTGGATGTCTTGGTTGGGTGGAGAGCGTTGCCTTTCCCCTTCTTTTGTTGTGATCAAATTGGAAGAAAATGGAAGTTGCATGTTGCTGTCCTGGAGCAAAAGAAAAGTGTAGTTTGATAGTCCCTTGTGGAGACACATTCATTGTAATCCTTTCCCACTTGTTGTGGATGAAATTGTATCATGTAATTGTGAAGGAAGGATGTGTGAAACTTGATTATGAAGTTAGATATTGGAATTGTGAAAGACATGTACATTCTGTATTATTGTTGGAAAGAAATAGAACTCTGTAGTTGCATTCAAGGAATGGAATAGGTAAAGATGTATCTCCTTTTGATTTAATAAAGATTGCAAGTTTATCTCTCATTGCATTGTTGGGTGAATTGGAATGTTAAATTGTGATTGGAATCATTGTTTTGGAAAATGAAAGAAGAAGAAATACGTATGAGGGAATTATATTGTATTGGTTCTCTTTTGAAAATTATTAAAGTGGAAATCAAAATTGCAATTTAGCTTTGAAATGGTTTGTTTCTAAACAATGGAATGTATTGGACTAGTTTAGGAATGAAGTGCCATATTTGTAGGATGAATTTGATAAACAAACTTCAAGAAATAGATCTTTGTTATAAACCTTATACTGGCAATTAATTTTAATAAAAATGCATAGTTTGGACCAGCACTTAACAATCAACTTGGAAACCTTAAAATTTACCATGATATATTAGCAATGTACTCAATTGACAAAGAAGATTTAAGAGAATATCTTGAACCATTGCAAAATTGAGCTTAATCTCTTCCTCAACCATTTTCTGTCATTTGTTGGACAAATTCAATTTTGAATCAATTGAACAAATTAACTTTCCTAAAACACTCTAAACCCTCCCTAGATCAATCCTCCATGTCTTTTTGACATGTTGAGTGAAGGAGGAGACCGAATTTAATCAAATTGAGAAGTTGAAAATTGCCGTTCACTATTTATAAGCCTGCAGATCCTTTTTGTAAAATTGACCCTTAAAAACTTATCAAAATGTAAAATTTATGTTTCTTGTGCAAAGAGGGCATTGAGAGCTTTCCAAAAAGTCCTCGTTTTCCCAAAATTGAGCTTCCTAGCAAAAGTTATGGCACTTTGAAGTTTTTGTGCCTTGGCGGGAAAATTTGGGAAAATTTTCCTGGTGGGCCTGCAACCCAAAAATTTCCCGTCATTTTTCCTTAGAAAAGTTTTGGAAAGATTTTGGTTCAAGAAAATTCATCCATTTTCCTCCTTCGGCCCGCATCCAATCAGAGGGTGCCACGTGTCCTCTTAGGGCTATGGTAGAGGTGTGACTTCCCTTTTAACCCTTAGCCTTTTGAAAATTTTGGGAGAATTTTTCACTTTTGCCTCGCCGGCTCGTAGCCAATGAGAAGGTGCCACGTGGCACCTTGGAGGGTGGCAACGGGGAGGGAGGACCCCTTTAATTTCTTTGGTTTTTGGCCTTGGGAAAATTGCAACAAGATTCCCCGCGGCCCCACATCACCACCCCCACCTCGGGCTTTTCTTCCTCTGTGGGCGCACGGACCCGCACGTCCCTTTCTCCCTTTTGTCCTCCGTCAAGTGCAATGCGCTAAATCCACCCATTGCTCCACGCACCTCTTTCTCTCTGCTCCTCACGGCCAACCGTAGAGCGCCACGCATCCCCAAGTGGACCCACAGACGTGGGAGCACTGGTTTGTTTTTGCTCTTCCTTGGGCGAAGCACCCCAATCCTTCAGTCATCCCACCCTTCCCTTTTCCCTGGCATTGTTTTTGAGGCTACCACGTGTCCACCAAGGACCCGCGGAGGTGCCGAAGAAACTTTGAAATTGTGCCCATGTGATGGGAAAAATTCCCCAATCTGCCCCGTGACCCACCAACCCGTTGGAGGTGCTTTCCCCTCCTCTTGACACGTGTCCCCTTGGGGAAAATTTGACCTAGGAACTCCGCCCGCTCATATCTTGAGTTTGTAAGGAGTTAGGAAGACTTCTTTATATCACCGAAAAGGTGAGAAAATTTCCTATCCATTGGGAATGGTTTAGGGAAATTTTGGAAGTGAGAAGAAAATCCACAGTTGTAACTCGAGCCTATTAGAGAGTTGGGTATGGGGCCAAATTTTTCCCTGAACCTAACTGAAACTTCTAGCCCTAAGTTTTGGACCTTGTGATATCTGCGAATTGTTAATAAAAGAGAATTTGTTCTTGTGGATTTGAGTTGTTCTAGAATTTGTTAGTGGTAGCTACTGCCTAACAACCTGGGGGTAGACACTCTCAATCAAGTGTTGGGAGTGGGTAAGTGAGACCTTGCTCTGTTGACTTTATTTATGTGTTCTTTCCCTCACTGTAATTTAAACCCTGCTCTTGTCTTGATCTGGTGGAAATTAATTACCTTGGGTATTTAATTGTTTTGGGTCCCTTAACCCTAAAATTTAATCAGGGAATATTTAGCTAAAATGTCAATGAAATCAGTAATTAAATTAATCCCTAGAGAGATTTGAGCTAGGGTGGACCTATTGCACTTGTTGCTCTATAATGAGAAATTAGTAATTATTATAATGGGAAAAATTATCAGTTGAATTTAATTGTCTTCGAGACTTTGGTCGTTAACTCCTAATAAAAAAATTATTCCATAATTTTCTAGCTAAACCTAGGTTGTTCATGGGTCTCAAGTGGGTTGTTTTAACTAGGCATTACAAACATGTGGCAAGTCTCTTGTGCACTAATGTCATGTTCAACAACACTCTCTATAAGTATCTTTTGTATGGCAAAAGATGTAGGAAAATATGGGTTGGCATTTGTTGATAGTCTGGAAAGCATTTGGTGGTATGTCTCGAGTGTTTTCTGCTTTAGAAGCATACTTTGAAATGTTTTTAAGGACTACATGTCAAGAAAGCACAGGTTAAGAGTTAATGTTAGCTCTCCATATAGATAGCATAACATGGTTGTGGATGTTTAATATGTCATCATTCCTTGAAGAAAGGTATTTAATTGCACCTTTGTCATTAATCGACAAGGAAGAATTAGGCTGAGTCTCCCAAAGTGTGCATTGTATTGACATTGGAGGCGGGAATTTTTCTAGAAAACATGTGTGTTTGGAACACTTTGTGTGCCATTAAACACAATTAATAAGCTCCTCCAAGTCTTGCAACGGCGAGGAAGCTAGTACTTGCATTGATGATAACAAGCATGGATCGTCTTAGAGTGATATTTGTATAAAGTTTACTCAAGAACTTACTAGACGGGATTCCAAACCGACACATACCTATCAAATTATTTTTCGGTTGCGTCTTATAGAAGCATTATCTTCCCGATCAATCGTGCATCGATGTTGGGAGCATCCTTTAGCCACACGAAACCATGAACATGTGTGAATCCTCTATGTTTCCATTCATACATGTGAGTAAGAAAAAGGTTTTAAAAGGTGAATTTGAAGAAAATTTAAGTAGGTAGAAGTGAATAGTGCTACATATACCAATAATCCTTAGCACCAATGTGTTTATGCAACACTTCCTCATGAAATATTGTGAACCTTTGATGCAAGTAAATAACCACACGGTGAGGGCGAGTAATAATGTTAAGTGTTTTGAATCATTTTTACACATCGAGGATTAACAGGACAATCACCATGTGTGTAATTATGGAGATCTGACCATTTTGTGTCCATAACACTTATAGTAAAAATAATGTTGGTGTGCCTAACTACTCAACCATGTCTAAGATCTCACCTCTACTTTTAGACCAAAAGGAACATGTCCCTCGGAGGTTATTTTCTAACCGCATCAAAGTGTCAAGAAAACAATCTTTGGGAAAGTCTTATAGTTTTTTCGGATTTCTACTATAGATGGAGGGATACCATGCTCAATGTTTTGTTTCATGAAGATTGTTGATGTAGACTAACTCTTATGTCATATAATGAGGTTAAGTAAATAGTAGTGAAACCTAGGATGGGAAGTAGATAGTAGCACATCAAGTGGAGGGTATATTTATGCATTTGAACATCTTTCATGTGTGGTTTTTTAAACATTGCTTTACCTATTGGAAACAAAGTTGGAAAATCCATGGAGAAAAGACCCTCGGTAGTGTATTCATTTATGGGGGAAATACCAATGTCCAACCAAGGCACAATGAAAGGTATGTTTTGTTCATGTGAATGTAAGAATTATTCGATCACTTCATCTTTGGTTCCTATGTTGTGGACTGATGGATTAAATGATTATCTTTGTGGAGTTTTTTCTCCTGAGAGTAAAGGAACATCATTGAAATCTTGTGCAACAATGTCTTTTGAATATGGAAGGTCCATTGTAATTATGCTAAGAGAGGAGGCAATATTTGTTGATTTTAAAGGCATAGAAGTGAGGGAATCATTGTCAATCACAACATCTTTATAGTAAGGATCATAGGAAATTTTTATTGAAGGGCTTCCCATACACAAGATCTACTAACATAGAAGTCATATTTTGTTTGGTGTAATCCAATCTTTTGTACAAGTAGAAGATCCAAATATCTCGAGGCGATGGGGTAGGTACTTAGCTATGGATGAAATATTTTGTGGAAAACTTATAGTGTGCCTTGAGTATTTGTATTGTTCACCATGTGCATTGATTACTTGTATAATTGGATTTACTCATGTTATCAACATTTCTTCCACTTGGGTCAAAGATTTTAGGATGGAAGGTTGATTTCCTGGGTCCATATTGTTCTAGGATGAAAAGTGATGCCCTTACTTTTCTAAATTTCATTTGGTGTAATCGTGCAACCCTCCATGGAAGCTTGTCTCTATACCTATGTAATTTTCTGAACATATAGAAAAAGGGTTTATATCGGACAAAAAATCAATTATTTTGCAGAACTTAGTCATTAAGTTTCAACAAAGGAGCCCAATGTTGGATAAGAGGGGTTATGAGGCAAAGGGAAACATAAACATGTTTACCAAGTAGTGGAATTACATGGCAACAAGGAATGTCATGTGGTATATAATTTATAGGGGTTGTTTGTGGTTGAAAATTACGTCCAAAATTACAAGCTTTATGAAAATATTGGGCTAAAGTGGAGGAACAAGAAGAGGAGGGTTTCGTTTGCAATGAAGAAATTTGGATTACGGGATGATCGGGATTGGTTAAGGGATAGTCAAAAACGTAACTCATTTACATAGGGTTATGGAAATTGGGATGGAAATATTTGACATTTGTAATGTCACCTTGTAATCGATTAGTAATAGAAGCGAGAAGGCAAGGAAGACAATCCATAAGAGTGCAAGTTGGGCGAGCTTATAGGTAGTAGAGAAGTATTGGCGGGTACATTTTTCTATGCATGGTAATGGCGACATTGCTTGGCATTAATCTAATTTTTTTTTGGGCATAGAGCTCTCTTCTTCGAGCTCATTTCGAGTTGACATGAAGAAGAAGACAATCTCCTACAAAACAAAAGCATGTTTGAAGCGGTATAAGAAAATAAACATAATTTAATTAATCATGTATATAGCAACTAAAAATAAATACATATGTATTCTTCGATACATGTGCAAATATTCCTATTCTTGTTGTTCATTACGTAAAAATATAGACATCACAAAAAACATTATTACTTCTAATAGAACTATGAAGTAGTACATTGGAAATAAACACAAAATATAAATTTCGTAAAAGGAAAGCTTACAAAAATCACAACATGTTTATATAGTCGAAGTGGACATTACAATTATTTTATGTTTAAGGAAAATGACATATAAGTGAAATGCGTGGATATTCATTTGAACCTCAATTAAGAACCAATATTTACAAAGTTATAAGTTATACATAATCCTTTCGATTTGTTTACGGTAACCATGTACGATTACCCTTCTATAAGTAAGAAAAGAGGAGGAAAGATTGGGAAAACCACCTCAAAGGAAAGCTATTTTAATTTTACAATAACATAAGTCAGGGAGGAGAAGCCATAGTTTCCAATTTCTTTAAATTAAGAATGACACATTTCAATTGTTTGTTTCCATGGTATGTTTCTTTTTTATGGAGAGAGTGAATTTGAATTCATGACCTATAATGCGGTTTGCAATCTCGGTTGTTGCATCATCATCTATGTATAGAAAGTGTAGGTATTTAGTTGTGGTGCCCATGATTTTTTCTGTAGTTTCATCAAATGTTGTTACTAATTGTAGCTCTCATATGGAATCCTTCAAATTGACCCGGAGTGCATACCTATAATCACATTGTTCAACACTTGCATTACATTTCCCGTAGAACCATGAGCCATTTTCTAGTTCATGTACTTTCTTTCTACATTTCTTGTCACCTTTTACGAGGGCAAGCCATGTAAAAAAATTATCCAATGCAATGTCTGTGATTACTATTGTTAGTGTAGCCCATTCATTCTTTTCAATGTTTCCCATTTACAGGACTTGAGAGATTATTACTGAGTAAAGACGAGATGGCTGGAGGGCCTAGAATTTTGTTTATTATAGATGACGTTGAAATAAAGTAACCATCAAAGGAAACCCATTCATGAAGTGAATTAGTTTCAGGAATTGGAGGGTTGACAAACCATTTGGTATTGGATATAGTATCTACAGATGTTCCATTGAAATTGGAGACACATGTAACTTTCAACGCTAGCATCGAGACTGTGGAATATAAAGAATGGCCTCAAGTTACGCGTGACACCAATTTTTGGTATCCCTTGTCCCTCATCCCACATCCACTCCCCTTCATCATCATTCCTCACATACATATCTCTCTTCCCATTCAAATTTCCCTTTCCCTCCTAAATCCCATTTATTTGAATTTCCCATCTTACCCCATCATTTATTTTATTTCCCTAATTCACCCCTAATTAATCCCTAATCACCCTTAATTATCCCTAAACTTATTTATTAACCCTTTTTATCCTCCCTAAGCACCCTATTTACCATCCCTAGGTTCTCATCCACCTTCATTTAATGTGTTCTTATCTCCCAACCACCTTTTGTCTTCCCTAAGCAACCCTAACCCATATTAATCACCTAAAACCCTAATCTCACATCATAAGGGCTCATTGTCTCGAGCTAATCACATTTCCACTACCCAAATCAGCGAATTTCTGCCGTAGTCGGCGATGACCCATCAAGGGTCGCCATCGACCCTATAAATATGACCATACCCCTCCTCTGCCATGAGGTAATTTTTGAGACTTTGAGATTTCTTGCAATCTTTGCTTTGTTTCTTGATCTCCTTTGCAATTATTATCGCCACCTTGGAGATTTGAAGTTCTCTCTTTGCTTGGTATCTTTCTTTTGCATTCTTGGAGCCCTCATTTCCATCCAATCACTATTGTTCATCAATCTTGCATGTTCATTAGCCATCTCAGAGCTCTGCAGATCACCTTTTCCATCCATTTTCATCCCTTAAGCCCTAGATACCTTCATGGTCACCGTCGACTCATCCCAGTCACCGATCCACTTCTGTTTGATTTTCTAACATCTATCCTGCTAGGTATCTATTTTCTGATCCCATAGTCCCCCAGATCTTTCAATCTTTCCATTTTGCACACCTGTTGCTTCAGATTCCACTTATATCACACCCAGTTGTCATCGATCCGCCTAGTCATTCTTGACGACCGACCGCTAGTTATCACTTTTATCATCATATTTATCAATTTTCTTACATAATTTTTTTCATCCAGATCCAAGTTCCCTAAAAAAATTTTATCATCATTTTCAATCTCGGATCGGCTTGAGTAATGTTGCCTTTAATCTTCCTTCTTTACATCTCATTTTGGTCCAGACTGTCTTCTTGCCCGATCGTGTCGACCCACTCAAGTTTGGTTTAGTTTATCATTTTCTATAATCAGATCTGCATCTTATCTTATCTAGTTCATTTCAGATTCTCTGTTTCAATTCAGATTCTGCTACATCTTATCATTTATCCATTATCATATTTTATCTATATTTTATCAAAAATGGGTTGACATCCATCCTAGGAAGTTTTCACTTCTCGAGACCAAATTTTTCAGTGCAACCCACCATCCTATCTACTAATCCATTTTTGTGTTGAGTTTCTCTTTGTTGTGTAGGTAATCAAGTTGGTCGCAATGAAGGATCTTTTGCACTTGTATCTATCATCATCTCATCTAGAGGTATCCTTAAACCCTCTCATTATTGGAGTTTCTTATTTTCTTTATTGCACTGTTGGCGAGAAAATTTGTCGGGTGGAAAAACTTGTGGATTTCTTGCCAACGCTCTAGGAATCTAAGTCCCTCTACTTAACCAGTGCAGCTGCCGTATGTGCATGCGCGAGAAAGTGTGGATTTCTGTGGTGGTCTTTCAACCGGGGATCCAACAGGGGCACTCCACTGACCCTGCGGCAAAGCTAGCAATCTCTTGCTAGGGAAGTCTTTGTCTGTAGAGTGGGAAAGGGAGTGAGAAAAGAGGTAGGAGAACTAATGGTGCAGGTAGAAAATTAGATTCCTACACACACACTAGTTAGAAACTTCAACACATACATTTATCGAAAGAAACAACTCTATGAATAGCAACAAGACCAAATAGAACTCACTGATCACAAAGTATTAAGAAACCCCTTAGTCAAAGAAAGCTAGAAACTCCTTCTTCTTGTATCGATTGCTCAAATCAAAGTTGTACATAATGTGGGAATGGAAGAAATTTGAGAGGGGAAGAGAGTAGAAGAAAATGGCTATCTCCTTTGCTTTCTTTAGGTACAATGCACTCTTGAGTCTACAAGATCAATTACCAACCCTTTGAAATGGGAATGGCTTTACAATTTATAGAATAGAATATGACTCTTCATCTTCCTCATGACCTTTCGAATACCTTAATATGACTTAAGACTGTTCATATTCCACTTTAAATATTTAAGTCCCTTTTATAATAGCAAGGCGACTTAATTTACATTATGTTTCTAAAGTCACTTTTAAGTGACTTAAAGGTATATCAAAAAGTGCAAACCCCAATGAAGAATTATAAAATTTGAAAGTGAGAGAAATTTGGGGGGAGGAGAGAGAGAGAGAGAGAGAGAGAGAGAGAGAGAGAGAGAGAGAGAGAGAGAGAAGAGGATATGTCTCCGATGAAGTCTATTGATCCTCGTTGATGGAAAGCTCCAAATGCAGCGAAGTTCTGAATGTCCCATTGTGCCAAAACTGCCCTTTGAGTGTGACTTACTATTTTTAGTAAATGGTCATTTCCACTATTTTTTCTGCTCCGGATAATCATTCTAGCCTTTTGGAAATCTTTAATGCACACTGCTCTTTCCATAGCCACTTTTGATGAAGACTTGCCAAAAATAGCAAGCATGTATAGGAAAACTTACTATTTTTAGAAAGTGTGTTTCCAATGCTCGATTTGTGATGGAACATACTTTTTTGGACTCTTCTTGTCATTACTGATCACACCCTTTGAATTTCACATAGTTTTGCCCACTAGAATGCCTGGAAATAAATTTTGAAATTTTGACCTGGCAGTGGCTTCGAGCACAGAGTTGTCATGGCGGCCATTAATGGAGCTCAAAATTTGTAGGTCTAGTTTTTGTCTTTGTTTTTGCAATGAAAAAAACTCCATTGCAATAGGTTTTTCATTTGGAACTCATGTGCAAGTTTTTAGCTCATTTCCATTTCTGGAATGATGGGAAATTTGACGAATGTGAGCCGGTGCATGAAGTGAGGGTTTTGTTGGAGCAAATGATTCTAGGAACCATTTGACCTCTTGTTTGTTGGATCTTGATCACCTTGAAAAATGAGGAATTCTACAAAATACGACATCTTGATCGACTTGTATCTTGCAAGATATGAGGATTTTTCGATCAGGTGACTTCACGGTTATCTGGCAAACAATCTCCATTTTTCTCTTCGTTCTTCGTTATTTCACTCCATTTTTCTATGAGGCCTAGATATTTCTATGCATTCATGGTTTTGAGATTTTATGTGACCATGGAGGAGCTGGTTTGGAGCAACAATGGTGGACTGGGTGTCTGGACAATCATGCACGGAGCCATGGCAAGGTATGAAGTTGTGAAGGAGAAATGAGAGGAAGAAAATGGCTAAGTGTTGGATTTAAACTTTCAAAACATGCACATGGAGGGGATGGGTGAAATTTTATGTCCCTGATGTCCCTGACCTCAGGGACATGAGGGACATCAATTTCCATGGTGGTCAAGGTGATGTCATGTGTCCTCGATCCGACGATGGGGATTTGCTCCAAAAATGCACCTGGGGGTTGAAACTCGGTCACGTGGGTGTCCAAATGACTCCCCATAGGGGCTGGGTGCATTTTTCCATGTATTATGTCCCCCACCTTAGGTACATAAGGGACATCAGTTTCCACGGTGGTCCTGGAGGTGACACGTGGTGCCCGATCCAATAACGGAATGCGTGCTCCAAATAAGCACCTGGGGGCTGAACTGTCAAGTCTGGAGGTCATATGAGGGTCCCAGAGGTCACATGAGGGCTGGGAACATTTTCCAAGGGCTGATGTACCTGACCTCAGGAATTTCGGGGGCAAGAAATCCCGCCTGAGCTCACAGTGCGACACGTGTCCTCTCAAAAAAATGACTAAGTCCTGAACTGCCTTTGAGAGGGTAACTTGGAATGAAGATAACTTGAGCTCTTGGTGGAATTTATTGGTGAAATTTTATATGATCTTGACTTGAAATGGAATTTTGAATCCAATTATGTGGGTCTCATGTCTTAATTTGACCATATGATCCTTGAAAAATCAGATTTTTGATCTGGGACTCCACTTGTGCCTGAGAAAAACTGCCTTCCAATCATATGTGCCAAGGTGTTGTGAAAAATATTATTTCACCATCATGTAGGTATTGGAATCCTCTTTCTAAATATGTTTTGTTTTACTTCCAAATCCATCCGGAGCTCCCAAAATCTTCTTCTGAAGCCCAGTAATTGCATTTTAGGCTTGTGTGCCGCCTAGGCTTGTGAACCCTGTTTTTAACTCAGACTGCTCCAAGTCTTGCAAAACTTCCCCAAACCTTCCAGTATCATTTCCATGATGTTATAAGGTCCTCCAATCACCTCCATGTTGAATTTTTCCCTTGTTCCACTTTAGGGGTCAATCCGATCTGGGAAGGCCAACGACAACCCTTCCCGTGACTCCCCAAAATTTGCATTTTCAATGAAGTCCTAAAATCACCTAGGGGAATGAATGGAATTTCCTAAATCACCTAGGATAATATCATGATATTGTTTGGGAAGTCATTTGGATTTAATGGACAGAGCCGGGGTTTCTTAGGAATAATAAAACATGAAAATTTCGGAATAGGGGTATAGTTGTCGTGCTTGGAAATTTCCAATTTCCCTGTTGCACATTTGCACGAAAACAATTGGCTCTAGCTTGGGGACATGACATGGGAATCCAGAATCTCAATTTTATACCATATAATTTGTTGACCAGTGCCTTATCCATTGGGCCCTACGGAGTCATGCACATCTTCGAAAGGAAGATTAGAAGAAGGAAACACACACACTAAAAACGACAGAAAGGAAACACACAACACACAATAGGAAGGGAAACACACACAATGGAAAGGGAAAAACACCTATCAATCACCTATGGTACAAGGCGAGGGACAACCCACTTTCACTGAAGTACTTTTCATTTCTCAAAAGTTACCCATGAGTGGGCAACACTGAGTGATGTTGTTTTACAAAGCCGATTGCTAGTTCAAGAAAGTAACCTTCCCTCCTCAATTGTTTATGAAAGCTAGATGCTTCCATGATTATCCTATTACTTTGTAGGAGTGAGTCCATGTGAGCTTCTTGATGCTCAAGTCCTTGCTTGGAAATTCCACTGCCTTCATGCTCTTTGAAATCGGTTTCGTCGTGCCAGTTGCCTTCCATGTTTATCAATATATTTGATTCTCCATCGAGCATCTCATCTCTGCCCCAATGCTGATTTTCATTCCAATTCCTTGAATTTTTTGAGTTAATTTCTTTCCGGGTCTATGCTCATTGACATCTTCTTCATGAGAAACATTTGAATCATCCCTTATCTCTATTCCCTTGTGAGGCGTTTGAGTCCTGACGGGAGGATCAGAGGAAAACTCATACTTTTCTTGCATGTCCATGACACGAGTGAAGAGATCAAGAATCAACTCGGGATCTTCTGCAAATTCTACTGCATCAAAAATTTCTTTCACGGAGTTATGCTTCATTGTTTCTGTAACTCATCTTTGTACACATTTGAGGAATGCAGCTCAAGGCAACTATCTGGAGGGATTACCCCGTCATCTTGGGAATCACTACACTCTATCGATCCTTCATCAAAAAGAGCTTCATCTTTAGAGGCTTCGAGACTCCTTGCTTCGATTTCTTCATCATGGAAAGAATCTTCATCCTCAAAAGGGAAAGAAAATATCTCCATTTCATTATTGCATCCATCAACCATTAGCTCCAGAGTAGCATCATATTTTTCAATATGGCCAACCTTCACATTGGTTAAGGCTTCGAGACTCCTTGCTTCGATTTCTTCATCATGGAAAGAATCTTCATCCTCAAAAGGGAAAGAAAATATCTCCATTTCGTTATTGCATCCATCAACCATTAACTCCAGAGTAGCATCATATTTTTCAATATGGCCAACCTTCACATTGGTTAAGGCTTCCGAATTAGCTTCACGCTTCTCTTGCAGATTTTTGGCTTGCATCAAGAGCTCGAGACTGATCTCAGGGTCTTTTGTTTCTTCCACGGCTCTTAGCAGTCCTTGTATAGACATTTCTTTCAAACCTTTCACGGGCTCATCACAAGCTGATTTTGTCTCTCCATAGATGGCTTGACAGAGATCATCTTCATCCCCAAATGGGAATGAGAATAACTCCTCATCTTGGAAAAGCGTATAGGCTGATTTTTCTTCTTGAAAATCACCGAGAACCATTTCCTCTTCCTCGTGGTCTGCATCATTTGGTGATTCGGGGCTGCCCTCTTGTAACTCGAATCTCCTCAATGCTTCTTCAAAGTCCAAATCTCTCGGGAAGGCATGTCTGGACCTATCAAGGTGGGAATATCTTCTTCCTCCTCGAGTTGTCACCAAGTGATTCATCCACCTGGTATTTTGGTACAAAATGTTAGCTTCTGGGCTTCCAAACTTTTGCATAGTGTACCTCATCTTCTTCTCGGGAAGCAATTTCTCCATGTCTCCCTTCACTGGTATGGTTGCGGATGACCAATTCATCTAAATTTTACCTCCCAAGTCTTGAAGAAACTTCTACTCAACAACATTTTGAATGAGGCTAGGACATCGGCTACCAAAATCATCACTGAAATTTTCTTGTCTGGAAATTTGGCGAGAGACACTTGTGCATCTTCGACCTTCCCTACAAGTGGGACCTTTTTCGACTCCAAAGAGTAACAAGAGCCACCAGGTGGATCCATGGTGAGTTTGAGAGCTTTAGCGACCTTCAAAGGCATCATGTTATCTGAGGCACCAAAATCTATTATGTAATTACTCAGTACATATTCTCCAACAAGCAGGGAGACATAGAAAGGTTCAACTTTATCAATCTTTGATGCGCTCAGAGAAAGCATGTTTTGTGAGGGAGGTGTAGGTGAGATTGGCAGCGTGCCTTTGGAACTAGAAGTTACAGACATTGGGTGTTAGACTACCACTCTTGATATACTGAGACAAACCTCTCAAATTGTTCAGGATGAGTGCGCAAATATTTAGTTTCAGTAATCTGCACTTTGGCTTTGTTTGCATATTCTATGAAGTCAAAGGGAGCAAATGCGGACAAAGGGGGTGAAGGGAGTGCTTTTGGATTCAGGACAGGTTTGGAAGCCAGAGTAGATTTTTGGGGAATGGAGGGTATTTTGAAAGGTACACTAGAAGCTTTCAAGGTATTAGATTTTACAGGAGAAGATTTAGATTTAGGCTTGGAAGAGACATCAGAAGACTTACTTGGGATTACGGGAGTCTTCTTACTTGCTACGGGATCAGGATCCAACAATGCAGACTTCATGGAGGATGGAAGTGGAGATCCTCGACTGATTATTTTATTTTTCGGAGTCGCCATAGGAGGATCATACACCTTCTTTTCTTTTGCAGCAGTGGAGGGAGATGCTCTTTTCTCATACTGAGAACGAGTGAATACCGCGCATGAGAAACTGGGTGCATCTTCTTCATGACCTCTAGAATACTCACAAAATCTTATTTGTGTATCATTCTCAAACTCATCACTTTCTAGAAATTGCCACCTTCACTTTCTTGAAATATGAAATTTATGCTCATGTGTGGGGCCTCCAAGGTGAGCCTTTGGGGTGCTCCTACAATCTGATTTTTGTTGCTTCTTTGAGAAGATACTCGTTCAGATATTTCCCTCCTCAATGATGCCATTTCATTCTCCATTTTCTGCATTAAAGGATTAGTTCTTTCATCTCCAGGACGTTGAGCTTTACCCTTTGAGGGATTCTTGATCTTTCTAGGATAGGATGAGATCGTCATCAAGTTCAATGGCCAATCTTTGTGCTTCTGCAATATCCCTTGGTTGAAATCTTCGTAGGAGAAATCCTACCTCCAGTGATTAAGCATTGATGAAGAATCTCTTGACATTGTTTTGAGATGGTGAATCCTCTTCAGGTATCCTGCGAAGCAACCGTTCAAAACAAGCCATGAAGTCTCTCATGGTTTCATTTTCTCCTTTATTTATTTGAGCCAACTGCACTAGGAGATCTGACAGTCTTTAGTTGATTTAAATCTTTCCTCGAAGGCAGCCTTGATGTCATCCCAACCAGTGATGGATCGGGAAGGTAGGAGGTAGAACCATTCTGCTGCTTTTTCTTGGAGGGACTCCACGAACAATCTTACAACAACATCTTCATGTTGGACACCAAGAATTCCACATGATGTCATGAAAGTAGCAATGTGTTCTTCAGGATGTTGTGTGTTGTCACCTTTGAACTTTGGAAATTTCTTGCGGGAACCCATTGGTAGATCGTGGAGAGGTGGCTCAAGAGCAAGCGGGCCCATATTCCTTCCCCATGGAACAATGGGTTGAGGTATTTCTTCTTCATCTGCCATTGTCATTTCTTGCTTCTATGAATTCTTCTTCAAATTCTTCTTCTTCTGGGAGCTCAATGCTCAATGGTGGTTGAAAAATGGGAGAATTTGAAGGTGGAGTATCCACAGGAGTTTTGATAGGATTACCGGTGAACTTCGTGAAGATTCAGATGGAGAGGAGGCTTGAGAGAAGAAGTATGGGTTATCTCTAATTCATTCTTGTTGATTTTGTGAAGCCTTGAAATTGAAATCATCAACACCTCTTGACCTGATCAACTTGGTGTGTCTTCCTTCAGCTAGCTTGTTGAAATTCTTGAAGTGGGAATATGAAAAGACACGTGTAGAAATCAGCAGTGTAGCCTTCAGCAATGGACTTTCATGAAAACTCTTTTCTGATTTTTTTATATGATTTTCAAAACTTACGGTCATATATTGGGTGTAGATCTTCTTAAAGCTACCCATGGTGGGTGCAAAATTGTTGGTGAAATTTTTTCCGGGTGGACAAACTTGTGGATTTTCTTGCTAATGCTCACGGGAATCTAAGTCCCTCTACTTAACCAAAGGTTGTTGTATGTGCATGCACGAGAAAGTGTGGATTTCTGTGGTGGTCTTTCGACCGAGGATCCAACAGGGGCACTCCACCGACCATGTGGCAAAGCTAGCAATTTCTTGCTAGGGAAGTCTTCGTTTATATAAAGCAGGAAAGGGGAGTGAGAAAAGAGGTAGGAGAACTAATGTTGTAGGTAGAAAATCAGATTCCTGCACACTTGAGGGTTTTGTTAGAGAAAATGATTCTGGGAACCATTTGAACTCTTATTTGTTGGATCTTGATCACCTTGAAAAATGAGGTATTCTACAAAATATGGTATCTCGATCCAACTTGTATCTTGCAAGATATGAGGATTTTTCGATCGGGTGACTTCACGGTTATCTGGCAAACAATCTCCATTTTTCTCTTCATTCTTCGTTATTTCACTCCATTTTTCTATGAGGCCTAGATATTGTTGTGCATTCATGGTTTGGAGAGTTTATGTGACCATGGCAGAGCTGGTTTGGAGCAACAATGGTGGACCAAGGGTGTCTGGACAATCATGCACGGAGCCATGGCAAGGTATGAAGCTGTGAAGGAGAAATGAGAGGAAGAAAATGGCTAAGTGTTGGATTTAAACTTTCAAAACATGCACATGGAGGGGATGGGTGCACTTTTATGTCCCTAACCTCTGGGACATGAGGGAAATCAATTTCCATTGTGGTCAAGGCGATGCCATGTGTCCTTGATCTCGACGGTAGGGGATTTTCTCCAAAAATGCACCTGGGGGCTGAAACTCGATCACGTGGGTGTCCAAATGACTCCCCATAGGGGTTGGGCACATTTTTCCATGTCTGATGTCCCCCACCTTAGGTACATAAGGGACATCAGTTTCCACGGTGGTCCTGGAGGTGACACGTGGTGCCTAATCCAACGGCAGGAAATGCATGCTCCAAATAAGCACCCGGGGCCGAATCAGGTTGTCAAGTTTGGAGGTCATATGAGGGTCCCAGAGGTCATGTGAGGGTTGGGCACATTTTCCAAGGGTTGATGTAGCTGACCTTAGGGACGTCGAGGGCATGAAATCACCTAGGGAATGAATGGAATTTCCTAAATCACCTAGGATAATATCATGATATTGGTTGGGAAGTCATTTGACCGATTTCGACAGAGCCAGGGGTTTCTTAGGAATTGAAAAACATGAAAATTTCAGCATAGGGGTATAGTTGTCATGCTTGGAAATTTCCAATTTCCTATGCACATTTGCACGACAACATTACCATTTCACTAATCTGAAATAGGAGCAAGAAAATTTGATCAACATTCTTGCATGCTTGGTGGGACCCACCCTTCTTTGGTGAGTTCTTTCATTTTTTTCATTTTCATTTCCATCTTCCATTCCTCTCTTTTTACTAACCTTGCAGGTGGGAGCTTCTCGCTTTCATTACATACATGGTGGATTACTTGTTTGGATCAACAATACGCTTACTAAAATAAAATTGAATAAAAAGGAAAAATAATGTTATCCATGTATTCTTCATTTTTCCCTATTTTCTCTTTTTGCATCTCTCTCCCTTCTTTGTTTGCTTGATTTCATCAAATCTCACATTTCGATTTTGGACTTAAAAAGAACCTCTTCATACTTGCTTGACAACATAGTCTAATTAGGAGGTCAATTCTTTACATTCACTCCTTCCACACACATCCAAAACACACACATTAACTTACACATCTTAAACATCTTCTTCTAGGTGGAACTATTGGGATTTCATCACCCAATAGGAAAGTCGTGGCCATGTTTCGACCTCGTTATAATTTTTCTTGATGATTAGTATATTAGATAAGCACCCGACACCCTTATCACTACGGTGTATGAAGTGCAGAGGTAGACCCCAATATCAGGTCTTGTACTGGTAGTCATCATAGATTTGAGCCTCACGTACCTTTGGGTATATCGAGGATGTCAGCCAAAACAACCGAAACCATCCATAGTTTGGCCATTTCCTAGGTTCCCTTTTGAGCCCATTTTATTTTCTTTCTCACATTCTTCTAATAAGCAAGATAATTAAAACTCTGTTGTGTGACTTGTTTGAAATATTAAAAATCAACATAGTTTCTTGTTTTATTGTTTCATGCCCATTATTACACGTTCTCAAGCAAGAAAAATGGAACAAACCATGTCATCCAATAACATTCCTACTTCCAACATTGCTTCCTAACAAACTTCAGCCCTTTCTATTATCTCTTCTACCCCCTTGGTCTCTTCTTCTGCAGTTACTCAACCTATGGTTTCCATTCCCCCTCTTCATGAGTCCCAAGCTATCCAAAACAATCCTTGTGTGGAGACTAACCCCTTTGTTTTGTTCCTTCTCTACCAGATACACCCCCATCTATCATTTCCTTAGAGACTTTTGGGCCTCCTACCATCCCTCGTGGATGTGTGGAATTCAAGAGCTCCTTGATGCCAACCCAGTTTCTCTTCATGACTACCTTCTTCATAAATCTACCAATCTCCCCATTGACGGACCTCCTCTTCAACAAATTTATGCTTATCACTCTCACCCCGAATCCACCCAATTCCTCACATCATAAATTTTTTTGTTCTTCCTTAAATCTATAAATGAACTTGCCATGGTGCAACATGAACTTGGCTCCCATCAATCTTCCTCTACAATCCCTCAAACTCACCAATCCACTCAACCTGGTGGTCCATTCCCATTTTCCTCCCAATGCCAATTTTCTCCATCCCCATCACTTCTTCATCTAGTGTCATCATTAGCGTACTATCATAACATTACAAGAGTCCCATTTACTCCTTCCACCACCCGAACAACATGATCAAACTTTGGTCCCCATCTCTACATCCCATGTCCACGTAAATGTCATCACCTCACAACCTCATCCTTCGAGTCTACCCAAACTCACCAACCTCCCCTTGAAGTGCCTTTCACTACATCTTCCTAATCAATCTACTCAAGCATCTCAACCACCCCATACTTATATCTCCACTCACACCATGCAAGGTCAATCCAACATCCCCATCTCTCAACAACAACAAATGCAAACTTATCCATCCAATTACATCCCTACCTCTCAACAACATCATATTTCCCAACCCATTCAATCAAATCCCTTCAACAATCCTCCCCCTTATCAACCACCCCTCAAACACCTACTTATCCACAACAATATCAATCTCATCCACAACCTCACCCATCTACCTCCTATATCCCACAATCTCATCCATATGCTTCTAATCCTCACACATCTACTGACCCTCTTCATGCTTTACTAAGTAGAATGGAAAACCTCAAAGCCATTATGTTAGGGTCTTAAACCACTTTCTCTTATGAAAAATTTATAACAATCAATCAATCCATTAGTTCCCATGAAACACTATTATTTGCACACATTGGGAACTTCCCAAATGCTCCAAGTTTAACAAGTAAGGAGGAACAACAACAACATCTTCATGCCTTTTGGCATGCTGTTACCTTATAACTCACGACCTTAGATCTTATGCTCCATTCATTCCCTATGTCATTGGTTGGCCCCACTTTGGATTGGTATAATGAAATTCCCCCACATTCTCTATTATCTTTCCGATATATAAACTCTTCAAACTTTGGAATTATTCACAAATCACAAATTAATTGTTGTTGTTTACTTTCTATTATAAAATAACAGAGATATCTAGTGAATGAATTACTATTGTGCTTAGAATCAACAATTGTAGTAAAGGAAAGAATATAAGCTCATAACACCAACAATTTTATCCTGGAAAACCTCCAATGGAGGAAAAACCAGTCGGGAAGGGCAATTGCTCTTTCTTCCCACTTCTATTGGCCAATTTAAATCAATAGGTATAGAATTTACAATAAGTAAGAAAGAGAAGTAGATAATATCTCAACACTTCCTTTCGATTTACTTGCATTGTCTCAATAATCCTTTCTTCTATAAAAATACAATTTCTAGTACTAAGATTTCTTACTCACTTGCTCCCATGCTTCGATGATCCTCTACACTTCTACAATAATGTATTTATAGCCTTTCTCATGTCCTCCCATGCACTGGAGAATGGGAAAGGTCATGAAGGAGAAGAGAAATGAACACCCTTTCAAATTCAGAGGTTTTTCGTTTCGAATTTAGTTTTTTGTCCGTAATGGCCGGGACCGCCTGCCCCACTGCGAGGCCGGTGGTCCTAGGACCGCTGCCTACTGGCTGGGTGGCAGTTCTGTAACCGCCACCTTGCATAGGGCGGCGGTCTGTTACTTAAAAGATAGAACCTCTGTTTCTTGTTTTTCTTCTCCGTGTGTTGACTATTTTTGATGAAGTAGAGTTATTTCGGATCCCTATGGATCACACTCCCCTTATTAGGAGGCTTTTGGTCCCACAAAAGCTTAGTGGGGGAATAGATGAGGAATAATTCCCTCGCTTGCTCCTTCAAGTACCACTGGCTGCCTTGGTGTCTTTCCTTTCAGTCCAATCTGCTTAAGACTCTGTGGACCTCTTCTAGTCTCTCGACTTTTCACTTTGAAGCACTACATCCTCCTCTAATTCGCCTCGTGATTCCAAGACACAATCCTTAATGGAAGGTAGCAACTATAGTTCTTCATCTTCATCCAACATGGATGGCTCATATAGGTGCAAGTTCTTGCAGTTTACTACAAAGTACATCCTCATGAATGATGGCAAATCAAGTTGAAAAGCATTTTCCCCAACCTGCTCCAATATGGTGAAGGGTCCATATTGTAGTGGCTTGAGCTTTCGTGCTTGACCTTGTAGTCTCTCCTTGCTCAAGTAAAGCCAAACTTTGTCTCCAACATGAAGTTTGTGTTCCCTCCTATGCTGATCATGCCTAGCTTTGCTTGAGATTTCTCTAGATGTTCTTTGACCTTGAGATGGATTTGTTGGATCCTCTTAATGAACTTGTTGTCTCTAGTCACCTCTTTGTCTCATCGCATCCTCCTCATCCCTCTTTGTCCAACTGTTATGTCCAACAAATTTGTGGGTATATATCCCAATCATGATTTAAATGGTGACTTCATAGTGGATGTGTGTATTGCTTGGTTATAGAAATGTTGAATGTAGGCTAAGGACTCATCCCAAGTCCTTGGGTACTTACTGTTATACCCTCTGATCAATTGTACCAAAGTCTTATTTACCACCTCTGTTTGTCCATCTGTTTATGGATGGAAAGTTGTGCTCCTCTGTAACTTGGTATCCATTTTGTCCCATAAAGTAGTCCAAAACTTCCCCAAGAACTTGGAATCCCTGTCAGAGACAATAGACTTTGGCAAACCAAAATGCACCCATACATTAGCAAAGAAAAGATCTACTACCTCATGTGCTTTTACTATCTTTTTACATGCCATAAGAATACACATTTTATTGAATCTATCCACAACAACATATAGATAGTCATGGCCATGTTTAGACATAGGTAATCCTCCTACAAAATCCATAGAAATTTCCTCCCACGGACGAGTAGGTATTGGTAAAGGCATATACAAACCTTCCTTCCTAGTTTTAGGCTTGCTAGTACAACAAAGTTTACATCCACAAATAAATTTTGATACTTCTTCTTGCATGTTGGGCCAATATACATACCTTTGCAAGTGGGCTAGGGTCTTACCAACACCGAAATGTCCCATTGCTTTCAAGGTATGTGCTTCCCTCATCAATAGAAGTCTTTCTTCTTTAGGCACACAAATTTTCCCCCATCGGTAGAGCAGCCCATTCTTGAGATAACAGTCTTTAATCCCCGTCTTTTCAGCCCCTTGGGACTGCAACTTCTGAAATGTTACCCCAAAGTCTTTGTCTTGGGTATATGCTTCTTCGTAAGCTTCCTTCGTGAAGGGCTCGATCTAAGAGATAGTGGCCAAACATGAGAAATTTTCCTGTGTGGGTGGCCTAGACAACATGTCTGCCACCAAATTTGTACTACCTTTCTTATATTTTATCACTAGATGGAACTACTGAAGAAACCCCATCCATTTGTAGTGCCTTGCCTGCTGCAATTTAGACTGTGCTTGCAAATACTGGAGAGGTTTGTGGTCAGTGTGCACAATAGTTTCTTTACCCAACAAATAATGTTTCCATTTTTTAATTGCTTGAACTAGTGCATACATTTCTTTATCATATATTGAATATCCTTTAACTTGCTGAAGTGAAAGTTTCAGAATGATAACATACGGGTTTACCTCCTTGAAGCAACACTGCACCCATAACATAATCACTGGCATCTGTCTCTACTTCAAAAGGCTGCTGCAAACTAGGAAGAGAAAGTATTGGAGCATGACTAATCTTGTATTTTAATAACTCAAAGGATTTTTCTTGTTCCTTACCCCAATCAAAACCCTTACTCTTTGCGGCCACTATGTGTAGAGGTGTTGCAATTGCCGAGAAACCTAGAATGAACTTCCACATGTATTGTACTGCTCCCACAAAGCTTCTAGTCTCTGTGGCTCTGTTGGTGTTGGCCAATTTGTGATGGCTTCCACCTTCTTTGGATCCACTCGTAGCTCTCCTCCTCCAACCACGTGCCCAAGATAGACAAGTGACTGTTTGGAAAATTCACATTTCTTCATATTACAAAGCAGCTATTTCTCCCTGAGAACTTGCAAGACTTATTGCAAATGCGTTAGATGTTCTTCCCATGTGGCACTAAAAATCAAGATAACATCTAGATATACAATGACACATGTATCTATGAAATCCCATGCAATACATCATTCATCAATCTCATAAATGTAGCAGGTGCATTGCATAATCCAAAAGGAAGTACTAACCATTCATACAAATCCTATTTTGTTTTGAAGGCAGTCTTCCATATATCCTCCTCCTTCATCCTGACTTGGTGATAACCAGACTTGAGATCCAACTTCGTGAAAAATTTGGCATGCTGAAGTTGGTCCAAGAGATCATCTATATGAGGAAGTGGATATTGGTTCTTTATGGTGATCTTGTTCAAAGTGCGGTAGTCGATGCACATTCTCTAAGAACCATCCTTCTTTGGCACCATCACAATAGGTGAACCACATGGTGAGGTGCTTGGACGTATCACCCCTTGGTCTATTAGTTCTTGGAGTTGTCTCTTTACTTTAGTACTATCAAGCAAGGATTTCCTACACAACCCGATGTTCGGTAGAGGTGACTCTGGAAATAGCTGAATCTCATGCTCTACTTCCCGTTTTGGTGGTAATCCACTAGGAGCCTGAAATACTTCCTAAAAATACTAAATAATACTATCCAAATCTTGTTTTCCTTAGTTAGAAATATCTGAAACTTCTACCCCATCTTGTTTATCCTTTAATAAAAGCAAACAAAACTGATTATGATTTGACTGAATAAGTCGTTTTACTTGGTTAGCACTTACCATAGTAACCCATGTCTTACTGTTGGTGTGCCCGGATGTTATAGTTGATCCCATCCTTGACCCATCCGTACTAGTTTTCCCTTCTCATAAAGATAACATACCTAACATACAAGTAAGGGCTCCTGAATATAACATCAAAAGCATCAAGTGGAATAACATTAGCTTCAAAAACATCTATATATTGGGAATTTATCCCAAACTTGACCTTACATCTTCTTGTTACCTAAATTTCAACACCCTTTTTCACCCAACCCAAAGGATAAGGGTGCGGAAGCTCGTAAGTCTCAAGACCAAGCTTTTTACAACTACCTCAGAAATCAAATTAGATTGAGAACTAGTATCAACGAAAGCATTTACCTTAGTCCTCTTGATATGGATTTTAATCTGGAATAGTCTACTCATCTCCTCTTTCTTTGTCCATGTTGGTGGCCATGCATCCAAGCCTTTCATCTACATCAGAGTCATCTTTGATTTCCACCCCCCTTCTATCTTTACAACTATCATGGACTTCTTGGAGTCCTTGGTTGATTCTTTGGATGTAACTCCGGATGCAACTTCCAACATGTAGCGTCAATATGACCATTAATATCACAATTCTTGCAAAAATTCTTAGGATATTTATAAGTATTTAAAGTAGTGGCAACTTGTTTACCTTTCCCTTTCCACTTACTCTTGTTACTTGTTTGCCCATAATCCTTTTTCTGCTAATTTTTTTATTGCTTTACCCTCGGCTCTACTTCTCCTTGCTTTTTCTCATCATCTATGTAGTATGCTTATACACATGCTTCATTGAGATCCTTGGGCTTTATGGAGATGAATTTTCTTCGAAGGTGAGTGTGAAGTCCTCCCAAGTATTTGGTCAGAATATCCTCATCCTCCAAATCCATGTTCAACAACATGGCTTGCCTTCGAAAATCCGTAGTATAGTCCCGCACACTTTGACCTTTCGCCTTGTCTAAAATACTGCCATTTAATCATTTGGTTAGTTTTATGGCCAATAGGATAGAAGTTAGCTCTAAGTAATTCCTTAAAGTCTTGCCAAGATTTCACAATAGGACATTTCTTCTTTTCACAAGTAGTTAGATGAGTTTCCCACCAAACTAGAGCATGTCCCTCCATTTTGAGATGTGCAAAGGTGATCCTTTGTGCCTCAATGACATTATGGACGCTAAAATAGACTTCTAACTATTTCAACCATTTATCAAGTAACTCTGTATCTACTTGTCCTTCAAAGCTTTTGATTTCGACTTTAGTCTCAACTTTAAAAGGAGTATGTTTAGATTTGATCTTTTCTCTTGTGTTAGGAGTCTCTTCTTCATGTTCTTCCCCATAATCTTCCTCATGGTGACTCTTGCCAATACCAAACTTTTGGCTAATCCTCAAACCACCGAGTCCATGGAGTCTTGCTTGACGAATGACGCTGTCTTCTACAAATCTCCAACATCTCAATTCTATGGACCAAGTTCTCTTCCTCCATTTCTCCCCAAATTCTCTGTTTCCACTTCTTTGTAGAAATATCCAGAGCGCAAGGTATAGCTTTTTCACCTCTAGATCTTGTCTTGCATCATAAAATTCAAGAATGAAATACCATAGTCCTGGATACTTGTTAGCTCTGATACCAAAATGATATGTAAACTCTTCAACTTTGGAATTATTCACAAATCACAAATTAATCACTGTTGTTTACTTTCTATTAGAAAATAACAAAGATAGCTAGTGAATGAATTACTATTGTGCTTAGAATCAACAATTGTAGTAAAGGAAAGAATATAAGCTCATAACACCAACAATTTTATCCTGGAAAACCTCCAATGGAGGAAAAACCAGTCGGGAAGGGAAATTGCTCTTTCTTCCCACTTCTATTGGCCAATTTAAATCAATAGGTACAAAATTTACAATAAGTAAGAAAGAGAAGTAGATAATATCTCAACACTTCCTTTCAGTTACTTGCTTGTTGTCTCAATAATCCTTTCTTCTACAAAAATACAATTTCTAGTACTAGGATTTCTTGCTCACTTGCTCCCATGCTTCTATGATCCTCTACACTTCTACAATCATGTATTTATAGCCTTTCTCATGTCCTCCCGTGCACTGGAGAATGGGAAAGGTCATGAAGGAGAAGAGAAACAAACACCCTTTCAAATTCGGAGGCTGTTCATTTCAAATTTAGTTTTTTGTCCGTAATGGCAGGGACCGCCGCCCCTACACTGGGCGGTGGTTCTGTAACCGCCACCCCGCACGCGGGGTGGTAGTCCTATTACTTAAAAGACAAAACCTTCATTTGCTATTTTTCTTCTCTCGTGTTGACTATTTCTGATGAAGTAGAGTTATTTTGGATCCCTATGGACCACTTTCACCTAACTCGCACAACTATTCCTAGAGCACTTTTCTATTAACATTGTGCATAAAATTACCATTACAGATCTCTATGCCATTAAACAATTTGATGACGAATCTATCATAGACTTCATTGTTAAATGGTGTGACATAATCAATAAATTATCTTTCTCCCTTCCACAGACTGAACTAATCAAACTCTTTTCACGGTCTTGTGCGAAGCATATTTCTTCCACTCTTCAGATCTAATCCTTCCAAACTTTCAAAGAGGCATTCACCATGGCTCGTAAACTTGAACTTCACACCCTTGAGCAAGGCCATGTTAAACTCGATCTAATAAACCAAAACCTGAATTCACTAAGTCATCTACCCATGGTGACAAATCTAAAAATGTGGCTAACACTATCATATTCAAATCTTCTTCCATGTCTACATCCCACACTGAGCCTCCACAAAGGGCTCCTAGACCAACCCCAACTATACCCCTCTTGGGGAATCCTATAGTTTTATTTTTGACAAATTAATGGTTGTGCATCTCATCCAACTTCCCCCATTCGACCTCTTGACGAATTGCGACCCAAACCCGCATGGTATTGTGAGGAGCATTATTGTAAATATCACCAAGTTTGTGGTCACAACATTGAAAATTTCCACACCTTCAAAGATCTTGTACAATGACTCATAGACTGTGGTGACCTTCAATTAGATAACCCCAATGCACCTCCTAATCAACCTCTCGATGTCTTCAAACAACCCTTCCACACCATCCACTAAATAATCAAGACTCCTCTTACATCTCAAGCACCCAATGCCCACACAATCAATACTCTAAGCCAAGAGTTAACATCATCACCTACACCCACCATTCCTTCATCCACTACATCCATGACTATTTCAAACTCTTCTACAATCTTACCTACATCCATACCCATCTCTACATCCATTATATCTACATCAACTATACCCATGACCATTCCACCCACATCTACTCCAATCACATCTACTTCCTCATCCATATCTACACCTACCACACCAATGACCATTACATCTAGCTCCCCACCCATACCTATCCCAACATCTATCACAACATCCTCCTCACATAGCCCTCTATCTATGTCCCCTTCCATTCCTTTACCCATCACCATAGTTATGTCTATAGCCACTCCCGTATCAAAGTAGACATCTCCTCCTCATATAATCACGAACGAGATCCCCTTATCATCCATATCACCCACATTAACATATCCTCCATCACGACCTACAAAATCTATACAATCTATGACTTCTTCCAATCTTATCAAGCCTCTTATCCAAACACCACCTTCATCTTTAACCCCTACGTCTTCAATGAAATATGCATCCAAATCATCCAATCCTATTTCTAAGGACCACCCCCTTGTAGAGATAATTGTTATTCCCACTAAGGGTAAACCTTCACAAAAAAACCTAAAAGCCTTGGCATTCCTCCTCAGAAGTCTCTCACCCACCCACACAAAACATTGGAGTCATCTCCTTCCAAACCCCATCACTCAAAGTCATCCAATGTCTCATCCTCAATCCTGAGGGTGCCGCCATCTATTTTGGGACTCACCCATTCATTCAAATCCATTATCACCAATAAATCCAAATCAAAACCTCCTATTCTCCCTCCAAAATCAAAATCAAAATCACAATCATCCATCTTCTCTTCTCCTAAGACCAAATCAGAATCAAAAGCACCCACAAAAACTCATAAAAGAAAAGCACCACTCATACCTTCATCTATAGTTTCCAAATCTAATTCATCTCCAACCCACACAACCCCCTCATCAAAAATCCTGTCAGATCCTATTCAAAAAATTATTCACCAACTTATTCTAGCATCTTCCATCACTCTTCCTCCCATAAAATCTTTCAATTCACGTGGATAGAAACCCACGTGGTTTGATCCTAATGTCATTTGCACTTATCATCATACCCTCAAACATGATACTGAACATTGTAGGGCTCTTCAAACCATCATCCATAATCTTATAGAAGAGGATGACCTTCTCATTGAAGAAGACCATCCCCTTCCATATACTAAGCGCACCCACATACAATTGTAGTGCTTCAACCAAATATTCATCACCCAAGCCTTCCTAATCATCTTCTTCATATAAAAAATTTGTCGTGGTTCCTCCTCCATACAATAATTCTCTTAGAGAAGGTCCTCCTCTATTTATTGATGTCATTCATATTGCCACATGCTCTCACCCTCATGATTCTCAACCATCTACTCAATCTAAGACCAAATTCGTCATCACCACTCCATCTGGTGACCCCACTCCATCATCTTCTTCAAAAGCTAAAGTATCCATCTTAGCTGCCCCACGTACCCAATAACCCATTGCCATCAAACAAAGTATTGTGAAGTAGCTCCATCAAGCCCCTGTTAAGATGTCACTTTATGAGCTCATCCAAAGCTCCCCCAATCATAGACAATCTCTCATCAACGCTTTATAGTGCATCCCTATCACTAGCGATGAGACTCAACCTTTCGTGGCCCTTATTAGAGCACTCACATCCGTGGCTTCCATTTCTTTTGACGACTACTACGAAATTCCTAATATCTCACCTAAAGACCATGATCTACCCATTTTCATCACTATTTACATTAACGATACATTCATCCAACATTCAATGATAGAAAATGGAGCCATCATCAACATCATATCATCTCATACCTTTGATCAACTCAAGATTCCCAAATTTGTTGTCACCCAATCACCCACGTACCTTCATGCTTTCAATGATGTTGTGACCCCCACTTTGGGCACAATTATCCTTCCCATACAAGTCGGTGAAAGACTCCTTCATGATCTATTTTACATCATTGAGGGGAGTTTCTATATAATATCTTACTTGGATGACCATGGATCCGTGTCATACATTATGTCCCTTCCACTCTCCATCATTGCATCAAATATGAGCATGAGGGGAAAATCCTAACACTCCCCCGTGAGACATTCTTCCTTCAAATCATGTCATATGACTTATCAACCAAACGATGTGCTTGTCCCTAAACAAGATTCATCTAAAGCATCTACTAACTCGTCCTGCCCCTACATCTAAGTTACCTAATAACGAATCTATCGACAATGTGATGTAATGCCTTTCATTGGGGGAATACTTCCTTCTCGCCCTCAATGCTCTTCCTACACCTAATTGACTTGGTAGACCCGATAAAGCACTAATGTACCAACCTAATTTCAGGGATATCATCTCTTTTGGACCACCTCATCTTTAAACCAATATCATATATGGTGGTATCAAACACCCTTCTTCTCACATCAATGCTTAACCTCACACCCAACCATACATAAATGGATTTGATTTCCTTTATGGCAAATACTTTTCCTATAACTACCTCCATCGTTGCACATTAAAGGGATTTGGTATAGGGCATTATGAACAAGGAATGCATGATCTTATCATCAACCAATCTCGTAAGCCCCATGAAAATTTTGGGTTGGGATTTAAGGAGATCCATCGTCACTCTCGCACCTTCTCTGTCTTCATCTCCTATGAACATCGATCCCTCATCCAACTCTTCCCCATCCAATGAACCATGGATAAGGATGATACAATGTCCATTTATTTTAGATTTTTAATCTCCATGATCACCTTGGAACCACTCACTTATCAATGTGAAGGTGAAACTAGGTCCCTTCCTCTTCAATTTCCGATATGGTAGAGGAAGATTCCCCTACCATTGAAATTATTCAATGTACTGATGATGATTCCATTATTTCTTATATGGGGGTAGAGGATTCCTATCTTCATAAGTCCTTACCTCTGGAAACATCCACTCTCCTTAACGAATCCACCATTGACATCAACATTGGGACTCCATAAGAGCCCTACATCCTCAAAGTGGGTAAATCCCTTGATCATTAAGAGCTTAAGTCTTTCACGCCTTCCTTTCTAAATATAACTAATCCTTTGCATGGTCCTACGGCGTTTGACATGTTAAGCCTTAACCCTTATATCATTGTCCACAACATCATCACCATCCCCAATGCTAATCCAGTTAAGCATAAACTTCACTGCATACATCCCCGCATCACCCTTCTCGTCACAAAGAGAGGCTGCAATGCCTTCTCTCTGCCAACTTCATCATACCTATTAATTATCTATAGTGGGTTTATAACATCATACCCATTGCCAAAACCTCTAGAAAGATCCATTCTGCACCAAATTTCAAGATTTAAATCTCTCTTTCCCTAAAGATGACTTTCCCCTTCCTAACATCGATCAACTTTTCAACCTTACGACCGACCATGAGATGCTTTCTCTTATGGACAATTTTTCTACCTATAATCAGATCCTCATCATAACATAAAACTTCTTTCATCACTCCTCGGGGTACCTTCTATTATCGTGTCATGCCTTTCGGTTTAAAAATGTGGGGGCCACCTATTAGTGTACTATGAATTACATCTTTCATGACCTTATCCACAAAATTGTAGAGGACTATGTTGACAACCTCTTGGGTAAATACAAGCATCGATGGGATCACCTTTCCATTCTTGATATCCTCTACATGCACACCTTATCTAATTCTTCCTTCGTCTGAATCCAACCAAGTGTGTTTTTGGAGTTCTAATTGGAAAACTCCTTGGCTTCATCATTTCTATTAGGGGTATTGAAGTTGACCCCACAAAAATCAAAACCATCCTTGAGATGTTGTCTCCTAATATCAATCAACTTCACAACCTTTAAGGTTGAATTCAATCAATTCATCATTTTATCTCACAACTCTCTCGATTGTTTTTCAACCCTTTCACCATCTTCTTCACAAAGACATCGACTTTAATTGGGATGAAAATTTCCAAAAGGCATTTGATGATCTCAAGCAGTATCTTTATCCCCACTTGTGCTCACACCTCTCGTGCGAGGAGGAGCCTTTCTATCTATACATCTCTGCCACCGATCATGCTTTGGGTGCCATGTTGGCACATCATGATGAATGGGGTAGGGAGAAGGTCATCTATTGCGATAATAGTCAAACCCTTCACGATTATTATATTTGTTACACTAAAGAAGAAAAGTTGTGTTGTGCTCTCTTCTTCACTACCTCCAAACTTTATCACTATCTCCTTAATCAAAAAAACCTATGTCGTCACTAAATTTCATCCTCTTAAAACCATGCATTCAAAGACTTATCATAATGATCGTATCAATTGATGGCTCATGTTCATGACCAAGTTTGAACTAGATTTCATCTCTCAAAATTCTATCAAGGGCTAGGCTATCATTCATTAACTAGCCAATATGCCTCTTCCGACAATCATCTTCCCCATGAAAATTTTCCCAATGAGTCTATCTTCACCATTGATCATGAATTTTCTCCCCTCTAGATGACACTCTTCTTTGATGGATCTAAGTGTTGGCAAGGGGGTGTTGGTGTCATTATCATTCCTCCTTGGGATACTCCTATCCCCATCACTTATAAGCTTAATTTTGAATGCACTAACAATATGGCTGAGTATGAAGCCCTCATCTTAGGTCTCGAAATTGTTATCATGCTTGGCATCCAAATCCTTGATATCTATGGTGACTCTCAACTTATCATCAATCAATTTAAAGGAACCTATCAATGTAAAAATGAAGTCCTTCAAAAATATAAGGACATCGTCAATTTTCTTCTTGAGGCCTTCGATTTCTACACCATCCAAACCATCCCTCGAGTCATCTAATCATTTCATAGACATGATGACATCTCTCACATCTCTCATCCCATGGGCAATAGAGGAATCCAAGCTTTCTATTGTTGTTCATTGTCTTGATCAACCATCTCATGTCCATGAGCTTCCTCATATCAATCATATTAACACCAATCAATTGGATCTATGGTATTCTCAAATCTTTGACTACCTATCTATATCCAAAATTCCCTCCAACCTATCCAAAAATGGTAGGAGGTCTTTTCTTCAATGCGCCAACCGCTATGTCATCCTTGGTGACATCCTCTATAAACGTGGGTTTGATGGTATTCTACTACGTTGCCTTAATCTTATGAATCTACCCATGTTATCTAAGAAGTCCATGACGACATCTATGGTGGTCACTTTAGTGGTTTGGCTATTGCCAAACAAATTTTCCAAATGGGTTATTATTGGCCCACCCTCAATCAATATTGGACTTCTATAATAAGAACTACCTCGAGAGCCATAGACAAGAGAGAAAAGAGCATTCTAATCTTATATACATCCCTAGTTAGGCCTTACGGTCAACTTAGGATCTTTGGCCCTTCTCATAATTGGGTCTTGACCTCATTGGTCTCATCAATCCGCACTCTTCTTAGTGTCATCATTCTATCATCACCACAATCGAATACTTCACCAAATGGGTGGAAGCCATTCCACTTGCATCCACCAAAGCTAACAAAATTATTGATTTTGTTTATTAGCATATCATTTTTCGTTTTGACGTTCCTCATAAAATCATCACGGATAATAGAAAGTCCTTTAAAAAAAGATCTCAAGAAGCTTTGTGACTCTTTCAACATCAATATTAGCTTCTCATCTCCTTACTATCCTCAAGCTAATGGCCAAGCCAAAGCCACTAACAAAACTCTTTGTAACATCCTTTCCAAAATTGTTGATAAGGCAAGACAAATTAGCACCTTCACATCCCCTTTTCTCTTTGGGCCTATCAGACTAGCATCTACACCTTTATGAGTGCTACTCCTTTCTCTCTTGTCTATAGATCTGAGGTAGTTCTTCCTCTAGAATTCCAAATCCCATCCTTATGGGTTTCCCTCTGCGACTTTGTCTCTGATGAGGACTATCATCAAGAACATCTAACATAACTCGAATTGTTAGATGAGCATCACTTAATCACTCTTCAATGTCATCATGTTTATCATAAGTACATCAAACGTACCTACAAAAAACATATAAAAGAACGTAACTTTAATATTGGTGACCTAGTCTTGAAATAAAATCGAACATCACTACTCTAGAAAGGAGCCAACATGGAAATTTTGCTCCCAACTGGATTGGACCATACATTATCACACATAAGTATGGGTCTGGAGCCTATCGTTTAGCATCTCTTGATGGTAAACCGGAAATGAAACCTCTTAATGCCTTGCACTTACGACCATTCTACTGTTAACATACTTACCAATGTGCTCTTAGTCCTATTAAAGATCTTATTCCCACCATCAACCTTCTCATCTCTCATTGTAATGAATTGGAATTATGTTGTCTATCGTAACTTTCTTAACTATGACCTTGAATATGGGCATCATGACTCTTCCCATAACATATTCCTTATGGAAAAGTTCCTCCTTCTAGGTGGGAACCTCACAATAATTACATCTGTCACCCTCTTATCTACCTACTGAACCATTCTAAGGGTCTACAGGTGTCACTTGTACATCTTATCATAGCCTTCCCAAGTGGTTTACTTGGCCATCCCTAACTCTATCCTAAAGTGAAAAATTCTGGATTCTCATATAAAAAATCTATCATATCCAAAAACAAACTGTTCCCTCAAATGATAGTTGTTCATATAAAGCAAAATAATGTCAAAAGTATAGATTGATCCCTCGAAGGATAGCTATCATGCATATCTTATCTTGCCATATAAAAATTTAAAAGTCAATATTAAAAGCAAAAATCCTAATGTAGACCACTCCCGAAAGGATGGCTACTTTCTTATATCATGGCAGTAAAAGGCTTCCCACATTGATCAACCTTCTAAATCTCTAAAAAAACAAAATATTAAAAGTAAGCATCCTTGGAAAGGTTCCTGCATCGATTAACTTTCCCGTTCGCATCAAACTTCCCGCACTGATTAGTTTACACCATATTGCTCAAAGTTGGGGCATAAACCTAGGACTTCCACCTAAGGAGAACCTATTTTCCCCATACAAGCTCCATCTTACCCTTTTTTTTTCATGTCTACAGTGGGTCTATAAGCACACATTCCATATTTCCTTCATGATCTTAAGTTTGACTAACTATCATTAGTTATGTGTTAACACCCATCAATGGTCACAAAGTGCAATGCTTTGCATTGTTCATGTATGTCTAAGAATCAACACGTGACTCTAGGATGCACTCGACCTCCCGAGCTCATGCTTGGGACATACAATATGAAATGGAATGTGGCTACAAAATGGATAAATAAGGTGGATAAGCAAAATGTATGAAAATGGATGAAAGTGGCTAATAAGTAATCAAGGCAATTGAATGTCCTCGATGTGCACTATGGGAATCTACTTGTCTAAAGCAATGAATGCTTGCCTTACTTGGGTGGGAGAAATGGAATGATTGAGGAGAATGGACACACGAAGGAGTCTATCAATGTTAGTGTCACCAAACACCCTCTGTGGAAATGCGTCTTGTCATGCGCCTCGTAGAGAAGTCTCTAGACAAGGTCATGGAGGTGTAGGAGGAAACATGTGGATAAGAAAAATGGGTGAATTATGGAGTCTAATCTTGACTTGGTTGACTATGCCAAAACATGTAAGTGTTGTTTGCTTCAACGTTCAAGGCCGTCAACTATGAGATAATCACGAGTGGAAGTGGGGTGGTTTGGAAAACAAGGTGTCTAAGGCCTTGGTCAACATTTGTCAATTGTGGTGCTAGGTTTGGTTAATGCACTTGTGGGTCACACACCAAATATCTATGTTGTGTAGGGCCTTGAATGGTCATGTGGGATATGAAAACTACAAAAACAAAGAAATAAACAAACTCACAAAGAAACCGTAAGAGAAGCAAGGTTAATCTTAAGCCAACTAGGGATACATGAGGAGTTATATTAATTCCTTTCTAATTAACTCTATGTGCCTAATTAACAAATGGAAACAAACATATTTAAATTAAATCAATTCAATTACTTTCCTTGAATTTAATTAAATCTACGTGTTGTCAACTAATTAACAAATGAAAGATAATTAATTAAATCAAGAAATAAAGCTAATTTATTGATTTTTTTACTTTTCAAAGATTTTAAACAAGAAGGGAAAAAGACAAAAAAAAAAACTAATTAAATTAATCTAATATTTTTGTATTTTATGTTTACTAGAAATAAAATAAATGTGCACAAACAAACTAACTTCTTCTAATTAAATGAAATTACTTATATTCTAATGCAAATTAAACTAAACAGAGAAATAGTCGGATGTGGCTATTTCCCTGTGTAGAAGATTTAATTAATCTAATAAAACAAATGATTTTTCCTATTTGTAATTGTGGATGTAGAAGCTTTCTAATGAAGAAATGTAAATCAAACAGAAACAAAAAATTCTAAAGCTAACTTCCCATGCAAATCCACAAGGATAGGCAGAGAAGAAGCTTTTCATGAAAGCTTTGTTCATGTGCAACCAATATTGAATTTTGAATGTAATGAAATTTCCTAAACAATTTAATAAATGAAGAAATGATAACAAAGCACTGTAGTAGAAACTTCCTCTGAATCCTTCTAGGAAAATCCATAGGGATAAGCTGAGAGGAAATCCTCAATGGAATCTTTGGTAAAGGAAATATATTGTAATAATTATTGTAATTGAATCTTTATGAAAGAATGTATTTAACCAGACTAAAGCTTTGAATATATTCAAAATAAACAAAGAAACTTGCAGGAATTCAAAGACACCCCAACCTAGAAATGTTGTATTGAGACACATCCAATGTTGGAAATGCTTCTTGATGTCCCCTCAGCTTCTTTCCAATGTGTGTTCAACGTATCCAGAGAGTTGTACTAGAAAGATGTGCAGGAAGAATGGTAGAATGTTGGAGCTGGCTAGTTCATAAGTAGTCTAGCAATAATGCGAGAAAGACAAGAGAATGGGTTTGCTTACATACTTCTTGGTAGGATTTTGGTAGCATAAAAATGCAAATTGAGAAACTCTAACCAATGCTTTAGGAAGAAGCTTGGTTCTTATAGAAATTTGGCAAGGAAGTGGTCTAGCCCACTTGGAAGCCAAGAAATGCCACATCACTCAAAGAAAGGGGCAGTTAACTTACTAACAATAATAAGTTAGGAAGAGGAGGTTTGTACACATCTAACAAGCTCAAGAACAACCAATTGGTTAAGAAACATGCGTTAAAATGAGTTTGAAGAAGTCAAAACGTGTTTAGAACACGCCAAAAGGGTCTCGATTAAATGTGCACAAAATGGCACAACCGCTGGGTGTAACTATCATTGCTAAAATACCGGAGGTTATTAACAGCTGTCGATGCAGTAACCATCAGAGCGTAACTTAAAGCCATAAAGCTAAAGAAAATATTGCAAAATGATAAAGGAAAGTGGGAAAAATCTAGAAAAGGACAAACAAGGTAAGATAACATGCTGTAAGTGAGAATTTGGATTTGAACATCATTGGAAAGATAGTTTTTCATCATTGGGGATTTAACTGATTCGAAAATGTTGCACCGTGAAAAATTGGGTGCATACATATTGCCCCCTTGAAGAAGTGTTTTATCCATGAAGAGGCGTAAAACGTAGAGTTGAGTATGGCACTCCCAAATGAGAAGGTTAGAAGTTATACTTGACGTGATCATGTGTTGGTAGTACGCTAATCCAAGCTTCCTACTACCTGCAAGAAGAAAATGAGAATCAAGTGTAGATAAAAACATAATCGACAAGACATACAAAAATAAAATGACAAGAGGACTTACCATGTCCATGGGGATAGAAATATACATGTGCCATCACAACGCTCCAGCCCTGTAAAATACACACACTCAAAATAGAGTTAAAACATTATATATATATCAAAATTACTATTTTTAGAAATCATTTGCACTTACCCACTTAGCAATTTTTGAGCTCTGGATTACTTGTGATGGTTTTGAGTGAGAGTACAATTCAAACAAGCGAGAACTTCGATGTGATGGCAGCCCAACTAGCGGGAGGAGCTGTGGGTCATGGACATGTGAGTTATATGCATTTATTCATTTCACCCTAAAATGTATAAAATGTGAAAAAATCAACTTAGGGGGAGATTTTCAATAATTTTATAGTTAAAATGTTCATAAGGGGGCCACCTAGTAGGATTTGTAATTTGTTTTGTCAAAAATGATATATTTTTGGATTTTTTATATTTGTGGGGCCTAGGGTATGACCTACATTTCATAGATAGAATCACTACTTTGCACAAAGCTTCGATTATGCAACCATGCAACCACCGTGTTGGTTACGCAACTGTCAAAGGGTTAAAGGAAAATGTGGGATTATCGTGGGGTTACATAACCACCACTTGCACAAAGAGGGCGGTTATATAACACCTCTCTACACATAGGAGAAATTTTTGTGTAATTCTAAGGAAGAACCCATATTTGACTAAGTATGGATTTTTTTGGATTTTAAATGTTTTTATGATGTTTTTGGTGAGCTTATTATGCATTGTTATGATTCTAACTTTCTCTTTTTGATGTTTATGAATGCGTAGGGCCTGTATATAAGATGGAGTAGAGCTTAGGAGTGTGACTAGTTACCTCTAATTTGAACGCTCTTACTCAGGATGAGAGGATTTTGCACATAAGGTTGGGATATGGAGGATTTTACGAGACACGATTACTTGCATTGGCTAGTTATTTTTTAGCCTGATCTATTGAGTTATTGGGATGCACAACAAAAATGTTTTAGATTGCTTGGATTCAAAGGGGAGTGGACAATCACTCTTGAGGATGTCTATAGGGTTTTGGGTGTTCCTATCTCTAGCAGGAGGTTGGCCCTTTCTAGTGTTACTTCAGTGGCACAATTATGACAGTGGGCTACATATATGGGAGATGTGTTGACACCTGATACTGGTGTTAAGAAAGACATGAGGTTATTATCAATTTCCTCTCACTCCTATCCCTACCTTGTGTAAAGCCATCATTGGCATTTTGGCTTTGCGCTTGGTTGGGGACAAGGGTAGAGATAAGTTACCTTATTATTGGGCCCCGATCATTTAGAGCATTGAGCAGAATGGCTATACATTTGTATGGGGCATTGAAATCTTGGGTGCTACCTACCATGATATTTACAGGGTTTTTAGACTGAAGGGGAAGTCCCTTAGTCATCCTACACTTGTTATGGGTTGGGTTTATGAGCGCATCATCCCCTATCAGAGGGGTGTTGGGATAACATATCTTGGGGCTATTAAAGTAGCGAGATGGATAGTCATGGCCCCGCTCAAGGGATGCCATCAATTAGTTTTCACACTCACCACTAGATGATATGTTTACATAACCATATCGGGACATGGCTGGCCTATAGGGTGAGGATGTTATTATCATATCCGTATATAGTACTACTACATAGTTAGTGGATATGACCATAAGAGTGGAGGTCCATCCAGTTTAGAGGGTGCCCTAGTAGTTTGGGTTACCCTATATTGATGCCCTCTTGATGGTTCCCAAAATCTATGGGGGATCCGAGAGGCTAGAGCTGGCCAGAAGGGCAAGATTGAGTGGATAGTTGTCACACCTAGGGTCTTGATCGGTACTCCACAGGCTACCCCAGATCCGGCTAGACCAAGGTCGATTCTTGAGATGGAGGTCATGCACCACACATAATAGGGAGGGAGGAGGAGGAGGTCGAGGTTGAGGAGATAGAGATAGAGGTAAAGGAGGGAGGGAGACAGGGAGGAGGAGAGTGACACAGAGTGGGCCACTATTGGGAAGGCTTCAGTGGAAGCCATGGCCGAGGATGAGGTGAGGTTGAGACATTATATAATGAGGAGCCTTTGATGTCGGTGGGGGGAGGAGATGAGGAGCTAGATTTTGGGTGACAAATGGCACATAGGAGGTCGAGAGGTCGAGTAGAGGAGGTGTATGTAGCAGCTCCCACCTCACCACCCACACACTAGAGTAGACCCATCCTAGAGGCTAGGAGATCTGAGTAAGTAGAATACTCTTCTCTAAACTTTACTTATTAGAATAGACTTGTTAGTTGGCTATGAACCATTCCACAATATATATTTTTTTGTTTTCAAATTTTTTTCTGACTCGTCATTGTTTACTCGTGTTTTTGCAGCTACTATAAACGGTTGGAAAGATCTTATTCGTAGCATTCTCGTGGATACCTTTGCACACCCCATGGGCATGACGTGAGATGAGATGCTTGTAGACTCAGGACAACCAGCCATGGTGGGGAAACACACTGACATGTTCACATCGACATGAAGTGTAGCGGAAGCCATGACCAAGATGAGGATCGAGCTCGCTAGTTATCAACTGGCCGAGAGGAGACAATGATGAGACCATTCCCACAGTGAGGCCACCACTGGCAGACCATCTAGTTCATTATCTCATGGTCACTCCCACATGTGTAGTCATGGAGGATCTCACTCCCATCACAGAGCCACAGTGAGGAGTCCTACCTGCACCTTCCTAGGGATCTTGTAGAGAGGGATAGGCCATAGGCCTTTATTGCTTTGGGTCATTTTTGATACATATATTGTTTTTTAAATTTTTGGCTCTTAGATGAGCATTTTGACCACACTTAGAGTGTGATGGCATTATACACGAGACATGGATTTTATTGTTATATACACATATATACATCTTTTTGGTTTGGCTATTCTGTGTAAGAGTTGACTCAGTGATGGTTTTATTTATTTATGTACTCTTAGATGTTTAGAATCTCGATGTTTTTATATGCTTGTTATGAATGTATCATGGATGATGATGATGTAAATGTGTTAACAAAATGATTTCTTTTTTTATGATGCTTATGAGAAAAAATTGTAATCAGATACTTTGGTTTTCAAACAATATTTAAAACTTTTATTTTGTTGGCAAAATGTGATGAATGTGATATAATAAGAAAATGAACTCTCTCCACTCCTAACCCCATGCAACTAGTAAGATGTGAGGGCTCAACACCGAGAGCCGAAGGGATGACATGAGTTATATGGTTTTGATGAATGAAGATGGTGACAAGAAGACAAGATTTTGACAAATATCCAATTAGGAACCTACAACTCAACCCTAAGCACAATTTACTACCTAGTCTAGAATGTGATTTGCTTGCAAGTTTATCTAGACTTAGATCGTAGATGGCCTTTTGATTGACAAAATATGGTTTTAAGGATTTGAATCTCTTACAACATACACATCTAATTCACTTTCTTGGGAATTTTAAGGTTTTAAAGAACTTTTTATTTGCTAATTTATTTACAACTTATTGACTTGTTTGATGAGACCCCCTACATCTTGCCTCATACTACTAGTAAGAAGTATGGGCTCATCATCACCGAGGACAAAATATAGGTGAATAAGGGCACCTCACTTCTTTCCCATTTTCACGCTATTAGTAGAAATCGTGGGCTTGTCACCAAAGACTAGTAGGGAAAGGAAGTGTGATGTTAATTGGAAAGAAAGAGTTTTTGTATTTATTGTTTGATTTATATATATATATATATATATATTGAATTTGAATTGTTCTTTTGGGAGGGAAAAATTCCCCTAGCCTCAACCCCATGCAACCAGTAGGATGCGAGGGCTCATCACCAAAGGTTGAGATAGGCAAACAAGAGCTCCAGGTGAAATGTTTAGATTGCTTCTGTTATGATAGAGATTTTAGGGAAAGATGTGACATCAAGAAGATTCTAAAAAGACTTATGGGAAAAGACACCTGAGCTAGAGAAACCATGAATAGGACTAAGTGTGCAAGTCATGGTAGGATCAATGTCAAAATTCCATCCAAGTAGTTGAAATGATAGAAAGATTAAATGTTTTGAATATGACAAGACAAAAGCTTGAAGAAATGTGATTAAATGTTTTTGCCAACATTTTTTTTAGAAGTTTCTTGAAAAGTAATTTTCTTGGTTTACAATTTCACAAAGTATGGTAATGTAAATGATATGCAACATGGATGCAATAATGTACAAGTGGAGATGCAAATGAATTATGCATAGAAACATTTAAGGTGAAGTGAATTAACTGATTCATTGAATTCCTCACCTTATAGAGTACATAGGTGATACACACCATTTTAAAAGTCTTCTATTACTGGTATGGGCCTAACCACTTAAGTATGAATTTCTCCCTTCGTCAATCTTCTTGTTGATCTAGCTATCGAGTCTTAAGACTATATATTTGATGCATATTTCATGCTCGTATACTTTCTTATTATACTGATGACACATTTTGCCAGCATAAACGCTATGACACTACTTATCTCTAAGTTGAGCTTTATCAAGGGTTTCAATTGCACTAATTACACTTCATGATACATGTCTTCATCCAAAATGCCTTGTAATGATATGCAAAGGCTAGGTAACTCAATTTCCAATGGTAAAACCTGCTTCACATCCAAAGACTAAAGAAAAGGGGTTACCCTTATGGGATTTCTAACCAATGTCCTATAGGCCCACAAGGCCGAAACAATCCTTTTTGTTCTCCTTAACTATTTTAAGGAGAATGGACTTTAGGGTTTTATTTGTTGCCTCAACTTGTCCATTAGCCTGAGGGTAGTATAAAGAGGTTGTGTGGTGTGATATCTTAAATTGCACACACAATTCTCATACCTCTTCATTCTTAAAGGGTGTGCCATTATCTGAAATAATGACTTGTGGGACTCCATACCTGCAGATGATCTAGTTTAGAATAAACTTGGCAATCACAGATCTAGGTATAGTAGTAAGAGGCATAGCCTCAACCCACTTGGTAAAATACTTGGTGGTTGTGATAATGAAATTGTGGCCATCTAAGGATGAGGGAGAGAACTTCCTATCAAATCAAGCCCCCAGGTAGAGAAGGGCCAAGGTGTCACAATGGGTTGTAGAGCCTATGTAGGAATGTGTATCTCATGTGAGAATTCTTGACATTTCTAACACTTACGTACATAATTTATGATGTCATGCTCTAAAGTAGGCCAAAAATAGCCCATATGATGAATCTTTTGGGTGGTAGCATGTCCTTGAAATGACCACCACAAACTCTGATGTGGGATTCAAAGAGGATCTTTTTATTCTTCTTCATCGATGCATCTTAACAACATATCATCGAAGGATCTGTGATAAAGCACTTCTTCTATAATCACATACTTGGTAGCTATGACATGTATCCATCATCTCTGTTATGAATTCACTCCCTCAGGATATGTCCGGTCCATGATGTGGTTGATAATGTTAGTATACCACAGACATGAGGCAATGGGAGGCTTTGTCTCTACATAGAATACACATTCATTTGGGAAATCTAAATCTACTAGATCCCCATAGTCTATAGGGTTATCAACTAACCAATCAACAATAATTTTTCCCTTGATGAAATTTTGGTTAACAAAGGTGAGTTCAAACTCACCCATCAATGTTATGAAACAACCAACCTTCTTGGACAAGGCGGCCTAAGTTAAGAAGGTTTACAACTATTCTGATTTAACAATCACTTGCATCTCTTGATTAAGCATATAATGCCTTAATCTCTTTGTTGCAAAAACTATTTCTAAACACTATTTCTTTGCTTGTGTGTAATGTGTCTTGTAATTAGAAGAGTACGACTTATGAAGTAAATGGCCCACTCATGACAATCATCATCCTCTTGTGCCAACATGCATGAAATCAAGAAATTAGTGGTTTGAGAATATAAGATTAGAGGAAAGTTAACCTTTGGTGGCATGAGCGTAGGTGCGACATGAGGAAGCGTTTCAATGATTCAAACGCTTCGTGACACTCAAATTTCTAGGTTTTACAACATTCTTTCTTTAATAAGCCATTGATAGGATGAATGACATATGTTAAGTCAGGGATAGACTTACAAATTGCCCCAAGTTTACCCAAGAAAGACTTGATGCTTGATTCATCTGTGGGAGGTAACATATCTAAAACTACCTAGATCTTTTTCGGATCAACATCAATGCCTTGAGATGAAATTATATATACCAATAGTTTGCCTATCGTCATGCCAAACACACATTTCTCAGTGTTTAACATTAGTCCATATTCGATTAGACATGAGAGAATGATAAAGAGCACCTTAGGGTGATCACTACGTTTCTTTACTTTCGCCAAGTAGTTCATTAACGTACAACTCAACGATCTTGTGAATAAGATCATGGAAGATATACATCATTTCCCACTTGGTAAGTGGCCCAAAATTTCTTCAAGATGAAAAGAATAATTGCGTAGTAGAGAAGGTTCCCTAAGGAGTTGTGAAAGTGGTTTTCATTTGGTCCTCCTTAGAAATCCTAATCTAGTTGTAACCAGAAAAACCATCCATGAGAGACAACAACTCATATCCAATTTGTTATGTCAAAAATGGCATCGATCGAAGGTAATGGGAAATCACCTTTGGGATGAGCCTTGATTATGTCCCTAAAATCAATGTAGATGTATCTTCCCATTCTTCTTGAGAACAGGGACTATGTTTGAAACCCACATTGAATAGTCAACTAGTTTAATGAACCCCACTTGTAGGAGTTTCATTACCTCCTCCTTAACCATTAAAGCCACTTTTGGCTTCATGGGCCTTGATTTTTATTTCATAGGTTTGGCATCAGGCTTCATAACTAGATTGTGCACTACAACGTTAGGAGTAAATCTCATCATTTATTTATAACTGAAAGCAAAGGCTTTTGAGTGCTCTTTAAGCACCTTTGTATGCACTTCTATCTCCTCGAGTCAAAGAAGAATTGAGTTTCAAGATTTTAGGATCCTCCTCCATCCCAATGTTTATATCTATGGTTCCTTCGATTAAAGAGGTATTACCCTCTTCAAAATTAGGTGGGGCTAGAGGTAGTTCTATTCTTCTTCTCTACCTCATAGATCTTAAGACCTTCCGATGAGGAAGGATCCATCGTGCGATCTCTCGAAGTAGGAGGAAGGGTGAGGTATAAGAGAAAATACCCTCTTATGGTGTGTGGGATGGAGATCAATGTATGCATTGAGGTATACTAGGATTGTCTCATCATTCTTTGCATAGTCCAATGTGAGAGGCTCATTCTCAGTCTTGATATATGCGAGAATTGCATTGGTCGGCATTCTTTGAACTAGAGGTTTGGATCAGACATAAATAGTGAATTCAATTTCTTTCAGATCTTCACTTGGACAAAAGAGAGAGGAGGAAATAGCCATAGAATTGGCCAATAGGTTTTTTCTCATGGAATATCTTCTATGGAAATGAAATCAAAACCCTTGCTAAGCTCTAAGACAAAAGACTTATAAAATTTTAGGTGCTCGATCTAATCTCATAAAATTCCGAGACTTGATCAAAACGAGTTGAGAGTCACCCAAAACTCTGACATTATTAACACCCATCCTCTTGGCCATGATAAGACCAAGAAGTAGAGATTCATATTCAGCTCCGTTATTTGTGCACTCAAAGTTTATCTTGAAAGTAAAATGTATAGCCCTCCCCTTAGGGAAAGTGAGGATCACCCCAACCCCAATGCCAAAGTAGTACTTTGTGCCATCATAGTTGAGAGTCCAACAATCGTCGGGGAAGATGGAAGCTTGATCCTTCTTTGAGTATTCTTCCTTGACTTCTGAAACTTTAACCATGTAAATATCTTCAAAGCCCTTGCCCCGAAGAGAGGTGATTCTAAGAGCATGACCTATGCCCAAGGAATCAAAAGGGATAATGATAGGAAAATCATTCTCCATAAGCTTAACTATCTTAGCCGTAGTTTTCATTGATACCATTTCTACTATGGAGGCTTTGTTTTCATCAGGATTTACCCCTTCAATTTCTTAGGGGTTTCTAACTCAGTCATAGGGAAAAGTGGGACTTAGGATTTTAACCTTGAGGCTTGTTTAACTAATTGGTCGGGAGCTTGAATTCAATATAAACCCTTGATTTCTTCTTTAGATTGGCTAGATGGATATCGAATGGCTTCAGGTCACCCTGAGCCACGAAGACCTTCCCTAGATGCAAGAATCTAACTTCTTGGAATAATGTAGAAGGAATTGCCTTCATCCTATGAATCTAGGGTTGACCAAGAATCATATTATAGTTAGTTTCCGATCTATAATATAAAACTTAGTCAACACGGTCTTGGGTCCAAGAGTGACTAGAAGCACTATAGTTCCAATAGAAGTTTTCTTTGAGGCTATCATAGCCTCTCAAAGTGTGTTTCACGTTGAAGAACAATTTGTTTCTCCATAGCCTAACTTTTGAAGAAATGAGAAAGGGACTATATTAACAAAAACCCCATCATTTATCATTACACGCTTAATGTAGTTATTATAAATCCAAACCTAGAGATATAACACAGGATCACCTCTTCGTGCCAACTCAACATCAGTAGGCATCTTGCTAATGTCGAATATGAACCCAACATCTCTCTCAAAGATG
The DNA here is from genome assembly GCA_018340775.1 of Taxus wallichiana var. yunnanensis. Lineage (NCBI taxonomy): Eukaryota > Viridiplantae > Streptophyta > Pinopsida > Cupressales > Taxaceae > Taxus > Taxus wallichiana. Next base: position 735,042,264 of record CM031238.1, on the reverse strand, counting down.
CCCTGGGGATAGACATCAAAGTATATGTGATTGATTTGGGCCTCTAGAGGAGGAGTGACGTGGATAAGATGACCAAGACCTAACACTTCTAATAAATCTAATCTATGCACAGAGAATTATTTAACAAATCCAAGAAGGAAATGTGGGAAAAGGTCTTAGTCAAATCCATAATAAAATCATAAGCTCTATTGGCTTGGGAACCACTAGCATATTATCCGAGATAGAAGGATAGATAGGAAGAGGTTGTGAAGAATAATCTTAGGTACAAGTTGTTGCATTAACTTTGGGTTTGGTTTTAGCTCCACTAAGCCCACAATCTTAGTCTGATTTTGACCGTTTAAAGGGGGAGCTACTAGAGGGTTGGTACATGTGGATGCCTCGTGATCATTTTTTCCAACATGCATCCCATTGTTAGTACCATGAGGATTGAGCTTTCCATTCTCGGGGCTCATTAGAAGGGGGTCTCTATAAAACCCAAGAGTAGAATTATGTGGGGCAATGGGCCCCTTATGAATGCTCGTGTAAGTGCCATGGGATTAGCCAAGAACATCTCAATGAAGAGTTGTTTTAGTCCTCCAGGATTCCATTTTATGAATTTATTATAGTCACGACACGTCCGAGCATCATGGCTTATTACCCTATGGAAACCATAATATATGTGGGGGTTGTAATCACAAGGTCTTTGATTCTGGTTTTGTTGCGGCCCATAGTTTCGTTGTTTTTCTGTTGTTGGTTGTTATAATTTAAGTTTGGTGGCCTCTGTCCTTGGTTTTGATATTGATTTTGGAATTGATTCATATACTGGTTCGAGTATTAAATCAAGCCCTAGTCGTGGACCTACTATGGAGGTGGAGGATGGTGGTTAAAATCCTTTGCATTAACAAAAGGATTCAAATTGTTACTCCTTTTGTTGTTCACATTCACATTGTTGTTACCATTATTTGTATTGTTGGTGTTAACAACATTGATTATTTAGATTAGTCGATTCTGTGATTGCATCGTAGCACCACGTGTAGACATGAAAAAATCACACACCCCATTCTTACACAAACAATCAAATAATATTCCCATCTACTTACCATTCAAATTTGTTGTCACATCATTACGACCTCCATCACTACCACCACACCCCTTCAATTAATTAATTTACCCCACATGTCCTAATGTCATATTACCCTTCTCATAATTAATTAATTAAATAAGTAAACTAATTAGTTAATCCACTCACCCTCACACCTCACCATGAGGACTCATCCTAACTCGCTGGTTATAACTAGTATAAATAAGCAACCTTCTAAAAATGTTACCATAACCACCTCTAACTTATCCCTATAACCACTTCTCACTTCTCACTAGTTAGGACTAGATTAAATTTGGAAACCTTCTAAATTATCCCTATTTTATCCTAACTACCCCTATCCACCTCTAAACCCTCACACTTGACCTCTCTAAGTTATCTAGCCATAATTCCCCTAAATCCCCCGCACCTAAGTTCAAAATAGAAGGTTTATCACTTCTTATCTCACCCTAGCTCCAAATTATCGAAAACGCCGACGATTCCCTCGAACTCCAACAATCTATAAATATCGGGCTTTCTACCTCTCTTTGAGACCATTCACGACCATCTAAATGAACCAGATCACTATCAAGTTTTCTCAAGCATTCAAGCAACGTTACCAGGTTCTTATCAACATCATTTGCCATCAAATACACCCTTTAAGAATTTTGGGAGAGCATTGGGCTTGTTCACCATCCAAATACCATCACAGGCAATCTCTCATCACACATTGTCATTCGAAGGTTTGTCTTGCTCTCGATTTCATCCTTTTATTTTAAACTTACTTGTTTAGTCATCTCTAGTCTCACTTTTTCTCATAAGAAGATCGTAATTTCATTTTAGACAATCAAATTATCTCTTTTAGCAGTTTGTTAATATTTCACTAGAATCACATGTGATTCCTATGATTTTGTTTACTTAATAATCATTTTTCTTTAGGATCTGTTATCAATTATTGCATGCTTTTGTGTTACTAATCTTTGTGCCAAGAATGGATTTTGTAGATGGCCATATCAGGAACTAATCACCCAATCACCAACATTAATTCACTTCTGATTGTATAACACCCTTTACACTGGGAACAATACGACCTACTACATGACTTAGATATGTGTTCCATCCATATAGCCCCCATTGATCACCTAGAAATCATCTTCGCATCAACCCAATGAATTCGTGAAGCCACTGAAGAATTTTGGGAAGCATACTATGAGGTACACAGATACAAGCTGACCTTGCATGGTTTGAATACAACCATGAGGTAAGATTGGACATACCTGAGGACACCTACACTTTGCGCATTCAAATATGACATTGAGAGTAACATCAACCTTTTAGACTATGATTATAGCCTCGCACGCGTCGATTATGATACCAAGGGATAACTTTTGATTTCTTCGTGGATGACTACATCAAAGAACCTGATTCATACTTCACCGAGGATGATGACTTAGCCTGTTCAATGGGCTCTAACTTTTCAGAGAACTTAGATATCGACCTTGTTGGGATTAGCACCTTGGTTATACAGATAATATATCATATCTAAGCATACATATAAATAAAAGTGGATATTCTACGAAAATAAATATACAAAACAAGAGACATAAATCAACACGCATTTAACGTGGTTCACCTAGTATGGGCTACGTCCACTAAGAAACAAGAAAATATATTATCCAAAGCTTTGACAAGATATACAATGAAGATTTACAATATTCCACACCTCTCAAATGTTCAGTACTTTCTTCCTTCAAGATTTTTCTCACGCCACCAAGAATTCTCTCTCACCAACCTTTTTGAGGTTCTTGTTAATTCTCCTTGATCATCTAGATCTAAACCCTAGATTTTGTGCTTATATAGTCATTTATAGACTTAGGGCGCTTAGCCATGCAATTACAATTAATAAATCTCTTTTAATGCTAAAAATAGATATAATTCCCGAGAGTTAATTAAAACTTTGTTGCACGCAGTAATCAATGCCAATTCGCGCTAACCACTTTATTGTTTCCTTACTTGCACGACTAATGTCGGTCTTCCCTTAACCGATGTTGGTTACTATATTTTCCAACAAGTTCCAATTGCATGCTAAAATGAAGTAATTAAGCTTCACAACTCAACAATCTCCCACTTGGAGTTTAATTACTACACCATACCTATACAACATCATTCTTGGATCCTTCCTTGGCTTTGTTTCTTCCTCTTCAAGTCTCAAACTCAAAGACCAATAGAAGTGGAGTGTAGCTCCAACTTCTCCTTTGCTAATGGCTTCGTTAGCATATCCGCATGGTTCTTGCTTGTATGAATCTTTTCTAGATTCAACTGTCCATCCTCTAATACCTGCCGTATGAAGTGATATCTCAACTGAATGTGTTTCGTTCTCGAATGAAATGCTAAGTTCTTTTCCAAATGAATTGCACTATGACTGTCACTAAACAATTTACAATCACTTTGCTCCTTTCCCAACTCTTCCATGAACCTACTCATCCATATCATCTCCTTGCTAGCCTCTGTAGCTGTAACATACTCTGCCTCTGTAGTAGACAAAGCCACAACCTTCTGCAATCTTGAAATCCAACTAACTTCCATTCCACCTACTATGAAAATATATCCAGTAGTGCTCCTCCTACCATCCAGATCTCTAGTCATATCTGAATCAACATAGCCACGTAATGAAATATCCAAACCTCCATAGCATAACTACATGCTAGATGTCCCTTTCAAATACCTGAGTATCCATTGATCGCTTTCAATGCTCTTTACCTAGATTAGCCATATATCTACTCATAACTCCCACTTAGCATACAATGTATGGTCTAATACAAACCATAACGTACATAAGACTTCCAATTCTTTGAAGCATATGGCACTCGTGTCATGTATTTGACCTCCTCATGTGATGAAGGACAATTCTCTTTGCTCAATTTGAAGTGTCTAGCCATAGGTGTGCTAACAAGTTTTACATTCTGCATGTTGAACCTTTCTAACACCTTGTAGATATAATCCTCCAGGAGACATGGAAAACAAGAGCTATAACTATATACATAAGAGCATCATAACTATTGCATCAAAAACAAAAAAAACCTAGCATATATACTACTCTCTACTCTTTAGATTACTTAATTAAGAAATTGAACCTAAAAAGATCAACTTAGCAATCAAAGGTGATTAGTTGTTTTATGGTTCTCAAGCTTTCAAGAATGGAGTCTCACCATTAATGGCTTCAAGGCCAATGGTTCTCTCTATTTACTCAAAACTTGGATTATGGATGCAAATGGAGGTTATTAGCTCAAGATCAATGAAGGGAGTAAGTTTAAGATCAAATGTCTTATAGCTTAAAGCTAATACAAATGGAATCCCAAAACTAGGTGTTCTTAGTGTTAATAAGATATCCTAGGTGTGAAGGTGTAAGTTGAATGGGTAGGCTTAGCCTTGTATTTATAGTTTTTCCAAATGGAAGAGTTTGGAATTTGGGTGCATGTGGGACTAAAGTCTAAAAATCACTTTAGGATTAGATTAGGATAAACATGCTTTAGGCTTAGTTAAGCTTGGTTTAGGCTAGTTAACTAGGGTTTAGGCTAGTTAAACTTGATTAGCAAGTGATTAGAGACTCATGAGAGTTAGGAGGGGTCTGGATAACCAATTTTGACTCGATAGATAGCCTACAAAGCCAATAGAAGTGGTCTAGAGAGAACTAGGGAGGTTCTGAATGGTGAAAGGAGGAATGTTTAGCTAATAAGAGAGATATTAGCCAAATAAGTTGATTATAGGAGGAATATGACCAAGAAGGTGTCGTAAATGGGCATCCGAGAATGGAGCAAAGAATGGTTGAATTAACGAAGTGTCATTAATCGGTTGAATGGGAGGAAATGCTAAGTGTAAGCATATTTTAGGTGTCTACATTTGCCCCTCTTTGAGGTGGCGTAAGCGACATCACTTCAAAGAAAGTAGACAAGCATAAACAAGTAGAATTTTTTTGAAGGGATAGAAGAAAAATGAGTAGAATGGAGGATGCCCCTCGATTGTTGATGGGGTGATAGAAGAACTTGATGACGATGAAAAGATGATAGAAAGAGAACAAAAGAAAGAATAGTGTGAAGAAGAAGAAAGGGGATATAGAAGAAAAAGGAGATATGAGGAAGGGGGAATGAGCTAACATCCATCCAATGCCTTTTAAACAACTTTATTTTTCATCATATTGCTAGAGATCTTCATCATCGGTCCTTATTAAAAAGAATGAACAAAAGTGTAGTATGACATGAAAAGCCATATACGAACAAATGTCCATTGCTAAAAACACCAACTCCATGCAACATACAAAATGCAATGCAATACGAGAAAGTAAAAGATGCCTAACTCCATGCAACATACATAATGCAATGCAATATGAGAAAGTAAAAGATGCCTAACTCCATGCAACATACATAATGCAATGCAATACGAGAAAGTAAACAAGCTAACCTAACAAAAAACAAATGTAATGTTTTTGTTATCAAGCTTCAGTTCCAACCTAGTGAATTAACGACAAGGGTTAATGATGGTGCCCCAAGCAAGGATACATGCAAGGGGAATAATGGAGGACACTTGGGTCCGATGAAAAAGCAATGTGCACTACAAAACAAGTACCAGGCAACTCATTGTGCCCCAGAGTATAGATGAAGTAAGTAGCCTAGCTTTTGTTGATGGAGGTAGATCAAGATGATCCATGAGTCACACATGAACAAGTGAGAACCAAAGAGCAGAAGCAAGGATGCCCGTAAGTTGGCCAACATTTTTAGGATGATTTATATTGTTTTTGATGTTTTTTAAAACATATTTGAATGTTTTGATTTTTCTAACATATTTGAATGTTTTTGATTTTTCTAACATATTTGAATGTTTTTTTATTTTTCTAACATATTTGAATGTTTTTTTTTTTCTAACATATTTGAATGTTTTTGATTTTTCTAACATATTTGAATGTTTTTGATTGATTTTGAAATTTTTTTGAAACTATGTATAGGAAGATGAGGAAGCGTGGATGCCCCTAGCGATAGATGGGATGTATAAGGGCATAAGGCCACGTGTGTATGAGAAAGGTGAAGATGCAAAAATGCCCCAATGATTAGGTGGGAGTATTCAAAGGCAAACTCTTCATGTGTAGAAGTGGGACCCAAGGCCATTATGGATAGGTTCAACATGATGATGAACGTAAACCAATGAAGTGTCTGGGAAGAAGCAAGGATGCCCCCAACGTAAGTTGGCCTAAAAGCACATGATAGAAAGGAAGGAGAAGATTGTTTTTGTGAAAGGGGACAAAGGTGTCCGAAAACATGGAAAAAAAGTAATCTTATACACATGGATGTTCTAAATGAAGTAGAAGAATGATGTGAATGATATGAATGTAGCTTAGAAGCCTCACGATGAAGAAGTGATTAGCCAAAGGCACAAATCGTGAGACAAGATAAGGACTAAAGTAAGAGTCTGAACAAGGTCCAAAAAAGACACTTGGTAACATACTAATCCTACCTACTCATAGAGATCCAGTGTGTGCATGTGGAATTTAATTACCTCTTGAAGGGAAGATTTAATAGACAACAAGTGAAGACACCCTAGCCAATGTGTAGGAATGATTTATTTTGAAAGGTGATTTTGTGAATGGATGGTGGAAGGATAGCCGTACATTGCTCCGCTGCCAACCAGAGTCCATAGCCCCGATGGAGATGTATTTGATTCTAATCACAACATTTCTCTACTACTAGTCAGCATCCATAGCCCCGATAGAGATTATTGGAAATACCCCAAGAGAGTTATATATCAATTTGCTTTTGCTTTTAGCTTTTAGCTTTTGATTTTTGATTGATTTTGATTCTTTTGCTTTCTGAAAACTTATTTCAGCTCTCTTGTTTGACAAGGGGTTAAGAACCCAATGATGGCTTGATGGAAGGAGGTGGAAGTGATTGTGATGATGACATTGGCTAGTGTCAACAAATATGTCCAAAAGTTCTTCGCAACAAGTTTATTAGATGTTGAATGTGATAGGATCTCTAAGAGGTCAGTCGTTCTTTAATTTACCAAGGTGATAAAAGACCAAGGTCAAACAGATACCATAGAGATAAATGTCACAAAATGCATGTGAATAGGCTAACCAAAATATCACCGAAGGGATGAAAATGGTAGGAAGACTTGCAGAAGAAGAATAAGGAAGGGAAGAAAGAAACATCCATGTGTACGCAATACTTGATTGCAATGTTTGATCTTTGTACCTTTGATTTTTGAAATGTTTTCTCAATTTTTTTGTATTTTTGAATTTTTTATTTTTAGATTTTTGATAGTTTTGGAAAGGTTGGGACTAACAAAGTCACTCCATGTGATAAGATCCAACAATGATGTTTTTGTGACTTCCTTGATAAGGAGATTAAGCGTGATTTTTTATCAAGAGTCATGTTATCTCCAATCTCGATGATCGAGGTGAGCTCGTACTCAACAAATGAATGTGATTTATCTTGAAACATGGATTTTCATATGTGGGAGCTTGAGTTCCCTATCCAGAGGTTTATGCACTTTGTGCCATACTTGATGGTTACGTTGATGTGCATTCTTGAATCGTTTGATTTTTAACCTTAAGATCATTTGATTTGTTGGGAGCTTTAGAGCTCTTTGAAGTTTTGACCGAGCTTGATTAAGAAACTATTTGGGTTTCTTATAAGTTGACGTGTGACTTGTTTGATCCCGAGAAGGAGAAGAAAGAGAACGTTGACATTTAGAACTGATGTGAGAAATGATTGTGGGCTTTCCACAACCATTGATAGAAGAAATATGTGATGGATGAAAAGGATACGGTCCAAGAATTGAAGAGGATGGGCTACGAGGAGGTGAGCCACTAATAGAAGATGATGAAGGGCTACCAAGATATGGCCCTAAGATGGAAGAAATTGGGCTATGAGGACATGGCTAGAAGATGCCCAAGAGAGAATAGAGAGACATGGCCCAAGAATAGAAGAAGATGATGAAGGGATACTAGGTGTGGCCCAAGTATAGATGAGGAGGGACTACTCGAGAGGTATCCCATAGATAGAAGAGGATGAAGGGATACTAGGATGTGGCCCAAGAATAGAAGGTAATGGGCTACCAAGAGGTGACCCACAAGTAGAAAATGGAGGGCTACTAGGGGTGGCCCCTAAGATAGAAGAAGATGATGGGCTACTCAATGGTGACCCAAGGAGAGATTTTGATTGAGGAATGGTGATAGATAATGAATGATTGGGTAATGAGAAGATAGGCCATGGATCAATGCTAGACCCCAACATCTCATCATGCTTAAGAAGGTGAAGATGGAATAGAAGAAGAATCAAGTTCCATGACCTTAGGATCTTCCTTCTATGTTCTGATAAAAGGAATCAACTTCTTTTCCCCAATACGTGAGCATATCAAGTTCTAGAAAGAATCCTTGTTTGCAATCCTCTAAAGGGATATCATCATGTACTCTGATTGTTTCTTCATTCTGAGAGAAATCAATTAGTAGAGGTTGTTTTTCTTTGGCCATAGAAGGTTGAATAGAAGAAAAATAGGTCCGATAAGGGGGAAGATTGATTGATAGAAGAAGATGACTCAAGAGAGGAAGTAGGATTGGAAAATAGGTCTCATGAATGGATGATTTGGATTTGGACCTATGTCATTTTTCTAGAAGATGATGTAATGTAGGAGAGAAAATAGGATCACATAGCCATTCATTAAGTTGTAATGTAGGAGTCGAATTAGATGATTGACTAGAGGGAATCTGAGTCATGGAACTCTTCGACAGAGGAAGAGGTCGTTTGAGATGATGATGAAGGAGGTCCTATGAAGAAAGGGAGGACCGTGACTCAAGAACCAAATTAGATGTTCGATTGATGGAACTTGGAGTCACATGAGTCTTCAAAGGAGGAAGATGTCATTGAGGTGATTTGGAATAAAGGTCCATGAAGGAAGGGAGGACCGTGATTCAAGATTTGATCTAGGGGTATCCAAACAATAGTTGGGATCCAAGTCTTTAGAAGAAGAGTGGGAGTCTGAATGGTAGTTTGGATCTGAATCAAGAAGAAGAAGAGTGGGGGAACCTAAATAATAATTTGGATCAGAAGCATCCAAACCATACCACCGACTATGAGCTGAAGGTGGGGAACAGGTACCCGGATGGGCTCTCTAACACGAAGAACCAAACGAGGTTTAGTTGTAATGGGAATCTTTTGATTTGAATTGCTAAACCTAGGTTCCGTATTGTTGTAAATGTGAGAAACCACGTGATAGTCAGTCATTGTTGGCATTTTTTAAGCACAAATTTCTAGACTCTAGATAGTGTGATGGAACTCCTTCAAAGGGAAGGAAGTGACATGTCGATTCAGGGAAGCATAAGGGAAACCAACTAGACATTTTGTAAGTATGGAGATGCGTGTGTGATTTTCTAAAGAAGGTCTAAGGAAAATAGACATCGTGATGACACAATCTCGATGAGATCAAAAAGGATTGTCCTAGAAAACAATTTTTCAGATGAATAATCACAAGGAACAATCATGCAAGTGTGAAACACAAAGCCAATCAACAAGGAAATACACCCTATGAAAATGTGTGCAAAGTGATAGTTTGATGCAAAGATGATCAACACAATGTCAATATTTACGTCAAGCTCAAAATGAACAAGGCGTAAATATTAACAAAGGGTAGATGTGAATCCCAATCAAAGGATACAATGACACGTTCAACAACCAACAAGGCCAAAATGTTAAAGGGCGAGGTTTACAAATGTAAGCCACGTAACCACACCAATTGGACATGTCTTAATCAAGCTTCACGGAGAAGTGAGATATTAGTGCCAAAGTGGTATGAAATGACACAAACAAAGTAAGCGACACCTTTCAAGATTTGGACAATGTTTGAAGTAAAACCAAGTCAAGGTATACTAAGGATGTGTTAAAATGTGTGCAACGTAACACCACAATGTGGATACTTAGATCACGTTTATGAAAAACATGACATAAGTATCTTAATTGTGTTGAGACAATGCAAACAAGGTAACACGTCAAAGGGAGATCAAATGATGAATCAATCAAACTATGATGATGATCTTGAAATCAAGATCAAGTGGCCATCAAAGATATAAGGACACATCCACGCACTTTAGACATTTAACAACTCAGCCACAAACATGGATGAGTGTAAATAGAAAAAAAAGTGGTGAACACTATCTATGACAACACTCCCAAAAGATGCCTTCTCATTGCCCAAATGGGAAACAAGAATGCAAAGGTGTAGATCAAAATATGGAAAATAAACTAAGCACCACTTGGGTAGAGCTTCGCCTCATCCGAAGGTGAGAAAGAAGCTAAGCTAAGTGAAAATGTTGTCTAATTTCTATGATGAAAGGCACTTAGATCCAACTTAAGTGGATTCTTTGCCTTGTTCGAAAAACAAGGTTTGAATCCAAACAAGTTATCACTTCATGATGGCCAAGACGCGATAAAGGACTAGTAAAGTGGGCTCAAGACAAAATGGCCTCCTTAATAAGTTCTCTCAACTAGGTGTTACAAAGTTATCTACGAGTGGCATGATTTACCCAAAAAGTCACAATGACTAGTTTGGGAGTATCTCGACTTTGCCCCCTTCAAGCACAGTGGGCAATAAATGCATCCATCGTGTACTTTTAATAGGGTCACGATAGGGAAAACTTGTAACTCTATCTCACAAGGAAAACTAATCAAGTGGGTAAGCGAGAGTGCTTCCTATTTCATCCATGAGGTTACACAGTGGTGGACTACTTTAGGGTTCCTGGAACCACCCCCATTGTTATAGCTTAAGGCATTATGCCAAAGGGGTTATGTTCCAGTTGAGCGGATAGGGACGTACCCTTTTCCGAAACCTGCAATACAATGTTTTGAATATGGTGTGTTTTTTATCTTGCTTAACTTAATGTGGTTTTAAGTAGCACACCATTTGGCAACCTGTAAAACACGTGTATTAGAAGGTTTGTATTGTTTTGGTTTTGACGTCTTTCTTTGACAAATGTTGGGTCCTGTAGATAACAAGTTTTAGTAATTTTCCAGTACAAATTGATATCAAGAAAGGGAATTTACACCTTGCTTTTGATTCCTAAGATCGCCAAAAGGTGCGAAGGAAGAGCATATGCAGTGTGAAAATTCCTACTAAATCACATAAAAACTAATTTATCTTTTTAGAACAAGTGTTTTTAACATATGATACAAAGTTCTGTAAGTGTTTTTGATCTCCAAGATCACTTTTGAAGGCACGAGGAGAGAGCATACACACTTTACAAACCTTGTTCAAGCTAAGAAATGAAACACTTAACTAATTTAGTCAAAAATAAAACCAAAATAACCCTACAAACAATTGATTAGTGCTACAAAAATCTTTCAAAGTGTTAGAATGGCCAAGAAAACAATTTTTTAGACTTTAAGACACGTTAAAAAATGACTATTTACCTAATAATGTAAAACCATAAATTTTTTGTAAGTCAAAATCCTAATTTTATGATTCCATTGTGTAGTTCTCTTCAATACCTTTCCAACGCAACAAAAACGGAGTCGTTTCGAGCTCGGGAGCAAAAGTTATGGCCTCCGTAAGATTGGTGGTGAATGCAAACACACATATGCCCCTAATATAACATGTATGCATTTGGTTTAACAGTATACACCCTATGACAGATACATGCCCTAGTGTAAAAAAAAAAAGTCACGCGCTTCATGGATATTGCCTACGCAAATTTATGATAAAAGATTATGATGACATGCGCCTAGAGATGACGGATATACGACAGATGATGCATACACACGTACATGCTCCTGAGAATAAAAAAAAAAACATACAGTCACAAATTAAAGGAGATACATCACCCAAAATGATGGATACACACTTTCAAAAAAAAATTTTTACAAAATGATGCACAAAACATGCACCCTTTTCAATGGGATACGTGCCCCTTTGTTAACACCTTTTGTTACACACGTGCACCCCCGTGAAAACCTGCAAAACTCATGGATTTTCAAATTTTCAAGAGCAAAAAGTTAGTTGTTAGTCAAAGTGTCCTATTTCTATATCAAACCCACAAAATACTATGCAAATGAAGGTCATTTATCTAGTGTTAGAAATATAAATGAGGAAATAACAAGTGATTTGACCCAAAAACTTGAAAATGAACTTTGAAAAACCTAAAAGACCTCCATTAATGGAGGATGGACATAAGTGTCCCACCGGGCATGCCAAATGTATGCAATGGAAAGTTAAAAAGCTATGGAATGAGGCTAAAGAACCTCAAAGCTTAACTAACTCAACCATGCACCATGAGATAAGAGATAAACAAGAGTTAATCCTATACATGCATCATAACTTTGACAAAAACATAAAAAAACCTAGCATATATACTACTCTCTACTCTTTAGATTACTTAATTAAGAAATTGAACCTAAAAAGATCAACTTAGCAATCAAAGGTGTGATTTTTGATATGAAACTCAAGCTTTCAAGAATGGAGTCTCACCATTAATGGCTTCAAGGCCAATGGTTCTCTCTATTTACTCAAAACTTGGATTATGGATGCAAATGGAGGTTATTAGCTCAAGATCAATGAAGGGAGTAAGTTTAAGATCAAATGTCTTATAGCTTAAAGCTAATACAAATGGAATCCCAAAACTAGGTGTTCTTAGTGTTAATAAGATATCCTAGGTGTGAAGGTGTAAGTTGAATGGGTAGGCTTAGCCTTGTATTTATAGTTTTCCAAATGGAAGAGTTTGAACTTTGGGTGCATGTGGGACTAAAGTCTAAAAAGCACTTTAGGATTAGATTAGGATAAACATGCTTTAGGCTTAGTTAAGCTTGGTTTAGGCTAGTTAACTAGGGTTTAGGCTAGTTAAACTTGATTAGCAAGTGATTAGAGACTCATTGAGAGTTGGGAGGGGTCTGGATAACCAATTGTGACTGATAGATAGCCTACGAAGCCAATAGAAGTGGTCTAGAGAGAACTAGGGAGGTTCTGAATGGTTGAAAGGAGGAATGTTTAGCTAATAAGAGAGATATTAGCCAAATAAGTTGAATATGGGAAGAATATGAATGAGAAGGTGTCATAAATGGGCATCCGAGATATAAACCCACTTGTTCTGCAATGTCCTCTTACCTATTGGAAACTTAACCAAATCCCAAGTTTGGTTATGTTCCAAGGAGTCCATCTCCTCATCCATGCCATGCTCCCACTGAACGTGAGTCTTATCCTACATTTCTTCTTCAAAGCTCTCTGGTTCACCACTATTAGTCAATAATAAATAAAATAGAGAAGGTGTAAATATTTTTGGAAGTTTACTTACCCTTTGTGACCTTCTCACAGGAGTTTGGGGTATCGAAGACTCAATCTGGGCCTCCTGAACATTAGTATCAACTTCTGATAGTGACCAACGCCGGTCACCTCTAACCGACATTAGTTCTACTAACCGATGTCGGTTACGATCCTCTCAGAATCGCTTCGGTGGTTCACCGACCGTCTTGAGTCGGAGGACTAATCGACCATGATTCTTGTGTATTTCTATAGTAGGTGTTTCTTTAAACCCGAGAGTTCATTTTCATCAATAGAATTCTCAATTTTCTCATCCTTGGGTACCAAAATTTGATCCCTATACATTCTCTTTTCATTCCATTCAACAACACGACTCTAATAATTTTAGAATTCTCTAAATCCTAAAAACGAAACCCAAATCACCGATTCATAACCAATGAAATTGTACCTTCTGGATTTTACATCCAACTTTTTCTATTTTCCTATCAAAATGCATGAAGCTTCTAAACCAAAAATTTAAGAAAAGAAAGATCTACCTCTTTTCCGGTGCAATCTTCCTCTGGTATTCTTCCATCTAGTGAACTTGAAGGGCCACAGTTAATCAAATAAACTGCTGTATCAACTACTTCTTCTCAAAATTGCAAGGGTAATCTAGAATGTATTCTCATACTTCTAGCACGTTCCATGATTGTCCTGTTCATTATTTCTACAACACCATTCTCTTGTGGTGTTCTTGGAACCATTCTTTCTCTACGTATTCCATTCACTGAACAATAATCATTGAAAACCTTGCTACAATATTTACCACCATTGTCAGATCTAAAGCACTTTAACTTAGAATTTGATTCATTCTCAACAAGGGCTTTCCATCTTTTAAAAGTCTCAAAAACATCAGATTTACGTTTAATACGGTAAACCCATACCTTTTTTCTTGTATCATCATCAATGAAAGTAACATAATACCGAGATCCTCGATGAGAAGCTACCCGAGTGTGGTCCCCACACATCCGAGTGTACAAGCTCCAATTTTTGCTCCTTCTTAGTTGCCCTAACATTTTGAAATATCACTCTCTTTTGCTTTCCAAAGATATAATGCTCACGTAAATCAAGATCTAAATCTTTCAAATCTGATAACTTACCCTTAGCCTTTAAGATCTACATTCCTTTTTGACTCATATGACCCAACAAATTATGCCACATGCATGCATCTGAATCTGAAGTAGATAATGTAGAAAAGGAATCAGTAATACAGGTAGATAAATATAATGTTCCTACCTTTTTACCCCTTGCCACAACAAAAGCACCCTTGGTGACTTTCCAAGAGTCTCCTGTAAAAGTAACCATGCAACCAGATTCTCCTAGTTTCCCTGCAGAAATAAGATTCATCCTGAGGCTTGGCGCATGCCTCACATCTTTTAATACCCATGTATTTCCATTTTGTAATTTTAGATGAACTTCCCTTTACCAAGAATACCGCAAGGTTCATCATTACCCAAATAAACATGCCCAAAATTTCCCTGGACATAATTTCTGAAATAACCCTTATTAGGGGTTACATGGAAAGAAGCTCCTGAATCTAAAACCCATGATTCAATTCTATTGTCCAAAGAAAGAATAAGAGCATCTTGCATTACCTCTGATGAAGCAAGATTCACCTCTTTACCTTTTTCTAGTTGTTGATTCTCTTTATCCTTTGACCAACAATCTTTCTTTGCATGTCCTTTCTTTCCACATTTCCAACAAGTAATTCCCTTACTTATGGATTTAGATCTGCTTTCCCTTGACTTTGATTTCCCATTACTCTTACTCTTGGATCTCTCCTTCTACCTGCCCCTGCTTTCTACATTCAAAGCATTTCCAGATGATGTTTCCTTTGTACTCTTCCTACAAATTTCTTCATTCAAGATTATACTAACCACATCATCAAACTTCAAAATATTATTAGCAGATGTTGTATTACTAACAACCATTACCAAGTTGTCCCAACTATCAGGCAAAGAACATAAGAATAAAAGTGCTTTTACTTCATCATCAAACGGTATAACAACCGATTTTAACTGATTTACAATAGATCGGAAATCATTCAAATGACTAGAGGTAGATTCACCTTCATGCATCTTAGAACTAAATAGTTTCTTCATCAAATAAAATTTATTTGAAGCACTAGGTTTTTCATATAAATTAGCAAGAGATTTCATTAAGTCTACCGTAGAAGCCACTTCTATAATATTGGAAGCCACGAGATGCTATCAAGCTCAATCTTATAGATCCCAAAGCCTTTATGTCAAGAATCTTCCATTCTTCATCAGTCATCTTCGTAGGTCTAGACTTCTCATCCAACGGTAAATACAAATCTCTTTGATACAAATAATCCTCAATCTACATCTTCCATAATTGATAATTTTAGCCATCAAATTTCTCTACCTTGTATTTATTATCTTTTGCCATTGTTGTAGCTCCCACTCAATCAAAAACCTCTGTGAGTAAATCTATCAACACATAAAACCCTCAAACAAATCTCGATACCGCTTGTTGGGATTAGCACACCGATTATACTGAGACAATATATTAGATCTAAACATACATGCAAATAAAAGTGGATATTCTACCAAAAGAAATATACAAAACAAGAGACATAAATCAATACCAAATTTAACGTAGTTCACCCGGCGTGGGCTACGCCTAACAAGAAACAAGCCAATCTATTATCCAAAGCTTTGACAAGATATACAATGAAGATTTACAATATTCCACACCTCTCGATGTTCAAGACTTTCTTCCTTCAAGCTTTTTTTCTCCGCCACCAAGAATTCTCTCTCACCAACCTTTTTTAGGTTCTTGCTAATTCTCCTTGATCATCTAGATCTAAACCCTAGATTTTGTGTTTATATAGTCATTTATATACTTATGGCACTTAGCCATGCAATTACAATTAATAAATCTATTTTAATGCTAAAAATAGATATAATTCCCGAGAGTTAATTAAAAATTCATCACATAGGTAACCAATGCTAGTTCTACCTACTTGCTCGCCGCTAGTTCCTTACTGCTCGATCGATGTCGGTCATACGACCGATGCCAATCTTCCCTTAACCGATGTCGATTCTTGTATTTTCCAGAAAGTTCCAACCGCATGCTAAAATGAAGTAATTAAGCTTCACAACTCAATGAGACATAGATTCTAATTTCAGATTCTAGACTTGTTGCTTTTCATCTTATCATTATCAGCTGATGTATGTAATAATCTAAATAAGTGATAATACATTTGATCACATTTTCATATATCACATATTGTACTCCATTATCATAGATAAAGCTTGAATGTTTTAAAAGCCAGGTTGACATCCATGTAAGAAAGTCCTTTGGCTTCTGGGAAGTGGCCTTTGTTAAGCAACCTACCTACCCATTTTACTAATTCCATTTTGTGCAATGTATTTGATTTGCAGGTTTAATTGCAGGGAAAAGAGATTATTTCATTCATTCTTCACGGAGCACAACCAATCATACACCTATCACATCCCGCGGGTATCTTGGGAACCCTCCATACTCGAGGTTGAGAAATTTTTACCTCCTTGTAATATCAACCCAACCCCTAAGGTAAAATTGTCTTCAACACCACAGTTCTTATTAAGGACTTTGGGTCTTTGATTATTGTTTTTGAACCGTTTAGGTAGTTTGAATTACCCTGAGAGGGAGTGACTAGTCTCCCATTTGAGCCGTACATCTTTCAACCACTATCAATCGCCACTTGGTCAATGTAGAGAGAACCCTCTAAGACCTCCTTATAGCTCCTAAGAGGAAACTTTTTCACCTCCTCCTTAGTTTCTCGATTGAGGGAATGAAGGAAAAGTCACAGAGATTTGTTTAGTCCATGTTTGGAGCATTTTCCGAGGAGTAGAGGACCGACACCATCTCTAAATGAAATGGGTGGTAGATTCATTATGCTCTTTCTTAATATGAAGGAATTCTCTGATTCTTGTTCTTAAAAGTTTGTTCATATCAAAAGCCTTTATGAACTCCAAAATGAGTTGCTTGAATGAATGAATTAAGGCTTTTGGTATCTTGTAGTACCAATTAAGAGCAATCCCCTCAAGGGTCTTGGGGAAAATCTTAGCTACAACCGCGTCCCATGGGAGTAGCTCTTTAATGATAGTCACATATGCTTTGATATGGCCATTTGGGCCCCCTCCCCTTTGAACTTTGGAAATTTGGTCAACTATCATGGAAGCATTACACTTTGTATGGTAAAGTCAAGGGGCTCCTTGAGATATTCAGCATATATGCCCAATGCATAGGACTCTACCATGGACGACCCTTGATGGGGAGGTGGGGGAGGAATAGGAGGCTGATATGGTGTAACATAAGCATTTGCAGGGGCGTAAGGCATCCCTTGAGGTTGCGCATATGATTTGAGAAAAGAAAACATGTCCCCCAAAAGTGATTTAGAATACATGTGGAGGTATGGGGAACATTGTTTCAGTACGGAGTCATAGGTGAGAAACCAGGGAACGTTGCATTGCTAGTTGGAATGAAATTTGAGAATGCACTTCTAGTTGGTGCCTATGGAGGATATCTCGTATGGAGTGTGAGAGGGAATACCTAATGTGCCCGATGAAGTAAGAAGATCTCCAGGGTTAGGGACACCCATATAAATAGAAGGAGGTGAAGGTACAAAGGGCACATTACCAAAATTCTATATATGGTAGGGGATCTTGCATTACCTTACAAAAGGTATAACATAAGAAGGTTGGGAAAGCTTTAGCTCCCTAACTCTATCCACCAATGTTGAAATTACATCACCCAAAGATGGTGTTGCATTTGGCTTAGGCGTGTTCCGAGTCTAGTTGGGAAGCAAAGGCACGTGATGTCCTATTATGGATTGATCCTTAGGAGGCCACCCCTCTTTGGATGTATTTCCTATTATAGGATGAGGGGTAGTAGCGTTGTTCTGAAGAAGAACATCAGTGTACTCTTACATCTGGTCCAAGGACCTGGTCTGCAGTGAAGTGTGCAAGGATTTCATCATTTGGCAACAAGTGGGATGTGAGTTAATCAACTTGCATGCTGATTTGAGGTCTTGACAAGACCCGAGGATGTAACCATTGCTCTCCCATAAATGTCATGTTATTTGAGTTGGAGAGCTCATAATACGGGCTATACATAGGTTGATCAATCTCCTCGATCCTGATTGAGGAGATGTTGTTGACACCTTGAGGAGGAGGAGTGTAAGGGGAAGGTAAATTAGATGAGTAATTATTAACCCACCTAGATAGTAAGGATGACTATTACATACCCATATGGTAATTGTTATCACCGAATCATAACACCCTTAGATTTGTGTAAGTGTGTGTGCTTGAGCTCACAATGTGATTAGGTAACATGGGTGTTATCTCCAAGTTGTGGGACTTGCTACTTGAGATAGACCTCCAGAGAAAGCTGGTTCTTACTCCTAAACTACATGCCACAATCTAATCTAATGTAAGCAAAACTATCTTATCATAATCTAACTTTCCAAGGACAGGGAGAGAGAGAGAGTGCATGAAAGTAAAGCCTACACTAACAATGGTGATACACCAAAAAAGAAGGGAATGAGAATAGTCTTCAAATGCGTGAAAAATAAAAACAAAGTGCATACTAGAAGGGGTGATGATAGTTCTCCACAGTCTAGTAACTACATTCACAACAAGGTTTCATGCACACAATGATAATGAATCCTGCAAGAGAATAAATAGACACAATATATTTGCAATGAGTTTGAAAGGGCAAGAAGAATGCAAACAAACACAACAGGGAAGATACATCCATAAACTTGCATCTATTGCTTCATTGATATGCACAATTCAATCTATTACAAAATAAGGGCTTGGATCACCATGTAAGGAGTCCACTATAAGGACCTACAATACATTGGCTTCACAAAATCAATTTTGATAGAGTTTTGCTACACAAAAACTCTCTCCCTTTACAATGAGCCCAACATTCTTATTTATAGAGTTCTAAGAGGAGAGAGAAAGGGAGAAATGAAAATCCTGAAATATACCTTCCAACCACTTGAAAGATGTCATAAATGAGATGAAATGATGGTTTTTTTCTTACAAAAAGGCTCCCCATGTTGTCTCGCAGAATGAAAAATGTATGCCCATGCTTCATTAAATGTTCTCACAACCACCAATAAAATCAGTGTTCTGAATGTGGCCACATTTTCAAAAAAATCATTATTAAAACTTCATTAATTTTTGCATTTCTTTGTTTTTGTGCATCGGACTCAGAATCATGATTCCAACGAGACCAATTTTGTGTGATTTCGTTGATAATTGCAAAAGTTATGGATTTCTGAGTGTGAGCAGCCATTTTGAGTTTGCCAGGATTTCTTGCCTTTTACGGGACTAGGAATTTAATTTCTTGGAGCTGGATATGTTTCTTTTATTTTCACCAACCTACCCTCATTAAAATCGAGCTCTAGGTCAAAAATTATGACCATTTGAAGTTTAGGGGTCGAGGCGTTGACTTTTCCTTTTATTGGGTTTTCGGGAACTCATTTCCATGTGGGACTCGGACCATCCGAGCCTCCTTCTTCTTCCGCATCACCCGATTCAATATTTTTCTGTCCCGAGCGTCCTTTGTTGACTAGGTCGTGAGGGTCAATGAATTCTACTCAACCCGCTTTGCTTTGAGTACGGTGATTTCAGATTTTTAGGTCCGCGTGTACCTTTGTCCTAGTTGTTTTGCAGATCGCACGGGATAAAAAATTCTACCTTTTTCACATTTCCCTTGCTTGTGGCTATTGCAGATTTTTTTGGCCTAACTGTCTCGAGACACTTTTTTTCCACCATCTCTATAATACAATAAGTTTCTTTCTCGTGCGGCGAAATCGGTGATTTTGGGCCCGACTGTCCCACGTGTTCCTATGCGGCTTGGGACGCACCGATCTGATTTTTCCACAAACCACTATTACCTTAGTGTTTCACTTTGAATTTGGTACAACAAGCCTTGGTATGACCCACATTGGTTCCATTTGTAGCCCTTAGACCTGATTTGCACTAAAATAGGCCCTTGACTTCATTTTTTCTAATTTTTGCAATTTTTCACTAACTCCTTGGATTTTTCTTTGGATAGGGAAGTTAGAGAAAATCCAAGGGATCCTTCAAAACCTGATATTGGGCTTCAAACCATTTCTTCTTTCTCAAGCATGAAGAAATTATGCAAGTTATCAAAATTACCTTGGGGTGAATTTTGGATAACAATAATAATACGCCTCAAGACCTAGGATGGGTTTGCCATATTCTGAAATGACATATTTAGGGGGTTATAAAAATACCACGAGAATAATGGGAGAGGACAAGGATGGATGGAAGAAGGAAGAAATAAAGGAAATGAAAAATAATTAGACCTTCACGTCAGGTTCACAAATTTTGTACATCTAAGAATCAACATGTGACTGGAATGGATAAATATGGTGCATAAGTGAAATGAATGAAAATGGGTGAAAGTGGCTAATGAGTAATCAAGGAAATTGAATTTCCTCGACAGGCACTATAGGGATCTGCTTGTTTAAATAAATTAATTCTTGCCTCACTTGGGTGGGTGAAATGGAACAATAAAGGAGAATGGAAACACGAAGGAGTCTATCAATGTCAGTGTAACCAAACACCCTTTGAACAAGCTATGGAATGTGGGGAACTCGTCTACATTTATCTCGTAGAAGTCTCCAATCAAGGTCATGGAGGTGTGGGAGGAAACATGTGAATAAGACAAATGGGTGAATTGTGGAGTCTAATCTTGACCTGGTTGACTATGCCAGAACATGTAAGCGTTGTCTACTTCAACGTTCAAGGTCGTCAATTATGAGATAATCACGGGTGGAAGTGGGGTGGTCTAGAAAACAAGGTGTCTAAGGCCTTGGTCAATGTCAGTCAATTGTGGTGCTAGGTTTGGTTGATGCACTCGTGGGTCACACACCAAATCTCTATGTTGTGTAGGGCCTTGAATGGTCATGTGGGATATGCAAACTACTAAAACAAAGAAACAAACAAACTCATAAAGAAACCACAAGAGGGCAAGGTCAATCCTAAGCCAACTAGGGATACGTGAGGAGTTATGTTAATTCCTTTCTAATTAACTCTATGTTCCTAATTAACAAATGGAAACAAACATATTTAAATTAAATCAATTCAATTAATTTCCTTAAATTTAATTAAATCTACATGTTTCCAACTAATTAACAAATGAAAGCTAATTAATTAAACCAAGAAACAAAGCTAATCTATTTATTTTGGGCTTCTCAATGATTTTAAATGAGAAGGGAAAAAGAAAAAGAAAAGCAAACTAATTAAATTAATCTAATTTTTTTGTATTTTATGTTTACTGAAACAAAATAAATGTGCATAGACAAACTAAATTCTTCTAATTAAATGAAATTACTTCTATTCTAATGCAAATTAAACTAAATAGAGAAATAGTCCAGATGTGGCTATTTCCATGTGCAGAAGATTTAATTAATCTAATAAAACATTTTTTTCCTATTTGTAATTATGGATGCAAAAGATTTCTAATGAAGAAATGTAAATCAAACACAGACACAGAAGCTTCTAAAACTAACTTCCCATGCAAATCCACAAGGATAGGCAGAGAAGCAAATTTTCACAGAATCTTTGTTCATGTGTAACCAATATTGAATTTTGAATGTAATGAACTTTCCTTACAAAATTAATAAACAAAGAAACGATAACAAAACACTATAGCAGAAACTTCCTCCGAATCCTTCTCAGGAAAATCCACAGGGATAAGTTGAGAGGAAATCCTCAATGAAAGCTTTTGTAAAGGAAATCTATTGTAATAATTATTACAATCAAATCTTTCTAAAAATATGTATTTAACTGGACAAAGCTTTGAATCTATTCAAAATATACAATTTTTTTATAGGAATTCAAAGACACCCCAACCTAGAAATGTTGTACTGAGACACATCCAATGTTGGAAATGCTTCTTGATGTCCCCTCAACTTCTTTCCAATGTGTGTTCAACATATTTAGAGATATGTGCTTTGGAAATATTGGAGGAAAAATGGTAGAATGTTGGAGATGACTAGTTTGCAAGTAGTCTAGCAATAATGCGAGCAAGAGAGAAGAAAGGCAAAAGAATAGGCTTGCTTACGTACTTCTTATTGAGAAGACATAATGTTGCTCTAAGGAGAAGACACACAAAGGATGCGCATGGGGAACAAGGTGCATTTGAAGGCGCAAAAATATAGTGAAGGAAATACGTGCAAAATAATTTGGCTCAGACTTAGCCGTTTTGTTGGATAAGAGCTATTTTTGGAAGATAGCGTGTGGAGCACACATAGGGATGAAGAATTGCGTGACATGAAATCACACTCATTCACTCATAGGTGAATGTGAATCTCAACATATTCCTCACATCAATAATATTATTTCAACATCGCATAGGCCTTTTGATCCCATCAAAGACTTATCTAATCACACATCCTTTGACTTGGAACCTATCCACCTAAGTCTCATATTGCAGGACTTATCAAATCTTTAGATTTCCTCCTTTGACTTGGACCTTATTCACCTAAGCCTCGTAATTCAAGAATTATCGAATCTTCATATTCCCTCTCTTGACTTGGATTTCGTTTGCCCAAATGTCATATTTTAGGACCATTCAACTTTAATAAATATGGAACCCTTTCTTCATGAGTTCATTTATAATCCTCATCCACCAATATTCGAAAAATTAAAAGCATACAAATCAAATAAAACTCGTGATCAAATTGTTCCTTAAAGCATGCATTTGCGAATCAAAAATGGAAAAGTGAGTCTAAATAATATTAAGCATTTCATCTACTGGTAGATATATTAATCATACCATTATTATATATTCACATTCTTCACCTATTATGACACGGGTTAATCGTGTTCCTCTTGGTCATTATATGTCTTGTCTTTGTTATGGTTTCTACCATTTCAGATATTTTTACCTATGGTTTTGTCTTGAAGCTTACCATTATCCATTTTAACCCCCTCAGGTGAAATGGACAACTAGGGGCCTAACACTTAAGCACTTGCCATGTCACCGGGATGAAATTGAGATTTGAGGTAGATTTCCATGTTTCTTGGGTTTTGGGAGCATGTTTAGTAGTTTCGAGAGATTTGGAGTCGCAAGAGGATTTTTTCCTCTTTTGGGTTTCAAAGCCTAAGGATCAACTTGGAAAAGAAGAAAAGCGGGCCTCGTGGGCCTACATCTAGCTAAAAATGGGTGACGAGTGGAAAAAGGTAAAAAAAATGGCTTCAAGGTATTCCATTACACCCCTCAGCCTTCTGGTTCCAGAAGGATTCGAAAAATTTCCAAAAAATTAGAAGGGTAGTGTGGAGGGGTCAAAATTTGGTAAGGATCCCAACCAACTCTTCCGAGCTGGTGGGTGAGCTAGAAAATAGCTCTGTCAAGCTATAAGGGTGTACACATTGGAGGAGAGCTCACCGAGCTACTCGAAAAGCTAAGTGGAAGAGAACTTCGCCATAGTGAGTTGACACGTAGTGGCTCAACGAAGGTTGAGTGAGGCATCGGTAAGGTTGGGGTTCAATGTCGTAGGGTGAGTTGAAGGTGTGTCGGAAGATGCAGGAGTTGAGGTGAGTTGGAGACTTGGTAGGAAAGATCAAAAATTGGGATGAGCTCAATAATGAGTTAAGACCCGAGCTAGGATTGAGCTAGGGCCGGGGAGTTTGGATGAGCTCGGCGGGTTGACAGGAGGTGACTCGGCACGAAAAGAGCTCATTTGAGTCAAGAACAAATAGGCCTTGGGTGAGTCGAGTGGAGTTTTACGGGGAATGATGAAGGAAACTCGGGTGGGCGATGAATTTTGGTGATCATGGAGGGATTACTTGCAAGTAATGCCTCCCAAATGAAGAAGTAAAAGTGGTTTAGAACACCACAAAACATGGTGAGCTAAATGCGGGGGCCAATGAGTTGTGGGGATGTTGGGGGTGAATTCTTATGTCATGTGACCCTCGATTTGCGAAGTAAAAGACATTAAAATCACCATAAAAAAGGGAAATTGGTGTTTGGCCTAGAGATGACTTAAGTAGTGAGGGAGCTTTCAACACAAGTAAGAGTAGTTTCAAACACCACATAATGTGGTGAGTTAGAATGTTAGAAAGGCCAAGCCAATCGGTAAAATGAAAAAGATAAGGGGGCATGCAAAGGGGTTTTTAGATGAATTCAACTCGACATGGGTGGTGTGTTTGCAAGAAGAAGTAGGTGTAAAACCTAATAAAAGGATGAGATGGTGATTCATTGTAATGTGAAGTGGTACTTACGGAGGTGGAGACTCGAGTTGGAGAAGCTTCAAATGCCAAGCTAAGAAGGGTTTAACTCTAAAGACCACATAGAGGGTAAGGACCAAGTTACGGTGGTAGTGAATCCCGATGCAAGAATGCAATGATTCACGGGACGAGTTGTGAAGCGAGATATGAAGCATGTTAAAGGGCAAGTTGGCCCACACCCCAATGTAAGTAATAAACATTCCAAGCCACGCAAGGAAGACCAAGACCAAGTCAAGTAGTGTGGTGATTTGGCACCACTTGACTTCTCAAAACATAAAGTAAATCAGTCTTGGAGGTCGATAAGAAATTTGAAGTAATAGGGGTCATATTTCCACAATGAACATAAAGTTATAAGAAATGACCGCTTGGTTTCCGTAAAACTACAAAACTTCAAACGACCATAATTTTCAGCTGGGAGCTCTATTTCACACAAAATTAGATTTCCGAAAATACCCCAAAGCCCTCTACACACCAACAACTTCAATTTATAGTTTTGATGAGTGAACGGCTACCAAAAATGGAAAAACTTATCCTATAATCAAATGTACTGTACATCCGTTTACCACCATTAATAGAGTATGGAATCCAATTTGTTCTCTTGAATGTAAGATTACAAGAAGGATGGGCTGTGTAGGTGTCCCATTATTGGTAGGTGGAGGGAGGCATGCATTCAAGATTTACATTTTCTCTCTCCTTCCCACTCAATTCTATAAAGTGCAAGGCCCTTTCATTTAAAAGGGGGGATTCTCATTGTAGCGAAGCTCTGACAAATTTTCTTTAGGAAAACTAATGTGTTGCAGGCCTCCATTATAGACATCTTGCATGATGATCCCAAACTTTCTCTTGTAATGAAATGAAATGTGTATATCTATGAAGTAATAAGCTTAAGTCTTGTGGATGTTTTCTTCCCTTGCTTTTGTTTCTTGCTTTTCCTTACCTCTTTATTTTATTCTGTTGCATTGTGCCAAATTTATTTATCTTTCAGTGGTCTATTATTGCTGCATAAATGGTAATTTGAGTGTTTTACTAGACTATGGTGATTGCTTCCACCCTCTTTGCTCTACATTTTATTCCATTTTCACCCATTGGAGAGATTACCACACCCTTCTCTTAGTGCTATCACCTCCTTTAGTGTAGGATTTGTTTTATTTTATGTTATTTCTCTCTCCTGGTCCTTGGAATTGATTGAATAGGTTTAAATACTAGATTTCCTTCATTAGAGGTAGTTTCGCATTAGTTTAGGAAGAGGAACCAATGTTCTCTAGAGAGTTGCTTCAATTACAAGGTCCCACACCTTGAAGCAACTCCATGTTACCCAGATTACGGATTTCCTTAACAAAATCACATGCTAAACAATCGAGAGGGTGTTGTGATTCGGTGATAAAAGCTATGACATTTGGGTGGGACATCATAAGAAGTCAAATATTTTCATTTTTGCTAAGTTGATGTGTTCTTGGCAAATGGAAGAAGTTTTAGTTTTGGAAACTCACAACAAAAGAAAATTTGAAGTAAATCAGGTTGGAAACTCCGATAGAAAGAAGAAGAAGTAAGTTGTGTTACTCTAAGTTATCTCATTATTTCAAGTTGAAAGACTTACTTTAAGTCAAGTCAAGTTGAAAGAATTACTTCAAGTGGTGTGAAAAGGAAAGAATTACTCCAAGTTGTGAAAAGGAGAAGACTTAAGTAATTGCACTTCTAAACTCCGATAACTTCAAGTTGTGTTATTACTTCAAGTAATGTTGATTACTCTAAGCTAAAGACTTCAAGTAATCCAATTACTTCAAGTTATAAGACTTACTTCAAATGGGGTCAAGTTGGAAGAATTAAGTATTAGTAATTTTAAACTCCGATAAACAAGAGGAAGTAATGCATGTGATCAACTCCAATAAATAAATTTGATTACTTAAAGTTGAGCCGAGTTGAAGACTTAAGTAATCCAAGGTCCACCGCAACACATCCGGTGAATACTAACAATAAAATCTACTAGTTTCAGTAGTAAGTGTCTCATCCTATGAGAAGAATTCAAACAAGGTCAAGAACAAGAGAAGAGGGTGTTTTTAAATACTTACAACTTTCTACAAGTAGAGGAATAAGAGAGAGAAGAGTTCAAAGGTATCCATCCCCACCAAATAAGACATTGTCAACTCCTCCACTTGGTAGGCCATTCATTCAATCAACCAGAGTTCTTAGACCAATTAAAATGGATCAACAACCACCTCCAAATCCATTTTTCAACTTCATGGGCAACACTCCACTTGCCCTCAATGCACAAAATCCTATTCTAGTGGCAACATTGAAGAACATCCCATATTTCACTAGAGAAAATCATACAACACCAATTGATCACATCCAAGAACTTGCAAATGTATGCACCATACATGAAGTTGTTGAGATAGACGTGGCAATAAAGCTGTTAGCTTCTTCTTTCAAAGGAAAAGATTTGCAATGGTTCAAAATCTTAGTAGTAGGATCAATTCAGAATTGGGATCAATTATGCACAACTCTTTGTAAATAGTTCAGAGAAAGGGAAGATAATATGTATTTATTGGAACAATTGACCATAATTAAGAGAGCACCAAATGAACAAATGGTTGATTTCAATTTCAGATTCCAAAGAACTTGGGACAAGATTCCAATGACCATAAGACCAATCTGCTAAAGGTGATTTTCTCTATTTCCTCAAAGCTCTTAATTATGATATAGCTATGATGATATAGTCTATGGGAGGGATAACATTACTAGGAGCTTATAACATAGCCATTAGGGCCAAGAATTTCCTAATTTAAGCCACCAAACTTTCATGTAGGCCACCTATGCGTATTTATCCATAAATGGGGAATCCAAGTTCTAGCCAAGCACCTACATTAGCTCCTATTCCTGCTCCAAAAAATTAGAGTTCCAATGAAGCTTCTACTTATTATTCTAACACCTCAAATGAACTCCAAGAAGTCATGAAGCAATTACAGAATCTAGGAAATGAGTTGGTAATAATTAAGAGGCAACATGCTTAAAATTCTAGGCCTTATCAGCCTTAATTCCAACCCAATAAGCCTCCATACCAACCTTATAGACATCCTACCCAAGCTGCTAATCAGAGCCAAGGAAAACCTCCTCCCGCTAGACCTTTTCAACCATATAATTCTAACACAACTTCAACATCTAGGGCCTTGGTTCCAACTCAAAAAAACTTGGCATCAGAATATGAATGATGTTTCCCTTGTGGTAAACCCCATAATCAAGAAACATGTTTCAATGATGCTCTAAATCAATCCTTAATGGTAGAAAGCACTGGTGCATCTCAAGAGACAAATGAAGAAGAAAATCAGTAGCAAACAACTACTCAAGAAGCACCTCCAAGTGAGACTACACTTGTGAACTGACAAGTTGAAGATTTATGTGGGATTAATCAAGCTCCTCCTCAAGGTGTGGAAGACAACATGAGGTCTAAAACTATGAATAGATATGAGGGGAAGTCATCTAATGCAAGTTCTTCTCATCCCTCTATCATACCTCAAGGTAGTAGCCATGCAAAAGCAACCCCAAATGCACAAAATCAGCCCAAAATACATGTTACATAAACTCATGTTCCAATTCAAGTGCAGTAAAAGATTGTACTAAGTAAGGGGAAATAAAAAGACAACCAATCTCCTTTCAATATCATCAATCAAATGAAGAAGATGAATGTGAACATTTAATTATGGGAATATGATTAACTAAAATTAAACTAAACTATAAGAAAGTATAACAATAACTAATCTAATATAAGAGGACTAAAACGTTGTAAACTATGCTAAGACAATATGGAATGACTTTAAATAATTATATCAAATGAAATAAAACCCTAAGTATGAAAATATGTAGAAGGAAATGACTTAGGTAATTGCTAGAGAATGTCGCAAGTTACCGCAGTTTGATTGTGGATTCGGGAGTAGGGATGATCATTCGAGAGGTCTCATATAGACTAGATCTGGAAGATATGAGGAGAGGCGCAACACCCAAGAAGGTCTTGGGGTGCCCAGGCACCCTTGTATAGAATAGGCACCCTGGTCTCTGTAAAAGCTCAAAATCTGATTTTGGTAGTGTCGTAAAATACCCTGTAATATTATCTATCCTGTCGTACTAGATTTTCCTAACTACACCAAATGTATGAAATAATGCAAGATGAAGGAATGAACTGCAAAAAAAACAAAGAAGTATCAAAACCCTAAAAATAAAAGATGTAAAATGAATGGGTCAGATTGAACTCAACTGCCACAACATTGGGCTTACTAATATGAGCATTGCACTACATTTCAGACCCAAATACAATTATGGTGTTTGTGTGCATGTTGTGCCCTAGGTGCTCTTGTGTCAATCACACTTTATGAAGTAGCGAGCAATAATAACTATAAAAATGTACTAGCATGTGTGCATGGAATAGAATAAAATCCCTTCCCCTATGCTATGTGTGTTGATGCATATCTCTTAGCCTTGATGCATGAAAGTATGTGGATGCAAGTGATGTAATGGATGTAAATCTAGATGAAGTGATAATATTAAGTGACACTAGGACCCTCATTATGGTCTTATAAATTTATACTTATAGGGTTCTCTTGTTCTAATTTCATAATTAACTCGACATAGCCGACTAGGAAAAGATAAGGATGAAAAATGGCTAGAAAGATCCTAAAAAGAGGTGGGAAAATATAACAAGGATCGGGGTGCCCCTGTGTGGGACCAGGATGTCTCTGTGCCCAATACGAGCTTGAGCACCCCAATTTAGAATAAAATGATGGGACAGTGATGAAATAGGTGGGCATGTATATGAAAATATGTGGGAATGATGAAATAAAAAGGTAAAATAAGATGGCCAAAATGTGGGATTAATTAGTACTTTCTTCACTTGAGAACCTTCTAAATATTAGTATGAGACCGGGCTAAATAATGCCTAAAGTGCATGATTTTGTGACTACATTTTCCCCCACTTTATGTTGGTGAGAGGAACACTCGGTAACATAAAGTAGATAGAGATGCATACCTGATATCCATGTAGAGTGTAGTAGAGACGTGCCGATGGACTAGACTCAAGCATGGAATGAAAAAAAAAGAAAAAGTGGAGGAGCGTGGATTCTAAAGATGGAAAATGTGCATAAAATGTGATGAGAGTGAACCTAGTGCGAAACACGTGTGTAGTTGCTTCTTGTGTGTAGTGTACCTACATGGTTAGTAAAGGCAAGTATTGTCACCATGTGTTGTCGTCATCATCGCCGTCATTGTTGTTGCCCCCAATTTTACTATTCGTTTCTCATACGGTCGACCTGCAAGGAGAAAATGATCAAGTAGTAAAATATGTATGTAAAAATGCTATGTAAAATACGCATTTGTATAGAAATGTGTAAAATACGCAAATGTAAAATACGTGAAAAGGAAAGTGTAAATGGAACATGTGCTCTGATCTATGTCAAGAGAAAAGGGTGTAAAAGGATATCATGTATTGTTGTGAGTTTTTTGGGTGATCTAACGCCACCCTGGCTGAAGAAGTGTAGGGAGGAGCTGCTATGTATCCTCTAACTCTAACCACTTTTGCTGAACTGTGTGAAGAGATCTCTATAGCGTCTTGGTTTTTTGGGAGATATGATGCCAAATGGCCAAAGTAGTGTAGAGAGGCACACCCACTATAACCCCCAAGCTTATAAATGCTTCCCAGAAATGCAAAAGGACACCATGTCCTAAAAAATCCACTGTGTATGGAGTTTACAAACTGGTCTAAACTCACTCACTGTATGTAAACCCACAATGCCAAGGGTGGAAAGTGCATTGTACAAAACCAATGTAAATATGTTGTGTTAGTATGTAAAACCCTTAATGATGCCCCCTCTTTGGGGGTGCATGCGACATCGCTGAAAGGAGAATGCAGCCCCAAAAGAGGACCTACCACACTCTGACCTGTAGAACTCTTCCCTGCAGGGGGAAAGGGAAAGCACTTGGTAGAAACTAAGGTGTGCACAAAAGGGGATGGCTAGCCAAAACAAGTGTTAGTATGAAAACACATGCATGTAATAAGACAAGTGTAAAATACAAAAACAATGTAGTAACTACCAAACAAAGTAGTGTAAAAACACAAGAAAAAGAAGAAGACTGCAAAAATTAGGTTGCAAACATGAGACATCACTCACGATGTCGCAAGACATGCAAGGCCATCATGGATGCAAAAACAAACAAGTGTGCACACAAACATAGGGCAAAACTTGCATACAATGGAAAATAATGGAAGACAAGTATAGCAAAACAAACAAGTATTCCTAGAAACATGTAATCCTATAAAAAATTGCTGCACATGTAACACCCGTTAGCATGTTAGAGTGATAGCCAATATGTCAAATCATGTATAATCAAGTACATGTAAGATGCTAAGTACAAAATGAAATAATAACACCTAGCTAAGATGAATGTGGATGCCTCTAGTTGACCAGTATAGGAAGGGTAGAAGGTGAGCCTCCATGCTGCGTGTAAGAGTCTTGTATCTACGGTCACACTAAACAAAGGCATGAAGGTGCAAGTGAGTATGATATAGATAATTACATATAAGAGATCAATCTAAGATGTGTAGTAAAGTAATAATGAAAAACATTAGCAAGAAAAACTAAATGCCCCCAAGACAATACCGTATGTTGTGGATGGATGGAATGGAATGCAATATGGAATGGTAGGAGCAATGTGCCCCACGAGTGTATGAAAGTGTATGCAATGAGGTTCATTTTGTTTTCCCTAAACATTCAAGAATGAACCATAAACGAGAGTGCATCATCGGGAAATGGTCGAGTGGTGTTTGTCGTGTCTAGAGTGCTATGATGAATGCGTAGATGTAATGGTGATGAGATGCGACATGTGGAGAGATGTGCATGAACCCTATAGTTGAAGAGTATATCATAACTTGTTGAATGGATGAGTGATGATTTATCCCTAAGTGTATATCACTATATGATGAAAGGATGAGTGATGATTTATCCCTAAGCATATATCACTATAGAATGAATGGATGGAGATGGGTGATGATTTAGCCTAAAGCGTATGTCACTACAAGATGAAAGGAGGGAGTGGTGATGTAACCTAAGGTGTATACCACTACAAGATGATAATAGAGGTGGTGATTTAGCCTAAAGCGTATACCACTACTAGAGGCAATGATGGAGGTGGGTGACGATTTAGCCTAAAGCGTATGTCACTATCCTAAGAATGTTGCACGGTGAGTGTAAGGTCCATTTGATTGGTAAACCCTTGGTAGTTGAGTATGGACCGAGGAACTAAAGTGCATCATAGGGTGGTGAGTGCAGTGCGTAGAATAATGTAGTGTATGTAGTAATGATAAAAGGACTATAGGATAAGTAGAATGTATAAATGTGCGGTGTAAATAATGCAATGTAGGATGTGTATGGCATATAGAATATGTAATATGGAAGATGTGATGATAGGTGTAGATAGAAATAGAATATGTAGGGATAAAATGTAAATCTAGACCCATATGTAATGTAATCTAGTGTAATATGTAGAATGTATGTGGAAATGCATAGTAGGATGATGTAGGGGTTATGCATGGATAGCCTAATAATGTATGTGGTGTGTAGGGTAAGGACTAGTAAAATGTAGAATGTAGGGATGAAATATAAAACTAGACTCATAGGTAATGACGACTATAGGAAATGTATGATATGAAAATGCACAGTGTATAATGTGATGAAGTGCGTAGATATCGAAATGAATGTAATGCATAGGTGAGGACTAGTATAATGTATAATAAGTGTAGAATGAATGGTGTATGACGCACAATGTATGATGGAATGCAATGTATAATTCCTAAGGTATAGTGTGTGGGGTTCAGTGTAATGGTAATCCCTCAACATTCAAGTGTGAACCGAAGCACAAGAGTGCATCATCGGGTAATGAGGGTGCCATAATGTGGGATGAGAATTCCTAGGAAAGAAGAGTGACAGATGATGATGCATATGTTAGAATGGGGGTGAGATGCCATGCCCCCAAGTGAGTATGAATGAACTAACCAATGAGGGTGAAGGATGCAGGTCCCTTAGCTGATGCCTATGATGATGAAAGCATAGGACCATGCTCAAGTAATGGTGGTATGGTAGATAAACATTGCGCAGGGGAATGAAGTCGATACGTATGCGATGGATGGATATTAGACAAATATCGTGGCATATTAAAGTACGTTGGTGATGGATATGGAGGCAATGTCATGGGTGAAGGGGATGACAATCCATGTGGAATAAAGCGAGGCGGTGATTGACGAAGGGATGCAGTGATTGTCCTAAGAATAGGCCTATGCCAATGTGGATGGCTAGTGGAATGAAGTGGTCACATAGAGGAAATTCGAGTAGATTAAGTTGGAGGCATTCTAGATTTGACATTAGATGAATGGGTGAACAAAAGGCATGCCTTTGACCCTTATAGAGAGATGGAGGAAGCTGACTTGGATATTTAATGCCTACATGAAGAGAATCTACCTCTTCCTAGCATCACCAAACCGAATGACGAAGATGAGAATGAAGTATGGCAGTTGTTCTTTGATGGTTCAAGGAGTAGAAAAGGTGCAAGATCAATGCTGTGTCTCTCTGAAGGTAACAATTACTACTCAATCTTTCCTTTTCAATTTTGTTGTTCAAACAACACAACTGAGTATGAAGCATTAATCCATGGATTACATTGGGCGAGGAAAATAGGTATCAAGAAATTACAAGTTTTTGGGGACATTGAGCTGATTATAAATCAAGTTAAAGGGCACAATGCTAAAAATGGATCTCCTCAAGAGCTATAAGAACCGAGTTTGGGACCTAATTGAACACTTTGAGGCTTTTAACATTGTTTCCATTCAAATAAAGAAAAATGAGGTGTAGATTTTCTTGCAGCAATTGGAGAAACATTTGATGTTGTTGAAAGTATCAAGATCAGTCTCAACCCCATATCAAAGTAGTGGCAAGGCCAGCTATTCCGCACAACAATGCAAAATGGAAAGTGTTCGAGAATGATTAAAAAATCATGATTTTTCTCCAAGATGAAGCTGGATTATTTGCAAAAAGAACAAGATAGGCCAGTAACAATAGTATGGTGACCAAATATTCCAGCTAAGAACAAACAAGCTTCCAAAAGGTTTGGTGACTCTAGATTCAATCTTCAATCCTAATGACTAGTTCCGAAAGGAGAAAAAAATATTCAGGTCAAAGGAGAAGATTCGAGAACCCATTTCAGTTGGAGAGGGTAAAGTACTCCAAATTGGAAAAGTAAGTACTCATAAAGAGAAATAATATTTCATTCAACTCTGTCAAGAATTTCTAGATATATTTGCTTGGAGTTATAAATATTTGAGAGGCTTTGATCCAATATCTAGCACAACATACTATTAAATTGAATCCAAAATCCAAGCCCATCAGATAGAAACAAAGGCTGATGAATCCTCATATTGAGCCTCTCATGAGGAAGGAATTGAATAAGCTCGTAGAGGAAAGTATCATATTTCTGATCAAGCACTCTTCATGGGTTGCTAATCTGGTGCTAGTCAGAAAAAGAAATAGAGAAATCAGATTGTGTGTGGATTTTTAAGATTTAAATAGAGCTTCACTCAAAGACCATTATCCACTTCCTTCTATGGAGAAAATATTACAAGTAGTAGCTAGTTCAAAGATTCTCACATTGGATGGTTACTCGGGCTACAATCAAATCATGGTGAAAGAGGAAGACTAGTTCAAAACAACCTTCACCACAAAATGGGGTACATACACTTATATGAAGATGTCATTCAGTTATCAAATGCTGTAGCAAAATTCCAGAGGGCTATGGACATGGTGTTCAAGGGACTGATTAATAAGATGGTGATTTTTATCTTGATGATATCACTGTATTATCTAAGAATGTAACTAATCACCTCTATCACCTTAGGCAAGTGTTCCAAAGATGTAGGAAGTTTGGAGTATCTTTAAACCCAAAGAAGTGTATGTTCCTATCTCATGAAGGCAAGCTCTTAGGCCACATTGTATCAAAGGAAGGGCTGATAATTGATCTAAAGAGAGTCGAAGCCATCCATATTCTACCATTCTAAGTCACAAGAAATCTATTTAGATATTTTTAGGGAGGATCAATTTTGTCCAAAGGTTTGTGCCTGAATTTTCTACTCTTGTTAAGCGTTGACGATGATTTTGAAGAAGAGTATGGTATTTAAGTGGAATACAAAGAGAAAGGAGAGTTTTGAAGCTACCAAGCATGAAATATCCCAAGCTCCGACTCTTATCAACCCAAATTTCTCCAAATATTTCATTCTCTATGCCTTCATTACTTAGACACAATTTTTCCATCTTGGTGTGAAGCAAAACAAGGAAGGGTCCGAGTAGCCCATAGCTTTCTTTAATCAGATCTTAGAGGATTATGAGGCGAGGTAATCTTTCTTCGAGAAACACATCCTCACTTTGTTATAAGGAGTTTGAAGAAATTTATACACTTGGTCTTGAACAATAAGATCCAGTTGCTAGTGTCTCATTCGGAGTCAAAGACTTTCTTCTCAATAAGGACTTGAGCGAGAAAAGGGCTAGTTGGATTACCCGAGTGATGGAGTATGACATAGAAATCAAGGTAACTAAGCTAGTCTGTGGTAAAGTATTATGTGAATAGATAGCTTCCATTCAACATGATGAGATAAGTAATGAAGAGGAAGCTGTCCTAATTATACAGGACAATCAAGAACAACAATGATGGTGTACCCACTACTTGTTGGACCCAACACATGATACCTTTTTTGCAAAAATTTTATGCCCTACGGAGCTAAGAAAAGAAAAGAGAAGATACTTTAGACTCCATTCAATTCCGTATGTTATCATTAATGGAATCTTGTTCGAAAGGACGTGAATGGAGTTGTTTTAAGGTGTGTGGAACAAATCAGTTGACAAGGTACTACAAGAGTTCCATGATGGGGAAGTAGGAGGCCATTTTTCTCCACGAGTAAAAATCTCAAGATCATGAAGGATGGTTACTCTTGGCCCACAATGTTTATTGATTTCCATGTATGGATAAAGAAGTGCAAAAATGTGCATTCTTCACGGGTGAGGAGAAGCTAGCATCATTTCCACTTTACCCAATCTCAGTTGACCAACCATTCATACAAAGTGGTGATTGGATTTCATTGGGGTTATCAATACAAACTCAATTCAAGGCCACAAGTGGATTCTCATAGCAACAAATTACTTCACCAAGTGGACCAAAGCGGTAGCACTCAAAGAGGTAAATGAGTCTAGTATACTAGACTTCTATGAGGGATAGTAACTAGATTTGGTGTCTTGGCTACTATCATATCACATAATTCTCTAGCATTCCTTGGCACAATTTTTTTTAAATGGGCTATTAGAAATGGGATATATCTTAGCACTTATTCTAATTATTATCCTCAAGGAAATGGACAAGTTGAGTCCACAAACAAAAACTAGCTAAGGATTATAAGGAGAACCTTGGATGAGAACTAGAGGATGTGGCAAACTAAGCTCAAATCAGCCTTGTGGGCTGATATGATCAAACCTAAGAGGTCTATGGGAAACTCTCCATACAAGTTAGTCTATGGAAGGGAAGCAAGGCTGCCCATATCACTCGAGTTACCAAGCATGGAGCTTCTCAAACAACTAGAGTTGTTTGAATTTGAGCCTATGGAAGCTAGGTATGTAGAACTCATGGAGTTGGAAGAACTAAGAGAGCATGTAATACAAACCATGGAGAAGGATCAAACATTGATCAAGAAGAGCTTTGAAAAGAAGGCCAAGGATAGAAAATTCCAAGATGGAGACTTGGTGCTGAAGTGGGATGTTGAAAGAGAAAAACCGAGCAAGCATTCCAAGTTTGATGTCATATGGAGTGATCCCTACATGATCATGGGGTGTAAAAGTAGCAATTATTTCCAACTTTCTAAGTTAGATGGTGAAGAATTACAGATTCTAGTCAATGGGATCTATCTCAATTCATGTTACTAAAGTAACATCTTATCCCCTATATATATTAGTTTAGGATTTTCATTCCTCCAAGTGCTTATGCACATTGTCTTGTGTTAGAGTAGGTTTCATCTTTCCTAAGTGCATCGGGCACATTTTCTATTGCTTCTAGTGTTCTCTTTGCACAACTCATTATTCCTTCGAAGAAAGATATTGCAGCAATAGGTTCAAGGTTATAGGAAACAATTGCAATCCTCATGAATTTTCAAATGTAAAGCAACTAAAAACTAGATTTGGGATAGTTCCAAATTGTTTCATCCATTCAGCCTCAACAGATCAAGGTTCAAGATCAAGCTGTATGCAACTATTGTTCAATCTTATCTTGGATCACAAGAGGGATAAGTGGAAGGTTTCAGGTTTTAAAACAATTTTCCACTCTCATCTTATTAAAGAGAAAATATTATGAAATTATGAGCAGCTAAGAAGCTTCAAACAACTCCAACCTATAGCAGTGTCCCGAGCAGGTCCAAAGGTGAAGGATCCAAGTTTCAAATCAGATTTGTAAAAGAAAGGAAAAGGAATTTTCAAGATCAAAACAATTTTCCACTCATGTGAACTTTAATATTTTCTTATTAAAGTTGGAAAATACAAGAGACAAGTAAGCAACGGTTGGTTTAAAGCCTTGGCGTTGCTTCAAGTGGGCTCAGGGGTCATAATTATAAGGTTTCAAAATAATTCCAAGTTACTTCAGAGGAATCCCGCCTAATAGATACTTCAAGGCAACTTTCTAATCCCATCTAGCAAGAAGATGGCCCCGTGAGTCACCCTCAGGTGAAATGGACAACTAGGGGCCTAGTACTTAATTACTTACCATGTCATTGAGATGAAATTGAGGTTTGAGGATAATTTCCATGTTTCCGGGTTTTGGGAGCATATTCAAAGTAGTTTAGAGATTTGGGGTCATAAGAGGAATTTTTCCTCCCCTAGGTTTCAAAGCCTAAGGATCAACTTGAAAAAGAAGAAAAGCAGCCTCATGGGCCCATATTTGGCTAAAATTGGGTGAAGAGTGGAAAAGGTAAAAAAATGGCTTCAAGGTATTCCATTACACATATCACCTTCCGATTCTAGAAGGATTCAATTTTTTTGCAAAAAATTAGAAGGGTAGTGTGGAGGGGTCAAAATTTGGCAAGGATTCCAGCCAGATTGGGCCGAGTGGTGGGAAAGCTAAAAATAGCTCAGTCAAGCTATAGGGGTTTACATATTGGAGGCAAGTTCACCGAGCTACTTGATAAGCCGAGTGGAAGAGAACTCGCCGTAACGAGTTGGAATGTAGTATCTAGCGAAGGGTGAGCGAGGCATGGGAAGGTTGGGGTTGGAGCTCACGGGGTGAGTTAAAGAAATTATAAGACACGTGAGCCAAGGTGAAGAGACTTGGTGGGTTGGATCATAAATTGGGCCGAGCTAGGGATGAGCTAGGGCCGGGAGTTTGGATGAGCTCAATAGGTTGATGGGAGGTGACTCGTCACGAAGGATCTCGGTCGAGCTAAGAAGAAAGAGGCCCCGGGTGAGTCGAGTGGATTTCACTAGGGAATGATTGAGGAAACTCGGGTGGGCAGAGAGTTACGGTGAGCTTGGGGTGATAACTTGCAAGTAATTCCCCGAGTGTCGAAGTAAAATGTGTGCAAAACATGGTGAGCTAAACATAGGGGCCAATGAGTTGCGGAGATGTTGGGGGTGAAGTATTAAGTCATGCCCCCCCTTCCCCCAATCCCTCCGCCCCCGAGTTGTGAAGTAAAAGACATTACAATATCCTCAAAAAGGGAACTCGGTGGTCAACCCAAAGATGAATTAAGTAGTGAGGGGAGATTTCAATGCAAGTAAGAGTGGTTTCAAACACCACATAATGTGGTGTATTGGAATGTTAGAAAAGGTCGAGCTAATCAAGAACCGGTGTGAGCTAAGGGGGCATGCAAAGCGGTGTTTGAGATAGATTCAAATTGACAAGGGTGGTGTGTTCGTAAGCACAAGTAGGTGCAAAACCTAATAAAAGGATGAGATGGCGAGTCTTTGTAATGTGAAGCGGTACTTAGGGAGGTGGAGACTCGAGTTGGAGAAGCTTCAAACACCGAGCTAAGAATGAGTAACTCCAAAGACCACATAGAGGGGTAAGGAACGAGTTCAAGTGGTAGTGAAGCTTGATGGAAGAATGTAGTGAGTCACTAGGCTAAGTTGTGAAGCAAGCTATGAAGCAAGTCAAAGGGTGAGTTGGCCCATACCCCAATGCAAGTAATAAGAATTCCAAGCCTCGTAAGGAAGACCAAGACCAAGTCAAGTAGTGTGGTGATTTGGAACTATTTGAATTCTCAAAACATGAAGTAAAGAAATTTTGGAGGTTTGTTAAGCAAGTTGAAGTAATAGGGGGTCGTATTTCCAATGAATGAATGACGTAATAAGTAGTGACCCTAGTTTCCGCAAAACTATAAAACTTCAAACAACCATAACTTTCGGTTGAGAGATCTGTTTCACATAAAATTGGACTTTTCAAAAATCCCTTAGAGCCCTTTTTAACTAGAAAATTTGATTTTCAGTTTTGATGAGGGAAAGGTAGAAAAAATGGAAAAACTTCTTCTGCACTCAAATGCACTGTACAACCATCTACCACCATTAATGGAGCATGGAGGCCAATTTCTTCTCCAGCAAACAAGAGTACAAGAGGGATGGGCTATGTAGGTGTCCCATGATGTTTTAAATTAATTATTGCATTTGGTAGGTGGAGGGAGGAATGCATTCGATATTTTCATTTTTTCTCTCCTTCCCACTCACTTCTATAAATTGCAAGGTCCTTTCATTCAAAAAGTAGGGATTCTCATAGTAGCGAAGCTCTGTCAAAATTACTTCATGAAAACTAATGTGTTAGAGGCCTCCATTCTGGAAATTTTACATGATGATTCTAACATTTATCTTGTAATGAAATGAATTGTGTATATCTATGAATCAATAAGCTTAAGTCTTGTGGATGTTTTCTTCCCTTTTTTGTGTTTCTTGCTTTTCCTTACCTCTTCATTTCAATTACATATGCATTGTGCCAACTTTATTTGTCTTGCAAGGTCTATTATTGTTGTGCCTTGATGAAAATGGTCATTTTAGTGTTGTTTCTAGACTGTGGTGATTGTTTCCACCCTCTCTGCTCTGCATTTTCTTCCATTTTCACCCATTGGAAATATCCCACAACCTTCTCATGGTGCTAATACATCATTTAGTGTAGGATTTGTTTTTATTTTATGATATTTCTCTCTCCCTGGTCCCTTAGAACCGATTGAATAAGTTTAGAAAGTAGATTTAATTCATTAGAGGTAGTGTTGCATTAGTTTAGGAAGAGGAACTAGCCTTATTTGAAGAGTTGCTGCAATTGCAAGCTCCCACACCTTGAAACAACTCCATGTTACCCTGTCACATTGCTTGCCTTAAAAAACTCACATGTTAAACAATCAAAGGGTGTTATGATTTGATGATAACACTTATTGATGGCAACTCCTCCTTTCAAATAAGCTCTCCCTTTTTGAAATCTCAAACTTCTTGGTTCTTTTTGACCGCCCATCTCAATCTATGGTGTTGAAGTGTTGTTTCCTACTAGTCGCATGAGGATGAGACTTGGGGAAGCATGTTCCTTCCCAAAAGCACATTATTGACATACAAGGAAAATTAAATCAATCTAAAAATACAAAAAAATTATAAAAATCATTACACCTTTCATCCTTCACAATCTTCGGTGATGAGCCCATACTTCTCACTAGTAGTATGAGATTGGGAACAGAGAAAGCCTTTACTCACCTACATTTTATCTTTGGTGTTGAGCCCTTTACTTTTACTGATGGAATGGGCAACATGTAGGAGTTCCTTCACAAAAATCAATCAACAATTAATCAATAAAGCCTTTATGAAATATGAATTAAAGTGCTTAATCAAAAATATCCCAAGGAGTAATTTAGTTGTTCATGTTAAAGAGAGACAACAATTCCTTTAACCGGATCTTGTCAATCAGCAGGTCATCAATGGATCTAAGTTGAGTCAAACCTATATAGTGGAATCATCTTGGAATCGATTAGATAATCATGACTGGAGATGAGTTACATATTTCTCATATGGATAATTGTTACACCTTGTGTCCTCGTATCAATCATCTTCACCTTCATATCACTATTCACCTTGTTTTCATGTCCTTCTTGGATCTTGGTGATGAGCCCTCACACATTTTTAGTTGTGTGGAGTCATGAGCAGAGTGAAACACCCTATCATTTTACCATCTACATTTCTACCAATGGAATGAAATGCCTCTAATTATTTACACATGCTTCAAGAAGTATACTCCTTGACCGAGTTGTAAAATTCTAAAAACATTCAAAAATTGTCTCAAAAATATAAAATTATTCCAAAATCAAAAAACAATATAAAATTGTCAAAATAAAAACATTCAAATAATGTTTGACCAACTTTCAATAATCAGGTAACACAGTTCAAAAATTTCACCTATTGACGAAACTCTTTATGATCGCTCCGAGAAAATCTTTTCATAAGCATGTTTTCTTGCTCGTGGTGTATATATATGCTCAAGGTAATCATTTACCATTTCACAATATAAATTTTCTTGGGGCACACTTGGATTTTACATTTTAATCCATTAGAGATCAAACTTCAATGGGATCGACAAGAATATATTTTGGAGTATCTAAGTATCACTTTGCTCTTTGGTCCGATCCAATCCTCTTGCGTTCTAAGATATCACTTGTGGGCATTCATATATATCTAGTTATTCAATGTGGAACACATTCAAAGTGTTATTATTCTTTGTTATTACAAGTTGTGTTGTACTGTTGCATTTTTTCAACATTGTGATGTTAATTTTGCTTCTTTTAGTTTTGTTATGTTTTTGAACTTTGTTTTCCTTTGCTATAGACCAATTATAGGAAAATTTATTCTCATCTTAGTTCACCTATAACTTTGGTGTGGTTCCTTCCTGTTCATATTGGGTTTGTTTGCAATGCTTGTTTCATATCTTTTGTGTCGCTTACACGTGTTGTGTTTTTTTCCTGGTTCATTAAATAAACCATGGAATGTTTTCCTTTTTGCTGTGTATATTTGATCTATA
The DNA here is from genome assembly GCA_018340775.1 of Taxus wallichiana var. yunnanensis. Classification (NCBI taxonomy): domain Eukaryota; kingdom Viridiplantae; phylum Streptophyta; class Pinopsida; order Cupressales; family Taxaceae; genus Taxus; species Taxus wallichiana. Next base: position 735,000,495 of record CM031238.1, on the reverse strand, counting down.
GGGATCCAAAATGAATCTACTTCATCAAAAAAGTTAGCACGAAGAAGGAAAAAATGATACACGGAGGTTCTATCTTTTTAGTAACAGGACCGCTACTCTGTGTAGAGTAGCGGTTATAGAACCGCCACCCAACCAGGGCGGCAGTCCTGGGACAATCGGTTTGCATTGGGTGGCGGTCTTGGCTCTTTTAGATAGGAAACAAAAATATGAAACAAATAACCTAGAATTTAGATGGTTGATTCATGTCTCTTCTCCTCCATGAACTTTTCCTTTCTCGAGTGCATGAGAGGACATAGGAAAGGCTATAAATACATGTCTGCAGAAGAGAATAGGATCATCGAAGCATGAAAGAAAGTGAGCAAGAAGTTCTCGAGTGCTAGACTTGTGTTTTATAGAAGAAAGGAGTGTTGAGACAGAGCAAACAAGTATTTGGGAGGAAGTGTGAGATATTATCTACTTCTCTTTCATACTTATTGTAAATTTCGTACTGTTATTTTGAATTGGCCAATAAAAGTGGGAAGAAAGAGTGATTGCCCTTCTCAACTAGTTTTTACTCCTCTAGAGGTTTCCAGGATAAAATTTGTTGGTGTTTATGAGCTTAAATTCTTTCCTTTCCCGCAATTGTGGATTCTAAGCATAAACATAATTCATTCACTACCTATAGCTATCATTTTCTAATAGAAAGTAGAATAGTAGTGATTTTTGTGTTTATGTGGATGATTCCAAAGTTGAAGAGTTTACGAGATCAATATTCATGTTTGTTTACATTTATTTTCATTTTTATTTCAAATCTTTCAAAACTCACAAAAATACAAAAATCAAATATTTCGTAATTAAAAAAATCATATATTTCAAAAATAAAAATAAAAATAAAATAAAAAATTACATAATTTTTGAACAAACATTCACTTATCACTTTCGTAGAAATATCATCATCAGCTTCCCTCACTATTTGATAAACTCACTGGAGAAATCAATTAGGGAAGTTCAGAGCCACTCTAGGGCTGTCCCTTTGCACCAAGGGCTTATCCTCCTAATCCATCGCCACTGTTCTAGCTGCCCCCCCATGAATCCTACCCCACCCTCTTCCTCCATACCTCCACCTGCTCACACCGCTTCCACTCCCCCCTGCTGAAAAGGAAGATTGAAGCTGCTGCTGCCAGCAAGAAAAGCAAGAGCATAAAAACTAAAATCCCTTCTTCTCAACGGGTCCTCAGGAGCCACAAAGACCTGGAACTTGCTGAGAACCTCCTGCATATCAGCAAACCGATGGAGGAACCCAAGGAGGAGGACTTGATGGACAGAGTGGACAGGTTGGAAAAGGAGATACAAGAGCTCAAAGGGACTATAAAAAATATGGAAAAAGCTAAGGGAAAAGGAATACTTCAAAGTGATGATGAAGAGGGGGTTATTGCTGAAGTCTTCAAGAAGTTACAGTCTTTGGATGGCAGAATGGGGAATGCAAAAAGTCACAATGACTGCATACTATCTGCCCTTAAAAGCATTTATAATTTCATTGAACAACATGTTCATAGTGTCTGTAGTTTAAGTGGGATTAATGAAGACATTTGGGGCCCCAAAGAGAAAAGGGATATTGCAATTGCTCAGGCGGATATGAAAGACTCCTCTCAGGCCACTGCCATTGCCTTCTTCATGTCGTTGCAGGCTATCAAAACCAAGATTGACAGGGCTATCAAGTAACGGGTTGTTGTGTTGCTATTTTTTGGCTGCGAAGTTGCTGTTATCTGGCGGTTCTGGAGCTACTTTTTGGTGGAGTTTTTATATGTTGCATCTCTTTTGGTTTCTTTTTGATCTTTTCTACTTCTTTTTGGATCATTGTTCGTTTGGATCCTTTCTTCTCATGTATTGTCATATTTGGCTGATGAGCCCTCTTAGGTTGGCCATTTTTCCCTTCTCTGGGCTGTTTCTCTCACCTTTGCTATCTGGCTTTTGAGCCCTTTTGTATACAGGGTATAGTCCCTTCAAAACTATTTGCCCTTAATAAAAAAAAAAAAACATTCACTTATCACTTATCACTTTTTGAAGTGAATTTTTCAACATTTCAATATAATCTTGGTAAAGTCATACTTTTATCTACTACCCTAGTGATCATTCCAATCTTACAACTATCACTTTCTTCCCTTTGTATGATAGGCTAACTCTACTTGGGGCAAGTCACAAAATTGTTTTTCCTTCACGATATAACTTCACTTGGGGAAATTTATTTTCTATCATTTGTACAAAGGATCCAAAAAGAGTGTCATAAGGATTTGCTTTACTCTACTCTTCCAATATGATCCTATTCCCACTTGGAAGCATTTTGCATCTACTCAATCATCATTGTGGCATGCATTAGGGGCATAGCTGATTGTATCATTTTTGAATTTGTGTTGCATTGCTGATGTTTACTTTTTAGACCACTTACAAGTAGTGTGATTACATATTGGTTCCTTTATAACCATGATGCCTACACCTACTATGTATATTGGGTATGTTTTCCTTTTTATCTTTTCTTTGTTGTGTGTGTGTTTGTTTACATGCATCTAGGTTACCCATCTTGATTCTTTCATAATCATGGTGACAACTCTATTATGCAACAACAAAAATAAGGTTGCTCTAAAATTATTCTCCAAATGACACTCATGCTACAAGCATAGTCCTTCCCATCCTTGTTCAAATCCCTTGCTTTCTTCCTATTAAGCGGCTATCCACCACTTTATCATGTCATCCACCCACTTGAGGGGCATTCCTATACTATCCTAATTGTTGGGGTATTTTGATGCTTTATTGTTTTCTTCTTGTTGCTCTACATGCATATACTATCTTTAAAGCATTATTACTTCACAATAGCACTTTAAAGAGGGGAAAATGTAGACACCCTAAATTACACACTTGTTCCCAATATTATCCTAGTACATCTTGTTATTCACCCCTTTATGATTGATTAATTAAATTGATTAATCATGTGCATTGTACCCCTTTGGATTAATTAAATTAGTCCTTAGTACCCCTATTAGCTAATTTAATTATCATTTATTAATTAAATGATTAATTAATTAGTGTGCACATTATAACAACCACTTGGACTCCACTTCCTCATCCTATTCAAATCCATATGGACTCCATCTCACCAAGATAGTCAACCACATTCTAGAATCTTATAAAGGCGGGGAAACTAAATTGCACTCACAAACACCTTTTTAGATGCAAGTTTTGCTAATTACTTCCTTTTCTTGCCCTAAATGACATTTATTATTTCAGTAACTTTTCGGTCCCCTCAACTGCTATTTTTAACATGTGTATTCAACCATGTTCAACCAATTTCTAACCACTTATGCCTCTATAAAATGTAGGCTCATCCTCTTACAAATCCTCTTGGATTTACAACACAAAAACTTTGCTTATTTACCTCCAATATCTACATATTAGAAGCTCCCAAAACTGTGTTCATAGCATTGGTCTATCCCCACTTTGGAGGTCATTCAAGAGTACCCATAATAAATTTCTAATAAGGTTACACAACTTCAAAGCTCACACAACCTTACTTGAGGTTGCATTGGAAAGCTACAGGAGGTTCTTTGTGTTTTGTTTGTCTCCATTTCGCTTAGTTTTTCCTGTCTTCGGTATGGGTAGGAATGTGTAGTCACAAAATCATGCACTTTAGGCATTATTTAGCCCAATATTATACTACTATTTAGAAGGTTCTCAAGTGAAGAAAGTACTAATTAATCTCACCTTTTGGCCATCTTATTTTACCTTTTATTTCATCATTCCCGCGTATTTTCATATACATGCCTAGATATTTCAATCCGCCCCATCATTTGAACCTAAACCGGGTGCCTAGGCCTATCCTGGGGCATCCCGAGGTGCCCTAGTCCCACCTGGGGTGACCCGATCCTTGTTTTACTTTCTCACTTCTTTTGGGTCTCTTCTATCCATTTTTCATCCTTATCTTTTCCTAGTCAGCCATATCAGGGTTAATTATGAAATTAGATGAAGATAACCCTATAAATATAAAGTTATGAGACCATAATGAGGGTCCTAACATCACTTAAAACTATCATTCCATCTAGAGTTGCATCTATTACATCACTTGCATCCACATAGTTCCATGCATCAAGGCTAGGCGATCTGCATCAACACACACATCATAGGGGAAGAGATTCTATTCCTTTCCATGCACACATGTTAGTAATTTTTCTATAGTTATGTTTCACTCGGAATGTTTCAACTTCGGGAATAGAGTTGCTTCTATCCTTTCATTCCTTTTAGAAAGCAGAGATAAGGGTTAGGGCTAGGAGGAATACCTGTTGAATGTCGAAATGGTGTGCGCGTACCGTAGAGAAAGATCAAAGCCGATGCGAAGAACTCCTTTTTGTCTTGGAAGGACTACCTGCAAATAAGAACACAAGACCACAAGATTTTGATTAGACAATAAATGAGGAAACTGCCTTGGGCCCAGGAAATATAAAACTTCCTTTCGAAGGTGGTCAGTTTCCCTACTAATATGAATTAACACCAAAGACTGTAAAATATCAATTAAGTTGCTTTGTTGAAACAGGTAGGGGAAAGGCTGATTTCTGGTTTTGAACCACAATAACCGATGCCGGTTACTGATAACCGATATCGGTAGGGTCTAGGATCTGTGGGTTAGTTGTGTTGTGGGGTGGTTGTTGTTGTAGGGTAGCTGTGTTGTTTGTAAGGCTAGTATATGGGTGATATTAGGTAATGAGGTGATGAGAAGTAAATGAAGGATAGTTAGATGCAATATGTTGCCGGGTAGTGGATCTAGGAATGGATTTGTGAGGACTGTGATTCAAAAGTCTAAGAAGTATTATTAAAAGGACATGCAAGATGTAACTTACTGGTTATTGACAAAGATACAGGTCCAAGAACTCTGATGACAAAGGCAGAACTGAGGTAGGATGGCCTGACACACAGAAGATGAGATATCTCCCTCCCGATGATCAGCTGAGTATCACAGGGCTCTGGTATCTAGTTGCAGTCTTGGGCTTGATCTCCTTTGCTGCAAACTCTTCTTGTCTCTTCACTTGTCTCTGCTCAGCCAAGTAAAGATCCGGATTCTCTTGATCGCTCCTGATGTTCTCTCTCGATCCAAAAATCCTTCGACCTCTGTTTTTGGTTTGGGGAGCCCATTTACAGGGAACCGATGGTGGTTACGTAACCGACGGCGGTCGAGTAGGAACCAGTATCGGTAAGGAAAAAGCAGGCTATTTTTAGTAAAATAGCCCACTTTCCCTGCTTTTCTCCCGAGAGATTAGTTGCGGGCTTGGTCAAGTGACTAGAAGGTCGGTTTTGGGTGCGAGAAAGGGGTCATTAATCATGGGTGTAGGTGTGGACCAAGTTATAGGTCTTAATTAGGTTAGTTTAGGGTTAGGACTAGGTCATGATGAGGTGGCAAAATGAGGTGGCAGGTAAGGTGATGTGGATTTATCAATTACAAGGTAATTAATAAACAATGGTGTAAGGTTTAGGTGATGAGGTTAGGTTGCGAAATGAGATGCGGGTCACAAGGGGTCGTAAGACACAAATTTGGTGTCTACATTAGCCCCTTATTGTCATGTAGCTTGTTTTGTAAAGCACGCAGGACAATAATATGAAGTGGTTTCTCCTGTTAAGGGTATAGGTAATCCCCCTCAAATCTATCACAGATTGAGAGAACTTGAAATCAGGGATAGGGTTGATAAAGGGTAAATGGTGTAGAGATGATGGGGAAAAGGTGGGGTAAGTCCAAGGAAGCAGACACACGTTGAAATGCAATAGTGCGACTAGGGTACATGATTTGACGAGCAAACCAGCAATGCATAGGCAAAGGTCGATAGTTTATCCAAACAAGGGTGATATAATCCACGGTATCCAAGGCATAGGAAGTAGCTCCGGGGTATATAACGGGTAAGGTACAGGGCGTTTAGGCATGTTCGGCAAGCACTCAAATGGTTGGTTTGGTTGAGATAAACGTCACGGTCCCAGGTCAGGAAAAGTTGGTCGTGAGATCAAGTCGGGGACCCTAATCATGCTAAAACACGAACAGGTGAGCTCGATGGAACAAAAAGCTACATGATGGGTGGATAAAAGTGTATGTTGTTGATGTTGGGTAAGGTATTGAAGTGATACGGCCGTGGGTCGGGCCAAGTTGTTGGGTTACGGCCTTGGGTCGGGCCGGATGGGTAGGGTGAGGCCTGGGGTCGGGCTGATGGTTGGTTGGTGAGGCTTTGGGTCGGGGATGGTTGAGGTAGGCCGAGGCCTTGGGTCGGGCCGGATGGTTAGGTGAGGCCTGGGTCGGGCCGGATGGTAGGTGAGGCCTTGGGTCGGCCAAGTTGATGCGCGCCTCGGGTTGGGCCAAATGGTTAGGTTGAGGCCTTGGTCGGGCCGGCAGGTGGGCCGAGGCCTTGGGTCGGGCCAAATGGTTAGGGTGAGGCCTTGGGTCGGGCCGGATAGGTAGGTTGAGGCCTTGGGTCGGGCCAAATGGTTAGGGTGAGGCCTTGGGTCGGGCCGGATAGGTGAACAAATGGTGTTCAGCAAAGGTGGATATAGGCGATGTTGGGAGAAAGGGCGATTAGTAAATAGGGGCAGAAAGTTGGGTGAATAAAGACAAAACCGATATCGGTTAGCTATGACCGGTACCGGTTAGGTAACCGATGCCGGTTCCTTAGGGCACGATTTGACCGGTGTCGGTTCTATGTTAAAAACCTATAAAAAGAAAAATACGGCCTGTCATTGTCACATTTCTAATTTGAAAACCGATTTGGGGTGTCTGAGGTGGAATAGTGATATTGGTGCATTTGTTGGCTGAGGTGGCACTAGTTGAGTGGAGAAGTGAGTTGATTGGTGGGCCCGAGTGAGTAGCAGGCAAGCATTGATTGGTAGAGGACCCAGCAAAGTAGAGTTTGAGCCATGGCACAGCCAGGAGGAGCAGGAGGTGCTGGACCAGCTGGACCACCACCACCTATCCCACCACGATGACGTGTCGTCGTACCGGTAGGTTCGAAACCCTTCATTATGTGAATTTAATGGTATTATGCTGTATTTGGGATTCGGGTAGGAATCTTAGATTTGGAGAAAATAATGAATAAATGGAAGTTATATGGAAAGAGGAAAGGGTAGATAGGCTAAATAGGCCAAGGCGGTTGGGTGGGTAGGTTTTTAGGGTGTTTGGGTGGGTATGTAGGGAGAAATAGGAAAAAAATGAATTGGGTAGCCGCGCGGGTTCGGCTCGGTAATTTTTACAGCGATCGATGTCGGTCACTAAGCGACCAGCATCGGTCCAGAAAATCTAGGGGCAGGGTTGATCGGTGGTGACCGGTGTCGGTCAGTAGTTGACCGGCGTCGGTGGAGAGGAGACCGGGGTCGGTTATGGGTGACCGGTACCAGTTCGTAGTGATTTGTAGTTATTTTGGTTGGTTTGGGTTATGTTTTGGTGTTGAATTGTTGGTTGTGGTTTAGGTGTTGTGAGTATGGTTTTGGGATGGGGTAGGGGTGTTTTGGTATGATTTAAGTTGTGTCGATTGTTGGATTTGGTTGTTTGGGTATCGTTTCGGTTTCATGGTAGTATGATGTGGGTTGTTTGTTTGGGTGTGAAGAGGGAAGGGGATATTGTAGAAGATAGGTGGGTAGAGGGGTGTGTTAGAGAGTCTGGGGATAAAAGGGGTATAGAGGGTAAAGTAGATGTTGTGATAAAGAGTAGGGCTAATGTAGTGGGTTAGTTTTGCAGCAGCACGTCGAAATGACGATGCACGGGACAGGATGCCCCCACTGTTGAGCCGGATGCGACCACATGTGTCCGCAGCACACTGGGCTATCATGCGCGAGGTGGGACTCGGCAGAGTCCAGCGATACAGAGCGATCGACAGAGATCATAGTTTGATGGTTGCCCTCATCGAGAGATGGGATCCGGTGACCAATGTGTTCCATCTCCCGACTGGAGAGATGACCATCACATTGGAGGATGTGTATCGCATCCTTCGATTACCTATCGATGGAGAGGCAGTCTTTCAGGTGGATGCAGAGACAGCCATGGACAGCATCCTACAGGTTTTTGGGGATGCAGCCGCGCTATTGACATATCACAGCGTGAGTATCGGGTATGGGGATATGTACCATGCGCACCGACATGAGACACGGCTTGCCGTGTTGATGATGATCGGGATCACCTGCTTCGCCCTCCCAGACTCAGAGGGAGGCCGCTTTCCATGGGCGCTGATGGGGGTGCTACATGAGATGGTGGAGGAGCACACATGTTATGCTTGGGCACCAGTATACCTGGTGCAGTTATATAGAGAGCTGTGGGGCTATCGCCGGATGAGGCGATTTGGGATTTGTTTGACATTTTTGCTTCACTGTTGGGCATATGAGCACATCATATGCATTAGACCAGTAGGATTACCCCAGCAGCCAGGGCCACAGGTCATATATAGATACGGCTTTCAGAGGTGGTTGGGGGTCGTGGGCCAGCCACGAGCAGTGCTTGCAGGACGGGACGTCGCTTATTACAGGCATTTATTAGAGGGCCTGACAGTGGCAGATATTGTATGGAGACCGTATAGAGGTCATCACCCCCGTGGAGGAGCCCGAGGACAGTTGCAGTGGATCCAGTACACATTCTGGATAGCGGGACGGAGGCCGGGAGAGTATGAGAGGATACCCCTGGAGAGGGTACGCAGGCAGATGGGGCTACGACAGGATGAGCCCCCTCGCTTCCCTCAGTACCGGAGGGATGATGTAGAGGCCCCACTGCCTGCACCACAGCCCGTGGATCCAGATTGGGTTGCTGAGAGGCCGGCAGATGACACTGTAGATGATGCTGGCTGTACGGGAGCATATATGGTTTGGTGGGCTAGAGAGCAATGAGGGTAAGAGTACCTGCTGCACTGCATGCATGTGAGACTTGGCGGCAAATGTGATAAGCAGAGCGAGATCAACTCGGGTCGAGTGCAGCTATTACAGGCAGGTTGTCACCGACGTGCACGAGTATAGGTGTCTTACAGGGGCAGCTAGCCTAGGCTCAGTAGCGAGCACGAGCTGCGGCACGACCACAGCACAGCACAGTACAAAGACCACCACCAGCGGCACAGTACCACCCCAACCACAGCACCGGCACCAAAGACAGCACGAGGGGGCACTGGTAGTAGGAGTTAGGGGACCAGCCCCAGCAGCGATGGTGGCGGGACAGGTATATGGAGGCGAGAGCGGAGGCCCGGTACTATCAGGATGTTCTTGATGGTACCGGAGCTGAGTATCAGCCATATGCAGCCTATAGAGCAGAGACCTCTCATAGTCAGAGATCGCAGGGAGGTGCAGCCACAGCCGGTGTGTCTGTTACAGGCAGGAGGCGAGAGGCACCACAGGGACCAGCAGGGAGAGGTGCTGAGGGCGGTGGGGAGAGCTGAGGGATCCCGACATTGTTTTTGTATTTGTATATTGGATATGGGCACCGGTCTATGAACCGGTTATGTTTATAGAGGCCTGCGTGCCTACATATTATGTATTCATTGATTCATTCATTCATTTATTGTATACCGGCCTGCGAGCCGAGTATGAGTTGTATAGTTGATACCGGTCTGCGAGCCGAGTATGTTTTTGATATGAGAGACCGGCCTGCGAGCCGTGTTGAGGTTTTTGACGGTTATTGCGGCCTGCGTGCCGGCTTTGTTGGATTATGAGATCACAGAGGCCCCGATGCAGGGCACATTGTATATTGGAAACATTGTATATATATATAGATATGATGTTTTGATTCACATGCTGTGTTCAAAATGCGTTAAATGTTTTGTCGATGGTTTGTGATATTTGATGTATGATGAGTTGGATTTACATGGTGTTATATATTAATGATGTTGATGTCTTTTGTTGATGGGATGTATGTAGATATAAATGATGAGTTTAATTGACATGTTGTATTATGAAATGTTGTATGTTTTGTCGCTGATTTTATGAAAATGTATGTATGTAGCTGTTAAGTTGGATCCAAATGGTATATAGATTAATGGTTTTTGATATCGTTTGTTGATGATTTGTTTGTTTTGGTAATGTAGATAGATGATATGGATGAAATCGTAATGAGATGTGGATTTGATGAAAAGATTATAGCTATCGGTGTTGGTATGCAGGAAAAAGAGGCGGGCGCCTCCAAAAATTAGATAAAAATAAAGAAAAGGACTATGTTTTGAAAAAGGTGGGTATGTGACCGACATCGGTTAGCTAACCGATGTCGGTATAGTATAGACCGATATCGGTTAGGTAACCGATACCGGTTATTCCAAAATGAGATTTTTCTAAAAATAGAAAAGCGTAGGTGGCAACTGAAGTTCTTATTTTGAGAGGCATGCAAGATGTTAAATACGCGAATGCGACGCTGATTTTAACGACTGAGACAAGTAATTGCATGAGAGATTTGAGTGATAAGGAGGAAAGAGACAGGTAACGTGATTGTGGGCTGAGATCAAGAAGACAGAAATCCAAGCTATATTTGAAGAGGGTGGTGAGCATGGCTGAACGAGGAGAAGCATCCAGCAGGCATGGACGAGAGGGAAGACAAGTTCCACCGCAAGCTGCTGCAGCCCAAGAGGTAAACGATTTGGTTGTAATTTGGTGTTTGCATGTTTTGTGAATAGGAGGAGGGAGATTAAGTGGGTAGATATGAGAAAGAAAACATGATAGCAAGGGTTATAGGTGAGGTGAGTGTTATGGGGTAGGTAATCAGGGGTTTCGGGTATGTCTGTGTATACAGAGAGGAATAAACGATCAATTTATTGTCGTAGGTGGTTGTTTAGGCAAGGTGTATGTAATTGACAGTGACCGATAGTGGTTAGGGATAACCGGTATCGGTTACTGAACCGGTACCGGTTATTTATAACCGATACCGGTTACTGGAGGAATTTCCAGAATGTGAGAAAAAAACTTTAGGGATTCGATGGATTGAATGGTTATTTGTTGTTGTGACGTATGCAGGCAGAGGCAGGGCCGAGGATGAATGATAGTGTACCAGCGCTGTTGTCACGAATCCGAGCGGATGTAACACCAGTTGAATGGACATTGATAAATCGTTTGGGGTTAAGTGGAATCCGCTATTATTCACGAATCACACATAACCATGCTATGTTGCAGGCGTTGATTGAAAGATGGAATCCAGAGAAGAATACCTTCTATCTGCCAACAGGGGAGATGACAGTAACATTGGAAGATGTGTTCCGTATTTTGAGACTCCCTATTACAGGAAAACCAGTATATCAGGCATTACCTAGCGCGGCGTGGGGAGTGATAACAGCAGTATTTGGTCCATACGCACGAGATTTGACACAACGAGGTTTGACATTCACATATGGGATAATGTATGTAGCACACCCTGAGGAGACAAGGTTAGCAGTGATATTAATGATAGCGGTAGGGTATTATGCATTGCCGAGGCGGATGTGGGAAGGTTTCCAAAAGCATTGATGTGTATTATTTGGGAGATGATAGAGAGGAACGTGACTTTTGCATGGGCACTGTGCATATTTGGCATGAGCTATACAGGGTTTATGGGCTTCAGAGGTGAAATCACGGGACGACACCTGGATTGTTCATACTTATTACATTGTTGGGCCTATGAGCACATTGTTTGTGTGCGACCAATAGGCTGACCCATCCAGTCAGGAGAGACCAGAGTACAGAGGTTGGGATTCAGACGATGGGTCCAGACAGAACAAGAGGCAAGATCCCAGGCCGTGACGGGTGACATTGAGTATTACAGGCAGGTATGGGAGAGGGTGACGATTGCGGATATCTGTTGGAGGCCTTACGGGAACTATATGGTAACAGAGAACATAGCTGAGGAGTTGAGGGGTGTAGAGTGATTGAGGTGGATCGCAGGGCACAGACCAGGTGAGTATGAGAGGATTCCTCTAGATCGCGTGCGGCGACAATTTAGATTTGTGCAGGATATACCCCTGGCTTATAGACCATATATGAGGATCGACGCCGAGGCAACATTCTCACCTCCCCGGCCAACACCTCCAGAAGGGCCAGAGGAGATAGCAGCCGATCGCAGGTAATGGATGCAGGAACGACAGAGGCCTATAGGTTATGGTGGGTAGCAGAGCTGCGAGGTGTACGTGATCGCCCTGACATAGCTGTGATTACAGCGGAGAGAGATCGTCTGCAGAGTTTAGTTCATCAGCTCCAAATGCAGATGAATGAGACAAGAGGATTGTTAGCGGTTGCGGAGTCACGGGCGGAGAGACTAGAGGCTGGATTCCTCCATGCGAGAGGGTGTATTCATATGTTACAGGAGAGATTGGCAGATCAGTGGGCGGTACCAATAGCTGTGGTACCTTTGAGGACAGAGAGGCCTGGCGAAAGGTGTCGACGATCACGATCATCACCTGGTTCGGGATGAGGCGTGAGGGTCTAAATAAATGTTAGCAAGGTATAAGAATAAATAAGGATGCCGACCTGCGTGTCGATGATAGAGAAGATGTATTTGTTTAATATCTAAATAAGATTGAATATGTATGTTGATTTGAGTTATGATAATAATAAGAATGTTTGCGTTTTGAATTTGGGTGTTTTGAAAAAGGATAAAGAGGAATGTGATTAAATAGAAATACACAAAAATATTTATATTTAACCACATGATAGGTTATGGTAGGGGATGGTCGAGCTAACCTTGGGAGACCTCATGTCTCCGAAGTCCCGCCTACATAGCCCATTGCACAAAGCAAGGAGGGGCCTCGATCGATGTAGTTCTCCCTTAGGACTAGGGAGAGGTGAATTTAGGCAATTTGGTACGGTTTAGGCAATTGGTTGGTTAGTAAAAATATTGATATTAATATTGGTAAGGTAAGGTTGTTGGTGTTGGTAATGAATTGGTGATGTTGTAAAAGGTATAAGGGAAGTGAAAGTTAGCCTACCCAAGTAGAAGGGAACCATGTCCTGATTAAGATCAACACACAATCCTAGATGCGAGGCAAAGAGGAAAGAGTGCTCCGTAGGTGAAAAGAGCTAAACAAACCACACAACGTAGAACGAGCTTAAAGCCCTAGGTACCGTGCATAGACGAGAAGTCAATAGGTGAAAAGAGTTGTATGATCACAATATATCGGGTGTACGTCACGTCCCTTGAGTTGAAACAAATGGTGAGGTGAGGTGGATGATATAACTGAGGTACAGAGAACTTGTTACAAAGCGAGTGTTCTGACGAAAGAGAACCTACCCTAAATAGACAAGTCCATGACACCAAAGTTCTTTTGAATGAGGCTTTTTTTCATGAATATAGGCGATCAATGCGGGAAGTCTACAAGGGATATTGATTGTACTATTCTTGAGGTCTTCACAAAGTCGATCAATGTGAGAAGCTTCGATAAAGGTCGATTGTGTATAGCTGTCCTTCGAGGGAGCGATCTATTTATAGTAGAGATATGATTTTAGTGCATAGCTGTCCTTCTGGGGAGCGATCTATATATAATAGAAAGAATAGTTTGGCATATATAGCATGTCCTTCGAGGAGCAAATATATATAAGGTAGATAGCTAGATGTCCTTTTGACGTGAAGCATCTAGTTTTTGTAGGAAGTTTGACTCAAGAAATCCCATAAGAATACGGCTTATTTTAATACTTTGAAGTCATGGACTAGACTAAAAGGGAAGGCATTCTTTGAGGTGAAGTGAGAATCAAACTATGTGAGCTTGATTTTATTATGAGGTGTAGGAAACAAAGTGTATGTGGTGGTAAGTGAGCTCAAGGGACGAGCGGCAGTAGATAAGAAGTGATATAACACTAAATTCAACAAAGTAGAATGGTCGAAGATGCAAGGCATTAAGGGGTTGAGCTCGGAGTTTACCATTAAGTGAAGCTAAACGATAAGTGCACGATTTATAAGTGTGAGTGATTATATAAGGCCCAATCAATTAGGAGCAAATTTTCCACGTTTGCTCTTTTCTAGTTTGGTTACATGTTGATTCTCTTTGAGGACAAGATCACCAACCTTAAAGGTACGCTCATGAAGTCGCTTATCATAAGCACGCTTGATACGTTTTTGATAGATTTGGAGGTGATCAAGAGCTGTAAGACGACGCTCGTCAAGAAGCTCCAATTGGGCTAACCGCTCTTGGCGGAAATCATCGTTGGTGAGAATATCCTGAAGAGATATTCTAAGGGAGGGTATTTGTACTTCGAGAGGCAGGACAGCCTCGGTACCATATACCAAAGAAAAAGGTGTGGCATTAGTGGAGGTACGAATGCTAGTACGATAAGCCCAAAGGGCAAAGGGGATGTGATCGTGCCAATTTCTTCCGGATTCATTGACAACTTTCATGAGGATTTTGGTTAGGGTTTTATTAGAGGATTCAGCTTGTCCATTTGCTTGTGGATAGTAGGGTGATGAGAAGCTGAGTTTGATACCAAAGTTGTCGCAAAGGTCCTGCAACAACTTGTTTTTGAAAGATTTTCCATTATCTGTTATCAGGCGATGAGGAACACCAAAACGACAGATAATGTGGTGGTTAATGAACTCTACAATTTTTTCTTTTTTAGTTGAAATGAGTGGAATAGCCTCCACCCATTTTGTGTAATATTCGGTTGCTGTGATAATCCATCGGTGACGTTGCGAAGAGGACGGATGAATCTCACCAATAAGGTCTAAACCCCATTGTGAGAAAGGCCAAAGATCTCGGGCGACCTGTAGCGGGTGGCTAGGAGTATGTTGAAGGTTGGCATGTTGTTGACACATAACACAACGCTTAACATATTCGTAGCAATCGTTATTGAGAGTAGGCCAATAATAACCTAGGCGAAGGATTCGTTTGGCCACAGCAAGGCCGCTAAAATGTCCGCCACAAATACCGTCATGGACTTGTTGGATGGTATGGGTGACCTCTGCACCGATGAGACATCGAAGGAGGATGCCATCAAAGCCACGTTTATAAAGGAGTCCCCCCATAACAACATAACGAGAAACGCGTTTAAGAAACGCGCGTTTTCCGGTACTAGTAAGGTCAGATGGGAGAACAGAGGTTGTAAGGTAGTCGTGGAATTGGTGATACCAAGTATCCTGCGAATTAGCAGACACATTATTTATCGTACAAACAACCGGGGCTGAATAAGATGGGGCAAAGAGTTGTTGGACCAAGACGAAAATGTCAGAGTCAGTTGATGAAGCTGGAATTTGCGAGGCTAAGCAAGCCATAGTATCCACAAATTTGTTAGTGGAGCGGGGAATGGTTTGGATAGAATAGCGAGTAAATAAGGCTAGAAGTGAATCCACATAGTGTTTGTACTTTTGAAGTTCCTCATTTTTGCATTGGTAGATGCCCATAACTTGATTGACTACCAATTGAGAGTCGCCAAAAATATTGATAGATTTGATACCTAAGTGTAACGCAACTTGGAGACCCAGAACAAGGGCCTCGTATTCCGCTGTATTATTAGTGCAAGGGAAATCAAGTCGGAATGAGAGAGGCATAGGCTCAACGTCGAGAGGAATGAGAACAACGCTGGCTCCTCCGCCACGCTGGCATTTGGATCCATCGAAGAAGAGGGTCATTGGATACGACTCCTCCCTGAGTGAAAGAGTGGCGATGAGTTCGTCGGGGAATGTAAAATTGGTAAATTGTTCCCTGGTAAAGGGGCTTCCGCAAGTTGGTCTGCGATGGTTTGTCCTTTGATTGATTTCTGGTGGACAAACTCAAGGTCGAGGTCGGCGAGGAGCATGAGCCATCTGGCGATGCGTTGGTTTAGATGAGGTTTGGCATACATGTAATGGATGGGGTCCGTGTTGGTGATGACGAAAGTTTTGTGATTCAGAAGGTAGTGTCAGAGTTTGGTGGCCACGAATGATAGGGCTAGGCACAACTTTTCTACATGTGTATACCTAGTCTCATAGTCCACCAAAGTACGACTTATATAATAAACGGCTTGTTCTCGATTCTCAGAGTCACGATGTGCAAGCATGGCCCCTACAGCGTGGTCGGTGGTAGAAAGATAAAGGTAGAAAGGGCGGTCGTCCTGGGGTGGGATAAGCACGGGTGGCTGCAAGAGATAAGCTTTGAGAGCCTCAAAGGCTTGGTGGCACTCTTCACTCCATTGAAAGTCAATGTCTTTTTTAAGGAGGTGATGGAAAGGTTGACATCGATCCGAGAGTTGGGAGATGAAACGTCGGATAGATTGGAGCTTACCTTGTAAACTACGCAATTGTTTAAGATTGGTAGGTGGGGGCATTTCTAGAATAGCTTTGACTTTAGATGGGTCGACCTCAATGCCATGCAGAGAGACAATAAAGCCGAGAAGTTTTCCCGAAAGGACACCAAAGACACATTTCTTTGGTTGAAGACGGACAGAATATTGTAACAGGCGATCAAAAATAATGGTTAAAACATCGAGATGTTCACTGCGATGTTTAGATTTGCCAAGAAGATCATCGACGTAATCTTCAAGGATAGTGTGCATAATGTCATGAAAAATGTAGGTCATAGCCCGCTGATAGGTTGCACCAGCATTCTTAAGGCCAAATGGCATTACACGTGCAATGAAGGTTCCCAAGGAGTTATGAAGGTAGTTTTATGTTGATCGGCGGGTGCAACCAAAATTTGGTTGTATCCTGAAAAGCCATCCATGAGAGAGAGCATCTCATGGCCTGTAGTGAGATCAACAAGTTGGTCAATACTAGGTAGGGGGAAGTCATCCTTAGGGCAAGCGAGGTTGAGATCCTAGAAATCCGTGCATATCCGAAGTCCCCCCATCGCTTTAGTAATGCAGTGTACGATGTTAGAAATCCATTGAGGATAGTCAATAGGCAGAATGAAGGAAACAGAAAGAAGTCGTTGAAGCTCCTCTTTGACCAAGAGGGCAATGCGTGGATGCATTTTTCTCAATTTCTGTTTAATTGGCTTGGAATCGGGTTTCAGTGTAATGTTATGGACGGCAATGTCAGGATCAATTCCTGGCATGTCGGCGTAGAGACAAGCAAGCTTGGTTGCGAGCACACGGAGAAAGGTAGTAAAGGTGACTTGTTCTGATGCGTTAAGGGATTGTCCGATCTTCACAATGTGAGGATCCTCCTCCGTGTGGATGTTGATTTCAATAGTAGATTCGTTCAGCATGGTTTGAGTTTCAGATGGTAAGGCGCGTTGAATATAAGAGTCATCCGCGCCAAGGTAAGTGAGGATGGAGTCATCATCCTGGCATTCAACAACGTTAATTGAAGGTGAGTCCTCTTCAATCATGTCTGGATACAGAAGGGGGATAGAAGAGGTGTCCTCATTATCGCGTTGATAAGTGAGAGGACCTAGGAAGATAGCATTTATGAAAAAAAAAAGTTAGGAGGGATAGATTCGGGATCTATCGACTCTGTGGGTGACAAAGGCAAAATGGGTGATGATGGTTCGGTAGGGGTGACGTCGTTGTCTTCTAGAAGACAACTGACACGAGGTTCCTTCGGTGTAAGTGTTCCTGGAAATCCGAGACCACTACGATCATTGTGCTTGCGTGTAGTTACGGGGATGATTGTATGTCGGCCTTGTTCATAAAGACCAAAACCAAAGCCTTTCCAAGCACAGCGAGTCAAGAAGGTGAGGGCGAAACGATGATTTGTCAGGTATTGAAAATTGGATTGGAAAGGAACCACACCAAGAGGGGGCTCAGGGGCAATGGAAGATGCGTCGACACCCCCATATGTTAGGTTAGTGCGGCAGTGAGGTGGTCCGTAGGGGATTACTTCCCCCACACGACGGTCATAGGTAGGATGTGCATGTACCTGTCCGTACTCCTGTGGGGTATGGAAAGAACTAACGTTATATAGGCGATACTCCCCCAGCGTAAGGCGTTGAAAAACATCTACTAAGGGGTCTGCGGTTGGGATATTAGCTGCAGGAAGGGAAGTGGTTTTTGCGACAGTGGTTTCATTTGAAGGTGTAGGTGCGGTTGAGGTGGATGGTTGAGGCACATTTGAAGAGGATGGTTGGGTTGAATGAATGGGTGTCTTGATTGGTACAAGCACATCATTAGGGCGGTATATCATATTGCAGGTTTTAAAGGGGGGAGGATCAGCTTTTACGGTGTAGGACTTCCCCTCGTATTCAAATTTTATGCATCTATGTAAGGTTGAGGGAACGCATCCCATAGCCCGGATCCAAGGGCGACCTAGCAATATATTGTATTGGAACTCTCCCTCAAGGACATAGAAGAGTTCGGGTAAAGTACGTGGTCCTACACGAATGTTAAGGATCACGGTGCCTAAGGTAGAGGTAATAGCATCATTGAATGACCGCAACATGATGGGATTGGCACACATGTAGCTAGAAGGGATATTCATTTGTTGGAAGGCTTTTGAAGAGATGATGTTTAGGCTAGCGCCCCCGTCAATCATAACATGACGTCCGAATGTCTCGGACGTAAGCTGCGAGATGAAAAAGGGGGTCGGATCTTCTCTGTACCAAAGTCAACAATTTTGTCTTCGGAAACCGATGCAGCAGCTTGTTGTATGAGAGAGAAGAAGTTGGGCAAAGTGGATTGTTTGGTGAGAGAAGAACATGTGATTGGGTGTAAGAATGGAGGTAATGAGTAAGGTTTCATTAGGTAAGACCTCGATCCCTTGAAGAATTTCAACGAGAGCTTGTCGATGAGATTCAGAAGTCTGAATTAGATCATAAAGTGTCATTTTTACGGGTGATTGGTGAAGCTGTTTGATCATGGCTCGATGGGCAACTCCATTAGAGACGGGGTAAGTGGGTCCACAAACAACCACTTTGGGTGGTGGTGCGATCGGGATGGTGGAAGGAGAAAGAGAGGACACAGGTGTGCTTTCTTTTGCTTTCTTGTTGTTTTTCTGCGCTCGAGTAGCAACACTAATCATATTAATCTCATAGACCTGAGATGAGGAAGATGGTTGGGATAAATCATGGTCTTCAAGAGGTGGGGTTGTAATAATGATAGATCTTGGTGAGGCGGGGACAGATGGTATAGGAGAGGGAATTGAAGCTAAAGGTCTCTCCCTTCGTAAGTTGTCTTTCTTAACCTTTCTATCTGAGAGAGGTGACTGATGAAGGATGGTTTTTAAAGCTTTGCATCCCTCCACATCATGTCCTGGTGTGCGGTGATAAGCACAGATTTTAGACTCATCATAACCTATAGGTCGAGGTTTAGATGGGTCATAAGGTCTAAGTGGGGGTAGGGAAATGGTCGCATTCTCCACCAACATAGCAAGGATTTTGGCGTAAGATCCTTTGAGTGGGTCAAAATCGGAGGAGGATGAGGGCATTGGTTGTGCGGGTTTTGGTAATGTTTGGGCATGGTTGGTTCGTACGGGTGGTGGTTTAGCCAAGGGGTGTTGACACGTGGTTTTCACTAAACGTGGTTTCTTTGGTGCAGAGCTACGTTCAAAGCTGGTTAGATGATGAGGCTACAGATGACGTGGTAGCGGGGAACAACCACGGAGAAAGGGGAGTGACAGAAAATAAATCCTTTGATGATGGAGTTTGTTTAGGGTTGATGGGTGGACAGGATACGTGGGGTGACAACGTTGATATATCCTTTGATCTCTGTATGGGTGTAGGAGGCGTAGGTTGTTTTGAAGAAAATGCAGGAGGTATGATATATTGATGCAAGGTGGAGGGATGAGGTCCCAATATGGAAGGTAGGTGTGACGATGATGGTTTTGATTGTGATAGAGGCACGGATGGAGTTTGTCTCCTAAGTGGCGGGCGGCTTTATTTTTGGATAAATCTAGTCGCAGGCGGGTGTGTTAGGCCGGGTCAGGTATTGGTGAGGTCCCAAGTGTAGGGGAAGATTTGGTTAGGTTAATAGAGGTGGATGAGATACTTGGTAGAGATTCGGGGGATGAAGATGAGGACATAGGCATTTTGAGTTTCTGTAAACACTTCGGGTATATGGTAGAGGTATCTGGATCGGTCATCTGCATTTGAGTAGAATAGGGGGTACTCAAACGTTCCCATAGGACTCGTCTATCTTCTGGAGAATAACAGTCTTCAGGCGTGAATTGTAAATTTTGTATGGAAGAAAGACGGGTTGTGATTCCAGTCCACTGTGGGTGTGATACAGGGGGTAGATGAGGCACTGTATCAATAGATGTTAAGAGGTCAACCTGGTCATTGAAAAGATTTAGGCGATGAAGAACTAATAGGCGAGGAGGGCATGTTTGAGAGGGTGCATTATGATTAAAGAATTTGGTGATGTCGGTGCAAGAGATTTCTTGTCTAAGGATGGCAAAAGGAATGGCAAGCCTTCCTCTGTGCAAAGCAAGAGTGGTAGGAGGAGACGTTTGGGAAATAGATAAGTTAGATAACATCCGTTCGCAGTCTTGTAGGGATGTGGTATAAGAAGACTCATCGATGAGAAGAAAAGTCTGGGCAGTTAACTCCTTTATGGGTAAAGGAATGATTTCACCTTGGTTTGATGGTGGTGAAGGAGGTTCGGGCCCTGCGTTAGTGAAGAGGCTTGATTCAAAATTTTCTCGATAGAGGCTTTTGGCTGGGAGTCGAAGACTGCATGGATCTCATGAACACTTTCCTCGGCTAAGATATCCTGGTTTATGTTACTGTTAGAAGAGTGATTTGGGAATGGTTTGTTGAATATTTTCAGATTTCGGTTGGCAGGGGCATTAGGGTTATCGAGGGTTATATCACCTGCGTCAACCATTTCCTGCACTATGTTTTTCAACATCTTGTAGTTTTCATGACTATGTCCTTTTACGCGGTGAAAGTTACAGAAGTCATTTTCTTTGTACCAGGAAGGTATAGTGCGGGTGGAATCAAACCCGGAGTGGGGTTTAACAGGAGGCAAGGTGATAGCTCCGGCTTTGAGCAATTTTTCCAAGATGACACCATAAGTTTCTCCCAAGGAGTGTAATTGATGGGCTCGGCTTTGTACTTATAGGTGGTTTTGGTGGGGTATTAGACGGTGTTTGAGATTTGACCATCACCTCGTGGGACAGCTCCTTTTGATTTCGAAGAAGTGGATGCGTGAGGAGGGGTGGTGTTTGGCTTATTGGTAGAACTGGAGTTCGAGAAATTGGGGTTTTTTCTTGCAACCGCAATTTATCTTCTTCTAAGGCTCGAATTTCTAATTCCGAGCCATGGTAAAGGCCTCATCAAATGTACGGAAAGTTTGAATTTGGAGGGTAGGAGAGATGTGCTTAGCGCAGCAGCTGCGTAAAAAGTTCGATAAGTTCGGCTGAGGCAAGGCATATGTAAGTTGGTTGATAAGGCCACGCCATCGTCCACGAAATCTGCGATAGATTCGTCTTGGTGTCGGATGGCATAAAGGTCGGTGATAGATACTTTCTTGGCAATGTTAATGGAGAAATGATCCAAGAAAGATTGGGCTAGTTGGTTAAAGAGAAGATTGAGTCTTTGGGTTAAAAGCCTTTGTACCACTCTAAGGTGGGTCTGATAAGGACATGGGAAAGGTGTGGAGTAACAAGGCATCATCATAAGCAATCAAATAACAAGCATGTCTAAATGATCGCAAGTGTTGTTGAGGATCCTCTTTACTATTAAAACGAGTAAATTTCGGCAACTCCCATTGAGGAGGATATGAATGAAGGGGGATAGAAGGGTGAATAGGCTCCCGACAAACTTGCTCGTATGTCAGGCGCTACGACTTCTCAAACAAGCCTCAGATTTTGCATTTTGTCCATCATTTGTTTGATGAAATCTGTGGTTGGATGAGATGAGGGTGCGGTTGTGGTAAACGGAGGCAAATTGGGCCAAGGGCCTCGCATTAGACAATGGTGGGGTTAAGTGTTGATAAGGTATGGAGGATGAATATGTTGAGGCAACCGAATAGGGATGTCCCATATAAGATGTTGAGGTCCTTTGGATACGTGTATGGGAATGAAAAGGTAGGCGGAGCTTGAGAAGGAAAGCTCGTGTGGATAGGTGGCAGAGAGCAAGTCATGAACGGAGCGGTCTGCAAGAGAGATGAGGTAGGGGCAGTCGGTGGTAATGATATGTGGGGTCCAAGATTAACCAAAGGAAAGCTAATCTGTGTCGTATGAACCTCTGAAGCCATCGGATTGGGAGACGGGGCTAAAGATGCGGGAAGCAAGGCGGTGTCATCAGGTGGAGTGGGAGCTAAATGAGCAGCTATACTAATAGGCATACCAACAAGGAGCTGACCATCGGGCGTATGGTCAAGGGCATGAGACAAATAGTATGCATACAGTATGCTAGGATTAGCATCCGAAATTTGGCAAATTCTTTATCTCCCACAGAATTTTAGGAACCTCATTTGGTATCCGTAGGATTCCCTGCGAGAATGTGAAGGGGGTGATTCAGGAAAAGAAACAGAGAAAGCATGTGAAACCATGGCGGCGGCTTGCTTTCGAGTGATAACAACCATGGACAGGAGTTCACAGTAGGGTTTCAATCGTCGAGCAGAAACAAACTCGGTAGTAAAATTGGTAGTTTCTTTGGTTTGTCAGAATTGGAAAAGACGAAGAATCGATATCGGTTTGATAACCGATGTCGGTTATACTATAGCCGACGTCGGTTAGGTAACTGATGTCGGTGTAATAAGACTGGTATAAGAAAATATAAGAAGCTGCTGATTTGATTTTTTTAACAACGTTTAGTACACTTGTCAAATTATTGATTACGAAGGCAGTATGACGAGAGAAAAAGTAATCGAAAACCAAAGCAAGATGCACACGTAAATCCAGAGACTAACCCTAGGGTTAATTTTAATTATCGTGGGCTTATGCCTTTAAACGTAGAATGATGTCAGAATCCTAAACAAAAGACTTAGGGGAAATGTCCAGTTTGTTTTGGCTCATAAGGTTACCTCAATCGGGCGGAGGAATACCGCGGAAAAGGGGGGATGTTTGAGCTGTTGAGTTAATTGTGAAGTGATTCGGTATGTGTTGTGCAGTGAAAGTAAGATTAATTTCTTGTCAATACCGTGGATATCACCCCCATGTGTATGACCTGTTACTTAATCTACGTTCACTAGAATTGAAAACAGCAAGCAGGAATGCAATGCACGTGTTTTAAACCCAAATCGAAAATTATGTTCGATGAAGCAAAAGAGATGACTTTCACTAATGCAAGATGTAAAAGCAAAGCAAGTTCTTTTACCGAAATAATACAAAACCTTGTGAATATCTTTAGAAGAAGAAAACAACAAGTATGCTCCCTATATGAAAGCAAGCAAGAAAGAAAGAAACCCAAAATGGGTCCCACCAGGCGTGCCAAAATGTTTCGCTCGGAATGTTTCGGCTTCTGGGAATAGAGTTGCTTCTATCCTTTCATTCCTTTTAGAAACAGATAAGGGTTAGGGCTAGGAGGAATACCTGTTGAATGTCGAGATGGTGTGCGCGTACCGTAGAGAAAGATCAGGCTGACTGCGAAGAACTCCTTTTTGTCTTGGAAGGACTACCTGCAAATAAGAACACAAGACCACAAGATTTTGATTAGACAATAAATGAGGAAACTGCCTTGGGCCCAGGAAATATAAAACTTCCTTTCGAAGGTGGTCAATTTCCCTGCTAATATGAATTAACACCAAAGACTGTAAAATATCAATTAAGTTGCTTTGTTGAAACAGGTAGGGGAAAGGCTGATTTCTGGTTTTGAACCACAATAACCGATGCCGGTTACTGATAACCGATATCGGTAGGGTCTAGGATCTGTGGGTTAGTTGTGTTGTGGGGTGGTTGTTGTTGTAGGGTAGCTGTGTTGTTTGTAAGGCTAGTATATGGGTGATATTAGGTAATGAGGTGATGAGAAGTAAATGAAGGATAGTTAGATGCAATATGTTGCCGGGTAGTGGATCTAGGAATGGATTTGTGAGGACTGTGATTCAAAAGTCTAAGAAGTATTATTAAAAGGACATGCAAGATGTAACTTACTGGTTATTGATGAAGATGCAGGTCCAAGAACTCTGATGACAAAGGCAGAACTGAGGTAGGATGGCCTGACACACAGAAGATGAGATATCTCCCTCTCGATGATCAGCTGAGTATCACAGGGCTCTGGTATCTAGTTGCAGTCTTGGGCTTGATCTCCTTTGCTGCAAACTCTTCTTGTCTCTTCACTTGTCTCTGCTCGGCCAAGTAAAGATCCGGATTCTCTTGATCGCTCCTGATGCTCTCTCTCGATCCAAAAATCCTTCGACCTCTATTTTTGGTTTGGGGAGCCCATTTACAGGGAACCGATGGCGGTTACGTAACCGACGGCGGTCGAGTAGGAACCGGTATCGGTAAGGAAAAAGTAGGCTATTTTTAGTAAAATAGCCCACTTTCCCTGCTTTTCTCCCGAGAGATTAGTTGCGGGCTTGGTCAAGTGACTAGAAGGTCGGTTTTGGGTGCGAGAAAGGGGTCATTAGTCATGGGTGTAGGTGTGGACCAAGTTATAGGTCTTAATTAGGTTAGTTTAGGGTTAGGACTAGGTCATGATGAGGTGGAAAAATGAGGTGGCAGGTAAGGTGATGTGGATTTATCAATTACAAGGTAATTAATAAACAATGGTGTAAGGTTTAGGTGATGAGGTTAGGTTGGGAAATGAGATGCGGGTCACAAGGGGTCGTAAGACACAAATTTGGTGTCTACAATTATTATTTCTTTCTACTTCACAAAGTGTGACTGGCACAAGAGCACCTAGGGCACAACATGCACACACACACCAAAACTACATTTGGGTTTGAAATGTAGTGCAATAATCAGATTAGTAAGCCCACTATTGTGGTAGCTGAGGTCAGTCCACCCATTCATTTTGCATCTTTTATTTTAGGTTTTTGATACTTCTTTGTCTTTTATAGGTCATTCCTTCATCCTACATTATTTGATACATTCGACGCTAAAATGACTCAAGAAATCCAAAGTGCAATAGATAAGGAATATTTTAGAGTATCTTACGACACTAAAAGAACCAGATTATGAGCTTTTATAGAGACTAGGGTGACTATTCTACAAACTAGGGTGCCCTAGTACCTTTTTAGGCACACCGGCCGATCGATTGAGATCCTCCAGATCCGGCCTTTATGGGACTTCATGCAGTCATTCTTACTTATGGAATCCACAGTCAGACCTACGACACCTCGTGACAGTCTTTGATAATTAGATAAGTCCTTTCCTTTCACATATTTGCATACTTAGGGTTTTATTTCACTTGAGACAATTATTTAAAATCATTCCATATTATTTTAATGTAGTTTACAATGTTTTAGTCCTCATATATTAGATTAACTATTGCTATACTTTCCCATAGTTTAGTTTAATTTTAGTTAATCATTTTGGTGAACCCGACTCTCTTCACACTTAGGATCCTCATTTTCCCCTATCATGGGTCATCAAGTATCCTTATCTGATTTACTTAAGAAATATCCCGCTTGCAAGGTTGTTTTCCAAAGCACCTTAGACACCAAGTATTATGATGACAATATTCCTCTACATGAATTAAGTGCTATACTTCATTATTATTTCATTTGAATGACCCTAGAGATGTGATTGTGACCCCATCTAACCAACCCATCTTAGACTCGATTCATGCCTTACATGCAAAATTTGTTGTCATGGAATCCACAATCACATCTCTTAGATCTGAAGGTCAATAGTCTAAGGATGCTTCTCAATCACATACATCCTCTATGTAATCTATGGAATCAATGATTACATCTCTTAGATCTGAAATCCAATAACTTAAGGATGTTTCTCAATCGCATATATCATCTATGCAATCTATGGAATCAATGATCACATCTCTTAGATCTAAAATCCAACAACTTAAGGATTCTTCTCAATCACATGTTTGTGCTCCTTCTACATCTTATATGCAATCTATGTCCACTACATGTCATCTAGTTGAACCTCAAGACATGCCATTACCGAGAGCCTCTCATATTTGACCATAATACCATGCCACATGCAATCCTTAATCAACTCCTTAGTCATCAGTTGATCACTCTACCACCTACTCATTACTATTTTCCTTGTTGATTAGAAAAATATCTAGGTCGTCCATATTGCAATTATCATCGAATCAATGGACATAATGTAAATGATTACCACACTTTGTGTCGCCTAATCCAAAGTCTTACATGTCAAATTCTTATTTCATTCAACACACAACATCATTTTCCAAAGGTCACACCCACATAGACTCCTAAGTCTATTCCTTCCATGATTAGTCAAGATCCGTCTAAGCAAATACCTACGGCTACTAGTGAGCCTCCCTCTACTCTTTCTAAGGAGGTTTTAGATACTCCTCTCATTCATTACATGCTTGATGTTGATAATCACTCACATGAGCATACTGCTTCTTCTCCTAGTCAGAAAAATACCATTGTTCCATCCCATGGATCTCCTATTTATGATGTTGCTTCTTCTCCACTTATTGAGCATCACTATACCACTTCTCATACACCTTCTTCGAGTTAGTCAAGTGCCACCTAAGAAATCACCTATGGTATCCCCAAGTCAACAAAGTCAACCACCTATCAAAATTAGTTCACAAACCACTCCTACTAGGCCATCTACTACATTATCAGATAAACCTAAGCAATCTCCCTTAAGACTCAATGAAACATGACCTCTTCCTAAATCTACACTATAACCAATTAATTTTGTTAAAGCAAGTAATCCTCCTCCTAGTGTTTATGATACATTTTCACTTTCTTTGCCAACCACCTAGTTCTACTACAAATTTTTTCCAACAAGGTCCCACCGCACGTAAACTTGGCCTTTGGTAGGTGAATCTTATTACTCTACCCTCCTGATGACACACTCATATTCTGGGGTTATTATATGATTTGTTGGGGTCTTTTACCATAAAGAACCTTGTTTCATCTTGCATTTATCCATTACATCACCACCTATACATACACACATCTATAATACTCCTTACGCATCATCAATTAAATGAAATCCATCATGTCTCATCACCCCTATACATCATTTATTACATAGTACACACATTATCATACACTTGGGGGCATAACATCCCACATTCCCCTAATATTAGCATCCATGCATATTTTACTTTTAGCACTTGTCATTACCATTCATAATCTCATATCATACACATACTCCTCCCACATTTTAGCATTGTCATTACCCGATGACGCACTCTTGTGCTTTGGTTCACACTTTATTGTTGAGGGATTACCATTACACTGAACCCCACACACCACACCTTAGGCATTATACATTGTATTCCATCATACATTGCACATCATACACCATTCATTCTATGCTTATTCTACATTATACTAGTCCTCATCTATGCATTACATTCATTACGATATCTACGCACTTAGTCACATTATACACTACACATTTTCATATCATACATTTTCTATATATTATACTAGTTGTCATCACCTATGAGTCTAGTTTTACATTTCACCCCTACATTCTACATTATACTAGTCCTTACCCTACACACTACATATAATATTACGCTATCTACGCATACCTTATACATAGTTTCCTCATACACTGTGCATTTATCCATCACACTTATTCTACATACTACACTAGGTTACATTACATATGAGTCTAGCTTTACATTCTATCATTCCATATTCCATTTCTATCTACGCCTATTTTTCACATTTTACACATTACATTGTATACAAGGAAGAGTTGTAAAGCTATGGAACGAGGCTAAAGAACCTCAAAGCTTAACTAAAATCAACCAAGCACCATGAGATAAGAGCTAAACAAGAGTTAATCCTATACATGCATCATAACTTTGACAAAAACATCAAAACCTAGCATATATACTACTCTCTACTCTTTTGAAAGCTATAAAACATTGAACCTATGAAGATCATAGCAATCAAATGTGATGTTTGATATGAAACTCAAACTTTCAAGAATGGAGTCTCACCACTAATGGCATTTAGGTCTTATGGTTCTCTCTATTTACTTAAAAAATTGGATTGTGGATGCAAATGGAGGTGTTAGCTCAAGGCCAATGGAGGAGGTAAGCTTAAGATCAAACATGTAATTAGCTTAAAGATAATACAAATGAGATATCAAATATTTTTTAGGCTTGTTTTGGTTTTGTGTTATGTAAAGTTGTAATTTTTGAATGGGTAGGCTTAGCCTTGTATTTATAGTTTTGGTTTGGGAGAGATTGGAATTCGGGTGCATGTGGGACTAAAACTCAAAAGAAATTTTAGATTAGATTAGGATAAACATGATTTAGGATTAGTTAATCTTGGTTTAGGCTAGTTTATTAGGGTTTAGGCTAGTTAAAATTGATTAGCAATTGATTAGAGACTCATTGAGATTTGGGAGGGGTCTGGTTAATCATTTGTGACTAATAGATAACCTAGGAAGCTTGCAGAAGTGGTTCAGAGAGAACTAGGGAGATTTTGAATGGTAGAAAGTTGGAATGTTTAGCTAATAAGAGATATATTAGCCAAATAAGCTGATTATAGGAGGAATATGATTGAAAGAGGGTCGTGAATGGGCATCCGAGAATGAAGCGAAGAATGGGGAATTAACAAAGTGTCGTCAATTGGTTGAATTAGAGGAAATGCTAAGTGTAAGCATATTTAAGGTGTCTACACATAAGAATACATTCTATACACCCTACACATCATACGTTGCATTGCCCACACCACACATTTTCAAGTCTTACTTATCATATGGTAACCTAGTTTCACCATATATGCTACATTGTTTTCTACGCACTGCACTCACCACCCTATGACACACTTTAGTTCCTCAATCCATAATTGACTACTAAGGGTTTACCAATCAAATGGACCTTACACTCACCATGTAACATTTCATCACGTGATAATCCTAGGACTAGTGACATACGGTTTAGGCTAAATCTTCACCTATTCGATCATATTGTAGTGGTATACACCTTAGGTTACATCACCAATCCCAAATTCTCACCTCTTCCTTATCATTATATAGTGGTATACGATTTAGGATAAATCACCACCCCCCATTATTTCATCTTATAGTGATATACGCTTAGGGATAAATCATCACTCACCCATTCAAAAAGTCTCATCACCCATCCTTCCATCTTATAATGGTATACGCTTAGGGATAAATCATCACTCATCCATTCAAAAATTCATGATGTACACTTTGTCTATATGGTTCATGCACTTCTCCCTACATGCCGCACCTCATCATCATTACATATACACACTCATCGCAACATGCTAGACACACAAAACAATACTTGACCATTTCTTGATGACACACTCTCGTTTACGGTTCATTCATTTCGACTGTTGAGGGGGAAAATAAAATGAACCTTATTGCATACACTTCCATATACTTGGGGGCACGTTGCTCCTACCATTCCATCTTACATTCCATTCCATCCATCCATAACATATTGTATTGTCTTGGAGGCATTTACTTTTTATTGCTAGTGTTTTGCATGATTACTTTACTACACATGTTAGATTGATTTATTATATGTAATTATCTATATCATACACACATGCACATTCACAACTTTGTTTAGTGTGATCACAGATACAAGACTCTTACATGCAGTATGGAGGCTCGCCTTCTACCCTTCCTATATTGGTCACTAGGGGCATCCACATTTGTCTTATCCAGGTGTTATTGTTTCATTTTGTACTTAACATCTTACATTTACTTGATCATACACGCTTTGACATATTGGCTATTTCTCTAACATGCTAATAGGTGTTCCATGTGCAACATTTTTTTTTAGGATTACATGTTTCCATGACTACTTGTTTGTTTTTCTATACTTGTCTTCCATTTTTGCCATTATATGTGGGCTTTGCCCTATGTTTGTGTGCACACTTGTTTTTTGTTTGTGGCCATGAAGGCCTTGCATGTCTTACGACATTGTGAGTGATGTCCCATGTTTGCATCCCACTTTGTGTGGTCTTCTTCTTCCGTTTCATGCTTACACTACTTTGTTTGGTAGTTACTACATTGTTTGTGTATTTTACACTTATCTAATTATATGCATGTGTTTTTAGATTAACACTTGGTTTGGCTAGCCATCCCATTTTGTGCGCACCTTGGTTTTTACTAAGCACTTTCCCTTCCCCCTACGGGGTAGAGTTCTATAGGTTCCATTTTAGGGTCACATTCTCCTTTCAAGTGATGTCGCATGTGCCCCTAAAGAGGGGGCATCATTGAGGATTTATATACTAACATAGCGTATTTACGCGGTTGATTTCAAAGAGTGCATTTTTCACCCTTAGAATTATGGGTTTACATACATCGAAGTGAGTTCGTACTAGTCTACGAAATCCATACACAATGAATTTTATAGGACATGGTGTCCTTAGAATTTATGGGAAGCGATTATAGGCTTGGGGGTTACTGATGGGTGTGGGTCTCTACACTACTTTGGCTAGTTGGAGTCGGATCACCCAAAAACTAGGATAGTATAGAGATATCTTCACACACATTTCAGCATAATCGGTCAAAGGTTGGAGGACACAGAGCATTTCCTCCCTACACTTCTTTAGCCAGGGTGGCGTGAGATTTCGAAAAAAATTCACCGTAGTACAAGATATCCTTCTATACACTTTCTCTCGACATGGATCAAGTGCACATGTTCTATTTACACTTTCCTTTTAGTGTACTTTACATTTACGTATTTTACACATTTCTATACACATGCGTATTTTACACAGTGTTTTTACATACATACATATTGGATTGCTTGATCATTTTCTCCTTACAGGTCCGACCGTATGAGAAACAAATAGTCAAATTGGGGGCAACAAAAAAAATGACGATGAAAATGCAACGAAAAAACACCGTGATGACACTTGCCTTTACTAACCATGCATGTACATTACACACTGCTGCAACAACTACACACACGTTCCTCTCTAGGTTTAATCTCATCACTTTTTATGCACATTTTTCATCTTTAGAATCCACACTCATCCCCTTTTTCTTTTTGTCATTCCACGCTTGAGTCTAGTCCATCGACATGTCTCTACTACACTCTACATGGATATTAGGTACACATCTCTATCTACTTTATGTTACTGAGCATTCCGCTCACCAACATAAAGTGGGGAAAAATGTAGTCACAAAATCATGCACTTTAGGACATTATTTAGCTTGATCTTATTCTACTATTTAGAAGGTTATCAAGTGAAGAAAGTACTAATTAATCCCACCTTTTAGCCATCTTATTTTACCTTTTATTTCATCATTCCCACGTATTTTCATATACATTCCCAACTATTTCATCACTGTCCCATAATTCTAACCTAAACCAGGGCACCTAGGCTGTGATTGGGGCATCTCGGGGTGCCTCGGTCCCACCTGGGGTGCCCTAATCCTTGTTTTATTTTCTTTCTTCTTTTTGGGCCTCTTCTATCCATTTTCATCCTTATATTTTTCCTAGTCGGCCATGTCGGGTTAATTACGAAATTAGATCAAGATAACCCTATAAATATAAAGTTATGAGACCATAATGAGGGTCCTAACATCACTTAATACTATCACTCCATATAGAGTTACATCCATTGCATCACTTACATCCACATAGTTCCATGCATCAAGGCTATGAGATCTGCATCAAAACACACATCATAGGGGGAGGGATTCTATTCTATTCCATGCACACATGCTAGTACATTTTCTATAGTTATTATTTCTCGCTACTTCACAAAGTGTGACTTGACATAAGAGAACCTAGGGCATGACATGCACACACAAAAACACACCAGAACTATATTTGGGTTTGAAATGTAGTGCATCACTCAAATTAGTAAGCCCACTATTGTGGTAGATGAGGTCAATCCGACCTATTTATTTTGCATCTTTTATTTTAGAGTTTTGATACTTCTTTACCTTTTGCAGGTCATTACTTCATCCTACATTATTTGATACATTCAACGCAGCTCAACGAGATCCAGTGCGATAGACGGTTAATATTTCAGAGTATCTTATGACACTGAAAGAACTAGATTATGAGATTTTACAGAGATTAGGGTGCCTATTCTGCAGACCAGGGCACCCCAGTACATTCTTGGGTGATCCAGTCCATTTAGATCCTCTAGATCTGGCCTTTAAGGGAATTCTGTATAGTCATTCCTGCTTTTGGAATCCACGATCAGACACTGCAACACCTTGCGACAATCTTTGACAATCAGCTAAGTCCTTTCCTTTTACATCTTTGCATACTTAGGGTTTTATTTCATTTGATATAATTATTTAAAATCATTCCATACTATTTTAGCGTAGTTTACAATGTTTTAGTCCTCCTATATTAGATTAACTATTGTTATAATTTCTCATAGTTTAGTTTAATTTTAGTTAATCAAAATGGATAAAGTACATGTAGAAGTAACAAAGGGAATATGAGCACTAGATTGACCAACATTAGATGTACTAAGATTGCGATATAGAATAGGTTGTGATGGAGGAATAGATATGGTGGTGACGAGGTCTATATGATAAAACTTGAAGGGGTCATGGCCAACAACAATGGTACGTTCATAACCATCATGTAGGAATTTAACGCACCGATGAAATGTAGAGGGAACAACATGCATTGCATGAATCTAGGGTCTGCCAAGTAAGCAATTAAACTAGAATGTGGCATCAATAACAAAGAATACAATAAGGAATATTTTAGGCCCAAATTGTAGAGGTAGGGTGATAGTGCCCATGCATGTGTGAGTAGTGGAATCATAGTTGTGAATGACCGAGAGGATTTATTAATTAAATCATCAAGTAATGCCAATTTTTGTGAGGGATAAAGCACATAGATTTATAACAGAGACATCTTCAATGAGTACACGCTTAATATAGATGGCACCAATAGTAGCAGTAATAAGCAAAGGTACAAAGGGATTGTTAGCAATACAGGGAGGGATATCATTATCACTAAAAGATATAACATGTGGTATATTTTTGAGGGATTGAATGAGGCGAGTAAAGGAAATAGGTGAATTATAGCTTTCACTGTGCATGGAATGAAGGGTGGCCTCTAATGTATGGAAACAATTGTGTACAATACGTAAGAGATCATAAAGAGAGTTTCTTGCTATTGTATTCTTAAGTTCGCTTAATGATGTCATAAATATTAGAGGTGGTTGTAGGAACTATAAAAGTGATAGGTGGTGGGAAAAGGACGGGTGAAGTCATAAGAGGATGAGTGTGATAGGTAATGACTACATTGATGGTTAAATCAGAATTGGAGTAATGAAGTGATGAGGGTGCTGGTGAGTACAAACTTGCATAAAATCAATAACAATAGTATCCATGTCGAAACTTTGGTTGGAGTAAAAGAAGGATATGAAGGTTGGTGCATGAATTCAAAAGAAGGAGATAGATTTCGATGCATTCTTAGAAGGTAGGGTTTGAGTGGTCGGGTTCACTAAATGATTTAATTTAATTTTTATTAAATCTAATTATAGAGCAACCGATGTACAAATGGTAAAGTAGAATAATGACACAAACACACTAAGATGTAAAGTATAAAACCCTAAGCAAAGAAGAAGGAGAGAGGACTTAGCTGATTTTTGAATGTATAAGAAGTGATATGATCAGGGAGAAGTGATGAATAAGATGTAAAAACATCGTATCTGACCTCTATAAATTCTGGAGCTCACGAACAAAGCAAGATAGGGGCACCCACAACAGGATAGGGGCACCCACAACAAGACAGGGGTGCCTGGGTGCTGATGACTAGATTTGGGTGCTCATAATTATGAAAAATATTTGAATATGTTTTTGTTGTGTCATGAGAGTGTAATTATTCCCTATTGATCACCGATGTTCACTCTTTGATCACCTAAAGGACTGTAACCTAAAATAGAAATTCACCTACACAAGCCCACAAACCACATCAAACCTAAAAATGAAAATATAGAATGGGGAGTTCCAGAATGACCTCAATGGTCACCCCAAGAGTGAACTTATGACTGATATCTGCACTATATCTCGGACTCCATATAGCTTTGGCGAGTGTGTGTAGAAATTGTGCCATAGGATGCCCTTGTACAAGTTGCACTTGATAGTGAGTGTAGCTAGAATGTAGAAATATATAACATATATGGATGAAATAGAATGAGCTTCCCCTTCCCATGTTGTGTATGTATATTTTCAGCCCTTGTCCCTTGAATGGCTATTAGATGAATGCCTTGGAGTGATTTAGGTTCCTTTTACATGCAAGTTTAGGTGATGATAGTAATTCTTAGGGCTTGGTACTTTATTTTGAACACATAGCTATGTATTTATATGATTCCCTTGTTTGAATTTCATAATTGAAAACTGAAAGGATGACCCATAAGTGAAAAAGATGCCCAAAAGATAAAAAGACCCAAAAAGAGTGAGTAAGGTGAAAAAGTGTTAGGGGTGTCCATAGGGGACAAGAGCGCAACGCTACTATCACGGCTGGCTGGCCGGTGGTGTCTGAAGCCTTGAAAGATAAAAAAGTAAAGTTTCGATTTGGGATGTAGGGTGTGCAAGACCAAATAGAAAACAAAAAACAAAAAAAGAGGCCAAATATAGTTTTTAACCACTAGTTTTATTGCTTAGGAATTATGTAAATGCTAGCATCCTCTTAGGACCTCTAAATGTACCCAAGTGCATGATATTATGTCTACAAAATGGAAATCGAAGAAATGTAGCTTTTATTTCTTGTGTAGAAATGAATGAAAATCTCAATCAACCTATAAAAATCCACAATTGCTACCAAAAACTAAGCTTCCAGGATCCTTTGGAATGGAGAAGCCATTCCAATTTATAACATTGCAGATTCCCTTCTCTTCTACCACCCACATGACTTTTCATGTTCCTATTCCAATTGTGACCTTTAAATTGCCCTTAGAAGAGACAAATTAAGTACCTCAATTATAATTTTGAGAGAGTAATTTTACATTATTTTGTTGTCACTTAAGTGAATGGGACAAAATAACAAAAACTACATTCTCAAATGAACATTAGAATAAATAGAGAGAGAGAAGAGAGAAAGGAAAGGGATTGAATGATCTGTTGTTAATGAAGAACTTACTGATTTAAGCCATGGTGATCACAATATCCTCATTTTTCAAGATTTTTGGACACTTCAGACTACAAAATGAGTTTTTAGGAACACTGCTTTTATGAAAATTTCTTATTGTGAGCCTGAGATGACTATGGGAATCACTCATGATGATTCCTCCTTGATCTCACAATGAGAGTAAGGATCACTCTCTTGCTCCTTAGGATTTCAAAATTGTAATTAATGATCATAAACTAGCCCCATGATACATAAAACTCTCGATGCTTGTCCCTCACTTACTGAAATAGGTCTTCATATGTGGGTGAAAGGGATGGCCCTTGTATGGAATTCTTGATAAGTGACCACCGGCTAGAATGACATGAGGAGATGGAAATGACCACACCACAAGGTTTAAGGTGAGTGTTTAGAAACACTACCAAGTGGATGGAATAGATCTAATTGTTCATTCCTATAACCATGGTGATTTGAACGAAGATCATACCTTTTCCTTCTTGGCTCCAGAATACTTCTTGAATGAGATCAAATCATACACCTCATGTGCACATGTTTCTCATGGAAGTAGGTGACCTTTTCTTGATAACAAGAATAATATTGGATGGAAATTTAAGTAATGAATGAGAATTATTCCCATGTTCTTATCCCACACACTACAAACTCTGCCTCTATTGACTTGCAAGATGTGAGCTCCTTATCGGGCATGGATCAAGTGTTTAGAAACACTTCATGGGGAATGCATTTCCTGAGATGACCTCTTTCCTTACTCACATAGAATCCTTATTCTCATTCTTGTGATGATAATCCTCTTGATGAATTGAATTAAATGAATCTCTTGATCCTCTTCAGCCTATTTTCTATCCTTACCATATTCCTGACTTTCACCTATTGCGTCTTGAAATTCTCTGTCTTGCTCCTGAACACAATTGTGATCAAGTGGATGCTTCAAGATATTGTGGAGGTTATATTTAATTTTTTGAGATATGAAACCATAATAAAAACATATGAGGATGGAAAAACTTATCAAGGTGAGTGAAAATGGATCCAACTGCAACTTTCTGCACTAAAAATTGAGACTTTTTATTTTTGGCAAAGTGGGACAAGAGTGTTATTTTTGGAAATTTTTACCTTTTTGCTCAAATTTTATATTTGGAGGCTACTTTAACATTAAATTAACCTTGATTTATGATGATTTACCATTTTAATCAATTTTCTATTTTTAGTAGGTTGCTTTTTCCGGACCTGTTATTTTGGGAAAATTGCCAATTTTGCCATGCTTGCGATTTGCAATGTTTTGAATACTATGAGTGAATGGAGATTTAAATTTTGAGAGGTTTTATATTTTTATCATGTGAATAAGCATGAAATATGATATTTTTAGTAATTGTACATTCTGGCATCGGTTTTCAATAAAAACATCATTTTTGGATTTAGCTCTGCACTTTGTGATCCTGTGCTTTGATTTTCGTTGTGATTTTCCATTTGGAACTCTTGCAAATCAAAAAGGAAATTTTTGGGATGGATAATTTAAGGTATGATGCTGTGATGACATCCATTAATGGATGCTTAGAGATTCAATGATCACAAGGAATCATGGTATGATGAAGCTGCGTGAAAATCTCACTTGGAATCCGTTTTTAGACTTGGAAACTATGAAGAAATCATTATTTTTCATGTTCATGGCTGCCCATAATGATTTGGGAAGCATGGAAGGTTTTTTTCCAGGTATTTTCAGGTTTTATGGCATAAAAAATGGAATCTTTATTGAACTATATGAAAAAACAAGCTTGGAAGTAAGTTACTATGTGTTTTTGAGTCACCTAACAATTAGTTTTATTCACAGATGAGGAAAGTTTCTTGTGCTTTAAAGCTAGGGTTTTGATGGATGAGTATGTTGAATTTTTTTTTTTCCCATATATCCCATTGGGAATGGGGAAAAGAGGTAAAGGAAAATTTTCCCTCTATAGACACCAAATTTGGGTCACACTCCCTTTAGTCCCCTTCAATTAATTAATGTAACACATTTAACTAATCATGACCCCTTCATCCCATATTAATATTCATCCTCACATTATTAATTGATTTAATTATTTTAATTAAGTTAATTTCATCCTCACACCTCCACCTCATCATTACACCTCACCTGGACCCATTTCAGGGGCATTTAACTCACAGTGACCAAGTCATCACTCTCAACACTAAGTCATCACTCTCAGTGCCGAGTCACCACTTGACCTAACTAACTAAGAATTCTTCTCAAACCTAATTGGAATTCTTCTATGACCTTCCTACCTTTTCTAACAAGAAATCAACTTCCCTAAGTGAACTCAACTTGGAAAACATGCCAAATCTGGGAAGATCTTCCTATTTTTGGTAAAAGGGACTAATTCACCCTAAACGACGCCATTTTTTCTCAGCCGACACCGATTACCTAACCACCATCGGTCACCTTATATACACTTTCACAAATATTTACACCAGCTGGTCATTCAGTTATTGGAGCCTTATTGCATTCAAGTATGAATATTCAAGACCTCATGCATCTAGAAGACAAACACACACAACCACAAAGTGCAAGAAAATATCCGGTTCTCCTTCCAGAGCATTGGAATACTCACGGGAGCACACAGGTTGTCTGCTGCAACACTGGACCTAGAAACCTCTTCTTCAATCAACCACTAACCACTTCCACTCACAGGATTTGCAACATACCTAGTAAGTATTGTGATTTTATCATTTGTGCTTATTCAAGTATAGATCTTTTGTTTCTTTTTGTATTTCATTCTTTCCATTACCCGTATATCACCTTCTTCCCACTAACCCACTATTCAACCATCCCAATCCTTTACACCCTTTCCAACCTCCTTTTTAGCATACCTAAGTCTTCTTAACAATATTACAACCTTATCAACACCCCCTTCACTCTCTGTGCAATCACAGAGAGGTTCAAACTCTCGTTTTAACATTTGAACCAAATTGCCCCTACCGACACCGGTTAGCCAACCGGCGTCGGTCTATCTTCTCTATCGCATCGGTCGCTAAGCGATCATTGGTCTTTGAGACTGGAAATTTTTCCTATAACAATGAGTTAAAAACTTCCCCAAAATAGCTCAAAACCTTTCCTAATTTCACCTAGACCTCACCTACAGCCTCTGCTACACCTACAAACCCAAACCAACCCATTAATCATCGGATTTAATTCTAACCATTACATGTTGAGTTAAATTAACTTGTTATATGTTAATAGGAGATACCTAAATCTTATCAACTACAATAGGAACTATTATTTCTTACATTAAATTGTATTAAATAGAGGATTGACAACCATTCAAGGAAGCATCACGCTTCCCGGATCTAGCCTTGCTAGGCAGGTCCTTTGCTCTTCTTGCTATTTAATACTATTTGGTGGTCTTGTTGTGTTTCTTATACAATTCATTCCTCCTAGCCAAAGGGAAGATCACACAATCATCTTGGATCAAAAGTCTACAACACACACATTCTACCTTCCACCTTCACCTCACAGGTATTCCTCCTTAACCATTTTACCTTCTATTTATTTTGTCTTAGAAAGCGTAAAACTTATTGGTGAAACATTTTGGCACGCCCGGTGGGACCCATCTGGGGTTCGTTTCATTGTTCATTCCTAGGGAAAATATTGTGTGTCTATTTTCATTTGAAACAAGTTCACATTAAGCTTCTTCTCTGGAAATATTCTTTTCTTTTGATTATCTCAGTGACACTTGTTTTTCAGGATTAAAAAGAACTCTTCTTTCTTTTCTTGCATTGCACTTAGTGAAATTCATACCCTTAACCTCTTCATAATTTGTTCTCATCGAATATAATTTGTGGTTTTGGGTTTTAAAACTTGTGCACTTGTATTTTTGAGTTTGTTACATTATAGCTCATCTAAATTATGGGAAACCTATATGTTGGAAGTCATGCCTAGCTGATGGTTGAAAAATTGAACCATAGCTCACATTTTACACACTCTCTATACCAAATCACTGAAAACAAACTACACAGTTCTTGAACAACATATTTCTTGAAAGGATCTATCAATGATCACATGATCAGAGATTGACAGTGGGCTCTAGCTGGTTTCTCTGTCTAGTCATCATCTTAGAGAAGGATCTCCCATGCAAAAACTTACCTGAAACCAACCATAGTTGTGATTTTTATAGGGCACCTTTGTTAACCAAAAATTATATTATGCTTACTGATCAGTCCTAAATGGCATAAACCACAACATAAAATATACAACTTAGGATTTCATTTTTGTTAGGTTTTTTTTTTGTTTGCATTTTGAGGTATGAGTTACATTTCTTCATTATTTCTTATCCTTTTACACCCCACATCACGACTGGTGTATTCCAGTTTTATTTTGGGTTTATTAGGACTCCTCATAGCCATACTCAGTCTTTGGGTTGGCCCTTTTATTTGATCTAAATCACTAAAACTTCATTTTCCTTCTCTTCCTAGATTTCACAAGTAACCAATATCGGTCCAATGTCCGCCATCAATTACATAATCTCATTGCCATCGGTTAGCGATCGACATCGGTTTTATGATTTTTGGTTATTTTTACCAAAATAGTATTCTCCACCTTTATGTTCTTTTCGTGTCTTTTTCTACCATTTTATCACACTTTTGGGTCTTTGATATCATCTTCAGAGTCTAGGTTGACCCATTTTTCACCTTTCATTTCTAGATCTTTGAGTCTCTTATTTTTCATAGTAATTGACATCGGTTTGAGCTGACTAGTGGTGGTTACCCTCATACCAGCATCGATTACCCCAATTGACGTCGGTCTCTATATTTTGATTTTCCAATCATAACAATGATCTAATCACTCATTTTAGATTCGTCCCCATTACTTACCTCATCGGTGAAGCTAAGAATACATTGTTCTATCATCAGTCACATGGTTTTGAATCATAAACACGATTTGAAGTCGGTCTCTATATTATGATTTTCCAATCATAACAATGATCTAATCACTCATTTTAGACTCGATTCGTCCCCATTACTACGTGTTTCTCGCAGCATCGGTGAAGCTAAGAATACTGTTCTATCATCATCACATGGTTTTGAATCATAAACACGATAATACTCTTGTGTTTCACACTCACCACCATGACCTCTCCCACCTAGCCCATCACCCCTTCAATCTCATCACCTATGGACCCCAATCATGCTCTTATCATACCCACTGGTGATGAGAAGTTCGTGAGACTCCTTGATCACACCCCCGCTCTGTGAGACTATCTCACGCATTCATTTACTCGTGATTCATCGGGACAACTTGTATATGATATGCCTATGTCCATTCCTCCTACCATCACACCCACTTCTACATCAGCTACTACTAGCTTAGCCTTTACCACATGTGGTTTCCCATCTTGACCCTACATCATCAATATCTACTA
This sequence comes from Taxus wallichiana var. yunnanensis, assembly GCA_018340775.1. Lineage (NCBI taxonomy): Eukaryota > Viridiplantae > Streptophyta > Pinopsida > Cupressales > Taxaceae > Taxus > Taxus wallichiana. The sequence continues at coordinate 734,960,129 of CM031238.1, read as the reverse complement.
CACCTATGACATATGTTGCGCCTTTGACGTCTGTCACTCCTACGATGTCAACCATGCCTTTATCAACCGCCTTGAGTGTAGGTCTATCTGCATCTCGCCACCTCTCATATACCTATTACATCTCAACCACCAATGGTGATGACAACCCATACTCCCTTCCAAAACATTTTCCTCTCCATCCCACAGTCTCTTCCTCTGATTGCTACAAGATTCTTTACATCCACTCCACCTACCTACACTTATCACAAATAGCCCCTATTCATCTACCACTTATTAGGATACTTTCCATCTACATCTATTCCGGCCTACATTCCTTCCTCACAATTTTCATACTCGACACCACCACATACTGGGACCATGTCATACCCACCTCATCTACCCCCTTATACTGCAGAGGGTCTAGTCATAAAAACCTACCAATGATCTTATCAAAATGATGATGGAAAAGATGCATACATTAAAAGCATCTGTCTTCGGCTTATGTAACTCTTTGACATATGACGAGATTTATAATGAGCCCATTCACGCATCCATTTTGATTCATCCATACCCTCCCCATTGGGAAATGCCTAAATTCAACCGATTTAACAACAAAGAAGACCCACAATAGCACTTGTGGTCTTTTAAACATGTGTGTTATCTGATTGCTCATGATGACACTTTGCTCTTGTGAACATTCCCAATGTCCTTGACAGGACTGGCTTTAGATTGGTATAGTGCTCTACCAGGCATTCCATATTTTCATTCAATCAGGTAGCTCAGGATTTTCTAGACCAATTTTCTATCAACATTGTCAAGAAGGTCACCATGACTGACTTGTACGCGACACACCAATATGAAGATGAATCTATTGCAAATTTTTTTGTTCATTGGCGAGCCTTGATCAACTAGATCACATTCAAATTACCTCAAACCGAGTTAATAGAGTTGTTCACCAGAGCTTGTGCTAGACACATCTCACCAACTCTCTAAGTTCAAACCTTTTACATGTTTGACGAGGTATTCACCATGGCCTAGAAACTTGAAATTCATGCCATTGAAGAGAAGAAGATACAATTATGTAACAAGAACATTGTGTTTAAATCAAATGATACCTCTTCTTCTTATGAACTGCAAAATAATTATTTTAAAGAAAAATGATCTGCCAATCTAGTAGTTTTGAAATTTGTCCCATCTCATCCATCCAACCAATCAAATCCTTCTTCCAATATTTCTCATGTTCAATATTTTCAGTTCAAGTGGGAGCAATGAAAATATACTCCCATAGGAGAACCCTAATCTTCAATTTTAGAAAAAATACTAAATCCAGAGTAGTTACTCTTCCACCTGTCAAACCACATACTAGTTTTGACACCTCTCATCTTGTTCCTGCATGGTACAAAGAAAATGATTACTGCAACTATCATCGGGTTAGAGGACATAGTGATGGTAATTATATAACTTTCAAAAACATCACCCAAGAAGTATTAGATAATGGATATATCCTCTTGGATAATCCTAATGCTCCGACTAATCGAACATTCACATCTTCAAGAAGCCATTCCAAAATCACACCCTATAGTCTAAAAAAACCGGTGAAACCTCGACTGAGGTGATAATAACATGCATGAGGTGCATGTTGTTTTTGACATCATACCAGCTCTTCCTACTCAATTTCCTCCTACTCACCTAACCATGGTCCCTTTCATTGATCTAATATTAATTTAATTTAATTAATTCATTATATCATAATATCTATTATTTAAATATCCTAAATAGATAATACCCACACCTTTCACCTCACCTATACACCTCATCTAGCCACCTCACCCTAAGACCTATTCTTAGTATGTTGCCATAACTAACTAAGACCTACCTAAACCCTAAAAATCAAAGCCTACATTCCCTCTAACCACATTCCCGCCCATTAGAAAGGAAGCTTCCATTCTAATCCACGAGAGAAAATGAACAAGATCCAAGAAAATCAAAGGGATATGCCCATTTTAGAAACCTAGGAAATCCCACCCTAACCGACGCCGGTTACCCTAAACCACCATCGGTCAACTCGTAACCATAGTCAGTTACCATTTAATCCCCAAAACAACCTTATTTCGAGGTTGACACATTTTTCGAGAGCAAGAGACAAAACAAGAACTACATGCAAGTAGAATCAACATTCACACACGCATCAGAGCATCCACAACCAGCACCAGAAGCAATCACAGAGCCATTTGCATTCACGGGAGCATCCGGGGAAGCCAACACCACACCAAGTTCCTTCCATTTGATCACCGCCATTGCCAACCAGACATCAAGCTCATACAACAAGTAAGTGTTTTGTTAACCAACACTTGTCCATTGTCATTTTAGTAGACTCTTTTACTTTTGTTATTAGTTTCTACTCCCATTCCCATTCCCCACCATTTACCTCCATGCAAACTTGACCATTCTTCACCCACACCATTGAACTACCCATACCTAGTTCTTAGAGATCCCTGAGTATACCTAAGACCTACACAAACCTTGCCATTGCCCTTTCCATTTCCATTTAGCTTTAGATCTACCCTCACATCAAGTTTTTATTGGGTTTCTTGTACCCCGACCATACCGACGCCGGTTACCCACAACCATCGCTAGTTAACCTAAACCTAACATCGGTCATACCGACCAACGTTGGTCTCTGTGTTTTTACCCTCAGACCAAGAACAAAGCTTAAAACCTCCACCAAATACCCAAACAACCTAGAACTAGACCCTGACCAATACCAATACTCTGACAGAGACCTTGACCTTCAGATTCAATCATAGCTTAGCTTGTTGTGAATGAATTTTGCTTATTGTAGTGAATGAGATACCTAAATCATTTTAACTATAGTAGGATTTCATTTATTGTTAACATTGAGTTGTTTTAAATAGTGGATTGACAGCTGTCTAGGGAGTATCACACTTCCCGGATCTAGCATACGCTAGGCAGTCCACTACATATACTATTTAATTTTATTTGGTGGTCTTGTTTTCTATTTTAGGTAGTTCCTCCAAGCCAAAAGGAAGCTCTCACGATCAGTTGTGGATCAAGAAGTCATACATGCGCACAACAACCTACAACCAAAATTTTAACATGTATTCCTCCTAGCCCTCTACCCTTATCTATTTTGTCAATATTCAAAGAAATGCTCTAGAATCAGGTGAAACATTTTGGCATGCCCGGTGGGACCCATTTGGGGTTCTTTGCATTTCTTCATTTCTAGGTGAAAAGTTGCATGTTTGTTTCCTTTCTAAAAGGTTCTCACATTAAAATTTCTCCCTGGAATCTTCTCTTCTTCTATTGTCTAAAAGCAATCATATTTTGGTGCTTTAAAACAAACATTTCTTTCCTTTCATTAGTATCACATTAGTGAAAGAGCATCCCTTCTCTTGTTCATCTTTTTTGTGTCATCGAATTCAATATTTCGATTTGGGTTTAAAATCATTTCATTTCATTCTACTTTTCTGCATTAGCTCACATTAACTGAGGGCAACCTATATGTTGAAGTCATTCCCAACTGATGGTTGACAAACGAATCATAGAAAGCACACTTTCTTTCTCTCTCTCTCTCTGAGTCTTACCAAACTGCACAAATTCAAAAATATACACATTCTTAAACAACATATTTCCCGGAAACGCTCACAATGATCACACCGATCAAGAGGATTGGTAGGTACTCCCAACTCTCACTTTTGTCAAGTCATACTTCAGAGGAAGGCCCACCCCACCATAACATACCTGAAACCTCTCCTTATAGATCTCCTTCTTTGTAGGAAGCCATCCTCACCAAAAATTCTATTCTAAAGTTCATGAGTCAGTCCTTAATAGCATAAGTTGAACAAACATAATAGAAAAAGCACTCTTAGGATTGTATTTTTCTTAGTGTTTCTATTTGGCTTATGTTTTGAGGTGAGAGGACACATTCTTCATTTTCTTATTTCCCCTTACATGCTCCTCATCATAGTTGGTGTATTCCAGCTTCATCTGAGTGTGTCCTGGACCCTATTTTCATCATTCTCAGAATTTTGGGTTTGATTCCATATCTAATTTTAACTCACAACCACCTTTTCTTCATCTTTGTTTCAATTTCATAGTAACCGGTGTCGGTCCAATGACCATCATCGGTTACCCTCTAACCATCATCGGTTTTACCCAACCGCATCGGTTTACTATTCTTTTGGTTAACCTACCCAAAAGGACACCTACTTCACCTTCTTTTTCTATTTAGAGTCTCTGTCACTCTCATCATATTCACTTTCTAGGTAAATTCCATCAACATCTTATCTACTTAGCAGATTGTCAACCTTTTGCCTTGTTTTGACAAACTATCCATTTTCCACAGTGACCGACCATGGTTACCTGTGACCGGCGCATCGGTTTACCCTAATCGACATCGGTTAGCCTATTCAAATTTCTAGCTGACATTTTATACCTAATCCACCTACCACCACCTATTTTCCTATCTTTGTTGTATTTTTGTGTCATTTACAAAAAAATCCTACCACGTTAGTACTTGTTCACATGGTGCTAACACATAGCCAAGAAAATGCCCTCATATTCCACGCTAGTTGTCAACCACTCCCACCTAGTCCTTCACCACCTTCTATTTTATCACCCATGGATCCTACCCAACCTATCACTATCGCCACAGGGGATGAGGAGTTCACACGACTCCTTGACCAAAACCCTATTTACCTTATAGTTTTATCTTTCCCACTCATCCACTCGAGATGCCTCGGGTCAGTTGATATATGGCATGCCCATATCTATCCCCCCGACACTCGCTCCTACTTTCTACTCTCTAGCCTCTAGCTAGCGCACTCACATCTACCTTGCCCCCGGTTGTTTCACAGCTAGGCCCTATACTACGCTATGACCACCATGTCTGCCACATCTATTGCACCCGCCACATCCACTATACCTTCACCAACCACCTGAACATAACCTCATCCATGCCTATTATCTCACATATACCCATAGCTACACAACCACCCCGATGTGTGGTGACCCCTACCCCTTTTCAAAACATTGTCCTTTCTATTCCACAGTCCTTAGCCCCCATTACTACTAGGGTCACCATGACCCTTCCACCTCCATATACATACTATCAACAGCCTCTCATTTCATCTATCATTCATTCTAGGTATGTACCCCCTATTTCACTCCTCTTCTCAATCTACCTATATGACATCACCATATACTAGAATGCCACCTCCATCATATGTCCAACACCAACCCTCTTATGCTACTACAGAGGTACCCATCCATCACAACCTACCAATGACCTAATCAAGTTAATGATGGACAAGATGTAGACATTGGAGGCATCGGTTTCTGGCACACGCAACTCTCTCACCTATGATGAGATTTGTAATGAGCCCATCCACCCATCCATTCCTATTCGTCCATATCCCGTACATTGGGAAATGCCTAAATTTAACGCACTTAATAGCAAAGAGGACCCACAACAACATTTGTGGTCTTTCAAACATGGGTGTTATCTTATTGCCCATGATGATGCTTTTCTCTGAGGACCTTTCCCATGTCTCTGACCAGGCCCGCATTAGATTGGTATAGTGGGTTACCTAGACATTCTATCTTCTCATTTAATCAGGTAGCCCAAGCCTTCTTGGATCACTTCTCCATCAATGTTGTTAAGAAGGTTACCATGACTGACCTCTACTCTACGTGTCAATATGATGATGAATCTATCAGATTTTGTCGCTCGTTGGCGTAGCCTGATCAATCAACTCACATTCCAACTACCACAAACCGAACTCATAGAGATCTCTTCACGTGGGCTTGTGCTAGACATATCTTGCCAACCTATAGGTGTAGACTTTTCAAACCTTCGATGAGGCATTCACCATGGCACAAAAGCTAGAGATTCGGGCCATCAAAGAAAAGAAAATTCAACTACGCAATAAGAATTCAACATTTAAGTCAAATGATACTCTCTTCTTCTTCAAAACCACAAAATAATTATTCAAAATCCAAGGGAACCGCTAATGCATAGTGGTACTCAAGGTGGCCCATCACCCATCCATCAAATTAGGCTAACCCCTCATCTAATCTCTCTCTTGTCCAGACCTTTCAATTCAGATGAGAACAATGGAAATACACCCCAATTGGGGAGCCTTATTCTTCTATCTTAGAAAATCTCATTAAATCTGGGGCCATCACCCTTCCTCCCATAAAACCACACACTAGTTTTGATCCTGCTCACCCCACACCCTACATGGTACAAAGAGCATGACTTCTGCAACTATCATGGGTAAAAGGTCATAGTGATGGAAATTGCATCACTTTCAAAAACATTGTCCAAGAAATGCTCGAGAAAGGTGAGTTAACCTTGGATAATCCTAATGCACCTACCAATCAAAACCTACACATCTTCAAGAAACCATTTCCTAATCATGCCCTTCTTCTGATCAAACTAGAGAGACCTCAACTCATGATAGCCATACCCGCGAGGTCCATGCTATTTTCAAGTGATGCACCAGTTGCTTCCCAATTACCTCATATTCCTTCCATAGAGGAAATCCTAGCCCAAAGTCCTCCACCTACACTTGAACCCACTTCACCTATTCCTCCACCCATAGAGGAACACCCTTCATCTCCTCCCTCACCTATGAAGGAGCCTCTTGTTAACATCGAGACCATTTCACCTTTGGCTTCTCCACCTAGAGAGCCATCACCAGCATACCTCTCCGACCCATGGAAGACACTTGTTTATCTCCTCCACCCACAGAGGAGCACCCATCATCTCCTCCACCTATCAAAGATCCTAGTAGAAATGTCTTGTTCCTCTAGGTGACCATTCTCCATCAGCTACCCAAGATCTTTGGACTTACTTTGGCTCTCTTACCCACAGAGGCTGAAGCTAGAAAATTCCCCATTTCTAAGACACATTTTACGGGAATCACCATTGGATCCTCATCAACCTCACCCACTACAAGTGCCATTCTCATGCTTAGCTGATCACCTAGATTATGTGGATAGAGCCTTACTTTGGGGGTCTTCTACTTCCTGTCTCAACACAAATGTAGATGTCACTCACTGACACTTCCACTATCTATCCAAAAATATTTCAGCCAATCAAACCAAACACAACCACAACTATCACAAATTCTCCCACGATACCACTCATGGCTCAACTCACACCCCTACCCATAACCCAACATGCATCTACATCCAAACCACACCTACATCATCTTCCTTGCCTAAACCTATTACTACCTTAGGGTCATCCCAACGGCCAGCCTTACTCATCCACCCATCAAATTAGATTTAGCTACATCCTCCAAAACTAACACAAACTTAATCTGACCCCCAAACAAGAACCAATCCCATAGATCTCATACTCCAACCTCACCGATCACACCTTCATCACCTTCACCCTTTCCGTCCATCTTAGGACCTCACCCTTCTAGCATGGTTAAGAAACCTCCACCCACCGGTAAACTAAAACACAACAGCCCATTCCTCCCTCGCAAACCTCTAACATACCCAAGCACCCTGACACAACTTCCGACCCACACCTGCAACATTTTACCACCCATACCTCTAATACCATCGATAACTTCTTCACTACCCACGACACTTCAGTCTCTTTCCTCACACCTCCTGCATGACCCGTGCCATCTACCTTCATAGCACCTCGGTTATCCCATGGGTAACTTGTCCTCTTCCACCATCCATTTTTCCTCTAGATCTCATGTGCCCGTATCACCTTTACCCAAGAAGGTGTAACCTAAAGACAAAAATCCTGCTACCCTCCAATAAGGTAGTCAAACCAACCACACACTCTCTTGCTAGTTCATCTACCATATCCCTACCCAAGAAAACATGACCAACACCTAAGACCACACCAAGCACCTAAAACCATAGCTTGACCCACTCCCCTCTTGCAAAAACCCTTCCTATACAATCAGCCACACCTACACCCAAACCCACATTCACTTCCCATTGTGATCCACTAGTGGGATCCTATGCCAAAATCTTAACCAACCTCCTTGAAACTTCTGTCATCACATTACCGCCTCTCAGACCTTATGACCCTCTCAAACCCAAACCAAAGGGGTTTGATGACACCAAAATTTGTGCCTACCATCATGTGCCAGGACATGATGTAGAGAATTGTAAGGCTTTGAAAACTGTTCTTATCCAGTTGTGTCCTCCCGAAGAAAACTTTGATGATGATGACCTTCTCGATGAGGACCCCATTTCACCAACACCATTCCCAGTTCTTCCCTCATTGCCTACTCAATGACCAAGACCTCCACCCCACAACTCCTAGAGCCACCCCCAAGATTCAAAATTAACATGGTTCACATCAGAGAACTCACCAAACCTCCACCCAAATGTTAGTGTGCCCAACTCATCTCACAAGGTTCCTTCCCACCACTTGGCTTTTTCCCTTTGTCATTATACCTTTCATGGCTCACCTACTTCACCTACCTCCCACCTCAAATCAACATGATCCACATTGCTACCCATGCTAGAAGGATAAAGGCAAGGAAAAGGCAACAACCCACCAACCAACCCTATACCCAACATACCATCTACACCCACACCTAAAGTCACTATCCATGGCCCCACATATCCTATTTCTAATGGGGTTACACATCACACGTGATGCTCAAACAATTACACCAATCCCCCTCAAAATGTCCCTATATGACCTCATCCAAACCTCTAGAATCCCATCGCCAAGCTCTCATGGAGGTTCTTCAATCTATTGAGGTCTTACCCAATGACCCTACACCCGTGGCCTCCATTATTACACCCCATCATGTAGCCTCTCTCACCAAATTACCACCTTCATCTACACCTCCACCTACTCACCAAGTAGCTACACTCAGCTTCTCAGATGAAGAGATCACACCGCACCAAACCGATGACCCAGATCCAGCTCTCTTCATCTTTGTCCACATCATGATGATATACATGTATGACATGTTATGATCGATGGGGGTACTAGCATTAATATCATCTCCTCCCATGCATTCGCCCAAATGTGCATACCTAACAATTACATGCATAAACATCCCATCATGTTGCATTCATTTAATGATGCTATCACCTCTACACTTGGCACCATCATCCTCCATGTTTGTGTGGGCCCCCATACTATTCTAGAGTTATTTTACATCTTGGAGGGGGAATTTCAATATAACTTGTTGCTTGGTAGACCCGGATTCATGTCATGGGTTGTGTTCCTTCCACTTTTGCATCATTGTGTAAAGTTTGAGCATGAAGGACACACCTATACCATTCTGGATGACCCATCACCTTTCAAAACTATAACATGCTTTACCGACCCAATGACATGCTTATACCCATTAAAGCATCTACCTCCATGACCACTTCCTCTTCACCTACACCTCCACTCACCAATGCCGCCGCCACTACCTCAACCACACCTACATCCTCCATTCCTACCACTATGCCACAACCTCCACGGCCAAACCATTAGCCTCCCAATTAGCTGTCTCCACCTCGATCCAACCTCTAACACATCATCTATCCCAGCTACCCACATATCAACCACCGATCCCTTAGAAGGAATTTTTCAATGCCTCACTCTGGGGGAGTATCACCTATATAGTGTCAACACATTCCTTACTCCACAAGAGTATGGAAGTCTTCACCAACACCCTCGCTATGATCACCGCATAGGAGAGCGCCTCCTTTATGGTCCTCCCCACCTTCATACCAATCTCACCTATGGGGGACTTGATACTACCACTTATACACCTGAACCACCATCACAAACCCACCCATTTTTTTATCGACCTCCAATCACTCACCAATCACCATTTCACCCACACCTTCCTGCACCGATGTGCATGGAAGGGTTTTGGTTTTGGATTTTATGAGCAAGGCCACATCATCTATTATTCCATGTACTACCCACAAACATAATGACCGTAGTGGTATCGGCTTTGTTGAACCACCTACCAAGAAGGCCCGCATTGAACTCATTGAGGACATCAGCCCTTCTCCACCTTCTTCACTCCACCTTCTTCACCACTTCACCACCTTCACCGACAGAGTCGATGGATCCAGAATCCATTCCTCCTAATTTTTTTTTTTCATAAACACCATTTCCTTGGGGCCTCTGACTTATCAACATGAGGGTGAGGCTCCTCTCTCTCTTCCCTTCCTGTATCCTGAAATGATCGATGATGATACACCTTCGATTAATGTCATTCAATGTCAAGATGATGAATCTATACTCACCTACCTTGGTGTAGAAGACTCATATATTCATCGGTCATTACCATCTGAGATGCAAACCATGTTGAATGAATCGACTATCGAAATCAACATCCATACTCAGGATGACCCACACATTCTAAAGATTGGCCAATCTTTAGATATTGAAACAGAAGCCATCACTTCTTTTCTCAAAGATCATAACCATGCTTTCACTTGGTCTTACATAGACATGCCTAAGTATTGACCCCACCATAGTGGTCCACAATATCGTAACCATTCCGATGCTAAACCCATAAAACAAAAGCTGAGGAAAATGCACCCTCGCATTACGCTTCTGGTCAAAGAAGAACTTCAATGCCTTCTTTTCATTTCCTTCATCTTACCCATTGATTATCCTCGATGGATTTCTAACATTGTCCCTATCACTAAGGCAACAAGGGGACTCGCATTTGCATAGATTTTCGTGACCTCAACCTAGCTTTCCCAAAAGATGACTTTCCTCTACCCGGTATTGACCAACTAGTTGACCTTACCGCTGGTCATGAGATGCTATCACTCATGGATGGTTTCTCAAGTTATAACCAAATCTTTCTTCCCCAGAGGATCAACACAAAACCACATTCATCACCCCTTGGGGGACCTTCTACTATCGAGTCATGCCTTTTGGCCTTAAAAATGTTGGTGCCACATATCAAGTGGGCTATGACTTACATCTTCCATGACATCATGCATCGTATATTGGAAGATTACGTAGATGATCTCCTTGCCAAATCTAAACCACTCTGAGCACCTCACCATCCTAAAACCATCTTTGACCACCTCATTAAGTATTGTTCACCTTCAGCCCAAGAAGTGTGTCTTCATGGTTCTCTCGGAAAACTCCTGGGATTTATCATCTCCTTACATGGTATAGAGGTTGACCCTGCTAAAGTCAAGGCCATTCTTGAAATGCCTCCACCCACTAACCTTAGGCAACTCCGTAGCCTGCAAGGTAAGTTGCAGTCTATTCGCCATTTCATTTCACAATTTTTTGATCGGTGTCAACCATTTCATCATCTTCTCAAGAAGGATGTCTCCTTTAAATGGGATGATGATTGCCATAAAGCTTTTGAGGCCTTGAAACAATACCTTCTTCCAACCACCCATACTCATTCCACCTAAAGATGATCAACCCTTCTACCTATACATCTCTACTACCGATCACTCCTTAGGGGCCATGCTTACTCATCATGATGAACAACATAGGGAGCAGGTAGTTTATTACATAAGCCATACTCTTTTGGACTATGAAACCTGATACACCCATGCCAAAAATTTTTCTTAGCCTTAGTTTTCGTTGCCACCAAACTCCACCATTACCTACTTAACCACAAAACCTATGTTGTGACTAACACCGACCCTTACACTTCATGTATGCCAAACCTTACCAAAATCAATGTGCACGCACATGGCTTATGCTTTTGGCTGACCTCGACCTCAAATTCATCCATCAAAAGTCCATCAAGGGCCATGCTATTCACCAACCAATTGGATGATGCACCTATTTTAGGATCAACCTCTAACTTTGACTTCCTAGATGAGTCAATTACTACCCTTTCCCTGGATGAACCCACTTACCAAATGACACTCTTCTTCGATGGTTCCAAGTGTCAACGTGGGGGTGGGGCTGGTGTTATCCTCATTCCACTTGATGGTGAACCCATGCCTTTATCTTTCAAACTGATTTTTATTGTACAAACAATATTGCTGAATACGAAGCACTCGTATTAGGTCTCCAAGCTGCCTATGCCTTAGATGTTAAGTCAATCAACATCTTTGGTGATTCTCAATTGGTCGTAAACCAAGTCAATGGTATATACCAATGTCATAATGAGATACTTCAAAAGTATAAACATCATGTGGACATACTTTTGACCACCTTTGATTGTTATGACCTTCAAACCATCCCCTATTCAACTAACAAATTTACAGATACCATGGCCTGCTTGGCCTCTCAAATACCCGCTTCACCCACCGATTCTAAAATATTTTTCACCATATAAAGACTCCAATCACCCTCTTATTTACCTCGTGAATTTTACTCTATCAAACCACTGCTCCCGACCCGAGTGACCTTTGGTATAAATAATACTCAGAATATCTTTCCTCTCCATCTTGCCTCCAACCTCACTCGTAATGGACAACATGCCTTTCTTAAAAAGGTCTCTCATTACATCATCATGGGTGGCCTCCTCTAAGTGGCTTTGATGGTATTCTCTTACAATGCCTTACGAGTTCTAAAATTCCTTATACCATTAAGGAAGTTCATGATGGCATATGTGGAGGTCACTTTAGTGGCCTTGCTATTGCTAAGCGTATTCTTCACCTAGGCTATTATTGGCCGACCCTTAACCATGATTGTTGTGAATACATCAAGTGTTGTGTAAAATTCCAACAACATGCCAACCTTCATCATACACCCAGTCATGCCTTATAGGTCTACCCGTGACCTTTGGCCCTTCTCTCAATGGGGTTTGGATCTTGTTGGAGAAATCAATCCCCATTCTTCCCAATGACATCAATGGATAATCACCGCTATCGAATATTACACCAAATGGGTTGAAGCCATACCTCTCATCTCCATAAAATTTGAGAAAATATGTGAGTTCATCAATCATCACATCATCTATCGCTTTGGTGTTCTCATCACGCTCATCATCATTGATAATGGAAAACAATTCAAAAATAAAACCTTGCAAAAAATTTGTGACGCCTTCGGCATTCAACTAAGTTTCTCATCACCTTATTACCCACAAACCAAATGGTCAAGCCAAATCCACTAATAAAACTCTAAACAAAATTCTCATGAAAGTGGTTAACAATACTGGGAAGGATTGGCATACACACATTCCTTTCACCCTATGGGTGTACCACACTATTATTCACACTTCCACTGCTGCCACACCTTTTTCTCTGGTCTACAAGCATAAAGGTTATTCTACCTCTCAAGAATAGATTCCCTCACTTTGCATTTCTCTCCATGACATGCTCAATAATGATGAATTTCATGAGGACCATTTAACACAACTTGAGTTATTAGATCTAACATCATCTTAACGATCTCGACCATCTTCAAGTTTACCAAAAATGTATCAAACATGCCTATGGCAAACATTCCATGAATGAACCTTCCAAGTTGGTGACCTTGCCCTGAAAGAAAATCAACATGTAACCAAAGCATAAAAAAGTAAACGGGAAAATTTTCTCCTAATTGGCTTGGACCATACATTGTGACTCATGCTTATGGATCAGTGTGCTTATCATTTATATTCACTCGATGGTAAAAACCTCAACCGAACCTAAACCCTCAATGCCTTGCATCTTCGACCATTCTACTGTTGAATTTTAGTCCTACCTCACCTTTTCCTCTTTCCATGCTCGTCCCTAGAGTGCTATCCACTTCCTAATGCCATCACCAATAATTAAACAAGAATCATGTGCATACCCATCACTCTTTTATCTTCTCTTAAATATGTGTACCATGATCGCGCACATGAACATGATTCTCATGGATATTTTTTTCTCTACTTTTAGATGAGAGCCCATGGTTATTTCACTTGTTTTCTCGAACAAGAATCCAATTCTTCACCTTGGTCTTGTCCATGACTTTAAATGCCCTCACATGGGATCTCAACTCCTTGAGTCAAACTTCAAATAAAAGATGAATCCCTCAAAAGGACATCTTTCTCTCTACATCATTTCAAATCAAATAGATCTGCTACCTCGAAGGAAAACTATGTAAAGCTCTCGATGTCAAAGAGAAGAGAGAGAGAGAAGAGAGAGAGAGAGAGAGAGAGAGAGTAACCAAAGAGAAAATTCGCCTCCTAAGCTTGGACCATACATCGTGATCATACTTATGGAGAGAGTGCTTATTTTTAATCTTCACTAGAGATAGACCCAAACGAGAGCCCTTAATGCCATTCATCTTCGACCATTCTATTGTTGACTTTCATTCCTACCTCATCTTCTACGCCTCTTTCATGCTCATCTTGAGATCTCCTTTCATTATGCACCCCAATGATTAAACAAGAGATCATGTGAGACTACCCACTCTTTATCTTCTCTTAAATATTGTACTTTGCACACATGGCATGATTCTCATGGATACTTTTCAGAGCTTTTAGATGAGATCCATGGTTGTTTCACTGACTTTCTTCAAAAGAATCAACTCTTCACCTTAGTCTTGTTTATGACTTCAAAATCCCTCACATGGAGATCCAAGAGTAGAACTTCCAAGAGAGAGAGAAGATGACTTCTAAAAGGACATCTTTTCTCTACATAGATTGTTATAAATAGAGAGAGAGAGAGGACAACTTTGGGTAGAGAAGAGAGAAGAAGAAAAAGAGAGAAGAGAAAGAGGGAGAAGCTTCCCACATCGATCAACTTTGCGAAGACCTCAAGGAGTTAATTTCCTCATCCCATATAGACTTCTCACATCAATCATCTATCTCAAATACAAGTCAAACAAAAAACTTTTTTCATCATGGACTTGCCCATTGTGATCTTGGATCTCTTGCCAAAAAGCATGCTACCAAATACCATATAAACTAACCACTTTTCACCTTCCTACCATTTGCACTTTCATTTCCTACCACCTCAAGGGACCTACTGGAAATTGTGATATTTGGTGTTCATGTGACTATTTTCACCTTTAGAATAATCAATCATGTAATGTATTTAGGGTCTTATGTTCATAGCCTATCTAAGGTATGACCCACCCTGTTATGATCCTTACCAATTAGGTGGATTTCTTGCCTCCTCTTATCTTCGAACCTTCTTCTTCATTATTAATCATCTTATCTAGGACTAGATCCTCAACGCTTATCTTTGGTAATTTACCTATTTCACCAAAATCAACTCAAAATCACCCATACCAATATGCCCACAATTCACCCATACCTAAAAAAAACTAGACCCAATCATGCCTATAACCTACCAACTCATACTCATACCTCCTCACATTCTTCCCTAGCTTATGGGAGAACTACATCGGCATGAGGTCCCTTTTCACCGGGACTATGTAGGCAACACTCGAGGGCATGGGGCCCTTGGAGGTTAGCTCGGCCACTCTCTACCCTAACCAATTCACCTTTCATTTTCCTAAATCACAATCTACCCTAGTTAGATTTATTTTTATATCAATAATTGGAAATTAAAACCAAGAAAAAAAATAATGATTACTTCAAATTTTTATCATCATCATTCATACATTCATTATGTCTACCATTTCTTTACCATTATCATGCATGTTACTATAAAACATCTCACCGCTAATCAATTCATGGTCATGGGTCGTGGTCGGTCCCTGCTAGTACATAACCTAGAGTTGGCATCCATGAACATGGTGGCCTCACCTCGATCTTATCTCGGGACTCGATGGCCCCCTATGCATAACTCTCATGTTGTGGGTACATGATCTCATCCTCTCACTCGAGGCTCTGCATGCCCCGTACTCTCCATAGGATATAAAATCTATCCATACCACCATCAACTAATCCTGGTAATACCACGGCCTCATCTAAGGCATAAAAATGTAACTTGGATATGGGTATTGTTTGTGGTGGCCCCATTAGCCTTGACTATGTACATGTCATGTGGGACCCTTTCCCACCCTTTCCTATGAACTCAAAGTGGCCCCATCGGCCTCCGAACATGTACATGTCATGTGGAACCCTTTCTCGCTAAGGCCAATGAAAAATGAACTAATCATCGGCCTCTCCCTGGATACGGCCTATGGAGGTTCCATCGGCCTTGCGCCCTCTGTGCTCAGGCTCTGTACTAGGACCCAGCCTGTAATGCCTCAATCTACACTGTGAAGTGGCCAATCGGCCTCAAAACTTGCAAACTGTAACCTATGCCTGTAGGGTGGCCACCTACTCATCATCACCCTCTCCACCTCTCCACCTTGACCCATTTGGGCCTATAGACCAGCCACCTATGCATTCAACATGGCCACCTCCACCTCTGAACCTACTAATTTCCCTGTACCATCCCCAACTACATAATCGTGGTCGTCACATGCCCCTCGTAGGGCATCTCTTTGCATAGTGATGGTGGCTAATCTAGCTACCTGTGCCTCAGGTGGTACTTACTCATAAATGTGCTACCCACCACTGTCTATACCTATCAGTCACCCCGACATCATCTATCCACCGAGTCTATCACCTACTCCTCCTACCCTATATAGTTCTGTTAGCTATGTGGAAGGCAAAGTGGTCTCTCCACATCATCTCTCTGGTACTATGGGAAAGGTAGTGGTATGTCTCTGCGATAAACCAAATCGCCATCTCGACCCTATCTACTAGGATCATCTTGTGCTCCCCTGCATGATGCCCCTTAATCCATCTAAGTATCTGTCAAGCCATCTAACTCATCAGCCATTTGTTTGTATGAGGGATAGCCCACATACGGTCTCCAAATAATGTCCATGCTGACAATCCCTCTAGTAGATTGCCTATAATAGGCTACATCATGTGTAACCCTTCCTGCTCGCCGCTCTCCCATCAGGCACCCATCACCTATACCCCACCTAAACAAAACTAGGCTCAAATGCATCTTCCTAGGGCATACCAATCAGACGAACACAAACAATGTGCTCGTATGCCCAACAATGAAGAATAAATGTGCAGCATAGGCTGAACATGTGGAGCCACCCATACGCCCATAGCTCTCTATATAGCTGCACTAGGAATGCTAGCGCCCATGCAAAGCAGGTCTTGTCCATAATCATATCATGCAACACCCCATTAGTGATCATGGGAATCTCCCACCCTCTACATCCGGTAGTGCAAAACAACAGACTACCTCCATCAATAATACTACTAGCCTCATCTCCTCTAGATGGGCTAGGTACATCTCTCCATAGCTCAGGCTGGCACTGTGGAATGTCAGCTCCGCTAGTCCCTCACCAAATACCGTCAAGCATCAACTCCTCAGATGCCTTTGAGGAGATCAAATATACCTATCCCCAATATAGGTAACCGTAGGATCTTGTACACGTCCTCTAGGGTGACTATCATCTCCCTCATTGGTAGGTGGAATGTGTTGGTCATTGAATCCCATCTATCGATGAGAGCGACCATCAGACTCAACTTTCGGACTACATGCTGGTAGCACTTGACCCCACTCAGGCCCACCTCTATGACATGCCTCCACTCCTTGACTATTGCAGCCCCACGAACTATCAAGAGCAGGGGTGGCACCCTATCTCACATCCTCAACTGATCTCTCACCTCCATCCAGCAAAACATCAAATTAATTTCACCTTAATCATAACCATAATCTCACTTGGCACCTCACCTATACCTACTACCCCTACCTCTTTCCCTAGACCTTCTTACCTTCGTATCACATCTTCTACCCACCCCAACCCCACCCTCTTATCATTCACCCTTACCTATTTTTACCCCTTACCTCTGTTATGATTTTCCCCAAAACATCTCCTACTTCTCACTACATATCTCACTCACCTAACCTAAGTCACTTTTGGCCCATTTTCCCCTTAATTATGACCGGTACCGGTTATCCATAACCGACCCCGCCCCCATAAACCAACATCGGTCCCCTATTTTGTGGACCGATACTTGTTCTCTCATCGACGTCGGTTAACCCTCAAATGATGCCGATCACCGTCGTGTTGAAAACCATGACACCCAAACCCCCTTCTTCCTAAAAACTTTACTTTTTCTCCCTTCTACCCACCCAATCCTACCCAAATCCCCCTCTACCCTTCCCCACCCCTCCTTCACCCAATCACCTCTCTCCTCATTCCTATTTAACCCGATTTTCCCTCCCAAAATTCAAAATTCATTTCCCCACAACCTGTTTTTACCCACCCGACCTCTAATTCAATCTAAACACACAAAAAAAATATGATTGCCTCTTAGCTCATCACACGCTGTCATCGTGGTAAAGCACGTCGGCCGCGCATACACCGGTGGTCCACCCGATCCCTCTCCTGCCTCTTCCATCACCCAATCAACTATCTCACCTCCAACTAATCAAATCACTCAATCCAATCTCATGGACCCACCTATCCACTACCAATCAACCTCTACACCGCTTACTAAATCAGCTTTCCATTTGCTTTGTACGAATGCTTTCCACCTTTCTCTTTCTCACCTGTCATTTTCTCCAATTCGGTAAATGAAAATGATTTGAAAAAAGTGGAAATTTTTCTTTTAATAACCTACCCGACTTGATTGACAATGGTTTTACCTTGACCGACATTAGTCCTGTGCCCTAACTTACCATGGTTGGTCCATTATGACCGGCATCGGTTCCTTCAAACCATCATCGGTTTACCTACTTAGTCTTTTTCCTACCCCCTACCCCTAATTTGATGACTTGAATCCTTTTGACCTCACCCACACCTCACTTGGACACTTCACTTTATCTTCCTAACCTTATCATTTACCCCCTCACCTCGTCCTCATTCGGGGACTCATTATTTTACCCATACCTCGGCCCTACCCATGTCGTGACCTAGTAACTTGGACTTGGAACATCGCTAGTGACCTATGACCTCATGTGCTCGCTATACCTTGGCATCTATTACTCGTGTTGATGGACATACTGACCTTACCTTACCTCTTTCCGTGACCATTTATCCTGACCCAACCCTTGGTGTACCAGAACATACCTAAATGTTCCTGCACCTAACCTGCATCATGTTTCCTGACCATATCCTATACCTTGGATACCGGAATCACCTCAACCTTGTTTGGATAAACCTATCGACCTTAGACAATGTAGAGTTTACATGATATTCAAAACTGGTACCATGTCAGACTTTATACATGTGCGTGCGTTTGACTATTACTACCTTTGACCTTGACCCATTACCTGGATTACCTGAGTAGACCTTTTTCCCTTTTTACCCGTTACCCACCTTCCTCTTCATCACATTCACCTTTTATCAAACCACTCACCGATTTTGCCTTTTACCTCATCAGTTCCTGGTTTGAGGGGGATCACCTTCACCCACACATGGGGCAACCACATCTTATTTTTGTTAGCGTCACTTACCAATACAAGCTACACAACAAAAATGGGCAAAATGTAGACACCAAAATTGGGTCACACTCCCCTTGGTCCCTCGACAAATAAACAACCTCGAACACACTCACCTAACCATGGCCCCTTTCACCCCAATCTAATATTAATTAAATTAAATTAATTCATTATCTCATAATATATATTATTTAAATATCCTAATTAGATAATACCCACACCTTCCACCTCACCTATACACCTCATCTAGCCACCTCACCCTAAGACCTATTCTTAGTATGTTGCCATAACTAACTAAGACCTACCTAAACCCTAAAAATCAAAGCCTACATTCCCTCTAACCACATTCCCACCCATTAGAAAGGAAGCTTCCATTCTAATCCATGGGAGAAAATGAACGAGATCCAAGAAAATCAAAGGGATCTGCCCATTTTAGAAAACCTAGGAAATCCCACCCTAACCGACGCCGGTTACCCTAAACCACCACCGGTCAACTCAGAACCATCGCAGTTACCATTTAATCCCCAAAACAACCTTATTTCGAGGTTGGCACATTTTTCTAAGAGCAAGAGATGAAACCAGAGCTGCATGCAAGCAAAATCAACATTCATACACACATCAGAGCATCCACACCAACACTAGAAGAAATCACAGAGCCATTTGCATTCATGGAAGCATCCGAGGAAGCACCAGCACCACACCAAGTTCCTTCCATTTGATCACCTACCATTTCCAACCAGACATCAAGCTCATACAACAAGTAAGTGTTTTGTTAACCAACACTTATCCATTGTCATTTTAGTAGACTCTTTTACTTTTGTTATTAGTTTCTACTCCCATTCCCATTCCTCACCATTTACCTCCATGCAAACTTGACCATTCTTTCACCCACATCGTTGAACTGCCCATACCCAGTTCTTAGAGATCCATGAGTACACCTAGACCTACACAGACCTTTCCATTGCCCTTTCCATTTCCATTTAGCTTTAGATATATCCTCACATCAAGTTTTTATTGGGTTTCCTGTACCTCGACCATACCGACACCGGTTACCCACAACCGTCACCGGTTAACCTAAACCGACATTGGTCATACCAGACCGATGTCGGTCTCTGTGTTTTTACCCTCAGACCAAGAACAGAGCTTAAAATCTCCACCAAATACCCAAAATAGCCCAGAACTAGACCATGACCAAGACTGCTCAAGTACTTTGACAGAGACCCTGACCTTGATTCAATCATAGCTTAGCCTGTTGTGAACAAATTTGCTTATTGTAGTTGAATGAGATACCTAAATCATTTTAATTATAATAGGATTTTCTTTATTGTTAACATTGAGTTGTTTTAAATAGTGGATTGAAATCCGTCTAGGGAGTATCACACTTCTCGGATCTAGCATACGCTAGGTAGTCCACTACATATACTTGTTTAACTTTTATTTGGTGGTCTTGTTTTCTATTTTAGGTAGTTCCTCCAAGCCAAAAGGAAGTTCTCACGATCAGCTGTGGATCAAGAAGTCATACGTGCATCAACCTACAACCAACATTTTAACAGGTATTCCTCCTAGCCCTCTACCCTTATCTGTTTCATCAATATTCAAAGAAACACTCTAGAATAAGGTGAAACAAGATGAAATTACCTCATCCAACTTGCCATCTCCCCTTCCCATAGGGGATCCATTAGCAGAGTCCCTTCATATTGGTAACAATTCTCCATTGGCTTTCAAGGATCCTATTGATTTTCTCTCATCTCTTTTACCCACAGAGTCTAAAGACAATCATTTCTGGTCTCACGAGACATTCTTTATAGGGATTACTAACAAATCAACATCATCCCCCCTATATTGGTGTCGTTATCACGTTTGGAAAACCACTTGGATTATGTTGAAAATTCCATGCTTTGTGGACATCTTCGATCGTTGTATCAAGTCAAATGCAAATGTTGTCTACTAATTCTTCTACAATCTATCCAAAGGTGTTTTAGATAACCAAACCTACCATGCCCATGCCGATTATTATGACCCTTCTTCATCATCCTTGCCCACACCTAAACCTTTAACATCAAAATTAACTTTTTCCTATGCCTAAAACCTTGCTCCTATTCTTCCTCTATGTCTAGACCCATTACCACATTGGGAGTCATGCCGAAATAAAGTTTAGTTCATCCTCTGTCAAACTAGATTTAGCCACATCCTCACAAGCCATTGTAGAGACTATTCCCCCACCTAAGAGGAAGACAAAGCCTCTTAGGCTGCATACACCGGCTTCACCTACTAACCCTCTGTCACCTTCAAAAATTCCATCTATATTAGGTCCCCACCCATCAACTTTGGTCAAACAACCTCCTACCTAGAGTAAAAAAAAAACACAATAGACTACCTTATCATAATCCTTGTTGTACCCAACGTACCTACACAAACTTACATCTTCACCGTCACCTACATACTTTCTACCTCCTATACCTACACCACTTCCAAAGTATCCTCATCATAACCTATGCTATTCCCTTCTCTTGAACCAGACCTTCCACATTTCCTCTTACTACAACCTTCACCGCACCTCCATTATCACCTTGGGTAACCCATCCCCTTCGCCATTTTCCTTCACTTATACATCACACACTTCTTCCACCTTTACCCAAGAAGGTGCAACCAAAGCCCAAGATCCCACTACCCTCCAACAAGGTAGTTAAACTTACACCACCTTCAACAACTAGTTCACCTACTACAACTTTCCCTAAAAGGTACAATCCAAACCTAAAACCATATTATCTACCAAACAGTAGTCAAAATTACTCAACCTCTGATTCCACCTCCAGTGACACCTCTCCCACCAAATTCACACACACTTCCATCTATACCCACACTTACTTCACATTGTGATCCATTGGTAGGGTCTTACGCCAACATCTTAGCTAACCTTTTGGAAACATTTGTCATCACATTTCCATTGCTTAGACCTTACGACCCACTCAAACCTAAACTAGAAGGGTTTGACGATACCAAAATTTGTGCTTACCATTGTGTGTTAGGGCATGATGTGGAAAAATGTAAGGCCCTTAAGATTATTCTTCTCCAACTATGTCCTCTTAAAGAAAACTTTGACGATGATGATCTTTTAGATGAGGACCTTATTCTAGCTTCACCTATCACAACACATCCTCATCCCTTACTTATTCAATGACCTTCATCTCCAACTCCACAACCCTTTTATCCCATTCCAACATTTGAGATCAATATGGTCTACCTAAGAGATCTAGCAAAACCTCTCGCCAAAATGCTAATATGTTGCATTGTTTTCACAAAACTAGTATATGCCCTCACCATATTTTTTCCCATCCTATCACTACACCTATCATGACTCAATTTCTCCTTTACCACATATTAATATTATTCAAATCGCAACTCAAGCCCAGAAGGAAAAAGGAAAGGAGAAAATAACTAGCTCATCCGCTACTCTTTTACCCAATATTCCATCTGCACCTGCACCCAAAATCACCATCCGTGGACCCACATATCCTATTTCTGATGGGGTTACCAATTGTACAATGCTTAAACAATTACATCGGTCTCCTCTTAACAATGAATTTGTACAACCTTATCCAAACCTCCGAGTCTCATTGTCATGCCCTCATTGAGGTCCTACAATCTATTGAGGTTCTACCTAATGACCCTATGCCTATTGCATCCATTATCACTCCTCACCATGTGGCCTCTCTTACCACTTCACCCCCTTCCTCTGATCCCACTACCACTCATCTTGTCCTCTAATCCGATGATAGTTGTAGTAATCATTTTCTTTGTACCATGCAGGAATAGGATGAGAGGGGTCAAAACCAAGATGTGGTTTGACGAGTGGAAGAGCAACTACTCTCTGGAGACTTAGAATTTTTGTTGAAATGTTGGAGGATTAGGGGTGATTAGTTACTAATTTGTACCAAATGAGAGACTAGAGTTTTGAGTGCACCCTAACACTAAAGAGAGAGAAGAGAAATTAAGGCACCCCCTTTGAAACTTTATAAAAAGGAAGGGCATCCTATGAAGAACTTAGCCACTTTGATACCCTCACTCTTTAGAATCTAGTGAGAGAAGAGGAAGGACCACCTATGAAGAAATTAGTTTCTTCAATACCTTCCAAAAAACCCATTGACCACATTGTTACGGATGGATTTAGGTCCAATTTTGAACTGTTGTAACTTTTGAGTAAGATAAAACCATAAAAGGAATGAATATTTCCATGCCCCCATAAGGTATTGTAATATTGAAAGTGAATGTATCAATTCTAAAATGTCATAGGGGAGAAGGAGGATCATGCCCCAAAAACCTATTCTTATAATTGAGTATGAATAGTGTATAGGAAAAGGAATGAAGTACATGTGCCCCTTTGTTATCATGCTTTGAATTGAGTCATCTAGGTATTTGAGATTGTATGAATTTCTTGTTAAAAATCGATAGAATTTGGTAAAGTTGAAAATTTTAGATAATATTCCCCCTTTCTAAGAATGTGCATCTTGGTCAAGACCATACCACAATCCTAATTATATTGTACGGTTTTGAATTACTTTAGAGTCTGCCACTTTTTAGTATATGTTCCTATTTCTAAGGATATGAAACCTGTAAAAATTTATTTTTATAGTCTCTAATATGTATGTAGTTGTAGAAAATAAACTGATGAATGCCCCATATTTTGAGGCATCTGTGATAAAGAATATAAGAGTGTGGCTCAAAATAATATATGTATATCCACGTATAATAAGTCTAATAATTTACATATGATCACAATGAAGGATGGAATGGTGGTCGGCGTTGGGAATCTCTACTAATAAATGGGGTTAAACATGGTGGAAATCGTGGTGCACAAAGAGAGTAACACACAACATGAAACAAGCAATAACATATTTGCTTAAAAGTAAATATAATAGGGAAAAGTGAATCATGTAATAGTCTAGAGTATTAATAACACAACAACATCATAGTAGAAATCAAACATGTCATAATCTAAAATAGTAATATTATAATTGTAGTAACAACAATGTAGAGACAAGTAATTTATAAATACATAAAATTATAGTCACAAAAGGTAGAGAGCCACAAATATGGGATGCCCATGGTGTCATAAGAAAAATGAAATATAAGGTACAAAGTGCTACATATAGAGAAAAAGAGTGAGAATGTGGGCCAAGATCGAGCATTGATAAAATATGAATTACGAGGGAGGAGTCGAACATGAGCCAAAATATATCTTATATATTGAATGCATAAGAAAATAAATTTACAAGAGGTTTATAAATAGTACGAGGGGAAATATAAATGCCACCTAAAAGGTGGAGAAGTTAAACTTCCATCTATCTTGCTAACACCTAATCATGCTAAATACATGTGTAGGAAAAATCATGCAATCGAATAAAGACCGTGCATTGAAATAAAACCCAAAGATGGGTCCTAACAATGAGGCTTGATGAGGTACCCATGAACATAATAAATCCCTCATAAAGTGGAGAAAAGGAGAAAAACATAGGAAAAACTCCCTAAGAGAGAGACAAGATAAGTGCATAGAAAATATCTCTTAGTAAATCAACCTCCTAGAAGAACATGGAGAAGCCCCTAGAAATAGAGAGAGAAATAAGAGAATAAGAGAGGACTAACCAACCCCTAGAAGATTAATTCTCATGAACTCTTAATAGATCTCGTAGATGAAGAATATTGATGTTAGTAAAGGAATCATTGTAGATTTTATCCCAATAGGGAATGCTTCATGCTACACTTTGAGATATTATGGATCAAAGGTAGAGGTATTGAATACTCTCTCCAAATTTTTCTCAACAAATCCAATGCTTAGCTGTGACAAGTGTTAATGACTCCAATTAGGTACCAAATAGGAACCGACATGGTCCCCTGTAGACAAAAATCATGCACTTACTATTTACATCATGCCTCTAAGTATGTCATTATATGCATGATTCCTAAGCAAGAAAACTAGACATTAAAAACACTTATTTTACTTTTACATTGCTTTATCCTTTTGATACTCTTATCATTTTCTTCTTAGACATTACACAACATGTGACATGACTTTGTAATTTCCATTATATCTTCCGAGCATCCCGAGAAAACACCGCCCATTACGTATACATGAGAACCAGATGCTATTATCCCTTTTTGATGATTATATCCTTTTCCCTCCTTTTCTCAAATTTAAAATATTACTTGTTATCTTTTCTAAAACCTTTCTTATCACTTTGGGTTGGCCTTTTTGGTTATTAATGACAAAATTCAAACAAGGGAATCATACACACACACACACACACACACACACACACACACACACACACACACACACACACACACACACACACACACACACACACACACACACACACACACACACACACACACTAATTACTCGCTATTGTTAGGGGATGGATAAATTTGGGCTATTACTTACTATCTATTACTTGGGCAAAGAGAAACATTCAAGGACTACATTTGGGCTGCATTATTCATTACATAGGAGGGGTTATTTTTGAATTCCATATCACACATTTATCTTGGGGGAAAAGTATTTGTAGCATGCTATCTTGGTGTGATTAACACAAGGGAAACCTAGCTTCAAGGGACATGATTCAATCACACACACACACTAGAACTACATAGAGTCTAAAATGTAGTGTAGTGCTTGGTGAAAATCACATTGGGGTGACTTTTGAGGTCATCCCAAGTCAAGAACATGGATTATTTGTTTCATTTAATGTCTACTTGAGATTTGTGTAGGTATCTACGGTTTGTTTTGTAGGTTTAGAGCGAAAGTGAAATCCTATAGCGAAGCCAGAGTGACAAAGAGCGAAAGGAAGAAGACAAGTATAAACCCTCAAAAGATCGAAGTAGAGTTGTTGTCGAGAACACTATCACTTAGGTGGTCTGTCCTTATCTCGGGAATTTTTCCGAAGGAGTTTCAGATTCTAGTTTTATAGAAGAAGCTTATTTAGTCCAAATATAACATGTTTCACCTAGTTTCCAGACCTAGAATCAGTCAGATATTTGAATACAAGATAAGTCCTTCTCATCTCACTATTACTTACACTTACTTGTTTCTTGCATGATAGATATTTCTCATTATTATTATATATATTTGATCTTAGCTCTCTGATTAAGATTTAATTTCATTAAATCATTTGGTGAACCCGAATAGTGACCATGCATCAGATCCCTTCTCTCTTATTCCTATTCTAAGGTTATGGTTAATTCTTCTTCTTTCATTCCTACCCATGTCTATTCCTAAGTGACCATATAACTTGAATACATTCCTATTATTAATCAACATCTAACCTACTTCAAGACTACCTTTGAGACCCCACCATCAATGTTGTAACCACTAGTCAAAATAAGAAATATTTGAATCTTCCTACTTCTCTTCCTCCTAGTAGTGCACCACTTTCTCAACCTACCACTTCATCAAAATATTATCATATCATTAAACAATTAAAAAATACCTCGCTAAGATATCTCTATTTTATCTCTTACGTAAGGCCCTTGATTGTTATTGCACTCTTGAAACTACATTGCAAGTTATTCAAATACAAAGTGATAACCCTCCCATTGCCTTTGTCAATCTCATGGAATATTTTAAATACATTAACAATTATATTACATTTATTGATGAGGAGATCCCACACAAGTCATATATTGATTCTCCTCATCTCCTTATCATGGTTCAGATCCAAGGTTTCCAAATTAAGTGTGTACTCATTGATAATGGTTATGCATTGAATATTTTTCATCTATCCTTACTAGCCCAACTCAATATTCCTCATAGTGTAATTGAACAATCTACTCTTTTTGTATATGGCTATGACACTACCAATCGTGCATGCATAGGTATTATCAAATTGGAATTGTAAGTAGGACCCCTTAAGCTCGTTACTTTTTATATGACATGGATGCACCATTATAATTTAATAACCTCTTTGGTTGACCTTGGATCCATTACATACATGATATTCCTTCTACAATCCACCGTTGTGTCAAGTTTATCTTTGATGGCTATGAACATATTGTTACTTATTGATCTTGAACCATTCAAATATTATCACATGGATTTTTCCACCTCCATGGTTATTCCCTAGATCAACCAATCCCATAAAATTATTTTGATACATATGATATTGGGAACCCAGTAAGTCTAATCCTATATCACCACCTCCCATCACTTCCTCCATTCAGAATCACACTACCGATCTCATCACCGATTAAGTAAATATTGAATACGTAGATGCCTAAATATAATGCAATGTAATAATAAATGAATATGTAAATAAGTATAGAATTAGACCCAAGTAAATTAAGCTAGAGAATATGAAACCCTAGTTGTAAAGAAGGGATAAAAATACTTAGTTGATTCACAATCAAATATGGGTTGTGCTTGCATGATGAACCGAGAGATAGAAGTGTCACATAGAGCCTTAGAAAATTTTTCCACTAGAGGATCTACCTTGATTGGGGTGCCTGGAATGGGTCAGGGGTGCTTGTGGGTGCCACATACCTGCTTTGGGTGCCTATGACTACTTAAACCCTCAAGAAACCTCCTTCACAGGGTTGCGATATGTTTATTGTCTTTCAATTCTTGTCACTAGTATGTTGCATAATGATCACTGATGTCACTAATAACCAACAATGAAGAAATAATCTATTAAAACATCAAGAGTGCATCAAATACCAAAACAACTGTCAAATAGGTGAACTTACGACTGATTATTGTACTACATTTTAGACCCAATGTAGTTCTAGGTGTGGGTGTGGAGAATTATGCCCTAGGTAGCTCATGTGCATTTTGCACTTGATAGTCGAGAAAATAGCTTTGAGAAGATGTAAGTAGATGTGTGCATGGAATAGAATGAGCTTACCCTCCTATGAAGTGTATGTATAAGAATTAAGTTCCTTTCCCTTGAATGGATGCTTGAATAGCATTGAATAGCCTTTGGATACAACCTTAGGTGGTGATAGCTAATTCTTAGTGCTTGGTCCTTTATTATGATCAGATAAATTTATATTTATATGGCTACCTTACTCAAATTTCATAATTAACCCCGAAAAGGATGACTACAAAAAGATAAGATGATAAAAAAACTAGAAAGGATCCAAAATATGTGAACACAATACAAAGAGGTTAGGGGCACCCGGATGGGATGGGGGTGCGACACTTTCGGTGTCTTAGCTGGTGCTTTGGTGTCAAGGATGAGAAATACCAAGGTGTGAAAAGAAAGATTCGGATAGATAGAGTGTAAGACCAAAAGTGGCCCAGAAAGAAAGAAAAGATGGCCAAGGACATGGGTTAATTAGTACTCTCCTTACATAGGAATCATATGAATAGTAGTATGTGATCATGATTAGATAGATACCAAAAGTGTGTGATTTTGTGTCTACATTTCCCCCACTTTATGTTTTTGAGAGAATGATCAATAACATAAAGTAGATAAGTGATGCATACACGATAACAATGTAGATTGATGGTGAAAACATCGAGAGAAAAGGAAAAGTGTGGAGTGATAAAAATGTCAAGTGTGGAAACTATAGAGGAGAAAGTGTAAAAAGTGATGATGATGATGACCCTAAGGTGGGAACACATGCGTAGATTTCGCTATCATTGTACCTATTGTTGATGTCGATATTGATGTTGTTGTTGATGTGATGTATGTTGATGTTGACTACCACTTCCCATAAGGATAGACCTGAAAAAGAGAAGCACTATCAAATAGTCAAACATGCATGTATATGATCAAAATGAGTAAAAATATGTAAAAATGAGAAAAAGGAAGCTGTTATCCAAAATGAGCCCCCTGCTTATTTTGGCTAACTTGCCTTCATTCTTCCCTTCCTTGTGCTTAAAATTCAATTTTCACACATTTCAAGCACTTAAGGGTTTCTGGAAATGGCTCCATCAGATAGGATTTTTCTTCCCCTTTCCAGAAAGGTAAAAGTTTCCTCCTAACTCCAAATATTTCGAAAGTTATGGCCCGACGGAGTTTTTTGGGGAAATTTTCCCTTGACAGGCCCACGGCCAATGAGAAGGTGCCACATGGCGGTGGAGGTTAGGCCAGGAGGTAAGTTGGAAAATTTTCCAAAGAGGGCAAAGGGCGCAAAGGGAAAATTTTGGCCCACTGTGCTCACGGAGGAGGATGGAGAAAAAGTTGTGGAAGGCCCACGGCCAATGAGGAAGCGACATGTGTCCATGACAGTGGCAGGAGTCGGAGGTGCGGAGGAAACTTTTGTTTTTTGCCAAAGTGACAGAGGAACAAATGGAGAAAAATAAGTGCACCCCCTCCAAGCAACTCAGAATCGACACGTGTCACCGGAGTGGCAGAGCACAGGAAAATTTGGGAATGTTTCCCGATAAAAAAATCAAAGGGGAAAAGTGAGGTTTGAGCCCGTGTTTCCATCAGTGAATGGGAAATCACCACATGGTAGAGGAGTGGCGGGGTGCGGGAATTTTGGGACATTTTCCCAAATTCAAAAAATGGAAAATTTTCAAGTTTCGGCCCACCAACCCGATTTTTTCCCTAAAATTGCTATTTTTGCCCTAAATCTTCAGAGGGGCATAACTTTCGATCCCGAGCTCAGATTTTCACGTTCTTTATATCATTGGAAAGCTGTTGAAATCCTCTACATGATGGAGGGTTAATTTTTTTTTGATGCATATTTATGGGAGAAAAATAGGAAAACGTCTACGCATGCAAAAATGTAGAAAACACCCCCAACCACCAAAATTAATGAAGTATGGGCCTCTTTCTTGCTCTGAGCAATGTACTTTGGCGTATGGGTTTGTCCATGAAGCCCATAACTTTGCAAGTGAGTTTGAATGGATTTTTAGTGGTTGGAGTTTCAATTTGATTTTCCTGCATTTTCCACATTTCTTTCATTTTGTTTGATGGTTAAAAGCTAGATTTGGCTCATTTGTAAAGGTTGTTCATCATTCTTCTCTGCCTCTCCCTTCTTTTCTTCCCTAGATTCAAAATGGATTTTTAACCTCCTCCCTTGCTTTATAATGGCATTTTTTCCTCTTACTAGTAAAATGATGTTTTGTGCAAACTTTTGGAGCAATAAAAAACGTGTTTTGTGGTGCATTTGTCCATCCTTGCTCGTTTTGCTTGTCTTCTTCTTGCCTCTCTTCATTGTAGGTATTTGTGCATATTTGAATGTTCATTGAAGGTTTTTGAGTGTGTTCATGGAGTTTTATTTTGTGATGCACTTGTCCATCCTTTCCATTGCTCACCTCTCTTTGTTTCCATGGTAGTTTTGATAGATGCTCAACATTTTCCTTCTTTGGTGTATCATTGTTTTAGTGTAGGATCTATTTTTCCCTCTTTTCTCTCTCTTTATGTGTAACATTCCCATTTTAAGACTTTAGAAACAAGGGATTTTTTTTAAGTAATGTTCTCTGTTCTAAATACATAATTTAGAACACACATTCCATAACATCCAATCTTATAACAAATAACCATATGCAGCTGTAATGACTCGGTGAGCCACCGATCTATTCATTTCATGACTCGGTGAACTACCGATCTATTCATGTTTAACATTTAAGTATTGAATAATTTTTTGTATACTATGTATACTTGGTTCTCTTACCCTGTTCGGGGTATTGAGTGATCTGTCTAGGAACCTATCTGAATATTTGCTACCAATATTCATCTGCATCTCAAACCTTAGACTAGGTGACATAGGACAACGCAATCAGCAGCTTGCGATACTTTGGCCAAAGTTTTCTAACATACTGTTCGTATTACTCATTCCTTGACGGCATACTCATCAATCTGGAATACGTCCTTCACCCCACTCAATTGTTATCTAGAATGTCCTTTACTGACTTCCGTCAGTCCACTTGCCCAAGGTTTAACCCTAGTTTAGGTTAACAACATAGGTTATGATAGGAAGAGGCTCACAAAGACTTAGGATATATTGGCATACTAGGTCAACCTAGGTCAACCCCGTGTGCCAAGGTACCTTGAGTCCTATAGGGCTACTTCTTATCGTAACTATGCTACTACCCAGTCCTAGAGAAAAACTAAGTTCAAGTCCATAAGCGTGTAGATCTAGATGATCAATACAGAAGGGTGTTGCCACATGTCAACTGCAATGTTGTATCCTCGAGAAGATCCTAATCTTCTCGAAGGTACAACCCTGTAGTTGGCGTGTGCCAGCATCCTACAGAACAACCTCGTTGAGATGTACATACCCCTAGGAGATTATTAATATTTAATTAATTTGGATAATTAAAAATAGATTTCAACAACCTTGCCCAAACCCTAATCCAACTCTCCCTAAGTTCTTTTCCAAATCAGTTCCATTAATCCTTGGAGAACTTCCTTAACTTATGATTGCTTTCAATGTTCATTAATTTTGGCTTAACAAGTAGTTACCCAAAAAAAAGAAAGGGCAACAACCTCATAAGTTCTTGTTTAATGTGACTTAACCATTCAAGGAAGTGTAACAACCACCTAGGTTGTATCTTAATAGACTTTATTAAATGTAGTCTAATGATTATAAATCATATCTTCCTTTTTGTTTACTTTTTCATGAGAGAGGAAGAGTCTTCCTCTTCATGGTTAAGTTCTAGGGTTTAACACACCCTTTATGTCCTTTACAAATTCTAGAGTTTTTATTGTAAGTTCATTACACATCATCTTACTATATTGAATTGTTTAAATAAGAACATTAAATTCTGTAACTTATCTAGCTACATCACATTTAGGAAGTTACCTAATTCCCTTTAGCCTACTTATCCAAGAATACTCATTTAAACATATAAATAACATGAGAAATATCAACAGGATAGGATTCCATTTCTTTTACAAAGGTACAAGATAATTTACACAACCCATGCAAGTAAATTCTCATCCTTCAATTCATTTTCAAAATTTATACATTTACAAACTTATTCATTTTAGGCTTTTCTGCATGACAACAACCTTTATTCAAAAGGAAGATAACTTTTCTTTTTCAATACAACTCAAGAACGAATAAGAATTCTTCACTAGAATCAAACTTAGATCAGCCAATGCATCATATAAGATTTTGCCATCTTTTATCACTTACGAAGTCCATCTGCAAAAATTACTAGCGTGGGTTAGTTCAATGAACTGAGCATGATAAGCACTAAGCCTTAAAACGAAGTGCATTCCACTAATTGTTCCAATAAAAACAACCCTGCTTTAATGAACAAATAGTATTTCATATACTAAGCATAAGTAATAACAAAAGAAGAGCATCAATGAATCAGAATTCACTTCTAAGAGAAGAACAAAATATAATCTATAATATCTATCTTACAAATTAAAGTATACTTGATCCTATCAATCATCTTTACCAAACAACAAAATATAACATCTCATTGTTTCCCATTCTACCAAAATAGAATATAACAATTATCTTTTCTTGTAAGATACAAGAAGTGTTTACAACATGTTCACACTAGGATGTTTCATCTAACTTTCAAGTAAGGAAGAAGATAATCCGTTTCCATAATGTTAAAGTACATAACACCTGCAAAGAAGAAACATGTGCATTTCATAACCTAAGTTGTTTCACCTTAAGATTAACTATCTTAATATCAAACATTTAAGATATTCATCAGAACAGGATAAAATAAAAATCCAAGATGGAAAGATGAAACATCAACCAACCAAAGCAAGATACATTTTTTTATAAACCAGTCATCACTCTCCTTCTATTTCATTTCCATCAATGATAAGTAAGAGAAGGTTAACCAAATAACGATTAAATTTTTCTTAAAGAATCATCAACAAAAGATTCCATACAAATGAACTTATTCCCAACTGTATTAGAAAAGAGGCTTAACAGAAATGATCTTATCCAATAATCATTCCCTATAACTTAATTTAGTAAAATCCCCTTTTCCAGGTTAAAAACAGTTTAAGTTCATTTAAGAGTTCCCAAGGAAGAACAAGAACACCTTAAAGTAAGAAAGTATTTAATGAAACTTTTCTTTTAAAAAACTTCCCATTGTAAGCAAGATATCCATTTAAATAGGAACATTAAAATAGTGAAGGTCATACACAGTCCATTTACACAAAAAGAATCGATTATAATTCTTTTATGGGTTCTACATTCTCTCAATGGTCCTAATGTGGAAGTAAAATCAAAGTAAGAATTAACGCTCAGAATTACCCAAGAGCTCAATCAAGACAATGTCATTGCCATACTTTTCATCATATTCAAAAAAAAATTGAATGCTCATTAAGAATGATAAACTACAAAGATGATTCTAGTCAAAACTCACAGAGTTTACCAAACATCTCACAAGACCATGTTCTAGTTTTCCCCATGCGCATTCAACTAATTCTTATGCACGCAACTGTTTTTTTTTAGAAGATCCGAGTTTACAATATTTCACCCCATAAATGAACTCAAATTAAATGACAAGATCTAACAACATATTTAAGAAAATACGTTCTTTTCAAGACTCAAAATACAAATCCAAGCACCATATTGAGCATAAGTTCCTACCAAGATAAAAATCATTCAAATGATTATAAGCAAGTTCGGGTAGCTTATGATCCCTCTTGGTTTACATCTTAAACAAGGAAAACTAGAAGGAAGACCAACTGAACCGACACCTTACTCAGGTTTACATTTCCAATAATTAAGAAAGAATTTCCCTAAATCGCTTTGCATCATATCACCCCATATTGGGTTAATATAACTCCCGCATCGTAATACTAAATAAAATGCAATGAATAAACCTTTAAACAGTTTGAATTAAGAATCAAGCTTCATTTTCAAATAACTATCTTATCAAACCTTGCTTGACAACTGAAGTGGTTTGTAAGATCTACTAAAAGAGTTCAGACTTAAACACCATAAAAGTACTAAGGCCATATTCTTAATGAACTCTCAATACAATACATAAGGTCACAATAAAACACAAACACCAACCAAATGCGGACTAGTAATAGTCCATAATTTCATGATAATACCACACAAATATCACGCCGTGTTAGGGTTTCAAAGCAACAACAAATGTTCGCAAGTTAGAAAACAAGAACCAAGCCATCTACTAATCCATTCATAGTTCCTTATATTTATGAAATGAAACACAAGCATCATAGCACCAAGAACCCTACAATAGTTCCCAAATACCCAACAAGTTTCCAACAGAACTCTAGCTTGCATACAAGTTTTCATAAACAAACATGAGCTTTTTACCAACTCGAGATCACAAAACATTAGTTTCAATAGAAATAGGTGGAACACCAGATTCCCCAAGAACTTAAGCAAGAATACTTGGTATGAAAGTCAACAAAAACCCAACCATTAGTTATCAAATATAGTTAAGCCAAGCCGAGTTACAGAGTCATTCTTGCATGCATTTTTCGTGTGCTTAAACAAACACACTATATTTTAAACTAGACTACTTTTGAAAAGGATTCGAAACCAAGAATTCAAGATTTAATAAACTCAGTAACCAAAAAACCAAGTACATCATGCAATGATTAAAACTTAACAGATCAGAGTTTCTTTAATGAAAAAACTTAGAGGAAAGTAAGAGATTTTAACAGTTAGAGCCTATTATGCCTGATAGTGTCTCTATCAAATCGAAGAAGACCTCCCGCCGAGCTCACTACTTCTCCTCTTCTCCATGAAAGATCAAATAACCAAATACCTCTTCCATAATACCTCTTATAAATTCCATGAAATGAAAATAGATTTGAAACCTCAAAAATAGCCATGAAGTGCAGTTCAATCTGTTGGTTTGA
Organism: Taxus wallichiana var. yunnanensis; assembly: GCA_018340775.1. Taxonomy (NCBI): domain Eukaryota; kingdom Viridiplantae; phylum Streptophyta; class Pinopsida; order Cupressales; family Taxaceae; genus Taxus; species Taxus wallichiana. The sequence continues at coordinate 734,925,081 of CM031238.1, read as the reverse complement.
AAAACTAGAGAGCATGCAGAGTAAAAATTGGAAAACATGCAAAGTGAAACAACCCAAGAAAAATCCGCTGGCATGCCTACTAAGATGGTTTGGGCTCATAAACCGAAAGCAATTAATTCCATTAATTCCAAATCTCCGCCTAATCTTCCTTGTCACCGCCTACCAAGTCTGGCGAATGCCAAGTCAAAAATAACATGCATTTTAAATTTTAGTGATACTGCCACCTAAGCCTCTGCCAAGCCAACTAGCCCCTACCAAAGCTAGCAGTACCGCGTACATTAAAAACCTTATCAACATCATAAATGCCTTAGGAACCGTCACCAAAATGCATGCGACCACCGTAGTGCCCACATTTTACACACACAATTACAATCTGTAAAATATCAGGATAATTTTTTTGACTTACATTGCTCACTTCACACAACACGAAAGGGCTCCAAGAACAAAAACTTGACTCACATACGACAATTACATAAGTCATCGACTCACATAGACACATACAAAAACATAGGCATGTCGATTCCACACTTTTCCCAATGAATGGTTACTAGTAATGACCCAACCCAAGAAAAATGACTTCAGGAATGGCAAACCTACAACACATCATTTCTTTAATTGTATTTTAGTTCCGATTAACATTCCAAGTACATTATTATGCAAGGATAAATTTCTCATTTGTCCACCCACAGATTCTTAAGTTTATTCCGTGGTTAAATTACTGTTCGACCCTTTTAAGTGGGCTTCTTATTCTTTACAAAATTTTCCATAACTTGCATACTTATTTGGCATAATTCAAATACATATAAAATACTTAATTATCTTTTTCTTATGTTAAGAATATTCTTCTCGAACATATATTCAATGTCTACCTTTTTACTCTTACAACTCAAGTGAATGTGACTTGGTGTCCATATAGCAATATTAGGATTTAACGGAGATTTAGATACAAGATAGATTTTTACCAAAAACATTCCTCGATCACGGTATAGTTATTTCCCTACCATAGTTATTCTAATTCAATGACTTGTGGAATTCCATTTTGATTTATATATGTATTTTGTTTTCTTGAAGGTTGATCACACCAAGGCAATTCATATTCTTTGAAACAAAAGAACATATTTAATTGAGATATAAGGTCTCCGAGAGTGACATTATTCCGAACCTCAAATATCTTTTTACTCTTATATACTTTATTTTCTATGTCACATTATGGTTTTATTTTTAGCATTGTCTTGTAAAAGGAGTTACAAATTGTTTTTCTAACCTATGAAGACATATATGATTAGAAGACCGAAGCTACACACAAACCCTAAATTAACATCCCATCAACTAAGGTTTAGATTGATTCCAGCTTCACCTAAGGGTCTACCCCTCAACTATATATGCGTTTAAAGTGAGAGGACACATTTATGCTAAACCACCTTCACAAAAGGACCAAGGTGTTATGTTGAGAGAAACCAAGGTAACACATTTAGCTGAGTGGAGCTAAGGAGTTCATTAACAAGAGTTTAAGACCTAGAACAACTAAGTCACAACCTCCATCTATGTCATCTGGATCCAACAAGGTTTTCACTTGATGAAGAAATTTAATTTTAAATCTATCTTTGGATGAAAAGGTAGTCCGCACTAGGCTACGAAGGAGGAGTTATCTCTACACACTCCAAGAAAAGTTTGATTGTGTCACTCCTATCAGACGGGTTTATGACAATGTCACTAAACATACTGACTAAGACGATAAGCCCATTCTTGGGTTCTTATTTACTCAAACTAGGAGGTTCCATTGAGTGCAGAGTTTAATTTCATTCTACGAGTTTTCAATGTCTTCTACAGTAAGGAGTATCACACATGAAAACAAGTTATGCTCGATATTGAACAAGGGTAGAGTGTTTTGATTAAATCTCTTTATTACATTTACAAAGTATGAATGCACAAGATGACTCGTTAATCATTTATTGAACACTAAATATGCACTACAAGATATTACTTCAAATTCATTTACCTTATATAAATATCAAACCTTTTTACCATGTGTACTATGAATCAAAATTGAACCTATGATTAAATACACATTTCCTAGATGTCCTTGAAACTAACATCTCATACATATCAAAAAATTATCAAATATAACAGTCTGTAACATGAGACAACATTATACATTTATTCATTTAACAATGAACTATATAAATTACAAAGATAAATAAATGAATTACACATCACCTTTTCATCGTCATTCTTTCATCCTGCAAAACCACATGAGCATGATATCAGCGATAATTCGCTAGCATGGCATCCACCCTAATCTAACATAATTATCATTTTTCAGTTTCCCATTTACATATGATAATAATTACAATTTGCAATCAAAATAAAAGGTTTAGAGACATGTATTCATTACATTTCATTTTACTTCATTTTGTAACTTAGGAGAGAGAAAGAGAAGGGAAGAGAGAGAAAACACCATTTGTCAAAAGTTCTATTTCACACAAAAAGCTACACTATAGAGTTTTAAATAGTTATTTGCATGTGTTAAAAGTTTCCACGGTGGTTTGGCAACCCTATGAGGTCCCATAACTTTCTATTTTTACATTTTTCTTACTAGCTACAAAAATGTTCAAAATGGGCTCAGAGGCTAAGAAAATTCTTCCAAAAGTTATCTTTCGATGAGAACACACACCAAGATTAACTTTCTATGTGTCCCCGGATATCCAAAAGTTCATAAGAATCGACGGAATTGGGAAAAAGTGAATGGTTTGCGTTTGGCGGCTAGTTTTCCGAGGCCACTGGTCGTAGTTGGCCCAGTGCAAATTTGAAAAAATTTAGCTCGAGGGCTCAGAAAACCACGTCCAAAATTGACGTTTGATGGATGAATGCACAACAAGAAACTTCCTACAAATTTCCCTATATACGGAGAATTCAACAGAGTCGACAAAATTCAGAACTAGAAAACAGTCTTCAAACGGTGACAAGTTTTCTGAAGCCATCGGTCCTAATTGGTCCAGTTTGACCTTGTCAAACTGTGACTAGAGGCCTACAAAATGTCATCATCAAAATATCCAGAAAAGTGTTTTTCCCTAAATTGAAGGTTCCATGCAATTTTATAGTAAGAACACTAGAGGTTTGCGAAGGCGGAAATAATTTCTCTATCCAGGTTTCAAATGGCGGTTCAAAACGAAAGCCAACTTTCTAGATTTAACAACTTCCTACCACTACAAAACAATGTAACAGGGCTCCTATAAGAGCGTCAAAAAGATCACATATGTTCATTTGGGGTCAATCTAGAGGTCAAGGTGACTCCTCACATAACAAGGTACACGAATGAAGCTTAACATCTCATTTTCAGAGTTACGAAGGGTACTTAATGAGTCTCCAAAAAATGTAAAAATTATCTATTTAAACCGGGAGATGATCAATGGTATTACTGGAAAGTCAATTTTGTTTGGTTGATAAACCAATATTGTAGCAATCTAGTTGGGTAGGAAGTTTTCTAAATCACCTCAAAATGAGGGTGGAAGTTCATGTTTTAATGCAAACGAGTTATTTTGACTTCGTGAGTTATGACACGACATTTCATTGTTTTGCAACGAGTTGATAAAAACATTTAACTGTATTATAATCCTAATATTTTAAAATTATATTAAGTTGCAAACAAAAACTAAAGTATAAGAGTTATGAAAGATGAGGGGAGGTGAACCATGCCTGGGAGGAATGGAGTTAGTCAAACCTACAAGATTTAGTTCAAGCATCTCGCTTGGCACTTCGACAACCAGTTCATGAGCATCCACAGCTCCACCATTTTGCATACACGTCTATCATAAAATTTGTAACTGCAGATTTGAAACCATTCCTCTACTCTTTATACTTTGAAGGATGTCCATAATGTGTTCCACAACTCGCATCTGGCACAGGACGGGAGATGCTAGCAAAGGTTATGGAAACTAGCTTTAGATCTGCTAGTTACGGTTTCTCAGAAGAATCAAAAGCCTTTTCAACAAACCCATTTGTGAACATCTTACAGTCTATGTTTTCCCATCAGACCACATTTTTTGAAAGACATTCACTTGGAACATTTATACGCCATGCATATTTGCACATATTCTGCCATCAGTGTAATCCTTCACGCCACGTTTCAAGCATTTAGTAGAATAGAGCATATGCAAAGCGTATGGGTCCACATGTTGCAGGAAGGTCTGTCAAAGCACTCACCACTACAAAAGCTGGTACAAATCCCCATTTTTGGCGCTAACTGGGGGGAAAAAAACTGGCAATAAAAAAAACAAATTTTCCTTATGCTTAGATGGACAGCCATGCTGCTCGATCTAGCTCGACATTATGGAATAGACAGGCGACTGGAGGAAAGGGAAAATGATCGGGCCAAAGATCTCTCCATTGCCTTTGGTGAACCAAAGTGCAGACCCGACTTATGAGGGACCCACGTATTCCATGCATAGCCGTAATATTACTCAATGAGAAGTTGTCTCGTTCTTTCATTTGGTCAAACATCACGTAACAAAACCCATGTTCTGTTAGATGCCATGCAAGTTCCTGGGTTTCCCCCATTTTATACAAGTTGGGAGGATGTTGGCACAGGTCACAGCTAAGGCACTTCATGAGATGAAATCTGACGAGGCATTTCTTTCAAAAAAACAAAATGTTCCCTGAGAAAATGGATCTATGTAAAAAATGCGACCATAGAAATCCATGAAACCACGTTTCCTTTAGGCATTTTTCCCAATGAGACCTACACATTTCCATCACACTGACCAACCGAATCCTCCTCCTCCTTCACGCCTTCTTCAACCTTTGGTGGGTGTGTAAAAAACTTTCTCAAGCTTCCTTCCCATGACGGCGGCAACTACTTGTCTTCATCCAACAATAAGACAGAAAAATCCCATAAGGAGCCCCCTTTGCCCTAACCGCCCCAAAAATTCATGGGATTTTTAATTTTAATCCCTTTATTTAAAAAAAAAAAAGCTCAAAAAGGATAAAGAACCCTAAAACGACTCATCTCCCCATTTTTTTATTATGCTTCTATTTCTTATTTTAATTTTATTTTAAATCCATTCTTCTCATTTCATGCGAGAAATCTTGTTACCGCATTTACTTTATTTACTAACGTTGTTCTTGCCTAACGAGCGACACTAAAAGGAATTTTTTCTCAATTATCTCTTTAATACATTTGAAATGGTAGCAAACAAAACTCGTGGCAAGGTGAGCTCACACCACCAAGCTGAACACCCATGCGATAAGGTGCATGAATTTACCTCTTCTAGGATAATAACTACATCACATTGGTATGAGAACCACCCAACACGCCAAGTTAGGACAAGGTGAGTGAACTTGCACAAGATTCGAGCCCTTGATCAACACAGGTAAGGTAGCTCTGAGTTTTCCATATAAGGTTAGAAGAAACCATTACACCGATTTAATCAGACAATCTTGCAAAAATGTCTGAATAGGAGTTATAACCTACTTGAGGGCCTTCTTACAAGCTTTTTGACAAGACACGACAGAGTGGGCACCACATCTCCCTCCCCTTATAAGAGCATCGTCCTTGATGTGACACAACACTAAGGGTAGAAAAAAAGATAAGCAATGAAGAAAGCTAATGATGACAAGTTCCGTCTAAAGAAAATATCTATTTTAATATAACGCGACCAAAGGAAGGTCAAGAAATTTTAACAATTTCTTAAACTCTTAATGTTCTGTGAAGATTGGTAGTTCCATTTTACCTTATTACTTAGTTAGCATTTTCTTTTACAGTATTTCTTATCTCAAGATTATAATATTCATTGTTTAGAATTTTTTAGTTGTCTTAAGTTCGTGGGTGCCCAACAATAACTAACATCAAGATGTCACACAAAACTTAACACAACACAAACAACCCACGAGACATCTTGCTACCTACTTTCATGATTGTATCACATCACAAGGTCTTTTAATTCCTCCATGGAATGACAACAAGTAGTCCACATAGCAAATAATTTCCAACAATTACGTCCTAGACATAGATCTAGTACACACATATGACTGACAAACATAATCATCATACTGATACAAAGGTAACTGGTATCACATGTCTCAAAACCATGACTGTTAACGACATAGTTCCAATCCAATATCCAATAGTCAATACAAATGGAAATGTCAATCCTCAACCATAACAATGTCTAACGAGACTCACAAGAGTACACATAACTCATTATACCGACTCCACACATCACAAAACAACATGAAACAATCTCCATAGATATTTCTTGAAGCATCACAAAACAAATCCATATACCTCAAACAACTCCATATACCTCCCAAAGAGAAAGAAACATAGTGCCAAAACCAAGTCGGGTCACTCAACCATAGAGCCCCATCAAGAATATTAGGTCACTCAACCATAGAGTGCCATAAAAATATCAGGTCACTCAGCCATAGAGGTCCATCTCCTTTCTCCTTTCTCCTTTTAATGAGGCCGGGTCACCCTATTACCCTGGGCACATAGAGCCCCATCACCCCCAACCCAATTGACATAATAACTCATGGTTCAACAACCCGCTAGTTATCTGTAACTCCTTGGGGCGTACCCCCATACAACGAAGCGGGCCCATAGGTTCAACCAATCCATGGTTAATCCCATGAACCTATTCCAACACATTACGACATTAGAACCAAAATAACAATCCATTCAAATTCCAATTGGCAAAAATTATAAGCATTGGGATAGGCTACAAAACTTTTAAATATGAAAAGAAAGTTTTAAAACTAAGAAAAACAAATGGCTAATTAGCCATGGTTAGTGCAAAATCCAAATGTTAATGCAACAATCAAATAAATGCCCAAAATATAAGAACATGTCAATCAAGAAAAGCAATTGGTTCTAGCTAAAAGAGATAATGATCAATTTACGAATAAAAATATGTATAGAGAAATAACACATTACAATCACTATGTGGCCTCATACCGCCACCAAAGGGGTACTCATTGAGTTTCTGACACTCGAACATCGAGCCTCAGCTCATAAAAATATACATGTAACTAGAAATGAGTAAATCAAATAATGTAACTGTCATCATCTTTGCCTGAATCATCCCTCCGAACTCCCACAAGGATCAACATAGTCAAAATTACATAGGATTGTCCAATGAACAATCTAATAAGAAATAGCAGGGATCTCTAGTTTCATAAGTTGAGCCTAAGGTGGTGTGCACCCACAATATATTGAGAAAGCTTGAAGTATACTAAACAGATAGAAGTGGGTTTTCAGTCTATATAAGACTCCACTTCCTCACTCGTACTCAGCTCAAGATTATGAAAACCTGGTCCATGCCTCCTCTCTCCACACATACACTCTTGACAGTTTATCCCCTTAGGGTCATCTAGTGTAAGGTTCACAACATACACATAACTACTCATTTTGCACGGAATGTTTCCAACTCCTGGGATAGAGTTGCTTCTATCCTTTCATTCCTTTGAGAAATAGATAAGGGTTAGGGCTAGGAGGAATACTTGTTGAATGTCGAGAGGGTGTGCGCGTGCCGTAGAGAAAGATCAGATCGACTGCGAAGAACTCCTTTTTGTCTTGGAAGGACTACCTGCAAGTAAGAATACAAGACCACCAGATTTCAATTAGACAATAAATGAGAGAACTGCCTTGGGCCAGGAAATATAAAACTTCCTTTCGAAGGTGGTCAGTTCCCCTGCTAATATGAATTAACACAAATGATTGTAAAATCACAATTTAATTGCCTCGTTGAAACAAATGGAGGAAAGGCTGGTTTTTGGTTTTGAACCTCAGTGACCGATGCCGGTCACTGTCACCGGTACCGGTTGTTGGTAACCGATATCGGTATGGGAAATGTTTTAGGGGCTTTTGGTGAAGGTTGGCTGTAAGGTGGTTGTGTTGTTTATAAGGCTGGTAAATGGGTAGGGTTAGGTAACGGGGTGATGAGAAGGACTCAGAGAGTACGGGGAGGATGTTCTTGGGGTAACGTAAGGGTAGAGGAATGACAGGTTAGATGTAGTGCATTACTTGGGTAGTAGATCTAGGAATAGACTTATGATGGTTGTGATTCGAAGTTCAAAAGCGTTATTAAAAGGACATACAAGATACTACTTACTGGTTATTGATGAGGATGCAGGTCCAAGGACTGTGATGACAAAGGCAGACCTCGGGTAGGATGACCTGACAATTAGAAGATGCGATATCCTCCCTCCCGATGATCAGATGACCGCCATAAGGCTCTGGTTACTCGATTCTGATCTTGGGCTTGATGTCCTTCTCTGCAAACTCTTCTTGTTTCTTCACTTGTCTCTGCTTGGCCAAGTAAAAATCCGGATCCTTTCAATGACTTCTGATATTCCGATTCATCAAAAATCCTCGACCTTTGTTTTTGGTTGGGGAGGTCATTTACAGGGAACCGATGGCGGTTACGTAACCGACGGCGGTTGAGTAGTAGAACCGATATCGGTAAGGTCAAAAGTGGGCTATTTTTAGTAAAATAGCCAACTTTCCCTCCTTTTCTCCCGAGGGATTAGTTGCAGGCTTGGTCAAGTCATTACGAGGTTGGTTTTAGGTGCGGGTGAGGAGTCATTTTATCATGGGTGTGGATGTAGACCAAGTTATAGGTCTTAATTAGGTCAGTTTAGGGTTAGGACTAGGTCATGATGAGGTGGCAAAATGAGGTGGCAGGTATGGTGATGTGGATTTATTAATTATAAGGTAATTAATAAATAATTGTGTAAGGTTTTAGGTGATGAAGTTAGGTTACAAAATGAGATGCGGGGCACGGGGGTCGTAAGACACAAATTTGGTGTCTACAACTACATCACTAACACAATGGTGATTCACGCACATTAACCATAACGTCTTACGCATGGTATTTATATACAGGGTATAACACAATCATTACTTTCACGGGTTACGATACATCACATTACCACATCCTGCACCCAAAGTGCAATCACTGTACACTAGGGATCATACTCACCATATGCCCCTAAATCATGACATGAACCATCACATATTACATGAATTATATGTATGAGGAACACAATGTCTAACCTTACAACATATAGTCAATTGTAATACAACACGATGATGCACACAACTCAACACAATACGGTGATGACATCACGATAAAATTCCATTCACTTTACATCAATTTTGTCATGCAATACATCAATACACCTTCACATCACATAATGCCAAAATGTTCTAACCCTCAAGCAATCCACAATAACATTCCGTTCACAAACAACAAGGCAGTACATTACACCCGAATCCCCATTGAATCAACAACATAGAGAGTGAATACTCTCATCACAAACACATCAATAAGATAACAAATACACACTAAGTGACATACACAACATGTGCGTTCACAATTTCACAATTACGACATAGTTCACATCACGCATATATCACATTACTCTTCCAATATCCACCACCATCATGCAAAATCATCACAACTCCAATCCATCCCAGAGGTTCGAGAGCATGAACCTCCACTCTGATACCATATGTAGTGCCCACATTTTACACACACAATTACAACAATAAAATACTAGGATAATTTTTTTTTGACTTACATTTCTCACTACACACAACATAACAAGGGCTCCAAGTACAGAAACTTGACTTGCATACGACAATTACATAAGTCATCGACTCACATAGACACATGAAAACAACATAGGCATGTTGATGCCACACTTTTCCCAATGAATGGTTACTAGTAATGACCCAACCACAAGAAAAATGACTTCAGGAATGGCGAACCCACAACACATCATTTCTTTAATTGTATTTTAGTTACGATTAACATTCCAAGAACATTATTGTGCAAGGATAAATTTCTCGTTTTCCACCCACAAATTCTTAAGTTTATTCCGTGGTTAAATTACCATTCGACCCTTTTAAGTTGGCTTCTTATTCTTTACAAAATTTTCCATAACTTGCATACTTATTTGGCATAATTCAAATGCATATAAAATACTTAATTATCTTGTTCTTATGTTAAGAATATTCTTCTCGAACATATATTCAATGTCTACCTTTTTACTCTTACAACTCAAGTGAATGTGACTTGGTGTCCATATAGTGATATTAGGATTTAACGGAGATTTAGATACAAGATAGATTTTTACCAAAAACATTCCTCGATCACGGTATAGTTATTTCCCTACCATAGTTATTCTAATTCAATGACTTGTGGAATTCCATTTTGATTTATATATGTATTTTGTTTTCTCGAAGGTTGGTCACACCAAGGCAATTCATATTCTTTGAAACAAAAGAATATATTTAATTGAGATATAAGGTCTCCGAGAGTGGCATTATTCGAACCTCAAAATCTTTTTTACTCTTATATACTTTATTTTCTACATCACATTATGGTCTTATTTTTAGCATTGTCTTGTAAAAGGAGTTATGAATTGTTTGTCTAACCTCTTGAAGACATATATGATTAGAATACCCAAAGCTACACATGAACCCTAAGTTAACATCCCATCAACTAAGGTTTAGATTAATTCCAACTTCACCTAAGGGTCTACCCCTCAACTATATATGCGTTTTAAGCAAGAGGACACATTTATGCTAAACCACCTTCACGAAAGGACCAAGGTGTTTTGTTGAGAGAAACCAAGGTAACACATTTAGCTTAGTAGAGCTAAGGATTTCATTAACAAGAGTTTAAGACCTAGAAAAACTAAGTCACAACCTCCATCTATGTAAATGCGGATCCAACAGGGGTTTTCACTCGATGAAGAACTTTAATTTTAAATCTATCTTTGGATGAAAAGGTAGTCTGTTGGGCTATGAAGGAGGAGTTAGCTCTACACACTCTAAGAAATGTTTGACTATGTCACCCCTATCAGATGGGTTTATGAAAATGTCACTAAACATACTAACTAAGATGATAAGCCCATTCTTGGGTTCTTGTTTACTCAAACTAGGAGGTTCCATCGAGTGCAGAGTTTAATTTCATTCTACGGTTTTCAATGTCTTCTACGGTAAGGAGTATCACACATGAAAACAAGTTATGCTCGATATTGAACAAGGGTAGAGTGTTTTGATTAAATCTCTTTATTACATTTACAAAGTATGAATGCACAAGATGACTCGTTAATCATTTATTGAACACTAAATATGCACTACAAGATATTACTTCAAATTCATTTACCTTATATAAATATCAAACCTTTTTACCATGTGTACTATGAATCAAAATTGAACCTAAGATTAAATGCACATTTCCTAGATGTCCTTGAAACCAACATCTCATACATATCAACAAATTATCAAATATAACAGTTTGTAACATGAGACAACATTATACATTTATTCATTTAACAATGAACTATATAAATTACAAAGATAAATAAATGAATTACACATCACCTTTTCATTGTCATTCTTTCATCCTGCAAAACCACGTGAGCATGATATCAATGATAATTCACGTTGGCATGGCATCCACCCTAATCTAACATAATTATCATTTTTAGTTTCCCATTTACATATGATAATAATTACAATTTGCAATCGAAATAAAAGGTTTAGAGACATGTATTCATTACATTTCATTTTACTTCATTTTGTAACTCAGAGAGAGAAAGAGAAGGGAAGAGAGAGAAAACACCATTTGTCAAAAGTTCTATTTCACACAACAAGTTACACTATAGAGTTTTAAACAGTTATTTGCATGTGTTAAAAGTTTCCATGGTGGTTTGGCAACCCGACGAGGTCCCGTAGCTTTCTATTTTTACATTTTCTTACTAGCTACAAAAATGTTCAAAACGGGCTTGGAGGCTAAGAAACCACTTCCAAAAGTTATCTTCCGATGAGAATGCACACCATGATTAACTTTCTACGTGTCCCTAGATATACCAAGAGTTCATAGCAACTGACGGAATTGGGAAAAAGTGAATGGTTTGCATTTGGCGGCTAGTTTTCCGAGGCCATTGGTCATAGTTGACCCAGTGCAAATGAACAAAAGTTAGCTCGAGGGCTCAGAAAACCACATCCAAAATTGACGTTTGATGGATGAACATGTAATGAGAAACTTCCTATAAGTTTCCCTATATACGGAGAATTCAACAGAGTTGACGAAATTCAGAACTAGAAAATAGTCTTCAAACGGTGACAAGTTTTCTGAAGCCATGGTCCTAATTGGTCCAGTTTGACCTTGTCAAACTATGACCAGAGGCCTACAAAATGTCATCATCAAAATATCTAGAAAAGTGTTTTTCCCTAAACTAAAGGTTCCATGCAATTTTCTAGTAAGAACACTAGAGGTTTGCGAAGGCGGGAAATAATTTCTCTATCCAGGTTTCAAATGGCGGTTCAAAATGAAAGCCAACTTTCTAGATTTAACAACTTCCTACCACTACAAAACAGTGTAATAGGGCTCCTATAAGAGCGTCAAAAAGATCACATATGTTCATTCGGGGTCAATCCAGAGGTCAAGGTGACTCCTCACATAACAAGGTACACGAATGAAGCTTAACATCTCATTTTCAGAGTTACGAAGGGTACTTAATGAGTCTCAAAAATGCAAAAATTATCTATTTAAACTGGGAGATGATCAACGTTATTACTGGGAAGTCAATTTTGTCTGGTCGATAAACCAATATTGTAGCGATCTAGTTGGGTAGGAAGTTTTCTAAATCACCTCAGAATGAGGGTGGAAGTTCATGTTTTAATGTAAATGAGTTATTTTGACTTCGTGAGTTACGACATGACATTTCATTGTTTTGCAATGAGTTGATAAAAACATTTAACTGTATTATAATCCTAATATTTTAAAATTATATTAAGTTGCAAATGAAAAACTAAAGTACGAGAGTTATGAAAGATGAGGGGAGGTGAACCATGCCTGGGAGGAATGGAGTCGGTCAAACCCGCAAGATTCGGTTCAACATCTCACTTGGCACTTCATCAACCAGTTCATGAGCATCCACACTCCACCATTTTACATACACGTCTATCATAAAATTTGTAACTACAGATTTGAAACCATTCCTCTACTCTTTATACTTTGAATGATGTCCATAATGTGTTCCACAAATCTCATCTGACACATGACGAGAGATGCTAGCAAAGGATATGGAAATTGGCTTTAGATCTTCGGCTACGGTTTCTCAGAAGAATCAAAAGCCTTTTCAACAAACCCATTTGTGAACATCTTACAGTCTATGTTTTCCCATCAGACCACATTTTTTGAAGGACATTCACTCAAAACATTTATATGCCATGCATATTTGCACATATTCTGCCATCAGTGCAATCCTTCATGCCACGTTTCAAGCATTTAGTAGAACAGAGCATATGCCAAGCGTATGGGTCCACATGTTCGCAAGGCAGTGCTGTCAGGGCACTCACCACTACAAAAGTTGGTACAAATCCCCATTTTTGGCACTGATTAGGGGGAAAAAAACTGGTAATAAAAAACAAATTTTCCTTATGCTTAGATGGATGGCCATGCTTTGATCTAGCTCTGGAATTATGGAACAGACAGGTAGACTGGAGGAAAGGGAAAATGATCAGGACAAAGATCTCTCCATTGCAGCGGTGAACCAATGTGATCGACTTATGAGGGACCCACGTATTCCATGCACATCCGTAACATTACTCCATGAGAAGTTGTCTCGTTCTTTCATTTGGTCAAACACTATACCATTGCCCATGTTCGGTGAGATTCCACGCGAGTTCGTGGTTTCCCCTATTTTATACAGGCTGGGAGGATCTTTGGCAGTGTTGTAGCCAAGGCACTCCATGAGATGACATCTGGCGAGGCATTTCTTTGAAGAAAAACAAAAGGCACCCTAAGCAAATGGATCTGTGTAAAAAAATGTGACCATAGCAATCCGTGAAACCACGTTTCCTTCAGGCATTTTTCCCAGGTTCAAGACTCCTGCGCATTTCTATCTCGCACAACCGACGAATCCTCCTCCTTTACGCCTTCTTCAACCTTTGGTGGGTGCGAAAAAGCGGTCTCAAGCTTGCTTCCCATGGCGGAGACGACGCTTGTCTTCACCCAACAATAAGACAAAAAAATCCCATAAGGAGCCCCCTTTGCCCTAAGTGCCCCAAAATTCACGGGCTTTTTAATTTTAATCCCTTTATTTAAAAAAAAAAACTCAAAAAGGATAAAGAACCCTAAAACAACTCATCTCCCCCCTTTTTTATTATGCTTCTATTTCTTATTTTAATTTTATTTTAAATCCATTCTTCTCATTTCACGAGAAATCTCGTTACCACATTTACTTTATTTACTAACGTTGTTCTTGCCTAACGAGTGACAGAAAAGGGATTTTCCTCAATTATCTCTTTAATACATTTGAAATGGTAGCAAACAAAACTTGTGGCAAGGTGAGCTCGCACCACCAAGTTGAACGCCCATGCGATAAGGTGCATGAATTTACCTCTTCCAGGATAATAACTACATCACATTGGTATGAGAACCACCCAACCCACCAAGTTAGGACAAGGTGAGCGAACTTGCACAAGATTTGAGCCCTTGATCAACACAGGGTAAGGTAGCTCTGAGTTTTTCCATATAAGGTTAGAAGAAACCATTACACCAATTTAATCAGACAATCTTGCAAAAATGTCTAAATAGGAGTTATAACCCGCTTGAGGGCCTTCTTACAAGCTTTTCGACAAGACACAATAGAGCCAAGCACCACAACCACATAAGTCCCCATTCATGACCAATAGTTTAGGATAGATTACTTGTTAGGTTAGATCTTAGGTAGATTAAAGTTTATACCTTAGGATATAACACTAACAACTAACCTCCACCACAGGCCTTAGAAAATAGGTTTATATAATTCCACATAGGTAAATAATTCAAAATGCCATGGTTTAAAGCACTAGGTTAGATCACCATATAGCCTTGTAGTAATAGGTTCAAGTTTAGTTCTAATACCTAGGAACCTTTCCAACTCCCTTAGCACCAAGTTTAGGTTAGAATCGAATTATATCAAGTAACATAGCTTAGGTAGGAAATATTTTTACCTAGCTTAGGATTCCGATTCTCTCTCCTATGCCATGAATAGGCTGAAATCCCAATTACGTCAATAATGACCTGCCATGGTCGATCTCCAAAGACCCAAACAAAACATACCACTGAAGGGAAATATTTTCACACAAAAAGAGAATTAAAGAACTTATATCTACCAAGTTTAGTCCATATGTTTCTTAATTCATGGAATGCCAATTCATCAATTGTTCACTCTAAATCAGATTTAAAACATTCCTTGGATCACTGAAATTGATCCAAGGATGATTCGGGTAAATAGATAAGTTTACAACTCTTAAAACCAAATTGCAATCTCACCTACAAGAAGTGAAAAATGAATCCGGAAAACTATTCTAGTTTAGTCAAAATATCTTAAGAGTAGAAAAGACTTATGCACATCAAACATGATTTCCCAAAGTCAAAAGAACATATCCTAAAAAGGAAAATCACATACCAACACTTGAAATGCAAAGGAGGAAAATAACAACTGTCAAGGGTGTTACACTATGTCTCCTTGGCATAGTTAGATTAGGATTAGATTACCTTCCCTACCTTTGGAATATCTTGTGGCAGGTAGTTTAGGAAGAGGAACCAACCTTCTCTAGAGAGATTTCCCCATTTGCAAAGGTCCCACACTTTGGGAAATCTCAATGTTGTGCATTCACACCAAATGACATTGCCTTAGAAAAGTAGATCCATAGGTCATTTTGGGGGTGCTGTGAATTTGCACTAACAGTTTTGGCATGCCAGTGGGACCTTAGAGGTCTTCCACTTCATATTTTATAGGTTGGTGTGTTCCTATGAAGATTTCAGCCTTTAAAGGAAATTACAAACACATCTGGTGACTCCATCTAGTAAACAACCCATCTCTAAAGTTGCAGACCTTCCTTTTCATTCATTTTTCATCCATTCTTCCTTCCATCTCTTCCATATTCTTTCATCCCATGAAGTTGTGCAATCATGACTTCATTTCCATCATGGAATTCACATTTACAACAACAGTGCCATCCAAATCCACCTCCAACATGCTTTACAACTCCTTCAAATCAGCATTTTGAGCAGATTCAAGATCAACATGCATACCCATATGAGCAGCAGTGCCAAAATCAGTTTGGCTATGGTTCTTTCCAAGAGTAGGGGTATGCATACAATGAAGACAATCAAATGCAAGATGCTGATTTGTTGGAGAAAATCCAAAAAATGGAGATTGGCATGGTGCAATCTAGGGCTCAAGCACAAATGAAAGCATTTGGAATCAGTTGTGGAGCACCTTGTCCATGGGTGGGACCTTTTCCAAGGCATTACAGCCCTCAAGAGAAGCTTGACTTCATGATTGCAACACTGCCATTACTTGCAAAGTGGACTGAGGGAATAGAGGTGTATGAGAGGAGTATTTAGCAACCTTGTCAATGGGTAAGCACACCATCTCATACTCTTTCTTTTCCTCTTTCTCAATCTGTATCATTTCAGCAGTGTCAAGCTTCAAGTTTCCCATATGTTGCCCCAAATGTTGATCCCATTTCTCCATCTCCTAGTCTTCCACCTCATCTCAATTCTTCTATCCTTTTCCCTTCCAAATCCAAATCCCCTCCACAAGAGAAAAAATAAATACCTTCCACTCCAAGGAAACAAGAAGTTTCATCTCTTCCACCACCACAAACAAATGAAAAAATGGTTGAGTCACAACCCACCCCTCCTCTTGCATTCCCAAATCCATGTTGGGAAGAAGAAATTGCAAAAATCAGTCATGAAGGACAGCAAGAGGAAGAACCAAGAAAATAAGGAATGATTAAGAGCTTAGTAAGTTTGGCTCTTAGATATGGGATTGAGAAAATTCCTTTGCTGGTGAAGCCTATCAGAGGAGGTAAAGGTTGAAGAACAAGTGGTGGTTAGGACTGATTTTGTTGCAGCAGAAGAAGAGCAAAAAGAAGAGGCAGATCAACAATCAATTTGCTTAGAATGTAGTGTCCATGTTGGCACTCTACTTGAAGAAGATGTTGATCCAATTCAAGTTGCACAATCAGCCATGGAAGAGGAAATCTCTAAAAGAGATCTTGCAGCCCCAACTTGTCCTCTAGAGTAGCAGATTGAAGAGTTTGACTTGACAAACTTCATGCTAGAGGAAGAGTTCAATCAAGAGAAAGATTGCCTTCAAGTAGCAGAGGAAGGAGAAGCTGCTCCAAATCCAAAAGAAGAGGAGCACATTCCAGCTGTGGGGGAGAAAAGTGTAGATCCAAAAGCTTTGAGCACAAAGCAGGCTATAGAAGAACCTTCAGTTCTTCTTTCTACTTCATCTCTCTTGAGTTCTAGTGCTGAAGAAGAGTTTGATCTCTCAAACTCAATGTTGGAGGATGAAAGAAACCATGGTGATCAAGTTGCAGATCAAGAGAACACCATGGGAGAGGTTGAACATTTGTAGCAGGACAACAATGAGGCAATTTATCTGTCAGATTTGGAGGATTGTTTTGATGAAGAGGAACCGGTTGAAATCACACCATTTTCTCCTTCATCATCCACATTCCAAACACTTGAGCTTGTTGTCATGGAGGAGAACTTTCATTTGTAGTAGCCTGCATCTTATAGCAGCTCTTTGGAATCAAGATTGGAAGATTTAAATCTTCCATGTTCTTCATTAGAGGAAGGAAAACAATAGAAGAGTTCCATCATTTCTTCCACACCATCCATTCAAGAAGGTCTACAAGAAGACTCCATTTTTGGAGTTGAAAATCAGAGCTATGGGCATATCAAATGGATTAGACCTTGCCCAATAAGGTATTTGGCTTCATTAGAGCCAAAGGAGAAGTCACAACCAGTCATGCTTGCTTCTAAGCATGAGGATGAGCTACAAAGTACCAAGGATCAGTTGTCATACCTCTTCAATCCAAATGCAGAGCAACTAAAAGAGGTATTCAATTTGCTTTCAGCTGACACCTTGCTAATTTGGGTAGAAGACCAGCTTCTTGTTGATTTTCCACTCATCCAAGCAGCCATACTCAGCTCCAAATCATTTGCATGGCTGCCAATTTTGAAGAAAGGAAGCTATTTTACACAACTAGTTGCAGGGTTTGTTTAGCCCACCTTTTCTTCCAGTTAGAGTAGAGTAGGTAGGTTTGCTTTTAGTAGAAGAAGTGCTTGTGCACACTCTACATGTTCCATTTGGAGCATGTATGATTTTTAGTTTTGTACATAGTTGTTTGGTGTTGTTTTGGTTGCTCTTGCACAGTCCATTTCAGTGGGTTTTGGTGAAGATCAGCTCCAAGTTTTAGTGGGTTTCCAAGTGGCTCAGAGGTTAGATTTTCATAGTTCATATTAGAATCAGTTTATCAGGCTTGACTCCATGCCCAATGGATGCTTCAAAGGCCACTGATCATTCATCTAGCTAGGCAGATGACCCCGAGAGTCACCAAATTGTTATCCAAAATGAGCCCCCTGCTTATTTTGGCTAACTTTCCTTCATTCTTCCCTTCCTTGTGCTTCAAATTAAATTTTCACACATTTCAAGCACTCAAGGGTTTCTGGAAATGGCTCCATCAGATAGGATTTTTCTTCCCCTTTCCTAGAAAGGTAAAATTTTCCTCCTAACTCCAAATATTTCGAAAGTTATGGCCCGACGAAGTTTTTGGGGAAATTTTCCCTTGACAGGCCTACGGCCAATGAGAAGGTGCCACATGGTGGTAGAGGTTGGGTTAGTGGAGGTAAGTTGGAAAATTTTCCAAAGAGGGAAAAGGGAAAATTTTGGCCCACAGGCCCACGGAGGAGGATGGAGAAAAAGTTGCGGAAGGCCTGCGACCAATGAGGAAGCGACACGTGTCCATGACAGTGGCGGGAGTTGGAGGCATAGAGGAAACTTTGGTTTTTTGCCAAAGTGACAGAGGCACAAATGGAGAAAAAGAAGTGTGCCCCCACCAAGTAACCAGAAGCTGACACGTGTCACCGGAGCGGCGGAGCACGGGAAAATTTGGGAATGTTTCCTGATAAAAAAATCAAAGGGGAAAAGTGAGGTTTGAGCCCGCATTTCCATCAGCGAATGGGAAAGCACCACATGGCAGAGGAGTGGTGGGCATGAGGAATTTTGGGACATTTTCCCAAATTCAAAAATGGAAAATTTTCAAGTTTCAGCCCGCCAACCC
Source organism: Taxus wallichiana var. yunnanensis (assembly GCA_018340775.1). Lineage (NCBI taxonomy): Eukaryota > Viridiplantae > Streptophyta > Pinopsida > Cupressales > Taxaceae > Taxus > Taxus wallichiana. The sequence goes on along the minus strand of CM031238.1, from coordinate 734,905,934 downwards.
GATTTTTCCCTAAATCTTCAGAGGGGCATAACTTTCGATCCCGAGCTCAGATTTTCGTGTTCTTTATATCATTGGAAATCTGTTGAAATCCTCTACACGATGGAGGGTTAAATTTTTTATTTTTATGGATATTTATGGGAGAAAAATAGGAAAATGTCTTTGGCATGTAAAAAACACAGAAAACACCCCCAACCACCAAAATTAATGAAGTATGGGCCTCTTTCTTGCTCTGCAGAGCAATGTACTTTGGTGTATGGGTTTGTCCATGAAGCCCATCACTTTGTAGGTGAGATTGGAGGGATTTTTTGGTGGTTGGAGTTTCAATTTGATTTTCCCATTGTTTTCCACATTTCTTTCATTCTGTTCGATGGTTAAAAGCCAGATTTGGCTCATTTGTAAAGGTTGTTCATCATTCTTCTCTGCCTCTCCCTTATTTTCTTCCCTAGGGTTGAAAATGGAGTTTGAACCTCCTCCCTTGCTCTGTAATGGAATTTTTTTCCTCTTACCAAGTAAAATGATGTTTTGTGCAAACTTCTGGAGCAATAAAAAACGTGTTTTGTGATGCATTTGTCCATCCTTGCTCGTTTTGCTTGTCTTCTTCTTGCCTCTCTTCATTGTAGGTATTTGTGCATGTTTGAATGTTCATTGCAGGTTTTGGAGCTATGTTCATGGAGTTTTGGAACATTTTTTGTGTGAAATTTATCCTTGGTTTTGTGATGCACTTGTCCATCCTTTCCATTGCTCACCTCTCTTTGTTTCTATAGCAGTTTTGATAGATGTTCAAAATTTTCCTTCTCTGGTGTATCACCATTTTAGTGTAGGCTCTGTTTTTCCCTCTTTTCTCTCTCTCTCTCTCTCTCTCTATCTCCTTAGCATAGTTAGATTAGGATTAGATTAGATTGCCTGCACTGGAATAGCTTGTGGCAGGTACTTTAGGAAGAGGAACCAACCTTCTCTGGAGAGCTTTCCCCATTCACAAAGGTCCCACACTTTGGGAAAGCTAAATGTTGTGCATTCACACCAAATGAAATTGCCTTAGAAAAGTAGATCCATAGGTCATTTTGGGGGTCTTTGTGAATTTGCACTAACGGGAACATGTGCACTTGATCGTGATGAGAAAAGAGTGTAGAAAGGATCTTGAAGATGATGTAGAAGAATGAGTTTTTCAGCGATCTTGCACTAGCTGCGCAAAATGCAAGTTTTTGGGTGATCTCATGCCAAGAACTAGAAAAAGTGTAGGGAGAAAAGTTTGGTGTCATCCTCCAACCTTTAACTTCTTCCTAAAGTATGGAACACCACTGCAAATGGTGTCTAAAAATTTGATCCAGTTTGACCAATTCCAATCCAATAAAAAAATATAAAATGTTGTATGATGCATGTATGTTGAGTGCTAACGAATGTGTGCCCTATAAAATATTTTGTGTGAAGTGCTGTAGATTGTGCTACACTAAAGGATGCTATGTAACTACCCCCTGGTCATAAGCATCTATGAAGGTTCAGGGGCACATAGGCACTACTTTGTCCTTTTTGGGAACTAGTGTATCGTGTCTTTATCTTTGAGGACCCAAGTTAGATTCTCGAGCCACGTCTAAGAATGATGAATATGCTATACCTGATTCTAAACTTTGATGATCTATGATTGTAGATTGTTATATGGGGTGAGTGATTCACCCAAATGATGCCCTCCTCATTTGGGGTGCATACGACGTTGTAGAGGAGTATGTGGCCCAAAGGAGGACTGAACATTGTGATGAAACTAGTGCCCTATAGGGGAGGGAGTGTGCTTGGTAGAAACCAATGCACACACAAACAAAGTAGCTAGGAAACAAGTGTTAGTACAAGCAAGAAAAACACACATATAAACTGTAAGCTGGCATATAAGAAGACAATGTGTAAGCTAAGATGTAAGAATACATACATAAAAAGGCATTGACCGAGAAAAGTGGGTTTCAAACATGGGACATCACTCACAATGGTACAAGATAATTAAGGATGACTACGAAAAAATAAATAATTGTACATACAAGACAAAAGGAAAAGCCCAAAAACAATGGAAAATAATGAAAAACAAGAAATGTAATAGAAAACCATGGAAATGCATAAACATGTAATACAAATGTTGCACATGAAGCATTCGTTAGCATGTTAGAAGGATAAAAAGTATGTTAAAGTGTGTATGATCCGATATAGTAGTAACATCATATGAAAAATGAAATAATAACACCTGTAATGTATGAAATTAGATGCCCCAGGAGCCACTATGGGATTGGTAATAGGTATTGCACAAGGCATCCATGATGTGTGTGTGGATCTATAGAATCTGTGATCACAACTAGAAAGCAAGTGAATGCACATGTGTATATGATAAATATAATAACATACAAAATATTTGATAAGCATATGTAATAAAGTGTAAATGTAAGCAAGAATAAGTGTGCAAAGATATGCAACATGTTATGGATGAGACAAAATGGAATGCAGTGTGAGTGTGATAGGAGAAGTGTGCCCCCTGAGTGGATGTGTATGTATGAGATGAGATTCATTTATACATGCCCCCTCAAAGATCAAGACCGAACCATATAGAAAGAGCATGTTATTGAGAAATGGTTTGAATTATGTGTATTAGAAAGATGTGATTGTTAAAGCGTAGAGCATATAGAGTGTGTGAGTGAGTGAGTGAGTGCGGTGAGGTCCATTTGAGTTTTAGATCCTTAATGATTGAGTATGGAACATGGAACTAAAGTGCATCATAGGGTGGTGTGTTGTGTTGATTGGTGTGAGAGATATGTGTAATGTGTTGTGTTGTTTTCACATGAGAGAAAGGTGTCAAGAATGTGTCACTTTGTGTAATATGTTGTGAAGTTGTGTGGAATGTTGTTGTACGATATTGATTGTGGGAACATTAAGTGTGTAATGCTATGTGTTAAGAGAGATGCATTGTGAATGTGGCAGAATTTCAAAGTAGGTTGTGTCGCATGTGAAATTGTCAATTAGGCCATGTGTTGTGGATATGTAGAGTGTGTAAGATGAGTGTGAGGTTTATGTGTATAGGATGCCCTCAACAGTCAAGTGTGAACCAAAGGATGAGAGTGTGTCATCAGGTAATGATGATACAAGCATGTATCAAGATGTGTACCTTGTAAGTGAGAGACTAGATGTGAAATGATGAGAATATAAGGTGCACGTCGATAAAAAAGGGGGAGAAATAAGTGTGATGCCCCCATATGTGTGATGATAAGATAGATCAAGTAATTTCATCTAGGAGGTCATCATTGTCATGATCAAAATCAAATAGTTAAAGCATCTAAGACTTGATAAGCGATAGTGTCAAGTTGGTTGAGTAAGGAGCCATTGAGGTGTAAATTATACATGCCCATAGCATATTATTCATTAGTGAAGGGGGTAGTGGACAACCATGTGCATACCATCAAGTAAGATTTTGTGAATAGCCAAGAAATGAGTCATTACAAATAAAAATGTGGCCAAATGGCATGGGGAATGATATGTCAGTATGATCAGGGTCTAATGTTCCCCCAATGTAATCAAGCCAAGATTGTCCAAGTGTAAGTGGAGAAGTGTGAGGAGCACGTGTAAGAAATATTGTGAGATAAAAGAATCGAAGACCATAAACAATGATAATGAGAAAAATACATGGTACAAATGATGATCATGGGGTGGAGGAAAGATGTCATCATCTCAAATCCTAGCCAAGCCAACCCATCATGCATGCATATAGTATATGGGTAAGTAGGATCAAATGAAATGTGTTCCTAGTAAGATTCATTCATGAAAAATGTGCATGTAAATGGAGGACGTGCTAATGGAGGTTGCTCATGAGAAGGTAGAGGAGATGGAATGGTGTCTAATGTCTGGATAGGCCCTCGATAAAGAATCATGACATTAGTAAAATCAAGAGGAAATGATGGTGTAGATGAGACAATATCTAACATGCAAATAGCACCTTCAAGTGGTGGAAAATGAGGCGAGTATCCATAGGTTGTGGTTCATCGGTGGTAGCAAATGTTGGAGTAGGAAGTGTAGTGTTGGGATCATGGTTACAATATTTGAATGGTTGATGATCACTAGGAATTGTATATTCTATGCCCTCATGTAAGAATTTGACACATTGATGTACCATAGAAGGAACTACTTGCATGGCATGAAGCCATGGCCTACCAAGTAAATAGTTATATGAAACCGGGAAGTCAATGACAAAGAAAATTGTATTAAGAGTTTTTGGCCCAATAGTGATAGGAAAAGTAATGTGACCTATGCATGGACGAACAGAGCCATTGTAAGCGTGAAGAGAAAGAGATGATGGACTAACATTAGTAGTAGAAAGACCAAGATTTTCAAGGAATGACATAGTGCAAAGATTAAGCTCAGATCCATTATCAATGATGGTGCGTTTTGACACCCACATTATAAATGTAGAGCATGATGTATAAAGGTGGGTCATTGTTGAAAATAGAAAGATCAACATTAGGATTCGATGGAAAAGCAATGTGCTGAGAAAAATCATCTGTGAATGTGTTATATACTATATCCAAATGAATATCAGCAGGAATGCGAGTAGTAGCTAGGAGAGTTATAATTTTATCTCTTAATTCAAGATTAATGAGCAAGAAATCATTAATAGAGATACTCATGATGAGAAGATCCTAGGAAGATAAAAGCAATAGAAGTATGAGGACCCTAAGAGTGTTCAAATTGAGTTCGGGTTCACCAAATGATTAAGAAAATATTGAATAAATAGATGCCTAAATCTAATGCAATGTAGCAAGTAAATGAATATGCAAATAAGTACATAATTAGACCCAAGAAAATTAAGCTAGAGAATATGAAACCCTAGTTGCAAAGAGGGGATAAGAAGACTTAACTGATTTGAAATCAAAGCTGGGCTATGCTGCATTGATGAATTGATGACAAAAGAGGGAGAAGTGTCACACAGGCAGAGCCTTAGAAGATCTGTTTGGACCTGGGGAATTTAGAATGGGTCAGAGGCACCTGTGGGCACCATAGACCTGCACTGGGATCTTGTGATTTCTCAAACCCTCAATAAACCTCCTTTGCAGGGTCATGAGATGTTCACTATCCTTCACTTCTTATCACTAGTATGTCGAACAATGATTTTTGATGTCACTGATAACCTTTATTGAGAAATAACCTATAAAACCCTCAAGAGTGCATCAAATCCCAAAAAGAAAAGAATGCAAATGAGGGGTTGGAATGTCCTCAACTATCAAATGAGTGAACTTACGAATTAGTTCTACTCTACATTTTAGACACAATGTATTTCTAGGTGTGGGTATACATAATTGTTCCCTAGGTGGTTCTTGTGCATGTCACACTTGATAGCATGAAAATAGCTAGATGTAGAAGATGTAAGTATATGTGTGCATGGAATAGAATGAAATTACCATCCTATGAAGTGTATGCTAGAAGAATGTAGTCCCTTTCCCTTGAATAGATGCTAGAATGCTCTTGAATAGCCTTTGGATGCAACCTTAGGTGGTGATAGCTAATTTTTAGTGCTTGGTCCCTTATTATGATCACATAAATTTATATTTATATGATTCCCTTTCTTGAATTTCATAATTAACCTTGAAAAGGATGACTACCAAAAAGATAAGATTCTCAAATGGATAGAAAGGACCCAAAAGATGTGAAAAAAATACAAAGAGGTCAAGGGAACCTAGAGGGGATGGGGGCACTGACGTTGGCATCCTGACTGGGTGCTAGTGTCTAGGATGAGAAATGCTGAGGTGTGAAAAGAAAGACTGAGATAGAAAGAGTGTAAGACCAAAAGTGGCAACAAAAAGAAAGAAAAGAGGGCTAAGGACATGGGTTGATTAGTAATTTTATTACTTAGGAATCATATGCATAGTAGTATATGATCAAGACTAGATAAATACCCAAAATGCATGATTTTGTGTTTATAATCACTCCTTCCACAACATCCCCCATGCCTTCCACATTTATTACCAACCTTCTAGAGAAGTCTAAACAATACTTCCATATTGAGATTGATTATTTTGAAGATGATGTTGTTAACAATATTATGTTCACTCGATGACACTCTTTATGTTTTATATTTTAGCCCCATGGACTTTGAAAAGTCTCTATTTCATATCCATTACATTACTACATGTCTTAGTGAATATCAAGTCAAATCTCCCACTACATAAACTACTACTATTATGATTCCTTACCATAATATCATGCACACCCTTTAACCCATTCCCAATTTTGTAATTACTCATATGATTACCGAACATGATCCCATCCCTATTCTTGGATATCCTTCTATACCACTCCCCTCTTTTGATCAATTTACTTGCACATTATACATTAATCAATAGTATTGGCAACACGTCCCTTATGATCCTACTTGCTCTCAATTCATATGTACTTATGAGTATCTAACTCACTTCGCCTCACTCCTACCGACATCATACCTTTGATTGAACCACATTATTATTATAAGGGATATATATTTCTCCTAACAACTTATAGTATAAGGATATTTTACATGCACGTTCAAGGGTTGCAATTGAATCCTCGTTGGAAAAATCATTTGTCACAAGGGAAAATTAGGGGTTTTCACCAACACTCTAGGACTAGATCCATCTTCTTAGGAATGGGGCAGCTCTATTTATTTAAAATAGGAAATATATACACTAATTTAACCATTTTGGGTGACCTTTTGACTCAGATCACACGAAATACCCCACTAAACCCGTGTACAAAAATGAGGTGGAGGAAAGGTGTGTGTATGGAGAGAGGGGAGAAAGTGATAATGTTGTTTTAATCAATAAATAACAAACTAATTTTATTGACATAAAACCAAAATATTTCCAAGTTAACAATGAGAAGACACCATATCAAGGAAAAAGGAACAAAGTTCACAAAAATACAAGTTTATTTACATAATATTGTAATGTAACGATGTTTATGGATCAAACTTGAGATGGAGAGGAAAAAATGAGACAAGGAGATAGAAGAATTATAGTTTCTTGTAGTAAGACAATGTGAGCTATTAATGAAGAAAGACTAACCCCTTGGAATGGAGAAGACATTCTAATTTATGTCTTTAAAATCTATCTCTTCATCTACCCCCTCATGACCTTTCATAGTCCCACCACTTGTGACCTTACATTATTTTAGGAAATAAAAACAAGCCCCTTTCTTATTAATGAAAAGGGTACTTCTACAATGAAAATTACAATGGTCACTAATGTGAATATGGCGAAAGAGCCATAAAGTATAATTTACAATGGAGGATTAGAAAGTAGAGAGAGAGAGAATAGAGAAGAGATGTGGAATGCAGAAGGATGAAGAAGTTGTGAATTACTTTTTAGAGATGCATTCTAGTTAACTCACGATCCTTTGACCACTTCCTAAACTTGATGAAGCCTCCTAGTGCATTTAGTATTTCACAAACCTCTTCTTTGGGAACTCCTCTAAATGATCAAATTCGTAGTAAAATTAGGTAGCTCGAGAGGAGTGAGAAGCCCATGATCAATAGACCACGGAAACCAAGAGAAAATACTTGTTAACTTGATCAAGCCTTCCAATATTTGAAACATTTCCATGTCTCTTTGATATTTCTTACATTTGATGCACCTAGTGTGTAAAATGAGACAATTTCTCACATGGGGTGATCTTTATGATCCTGTCACCAAGTGACCATAGTGCCCTATGAGAGAAAATGAAGTACAAGACTAAATCCTCTAATCTAAGATGGGTGAAGGAGAGAGAATGAATGAAGAATACTTTCAACTTTTGATCAATCCATCTAATGTGAAGGGAATCACTCTGCGACCAATTTTAGGGAACCAAGAGGGCTTCCCTTTCACTTGATCCATAATTAAACTATCAATCCTTTACAAGTATGAAATTTTCCATGTCCATTCCTATTTGGAAAGCTCCTGAGAGGTGATCACCACATTGTTATAGGTGGGGAATTACAACATTGAGAAAGACCATTCAGAATGAGGATGGTAAGAATTGGATTGTCATTCACCAACGATGTTTTTAAAACTATTTAAAACTTATCCAAGTGATCTATCTTCACAATGAGAGGATCAACATCCTTGTTTCTTAGCTAATATTCTGACACTTACTATTTTTAGTAAACCTTATTTTGAGAGGTCCATTTTAGTTATCAGTTGCTTGATTTGGCACTTTTGAATTTCCCTGATGTTCAAAGGGAAACAAAAACTCTTAAAATGAATTGTTTAAAGCACTTACTATTTATAGGCACTGAATCTTAGGAAGGATTACTATTTTATAAATGGGTATTCCTGGTGTCAGAATGGAATGAAAGTGGTCTCAAAAGTTTTGTTATTTCACAAGGAGGCTTTACTCCAATTTTTGGAGGATTTCAATCACTAGGTTTCCATAGATTTGGAAAAACATATTTTCTAGCTGAATATTTCAAATGACTATAGAAAATGATACAAATGATTAATGGAGGCATGAAAATACTTTTATTAAAGGTATTTTTGTAAGGAAGCTACAATCAAAATATCATGGCAAATGAACATGGGGTTTGGAAGATATGAGCAAAAAGGATTTTTGAGTATGGAGGATGTCTGAAGAAAATTTTCTAGCATAACAACACTACATCAGAAATGGGGGGAGATAATATCACAATGAAATGCAAAAAATGGCTAAGTATGAAGTTATACCCCTTTTAAATTCATTTTCCTTCTCACTAGCACCATTTAACTCACCTTAAATTCAAACTAGCTAACCCATGTCGATGGAGGTTGGAGGTCTAGTTGCACCATAAAAAATAGGGAACAAAGGGACATCAACCTCTAAAAAATGTGCCATGGGTCTCATGAGGAGGGGGTCAAATTTTGTGAAAAGAGTGAGTTGTTAACACTTCCCTAACACCCAAGTTGTCATTTTCTAGTGTCAAAACTTACCTCCATAGGGGGAACACACTTTGTGTCCCCATATCCCCTTATTTGTTGGGAAAAAGTGAAAATGGGAAATCAAGCCTCCTAAAGGCTTCCATGGGTTTATTTGGCCTGAAAAAGTGATCAAACATCAAGTTAGGTGAGTTTACAACATCTTCTAACCACTTAAGTTGTCACGTTAAGTGATGCAACCACCTCCTCCATAGGGGGAGAAATTTTTCATGTCCCCCATGTCCCCTTTCACCAAGGGAAAAATGGAAAAGTGACATCCAAGCTCCAAAACGTTGCTCAAAGCTGATTGGCTGTGCTAATGTCATCAATCACAACATGAAAATAAACTGAGTGGTTTTTTGGGTCTTAGATCAAGACATGGAGTTAGGAGGGAAAAAATTATATGATGTTGACTCCAAAGGACCCAAAGAGTTCATTACCACCATTTTCAATACTTTATTTAGATTCAAAATTTCCTTTTCATTCTAGTTTCCACTTGTACTCTATGTGTGTGCGCGAGTAAGTTGAGTTACCATTAGAGTCCAGAATTAGCATGAAAAAATACAAAATTTGTACCATGAAAATGGTCCAATGTAATCCATTTCCACATTTTTTAGGATCCTAACTCTTCCCGAGGTGTCTGAAACCTTTTGAGCAAGTTTTACATTGTAAAATGACTTTTGTGTTGCATTGATGGATAAGTTTCCACATTTTTATACTCCTAGAATTATATCTTGATTATTTCACCATGAAATAGGATCTGTTATCTTTCCAATGCCTATGATTTGGAATCTCAAGACCCCGAGGATTTTGAAACCTTTTGAACAAGGTGAATAGATCTTTTGAAACATGTTTTTCCCAATGCCTTACCCAAAAATATCTGGTTTTGTTTAAAAGTTTCCCAACCTCTAATAAAACCAAAGAAAGTTCCTAAAATTTCTTTGATCATCCTATTTATCTCTTGAAAAACCTCCAGATGGGTTTTCCCCTTTTTTAGCTTCTAGATAATGTCCTCTTGTGACAAGAAGACCAAAAATAACCCGTTTGAAGCCTCTAGGATAATTTTTGTTTCTTAGATATCATTACCCCCATGAATCAAGTTAGGTACATTTCTATACAAATTAAGCACACTTCAAAATCATGTTATCATGTTACTCTTGGCCAGAATGAGGATGAAGTGGTTGAAATGCTAGCCAGAGGAAAGGTTTACATTGACTAGGAAAGGGGATTTCAAGTGTGGGTTTGGTTGTCATGACCAAAATTTTAAATTTTGCATGCTAGAAATTTAGCATGAAAACAACCCCAACCTTTTCCACTTACACTTGGGCAATCTTGGCTAGATTACATTGGTGGTACTATTGACATGCATAACAATATCTTCACTTATCTTGTGGCTTCCAAGATAATTAATTTTTGTAATGATTCATTCTATGATTACACTCCTAATTTATCATGATAGAATATACATAAATGCTCTAGTACACATTTTATTGATGAAGAATATGTCATGGGCATGTATGACTTACGTCTTACATGATTCTTCAAAGATAAACCAAAATATTTTTCATATTATGCATCTAAACCAACTCCTTTTGGCTACACACTTGGGGGCATACTAACCTCCTTTGGTACTTGATGACACAATCTTGTTATAGGTTCAAACATGACATTTGAGGGCACATTTACCTACATAGACCTCACCTTGCACAAATACATTGGGGGAAACCTCACTCCCCTCTCCTAGTCATTGCATTTCATATTCTAATAATTTAAAAACATTCAAATATTTGTAAAAATTCAAAAATACTAGCTTAGATATTTATTGGATGTATTCTTGCTTGCTTATACTATTCTATGTTACACATTTCTTACCATGTTAATTTTAGTCATAGTGTGCTCTATAATGTTTTATACACATATGTGTGTTCACATGGTACTCTTGAGGTGAATGCATGATAATTATAGGTTATCACATGATGTATGATGTATGATGCTTAGCACTCTTCTCTACCAGTCCCACTAAGACTCCTAGGGGCATCTCTCTTTCCTATTTCTCTATTATCAAGGTTTTATCATTGTAACATCTACTAATTTTGTTCCTATTTCTAGCTGTATACATTGTGGCATACTATCACTTTTTTCTAAACATGCTAATGGGTGCTTCATGTGTAACATTTATCTAGTAAGATTACTTCCAACCATGGTTATCTAATTTGTTTGTATCTTGTTTATGCTTGTGTCTTGATTGTCATTGTTTTTAGGATATTCCCTATGCTTGATTGTGTGTTTTTCTTCTATAGCCTTGAAGGATTAAAGTGTCTTCCGAAATCTTGAGTGGCTTTCATGTATTCAAATAGCTACTTGTTGTGTCTTTTGCCATGTTATTGTGTGTTTTGACCAATTTCTATTATATCATACCAAGCTTGTTTATGACCGATACTTTATACTAGCCTTTTCCCAATGTTTTGCATGTTCCATGGTTATTACCATGTGCATTCCATATTCCATTGTAGGATTTCTATTTTAGATGGGAACATTAGTTTCAAATTTCCTTGTTTGGGTTATGCTCACATTAGTTTATCTCATGTACCACAAACGAGTGGTACTAAGAGTTAAAAATAGATTTAAAATAAGAATTGGGCCAAAATCACAGTGGGGAAAAAGCACCCAATACAAAAAGAACAAAGTGGCTGCTAGTGTCTCACCTAAGTGTTTCTATCATGAGGCAAGAAACATGTAAAATATATGATCTACAATTTTCCAGTGATAGGTTTCTCAAAAATCCAGCAACAAATACTTAGTTATAGGTTACTATCAGGAATAATAGGAACAAAATTAGTGGCAAGTTACATATTTTGAGTAAGGGAACTAATTAATATGTTTTCTCGGGATCAAATAAGTAATGAAACCTAGTGCATATGAAGGAAAACAATATGCATGGAGTGATCTGTCATCCATGACTGGTTTTTATTGGGTTTATGACCATCTACAGTGGCACTTATCCATGGGGAAGCATTAATGGTTAGAGGGGGAAAATCCTATAACTCTCCGATACTCTTCCCTTGACAACATTGATGCAATCTAGAATTTAGTGATACAAATCCAATAAAACCCTATACGCGCTGGCACATCACTCATATTTGAATAAGGGCCCACTCAAAGCACGCAAAGGTACCAGGTCCCTCTTTAGGGTTCGTTGTTGTAGGATGCTAGCATGATGAAGACTTAAAACATATAGTTCCATTACTAACACATCATTCTATAGAGCATACCAGATCTATACCTAAGGGAGAATAGAATTAAGTATTAACCATGATGAGATCAAAAACATACTAGATTCAGATACACATATAACTAACACCTAGATTCAGCCAATATCCTTCATTATATTAACTATCATAAGTATACAGAAGCTTCATTACAATATCAGTAGTATGTGTGTAACATATTAGTAGCATAATCTCACTATATCTCTCTCGTATATGTCGATCTCTCTATTACACAGTTTACTACATACTTATAAGGGTGGGGAATTTCCCTTCACCGCTTATTAGTTCCCAAAATAGGTCGCATGCTATTATTAGCCATGTGTCGTTACAAAACTAGCCACACATGCAAGTGCACTAACAATAGACTACTAGTAGTTAACTGATAGTAGTAGATCTATTTCCGGCTTGTGTTAATGTAAAGTGCTTTGTAGCTAATCCTCAAAAATAGCCAAGGCATGATGCGTACATCTCTTCCTTTTTGTGTGCTCTGCATGCCATCTCTAAAAATAGACCTTCATGAGCGAAAATGGCTAAGTCCCAAAATCTCGAACTCGCTCTACGCGCGTGTTTTCCTATCCATTCATGCCTTTGAATATGACCTACTTTCTAACGTGGACTTCTTGCAGGATTTCTGTCAAGTGTTCTCTGATCAACATTACCCCACACTAATTTCATTATCACCCGAAAATGGTCATCTCCAAAACTGAAGTAAAGAATTTGAATGGAAAGAATAAAAAGAATTTTCTTTATAAATAAAGAATAATGTCTATAACGAAGCCTCATCTGATTCAACTTGAAGGACCAACTCAGGATATTGCTCCTTTATTTCTACCTCCAAGGCCTTCCACTCAATGAGCACTTCCTCTACTTTTTTTGGAATGTCCAAAACAATGGACTCAGTTCATTTTTTGTGATTTTCCTTTTTAATTCTCGCAAGACCAACACAATGTTGGACATTACAAGTAATCCTCCATCTAGTACATCCATCTTTTGTGTGCAATGAGATTCCCAAGCTCCTCCAGCTGATTCTTGTGTGGTTCTTGGGTGGATGCTATGACCTTGCACTTCTGTTTAACCATTGATAATCTTTCTGCATGGCCCAGTGTTTCATCCTTCATCACTTTCTGGACCTTATTGTTCTCATCCAGGGTTTTTATGTTAATGAGAACCTATATAGATGTGAAGATATTCAAGGATTGGTATGCTTTCTTTAGTTCTTCTTGCAACACTTGCAATAGTCCTTCATAGGATGAAATCTTCCGCATCACTGAAGCCTTCTCTAATTCTACATCTTGTGTTGAATCCTTTAGTGTTGTCATGCACAGAGGTTCATCTTCAAGCACTAGGTCCACCAATGTACCTACATAGTGTATTGCTAAAGGAAATGTATTTGGTACCTTTGGATCTAAGTGTGGCCTAGCTCTTATGATATTATCACCAATTTCCTCTGCGATGCTAATAAATACAATGTTCTTTTTCTATGCTAAGTCTCTTTCCTGTGTTAGGCACACTATTTCCCCATCCTTAGTCTTAATCTCTTCTCTAAGCACCTGAATTGTGGCAGCCTTTTCCATATTCTACCTCACCACCTCTATTGATACTTTCACCAATGTATTTCTCACTGTTCATCTAACATGATTGTAGGCTTTACTATCATGTGTCTATGCCTGAGGCATCTTTTTCAACCTCATCAATACACATGACTCCTCACATACATAAAAATCTAGTTCATCCATGTGTGTGTGCATTGACCATGATAACTGCTTCCTTGTGTGCACTATAGCCATATCTTCATCCATTAATTCCCAGCCATATAATTCCTTTTGTGTCAGCGTGCTCTAAAAATAGGCATGGAAATTTTACATGTGTCCTCTGCATAACCCATGGCTAGTTGAATGTTCTCTCCACTTGTTCTTCTAGACCTAGGCTGCTTAGAAACTTGAGCTTCCAAATTTGGGACTTGTGTCTCCATGTCCCAAGTAGTCTCTGTATTTGTCTCATATGTTCCCTTTTCCTCCTCTTATCCTTCCTTCATTTCTTCATCTTTTTGTTCTTCTATGTTCTCTGGAGGTGTAGGAGAATTAGGCATGCTTTCCTTTGACTCTTTCACCTCCTCATTCAACTTTAGTTTCCTTCTCCTTTTATAGTTATCTCCTTCTATGGGGAGAGTCTGGGTGATTTGTGCATTGTTTGTGGAGTAGAACCTTGGGTCCTTGTTCTCCTGAACACTCTCTTAAATTTATGCTCTCCTTGGACTGCATCCAAGTCCTCATCATCCCCCTCTTGTGGCTGAGGTGGTGTAGTGACATGCTCAGCTTCATCCTTATTCATAGTATGTATTCTGTCTCTATGTTCCAAATCACCACTATCTTCGCGCTCATCCTCCTCATCCTCTACCTCAATTGGCTCTGTGGGCTTAGGCACTAGGATGTTCTCCATTGTATGCTTACCCCTTAGTGGTTCTGGAAGTGCAAACTCATCTTCCACATACTTGTTATTTTCCAACTTGGGCTTCAGTTGGAGGTATACCAGTGCTGCTCCAATATCTCCCATAACCAAACTTATTGGTTTAATGCTCAATACATATGAAATGAGCATTTCAATATATACACCCCATCCTGGATACACATATTTTTTTCTTAGCATGTGGTAGTCAAAATCTATCTTGTCTGCATTGAACATTAGGCACCGCACATCTGAGAACCTATGTACTAATGCCTGGAAGTACCTACTTTGTGAAGGCATATGGTAACTTACCCCAAGGGATCCATACTCCATCCTTCATGGTGAACCACACTATGTAATTTCGGTATACAACAAACTAAACTACCTTTCTAGCCACCAAAGGCAAGTCCTTGGGAATGCGCCATTCTTCTTCAAAGGCCGCGCATAGCCTATTGTACCACTTCTCAGCCCTTTGCTTGACCTATTCTATCATGGATCCTTCACAAAAGTAATTTTTGAAGCATTCTGTAGGTGACTTGTGCTCTATGGGATACTCCCATATCTTCTCTTTTGGTCCATCAGGTACTCCAATCTCCATGAACACCAACGAACAACAAAACAGCTCCAAAGCTGATCCTTCCTCTTGTGCGTGCTTCCTCAATGATAGTTTCTACAATGTAACGTGAAATGTTGTAGACCACCCCCTTGGACATATTTTTAGCAACGTGCAGCCACATGGTGTTCACTTGTGACCACCTTTCCTGGTCATTTAGCTTTGTAACAAGATGTGTGGCTACTTACACAACTAGATACTTCTTTAGTTTATCTATGTCCATGCCACGTGGACCCTTTGTGTACCCCAACTCCTTTCTAGTCTCCAATATTGTGGCCTTGTCTATTAAATCATCTCTTAAATATTCTCCTGTGCCCTTCAATCCCATTACCGTGGAGATGAGCGTGGCTAAAATTCTAGCTCTGCGTCCTACAAAGTAGAAAAATCTTCATGCACTCTGCTCATGAGCCATTGGTACAAGGGCTCATATTTCCCAAAGTAAGGGAGTTCATATAGCTGGTAAAATCCAATCTTCTTCAAGAGCTTCTTGCTAACATCATCATACACCGGCATGTCTTCCGTCGTGTATTTATTTGTCTTTATGTTTAGCAAGGCATCAAGCTCCTTCTTATTCTCTATGGTACAGGTGGTTGTACTCACTCACCTTACTTTTCCTTATGTGAGAATCCCACTCCTGGCCTACGATAACCCCCTATGGATATTGCATTTTAGAAAAATTGCTTTTAGGAGCCATCTACTCTTCTTCTTTGACAACCTTCTTCTTTCCCTTCATTCCTCCTATAACTGTTTTCTTGGGTGCCATTTCTACCTTGCAATCCTTTATATATCCTCACCTCTTGAATTCGGTAATGTGTGAATCAAACCATAGCTCAATTCAACGTTTCCTAAGTGAAATCACGTGCCCTCACTCCTCTCTCTGTCACCTTGCTTCACTTAAACACTTCACCACTATGGACGTAAGCTCTTTCTATGCACAGATCTCTTCATCATGACCTGGCTACACACCTCTCGCACCTTAATTCAATCACTCGGCTTTTCGTACTTAGCTCGTTTTCAAATACTCTTAATTGCAAGGGTAAAAATGAACTTGCATCCCATCCTTATATAGATTTTTAAATTTTTGATGAATTCATTACTCCTTCACCTACCAAATATCCTCTCATTAATTGACCAATTCCATCCTTTCCACATGTTACATCTTCGTGCCCCGGTTATAACCTTCTAGTGTGCCTTCCTACCCTCTGGTCACAGACTTCTCTTCAATGCACTTTCTTTCACCCGAGTACCTTGTCAATGCACCTTCTACTAGTAGTTGTTATGACCTCTGCTTACCTCGTGTTATACTATCCCTTCATTCATCTTCATCTTTGGTCACTTTTTAGAAGCAATCCTTTGACTTAAAGAGCACCCGTAGCAACTTATTCCTTTCACCTTTCAATTCCCATGATTTTGTACCTGAATATTGACAATCCACCCCACACTAAAAGTATGTGTAGTCCTCTATGCATAAACATGCTTCATATAGTAATTAGCTTCATGCGGCAAGCACGCTTATTACACAACACACCAACTAAATTGAAAAGTATAACAACAAAGAAGGAAACACATTTAGGAAATACAGAATTGAAAACCTAATCTAAATGGAAATACTGCCTTATTACAAACACCAAAGAAGACTTATTTATAGTAGGGCTTCAACCTACTCCCGTTGAAGTAACCGGGTAGTTGTGTTCCATCAAGGGATTCTAACTGGAAAGTTCCTATTTCAAGGATGTACGTGATAACATATGGCCCCAACGAATGTACCTTAAGTTTACTGGATGGCGTAAGAACTTAGAGTCATAGAAGCACCATTTTTCCAATCTAAAACTTCTTGTCCCTTATGTTTATGTCATGCCATGTTTTTACGCCTAGCCTTTTCTTGCTTGCCGACTCCAATGTGTTATGGCTTGTCACTCATCCAACTGAATTATATTTTCAATCCATTCTACTAAACCTTGCTCATCGGATAGAACTCCAAAGATGCATAATACACAAAGAAGGTAACATAAATTCCATAGGAAGAACAACTTCTACGCTAAACACTAAGCCGAAATGGTGTGGCTTTGTTTAACCTTTGATATGTTGTTTGATATTCCCAAAGTACTGCAGATACTTTATCATCCCAATCCTTTCTTCTAAAATCACATATTTTTGTCAATGTTTGGCCCAAATTTTGTTGAAAGCTTCAACATAGCTTCCATTTTCCCGAGGATGATAGGGTGTAGTCTTATGGTGTGCAATCATGAACTCATCCGATAAAATTATGATTGTCTCATTAAGAAAATGTGTGCCCTATCATTGGTCAAACTCAAAGGACATCCATACCTTGTAATAATATTTTCCCATAGAAACTGATCATTGTAGCTACTATACTGAGTCCTTTGTAGGTGCTCTTCTACCCATCTTGTTAGATATTGTGTAAATTATGATGTAACATGATCCGATTCTGCACGTAGTTGGTGAAATGGGACCCAAAAATATATAGCCCATTTCTCAAATGGTTCGTGCAAGAAATAGGTCTCGAGAGGCATTTCATCTCGTTGACTGGTCTTCGAAGAAATTGATAATGATCACATGTCTTACAAAATTCCTTACAATATTTATATAGGGTCTCCCACCATAATCCAACGAGTATAATCTTTCACGCTGTGGCATCACTGGCATAGTGGTCACCTACAATACCACCATGAGCTTCTTTCATAATATCCATGTGCTCATGTTCCAATACACAACGATGCAATACTTCATCTCGGCCCAATTTGTACAAGTCACCACTAATTAACATATAAGGTGTGGTGTGTATAGCAAGCTATTTCTTCTCCAAGTATTTCATTCCTTCTGGTGCCATCCATGTGCGTAGAAAGACAACAATGTCCTCTAGTTTTGATGGTGTGCATTGTAACCTATATAACTGTGCATTTGGCATGGTATCCTCAATTACCTATGCTTCTTCTCCTGACTGTATTCTTGATAGATGGTCTAGTCTAGAATTACTTTTTCTGGTTTTACCACAAATGTGAAATCAAATTCTTGAAATAAGAGAACCCATCAACATATGTTCCCTTGTAAAATAGGTTTATTTACTAAATACTTCAATGTCATGTGATCTTTATAAAATATGAATGGTGTAGCTAGTAGGTACTGGCATAATTTATGCAGTGCATAGATCATTGAAAAAGCTTCGTGCTCTGTAGTTGTGTAATTTTGTTCTGCAGGAGTCAGCTTTCTATTAGCAAAATAAATAGGATGATATAAAATATCTTCTCCAGGTTGGGATAACACCACACCAATGGCCATGCCAGAGGCATCAACATGTACATGAAATGGTTTGTCTCATGAAGAAAAATGCATAATAGGTGCGGTAGTAAGTTTCTCCTTCAATGTCTCGAATGCGCGTTCTCTGTTGTTCTCCCCAGTAGAATGTACCTTTCCCTTTCACTAATCCTTCTAATGGTGCAGTAACTTTGGCATAGCCTTTGATAAACTTTTTGTAATATCTTGTATGACCAAAAAATCCATGTACCTCACTTTGACTAGTAGGCTCGCTTAGGCCTATAATGACTGCAACCTTTGTTGGATCAACCAACAAACCCTCCTTGTAGATTATGGATCTTAAAAGTATCCCAAATGGTGTAGCAAATATGCACATCTTGATGTTCAAAGAGATACTCAACCATCGACACCGTTAAAACATTAAGAGAATATTGTCACAATGATCCTTAACTAATCCATACACCGTCCAATCATCTAAATATACTTGTAAAAAGTTGTGAATGAATTCCTTGAATGCTTAGAAAACTATGTGTGAAAATATAGCATGCACATTTTTCATAATTGAAGGGCATTATAGTATAGGTGAAACTACCCCATTCAGTAGTAAATGTAGTCTTTTCTTGATCCTCCTGGGCAATCCTAACTTGATGATACCTAGAGAACCCATCTGTAAACAAATATATTTCGTGCCCTGTAACTCCTAGTATTTCCTCAGTGAATGGCGTAGGGAATGGATCAGTTACACATGCAGCATTTAGCTCCCTGTAGTCCACACATATTCTAATCATCCATACTTCTTAATACTGATCACCATTAGAATAACCCATTCTAACTCATCAAGGGGCTTGATAATTCCAGACTTCAACATGTTATCAATCTCTTCTTTGACCTTTTTGTGAAAATTAGGGTTCATTCTGTAATGTCTCTTTATAACTGGGCGCGCACCCTCTTTAAGCTTTATCTTCATCTCCCTAATGATTCATGCACACATTTAAGTTCATGGTATCCCCTAGGAAATAGGTCCTGGTAATCCCTTAGTAACTCTGATTTTTTCCACTTCATAGTCTAACCAATAGTCTTCAATTATGATTTCTTTAGGCTCGAGTATCTATCCCAATATTCACCCGCTTTGTCTTCATGGGTTCATGATAGGCACACATCATCTTATCTCGCACATCCAATACCTCATGCCTTCTAGATTAATGGATTACATCTATATTATCTACTTCCTCGTCATCCACTAAGTAGACCATTTTTCCTTTCTCCTTCTCAAGGAAAGCGAGTTGAAGTAATGTTGCATTGACTCTCGGTTCTTTATCAAGATTCACTCCGAGTCTTCTTTATCTAATAACTCTTGAAGGAGTTCTTCACCTTGGAACTATCCCCCATAGTTAAGCTTGAATAAATTTTATGCTTCTTCCACAAGGAGGCTTTGTAGAGAAGAAGTCAAATGTATGGGACATTCCTACAATTAAATTCTACCAATTTCCAATTTCTCTATGGAGTTCTACATAGACATACCAAACACGTGCACAAAATTGTAATGTGGAATAAAGCTGGTGCACCCATAGGGAAGGTGTTAAAGATTCTTTCCCTTATGTCTAGAGTCTCTCACACTTCGAACATGGTTCGAATAGGTTGATTACCATGATAAGTACAAATTTGATTAGGCACATTGCTCTGAAGAACCTAGTAGTAAGAGCAATCCCATTTTCATTCCATCCTATAAGATTATCCCCTGTGGACCACCCACCAACATGCTGCTATTGCATGTAGTGTATATGATAACATATTTCTTCTTTCCAGTGGGTCTATCTATTTTTCTTCCATGGCGCACAAGAATACCATGGGATCCCCTTCTCATGTGTAACAAGGTACCGATTTGTTTCCTATCCTCTTGACATAACGTGGTTTTGTGCTTCAAGGAAATATGCTCTTTACTTCGCACCCTACCAACTCATAAGTGTTGTGATTCTAATTATCACATGCAACACTCATATTATCTCTAATAGACTCTGTGCATCCTCCTATGGAATTAGTCCTTCTTTGGTTGGTTCAATTATATTTGGATCTTGGATGGCGCGTACATAAATCCTATTCCAATCTTCTTCACTTAAGGGCTCAACATAGGGCATGGAATTTCCATCTCGTAAAATGGATAATAAATCTTTCCTCTTTATTTTCAAAACTGATATAGCCCTTATTAAATCGAAGATCAACATTATTTACATAACACCAAGGACGTCCCAATAGAGCTAGGAAGCTATCTAATTCTGCCAGCTAAAACTTCAAAGTCTATAGTGAACTTGGCTCCTTGTATAGTAATGGATGCATCTTTCAAAACTCTATGGGAGTGTCCTTAGTCCGATTAGCCATGAATAATATATTAGAGGATGGATACAATGTGGGTCTTTCCATTTGGACCCATCCATCCAAGGTAAGAATGTTGACTTTCACACCTGTATCAATTAGTATATTACTAAATAACTACCCATCCACAACAACATTCAAAGTGATTTCCTTGTCATAATCTAAGCTTTGAGGAGGGAGATTTACATGTAGGATCTCCCATCTATTCTCGATAGTTGTATGTGGAATTTTTACTTTTAACCAATTCCCTAACATGGGAATGATGTTCCCCTTGCGCAACAATTTGCACACTTCTCTCAAGTCATCTATATCAGTTTGGACCATCTATGATGCTTTCTTCTACTCCTTTAAGTATTGTATCTCACCTTGAAGATTCCTTAGAACTTCTATGGTTTCCTGATAAACCTTCTTCTGATAGGTAGGATTTGGGTACCATGTATGAAGAACCTCATCTTTAGTGATGGTAGGATTATGTTGTAATGGTTCCGTGACACATGCCACCTCAGTGTGGGTCGTGATCTTTACTTGTAGTGCCTCGGATTTTGCTTCCATCTTGGGCATGCATTGATTTTCCATAGTGCGCTATATCCTAACCATCTTTACACCTTTGTTTTCTTGTTTATATTACTTACTCATATGCTAATATAATTCCAAGCACTCTTCATAGCTATGGTTCTTTCCACGCGAGAAAGAACATATAATATTCTGAGGAAATTTACGCCTATAGTGGTCGGGAGATCTGTATGTATAACATTATCTGTGAGGAAAATCACTTATTCCTCCACCATGGCCTCGTCCTCTGAATCCACCATGGTATCATTAAACTCTACCATGACTACCTTCAAAATGCCCCTCATTACGATTATAGCGCACTTGATTGTGCTCCCGGTCCTGATGCTCATTCTTTCCATTAGAGTTATATGAAACTCCTGTCTATCATACACCAATATCTATAGCATCATAGATCTTTCCAATCGTTGACAATCCTCGTGTCATGAGTTGTAGACTTGCAGATTTTATAGTAGCTTGAAATGTTCTTCCTTATCGTGCGTTGTAATAATGGGTAGCGACTAGCATCATGGTTTAAGTGGCATATTTCACAATCCATCAGTAATAAGCATACTATTTTGTGAGGGAAACTATCCTTTGTGTGACCTTCTACTTCACAATATGTGCACCAAATCCCTATGCACGTCTCATGTGCTGAACTTTCAGATAGTTTCTCTAATTGTTTTTCCATTGCTGCTATTTGTGCTTCTAAAAATGGGCTCACCCCAATATCTATGCTCCTAACAACCTCAACGCGCAAGGCTTATTCAAGTGCTTCACGCTAATTAGTGTATGTCTTATGTGATAATTCCCTCCTAAAAAGGGTAATCAAGCCCCAACAAACCATTGTGCATCTTTGGATTACGTGTATGTCATAAGAAAGATTTGATAAGAATGTTTTAACACGTGCATCATACTCCTAACACTTTCAGTAGTACCTTGCTTAATATCTTTGAGCACACTTATACTCTTCTGCTCAAACTCAAGGATATGAAACTCTTTAAGGAATGCATTCTTTAAAGCTGTATAATCTATGCAGTTTGATCAGGGTCAAAATTTCTATACTAGCTATGTGCCCACCCTTGTAACGTAGTAGTAAATTGGCTTGCCCTACGCTCAAAAGCTATGATTCCTTTTACGTGCCACACTATTTCACACATGTGAACATGTTTAGCAACATCTTCTATGCCTATATACTCTAGAAGACGAAGAGACATTTCCATGTAAATATTCAGGGGTTGGTGCAGACCTTTCCCACTTGATCAAGAACCTCATGTGTTTCCCCTACCTCTAGAACCACTAGATCCACCTAAACCAGAGCTACCTATGCCTCATGATCCCAAACCTGTAGTTGGAATAGGTCTTGTAGACGTAATCTCTTGTGCTCTAATAGTAGTAATATACTGAACCCCTATGGTCTATGAAGTGGTTCCACTTCCAAAGTTGAATCCAACATTCTGTGCACTCATGTTCTATGTAGATGATGCAGTTGAAAACAAACCTCCAAATAAAAATGAAGCCGTCTGCTTTCTGCCATTGATGCGCTTTCTCTCTTACTTCCTAAACTCCTTGCTTTGATTACTTTTCGTACTAGATACTAGAAAACAAAATGCAAGGGATAGGTTATAAGGTGGCTTGAGATGCGCACCCACGGCCCGGAGTAGTCTCTGTTGGTGCGCTTCTACGTAAGGCTAAGGGGGATCCTGTCTTGCTTTCCAAGATGGGGGAGTTCTTGATGCTTTGACTCCATGTTTTCTACATGAGCTTCAAATCCTTCACGAGCCATCTCTCTCCTCAATGCCATACTTTCTGCAACGATACACTACTTCTCTATCTCCCTCTCGTGCACCTCATTAAACATAATCCACCTTTCCTCTCTCTACCTTCTCTGTTAGGTCTGCCATCTTTCACCAATCCTGCTCCTACCCCCATGCATGGTGGGATTTAGTTAGCCATCGATTTACTCTCCAGATTCAAGGTTACCATCAAGATCTTGATCACCAGAGGAATGCCTTGTAGGTAAGCTCCCCTTGGATATTGTAAAAATTGGAATTCAGCTACTTTGGACACGAATAAGTGGAAATTGAGTATTCAAGATATAAGCTGTTCAAGACACCATGAAACCGCATATCCATAGCTCAATTCCAAATTATATCGCATGTATCATAAAGCACTGGAATTCTTCCTACGCCCGGATAAGTGTGCGATACCTCTAATTCCGCTTAGATACATAAGTAATCAGCCACTCATACAATTCTACTAGAAAGATAACAAAAAAGCTCTCATATAAATTGTCATATAGATTTTGTTCCACCCACACATGTGCGTTAAAATTAGATCCATTACTGAATCACCATGTGTATTCTTCTTCTAGATCACGTATCCATTCGTCAACACTTGCTAAGGTTAACCGGGGTATGTCTTCATCATGAACCATCCTAAAAATAACTGAAAAAGAGGGTCTTGGTAACGGAACCAATGATGTAGTCTAGAATTAAGTGATAAAAATCCAATAAAATTCTATACATCTTTGGCACATCATCGATTTGAATGAGCACCCACCCAAAGCACGTAAAGGAACCAATTCTCTCTTTAGGGTTCTAACATTGCAGGATGCTAACATGATTAAGACTAAACACATATAGTTCCATTACTAACACATAATTCTATAGAGCATACGAGATCTATACCTAAGGGAGAGAAGAATTAAGTATTAACCATGATGAGATCAAAAACATACTAGATTCAAATACAAACAAAACTAACACCTAGATTCAACCAATATCCTTCATTATATTAACTATCATAAGTATACAAAAGAATCATTATAATATCAATAGTATGCATGTAACAAATTAGTAACATAATCTCACTATATCTATCTATATATGTCGATCTCTCTATTACACAATTTACTACATACTTATAGGGGTGGAGACTTGCCCTTCACCACTTATCAGTTCCTAAAATAGGTCTCATGCTATTATTAGCCACACGCCATTATAAAACTAGCCACACATGCAAGTGTGCTAACAATAGACTACTGGTAGTTAATTGACAATAGTAGATCTGTTTCGGATTGTGTCCATGCAAAGTGCTTCATAAATAATCCTCCAAAAATAGCCAATGTGTGGCATGCATGTCTCTCCTTATTTATGTGCTCCTCATGCCATCTCTAAAAATAGACATTCATGAGCGAAAATGGCTAAGTCTCGAAAGATGAACTTATACTTTGCGCGTGTGTTCTCCCTATCCATTTGCACCTTTGAATATGACCAAATTTCCCTCCCGGACATCTTGTGGGATTTGTGTCAAGTGTTCTTTGATCATTAAACATGATGCTTAAATCTTGATATAGTGACATAATTCTTAAATCCTTGGTTTGGCGACAAGACACCTAAATCCTCGTACCATTCCAACCTTCTCTAAAATAAACAACAAATAAGAATAATTATATATTTTTTCTAATGACATTAAGGTGTATTTTATCCTTGATTCACTTGTTTTTCAATACACATTTCTATTTTCACATTTACTACGTTAAATTTTAATTTCATTTATCAAAAGCATTGAATACATTTATCTTCTTTTGTAAGTCGACCTTATTGTTGGAGCTCAAAATTGCACCCGTGTCCCAGATCAGGATGAATTGGGGCTTTGAGGTAACATGGGACTGTCTCCAAGTTGTGGGAATTGCATTTGAGACAGACCTTTGGAGAAGGCTGACTTCCTCTACCTATTTATATTGCTAAAACTACTCCTACGAAGGGAAATACAACTACGTATTACTACTATAGACACCTATAATTTAGCCTAAACAATTTAAATACTTAAATTGTGCTAATTATCCCCTTTCCCACAAATTGGCGACATATCGTCAATAATGCTCATCTTCTCTTCTATCATCATTAATTAATTACATTAAGTTAATTAATTAAGTCTTCTATTCAACAAATACCCTAATTAATGACCTTCCATTAATTAATCCTTCCTTCTATCTAAACTAATTAATTATTATTAATTAATTAGCTTCCCCCTTTCATTAAACTAATAAATCATTATTTAGTTGATTTAATTCCCTTCTATAGTCTAAATCATGCTAATATTCCTCTAAAAAGATTTTATAAGCTTGCACACCTATTAATTAATCACTTTGGTTAATTAATAAACCCCCTTTATCCACATGAGTCACTAAAAGACAAATTAAACTCTCCTAAAGTTAACTCAACCCTTTCTAAACCCCCTTATCCACAACTAACTCAACATCTCTATTATTCCACATATAAAGGGATGTAGATATTCCTCTAACCATCGGGATATATAAAGATCCCTCCTCCTACCTTTACACTTACACCTATTCCTTGAGAAAAGAAAGTGAGCAATAGTAAATAAGCTATAGCCATTTGTCATCTTGGAGCATTCTTCATTGGAGAAGCTAGCTACTTTCATTTCTTATATTCATCCATCCAATTTTTAATTCATAAAGGGATATGTCAAATGGTCTTGTAGTACGGATTGACAAGACTCCATTCTTGAAAAACTTGGGATTCAAACATATAATCAAACCTTTGATTGCTAAGGATATAAGTAGGTTCATTTCATTTTTAGCATTCAATAGAGATAAAGATTAATGGATTAACATGTTAGTTTGAATATTTGTTCATGTTCTAATGTAAGGATGTTATAGATTAGTTTTTCTTAAGCTCTAACCATGATGACACATTGAATTTGAATTAGTTTGGTTATAGGACTACTAGGTGTTAGTTCTAACTTTCTTAACTTTGCGAGAATTAAACCATGCACACATTTGGCATGCACAGTGGTGGGACAGATCCTTAGTCCCTTAACATTCTAGCTTGAATTCTATTATTTTTGGATAACCTTTGATATACACATATGGAAAATAATGTTCAATTTCTTAGGATTTTGCTAGTATTATATGTGTAGGTTCTCATTTAGAGCTATCATTCTAATGGGTTGTTGTCAATTTCAAGCTAACTTACTAAAATTTGAAGTGTTGTGAGATTTTTGGTGTCTTTGGCTGTATTTTTACTACCGGAGGGGCACAAGCATAGTAAACTAGTATAGGCACACTAACCCTGGCGAAGGCACATCAAACTTGGCGCATGAAACACTTTGTTTATATTGTACCTTCACTGCAGCTGGAAAACCTGTCAGGATGGTGCACATACCTTAACCCTGGCACATGAATCTCTGGGGTGGTGTAGGCACATTGTCAGAGTTTTGTATCTCTGTTTGGCTACCATGGCGCACATACTATAACCCTAGCGCAGCACCTCTCGGGTGGCGTAGGCACACTTTGTAACACCCTGAACTGTTGTTACTTTCTCCCGAGCATTCAAGTGTTGATATGTGATATCTCCTTTATGAGGACATGTTCCTTTGGTTTTGGGAAGTCATGCTTGATTTGGTTATGTCTTTTCTGCTCTTAAGATCTTTGATTTAACCGGAATATGCTTGGACTCTTTTTCTTTCATCCTTCACATATGAGTAAAATATGAATTCTTGAAGATTGTGGATTTATCCACCATTATGACTCAACCTTGGATCAGTTGCATTGATCCAAGGAATGTTTTAATTTTATGCAGGATGAACAAATTTGTATTAACATTTCGTGAGTTACTAATTCATTGAACTTTGAATGTTCAAGTTCTTTTAAAAAATCCTTCGTATAAAATAAATATCTCCGTAGAGGATAGTTTTGTTGGATTCCTAGAGGTTAACTCTGGCTGATCATTGCAATCATAATCTGGTTTCAGTCATCATAGCATCAGAAAGGACCTAGACTAGAATCAGTAAGGTTATTAGTTTTTAACCTAAACTATAACCTAATGTTGCAAGGTTAGTTAATCTAACCTAGTCCTAAACTATGTTCTTGATACTCCTAAGGGTTATCTAAACCTAACACTAAGGTGGGTGACTAAGGTTATATCCTATGACATTAAGACTAAGTCTAACCTAAGTCACTAACCTATCCTAAACTAATGCTATGAAAGGGGACCTAAGGAGGGTCGCAAGTCTTGGGCGGTGGTTTCCATGGAATTTAAGGAAAAGATAAGGATGAAGGATAGGGAGTGCTACCAGGGTTAGCGGAGGTTAATTTGTTAAGAAGGGTCTTACGTGGCAAAGCATCTCTAAGAATGGGAATTTTTGTTTATTTTGGTTTAGAGTTCACCAACTTTGGCAGTCGGTGGCAATGGAAAATAGGCGGGAGAATGAAAATTAATGCAATTAATTTACATAGGGTCTCGAGCGTGGATTGCTTGGGAAGGCATGCAAGTGGAATTTTGCTTGGTTATCTTGTTTTTCATGCATTCCATTTTTTGCTCTGCATGAGCACTGGTTTTTCAAACCAGCAGTCTACTCTTCATTGCATGGCAATTTTGAAAGTTTCAAATTTACTTCTGTGTCGTGGGGAATATATAAGGCATGGAGGTAACAATATTTTGTTGTTTAATCTTTCATGGAAGAAGAAGAGAAGGGGTGAGTGCATTCAGAGGTCTTCTTCGACTTTTTAGCGACACTATCAGGCATGATAGGCCCTAACTATTAAAATATTGCTTTCCTTTAAATGTTTTCATTAGAACAAACTCTGTTATGATGATATATGCATATTTTGACTTGGCTGGTAACAATGATTTGGGTTTTATGTTGATTTGGGGTTCTGGGTTGAACATAAAAATTTGGATCCTGGATGAAACCTGCTTCATTATTCTTGTTCCCTTGCTATGAATCAAATATGGAGTTTTGCTATCTGTTTGGAGGTGTTGTAAGTTTTCTTTATCTGACTGATGTATTAGATTAAGAACTAGCTCCATGGAAGGATGCGTATTAAATGATTACGTGTTTGAAAACACCATGGTAATTCTTTACTGTTTCGTGTAAGATTGGATCAACTGATTGTTTGCTTCGCTATAAGAACTTTGGTTGTTACTGTTCCATGTTCAAGGAAATAGGCAATTAATTTTGTGGTTAGAATGTTAGTATATTCAGTGAAACTTGACTATTTTAGTTGCATGAGTTGGAAATGTTGTATGAAGTTTAAGCCTGTACTTTTTATTTCGAAGGGGTTTGAATGTTCTTATGATTGCAGGTTCTATGAGTATGGAAGTACATGGTTTAACTATTGTTTTGTGATTAAAAAAGGGTATTAGGAACATGGTTATGCTCTGGAGGAAATGTATTTGGATAAGCTCTGTGTTTCTGGAAAATTCATGGTTAATCTTGGATCTGCCTTAATAGAAATTATGTTTAATGTGTGGTTGAGATAAGACTATGTTTTATTTTACCCAGAGGTGACTGTGAAATCTACTTCTTTGGGCCGCATTACACAATGTCAGAAATTCTACTTTGGAAGAAAAACAATGACTTCAATGTCGATAAGTTTATCTACGTTCAGCTAATGCATCCCCTTTTGTAGTTGAAATTTGGGTTGAAATGTTCTATATGCAATTGAATGATCTATTTATTTTGGACAGATAAAGCACTAATCACTACTATGGTATGAGTAGGGTGAATTTTGGGGCATTGTTGAATCTATATTTAGAATTCAATTATTAATTTTGTATATGCATTTTTGGTTTGGTGTCCTGAAATTATATATCAACCTAATAGTGCGACGATTGGAATGATTCAGTTTCGATCCATTAGAAAAGGATGGTAATGGGAAGTTACCCTATTTTGACCTTAAACTCAATTGGTTCAAGTGGTGGATGAGATGTAGACTATTGTTTTAGATCAGGGTTGTGGTCTGAGTTTTACGTTTATAACATTTTATGTAAAGAAAATGTTATTGACTATTGTTTAATGTATAGTCGTAAACCGTAGGGATCCATTGGCAAACTCTGAAGGTGACTCTACCTGACCTGTGTTATTGGTTAAACTTAGATGTTTGGATTACTCATCTTTTCCTTCCTTGATGGAACTTGAGATGTATATTACTTTTTGGAAGTTAATTAGTTCCGAACTTGATTACAATAGAGTTTAAATCTTCTTTGTTTTCTTCCTCTAAGTTGAGAAGGGAAAATTGTTAAAGGGTTTCAAAATATGAAAGTGTTTATACTCTCTTTTGGAATAATAGTGTTCTCTTCTTTAGAATCCTATAAGGAACTCTACAGTAGGGTTATGGGATGACAGGACTGTTAAAAAGTAAGTGTAGAGAAATAGTAAGTGGTGAGATCTTATCTTGGAAGACTCCTTTCATTTTGTAGCTGTGTTAGGTCTTATTGAGAACTCAGCTGTTATCTTCTTGCAAAAAAAAAAAAGGGGTAATCCAGTAGCTATTGCTTGCATACCTATCGTTGACTGATAATTAGTATAATAAGGTTATGGGAAGTTTGTTAGGAGGACTTGCAAGTTGCAGTAATCCATTCCTTTGCACAAATTTCTTGTATATGAACCTGTTGGATGTATACTTTAGAATGGTTAAGTTTTTAATTAGGAGTTGATTAAAAACATGAATTTCTACTGTTCTCGGTTTTCGGATGGCTAGGTACTTAAGATTCAGATTGTTCCTTCTTATTTTCTTGTATAAGATGAATCATCCGAAATAGATTAAAGTTGAAATTGTAACTGTAACTTGAGTTATGATATAGAGTCGTATTATAATGGGTAGAAAGAAAACTAGTGTGAATCATGATTTGGGATTTGATGGAATCGATGTCATTTAAACAGGATTGTTTAATGAAAACAATTAGTGGAATGTAATTATTTTAAGGATTAGTGCTTATCATGCTCGAGTTCCACTGAGCCCGACTCGTCTTAGTAATTTTTGCAGATGGTCATCGTAAGTGGTAAAGGCAGACAAAATTTGATATGATGCAATGACTGTTTTAATCTGGTTCTTATGAAGAATTCTAACTTGTTTTCCAAATTGTATTATGGAAGAAAGTTACTTCTTTTATTGAAGGCTATTGTCTTAAAGTATGCCGAAGTGCATAGATTGTAATTGTATAGATTTGGAAATGAATGAAATGGAGAGATATTACTTATGTGGATTGTGTTACTTATTTGTTGGATTGATCTTCCTATTACCTGTATGAATGAATGTGCATTATTATTTTTCTATGCAATGGAGTCTAGATGGATTCCTAGGTAAGCCTTAGCTAATTATATGATTTGAATACTACATATTTCAAGTTAGTAATTCTTATATCTTATGATTGTGGTTAAATTTTAAATAAGACCCTTTGCATTATTAGGGAAAGTTGAGAGTGAACTATGCCCTAAAATGTAACTATAAGCTGGAATAAAATTTTAATACTCTCATAATGCTCCAATTCAAAAGCAATATATAGATGGTTTTAAACCACAATGACTTAATGGTATTAAGTTTGATATGTTTCAATATATAAGGTTGTTACATACCCTTGTTGGATTAGTTATTTTCCTAATGGGGAAAACTTAAAGCAGTTATTGTCCTATTATGTGAATACAAGGTTGTTAGGTACCAACCGGAAAGCTAGAAACAATATTAAATATAATTAAAACCCTTTTGTGGCTGAACCTAATTACAAAAGGTAACTCAAAGAGTGTTGAACTTAGGGTTGGGAAGGCTACCTAATAAGGTGGACTGTAATCCAAATATAACTTGACATAAGTAAATTCTTGGAGGTATGTACATCTTTCCGAAGTGTTTCGTAGGATGTTGACACATGTCAACTGCAAGGTTTTACCTTCAAGAAGATTAGGGTCTTCTTGAGGATACAACAATGCAGATGACATATGGAAACACCCTTCTGCATCGATCGTTAAGATTTAAACACCTGAGGCTTGATCAAGATTTCCCTCCAGGTCTAGTTAGGACCATAGACATGTTATGAGGTATCCCTTAGAGACTCTGGGTACCTTGACACACAAGGTTAACAGTGGTTGACCTAGTATGTCAACTTGCCCCTAGTCTTCAAGAGCATCTTTATAACGTGAATTATGATTTTAATCCAATCTAGAGTGAAAACTTGGGACAAGGGGACTGACATAGGTCAGTATAAGATGTTCTATATAACATTAGAGTGGGGTGAAGGACGTATTCAGATTGACGAGTATGCCATCAAGGAATAAGTAATACGAACAGTATGTTTCAAACCTTTGGCCAAAGTATCGCAAGCTGCTGATTGCGTTGTCCTATGTCACCTAGTCTAAGGATCATGATGCCGATGAATAATAGTAACAATTGTTTAGATAGGTTCCTTAGACAGAGCACTCAGAACCTAGAATAGGGAAGATAACCACGAAAATGAAGTGTTTAGTTGAAGACATCAATCTCTAGTTATGCATGAATAGATCGGTAGTTCCTTTGAGTCATGGAATGAATAGATCGGTGGTACAATCGAGTCATTATGAGCTACGTATGGTTATCTCTGTTATAAGAATGATTGTTATGATACTGTGTTCTAAATTATGTATTTAGAACAAGAGAACTTTAATCATTTTTTTTTTTCCTTGTTCTAAAGTATTAAAATGAGAATGTTACACACTTTGGAGTTTTTACCTTTTTTGGCTACGACACACATACCATAGCCTGCGCGTAGGCACCTCTCGGGTGGTGTGGGAACATTGTCAAAATTCCGTACCTCTTTTGTGTACCCTAGCGCACATACCATAATACCAGCACAGACACCTCTAAGGTGGCACAGTGCCTGTGAACTGAATAACACAAAGTGGCGCAACCACCCAAACTGCGTGTACATGCCTAAACCGATGCGAAGGTGCTTCGGTTTGAATTGTCTGCACATTCCCATTTTCTCAAATCTTTTGTGTTAAAGTGCTAACTTATTTATACGTTTTATATAATTAATGCCTAATGCAGTAGGGTATGTTTACATGATTTTGCTAGACTAGATAGGCTTTGCATGCTTACTTATAAGAGTAAGGTCACATATGCTCTTCCCTCACATCCTTTAGGGTGATCATGGGAATCGAAATGATTATTAGGTCTTTTTACACTTTAAAAATGTTGAGAATGTCCTAATTGAGTAGAAATGAGTTAAATTGGTGTGTTTTGAATTAATTATTTTCCATTTGGTAAAATTCATGGATTCTAAAAAATGCCACGTATGCTCTTCTCTTGCGTCCTTGGACGATCTTGAGAATTAGAAATTATGTTTATTCTTTTTATGGAAAACCACAAACCCGTTGTGAAGAACCAAAACAGACTCTTGTCAAAGAAATGCGGAGTCAAAACAAAATCAAACTACTAATACGGTTTCGTGTAGGTTGCAAAAGGTGTTCAAGTAAACCACATCAAAATTAAACAAGATAAAAAGAAAACCACATTCAAAACACTTTGTATTTGCGAGTTCCAGATAAGGGTACGTCCCATCCACTTAAAACTAGGACATAACCCCTTTGGCATAATACTTAACCTACAACAATGGGGGTGGTCCTAGGAACCCCAAAGTAGTCCACACAAGAGTGAACCTTTTGGATGAAATGGAAAGTGCTCACACATAACCTACTTGACTAGTTGTTCCTTGTGAGTTAGCATTACTAGTTGTCCGTATGGTGACCCTAGTGATAGTACACGTGGATGCACTAGTTGCCTACTATGCTTGAAGGGGGTAAAGTAAAGCCGAGATACTCCTAAATTAGTCATTGTGACTTTTTAGGTAAATCGAGCTCGCTTAAGACAAATTTGTAACACCTAGTTGAGAGAACCACCTAGGAAGATATCTTTGCCGTGACCCACTTTGACCATTTAAAAATAGTTGAGTTGTGAGCCATCATTCATCATGAAATGTGGGAAGCGTTAATTTTTATTAGTTTTTCACTTGCCTTAAGGCGAGGCAAAACTCTACCGAAGTAAAGCCAAAATTTTCATCCCCATTTTGATCTACTTCCTTCACATTCTTTGGACACTTTGTTGATCAAAAGAAGAGTGACTACCTTTGCATTATCAATAGATTATTTTTGCCACTTTTTTGTCCGTTTACGCCCATCCATGTTTACGCATGGGTAAGTTAAATATATAAAGTGTGTAAAGACGTATTCATATCATTGGTAGCCTTTGTAATTTTGATACCCACGTCAAGATCATCATCATGGTTAGGTGTGGTTCATCATCTTGAACTTCCTTGGAAAGGTTACCTTGTTTATATCGTATCACTACAATTTTTGATATTTACGTCTTGTTTCTTGTAAACTTGACCTAAATATCTATATTGTAAGGCTACGTTATACACATTTAAAAATTCTTAGTTATACTCTAAGATTTTAGTTTTATTACATTACTACCTCGATTTTGAAAGGTGCTTACATTATTCTACTTGTGTGTGTTATATCAATATCATCTTAATATCAATACCTTACTTTCTCGCAAAGTTTGGTTAACATATCTTAGTGACATTTTTGTGTCACTCACAATCGTAACTAACACTTTTTGGGATATAGGTATTAATTGAATTTGGATTTTCTTCTAGTATACCTTATTAGGAGGTCGCATTAACTTCTCATTATTACTTATGCCTTGTTCATGTATTTGAACTAGACATAAGTAGGGACATCTTGTTAATTATCTTACGACACCAACTACCTTTTTGAAAAAAACCTAGGAAGTACTTCATTCGATTGATAGGCTTAGGTACCAAACATTGTGTCACTATTGACTTATCACTTTATCACATTGGTACTTTAGCATTTATACTCATTCATATTCTTGGCATTATTTTTGAATTGCACTTAGGTTTGATAAAAATATTTGAACACATTCACAAGATAAATTAGTGAAAGCTGTTACACATCATGGCTCCTAAAACATGATTAGGGCTCAAAAAGAAAACATTAGAAGCACAACAAGGATCAAACCCTTTTATTGGCCATGATCTTGGGCCTTTATTTTCTGTGGAAAAGAGGTATAAGAAATGATAGATCATAGTGGTGACAAGTTGGAATCCCCACATGTGAAATTTGACTTCGACCCCACCTTGTTAGATGAATTCCTTTTTAGAAACAAGGATAGGGTGTTGGCACGAGTTGTAGAATTGGGAGCCAAAATGACTATTGAACAAGAAACAATCCCACCTATAAATGATGCTAATGATGAGGAGCGACCTCTTATCAACATGGATGATATTTTAACAAATGGACATGCTTCTACCTCTAACGTGGGAAACAATAATGTAGTGGGATATAGAATACCTTTCTTTAAAGTACCATGTAAAGTCAGAATCGAACACGAACATGTTGAACCACCTCCACAATATGAAGAAAAAGAGGAACCTTTGGAATAAGAGGTCACTATTCAGAAACAAATTAGCAACCTTAGTAGACAATTAGCCTTTTTAACTTCTCATGTAAGAAAAGAAACAAGCAAGAATGTCCAAAAGACAAAGCCTAAGGTCAAAATCGGTGAACTTCAAGGGAAAATCAAGGAGAAGACAATATGGAGCACCATCATGTATATATGCCTACTTCTCCTACCAAAGAACAATTACTTTCTCAAGAAATGCAATCCATGATGGCAACACTTACAAGCCTCCAAGAGAGAACTATGGCAAATAATATCAGAAAATATAAATATGAAGAGCTATATCCCTATCCATTTGAAAAAAACTATTACACTTCAACCTTTCCCTACAAAGTTTGACATGCCAAAATTCAAAAATACAGAGGGAAGGGTGAACCACAAGACCATGTAAAATATTTTTATATGTCATGCCAAGAAGTGGCCTACAGTGATAACTACCTCATACGACTCTTTCCAAAAAGTCTAGGGGGCCAAGCCTTAGAATGGTTTACTTGCTTACCTCGGGGTCTATCTTTACATGGATTGAATTGGCACAAATATTTGTATGACACTTCTCATACAATATAGAAAGTGACATTAAAAGAAATGATAACCCGGATCGTACCAAGCCAAGAACACAGATGCTAATGAAACACCACAATCAATAAGATGAAAGCAATTCGCTAGAATAACTTTACAAAAACATTTGCAAACAAATGAGTAGCAATATCATATATTATTATGGAACTCAATGAAATACAATGAGAATGGGCCTTGCTTATATAAGCAAGGAATAACAATCTAAGAACTAGTCAAGGTCATAGATCAAGCCATAAATCAAGGAAATAACTAGTCATCAAAGAACTAGTCAAGACCATAGATTTAGGAGAGAACTAGACATGAAGGATCTAGTCAATACCATAGATAAAGGAAAGAACTAGTCAATACCATAGATCAAGCAAAGAACTATACCTAACAACTAGATAATATCCCCCTAATATCTAAATAAATAAAAAGAAATATCCACACACATAAGTGGGTGAGGATAAATACAATAAAGGTAAATAAAGTATCTAGGTGAACATGAGATAAGGTAAATACCTACTCTAACACCCCCTCAAGTGAAGCTAGGGGCCAAAAATAGAAGTGGCATGTCCACAGTATGAGTCCTGACAACAAGGCCTGATGAGGTACTCATGTACAATATATCCATGAAGAAATCTCGAACCAAAAGAAGGAAAGAATCCTACTAGAAGGAAAGAGAAAGAAGAATAAGAAGAAGGAAGATGTTCTCACAAACACCCCAATGAACAAATTTGAAACCCCAAGAATTCCATACAACTCAAGGTAGCGAGGTGATGCAAAAGGCTTCGTAAAGATGCCGTAACCTGCTATTGAGTTAGAATGTACTCCAAGAAAAGAAATCCATCCTGAATGTGTTGACAAATGAAGTGGATGTGTATCTCAATATGCTTAGTCCAGCTGGTGCTCAACTGGGTTGTGAGAAATGTGAATTACACTTTGGTTATCACACCAAAGTATAGTTGGTGAATCCTGTGGGAATCCAAACTCTGTCAATAACTGGTGAAGCCAAAGAATTTGCTGACTCATTGTAACTGCTGCCCTGTACTCTGTCTCTGAAGATGAAAGTG
The DNA here is from genome assembly GCA_018340775.1 of Taxus wallichiana var. yunnanensis. Taxonomy (NCBI): domain Eukaryota; kingdom Viridiplantae; phylum Streptophyta; class Pinopsida; order Cupressales; family Taxaceae; genus Taxus; species Taxus wallichiana. The sequence continues at coordinate 734,869,596 of CM031238.1, read as the reverse complement.
CAATAGCCTGTTGCTTTTTGCACACCCAAGCAACTGGAGAAGAACCAAGAAAAAAATATAGCAGAAGTGGAACGTCTATCATCAATAGAACTTGCCCAATCTAAATCTATATACCCAACCAACTGAGTAGAACCCCTAGTGTAGTGTAGGCCAAAGTGGGAAGTGCCCTATAAATAGTGCAAAATCCTTTTAGTAGCCTGCTAGTGACTACTATGAGGAGAATGTGCAAACCGAGATATAAGCCCTACTACATATAAAATATCAGGATGAGTATGGGTCAAGTACATGAGACTCCCAATCAACTTCCTATATAATGTAGGATCACAAAGTGGTGTGGTACATGTGGAAGTAAGAGTAACCCCAGATTGAAAAGGAGATGGAATTGGTTTGCAATCAGCCATATCAAAGCATCGAAGAATATCATGGGCGTACTTTTGCTGACTCAAATGAATCCCTGAATCTGTTTGAGAAATCTGTAATCCAAGGAAATAATGCAATAACCCAAGATCTATCATGTCAAACTATGTAGAAAGAGACCTCTAAATACTCTGAATGTGGGAAGAAGAGCTGCTAGTAAGTAATAGATCATCAACATACAAGACAAGTATCACAATATCCTCACCAACATCTTTGTAGATACCTTTGTATGATCGAGTGGCAATGAACAAAACCAGTAAATAGAAGAAAAGAATCCATCTTCTCATACCAAGCCTGAGGGGCTTGTTTGAGACCATAGAGAGACCTTGAGCCTACAAACAAGAGAAGAATCCTGAACAAATCCATTGGCTGCTCCATGTATATTTCCTCTTGTAGATATCCATGTAAGAAGGCACTCTTCACATCCATCTGGTATACGGGCCACCCTTGTGATGTAGCAATAAAAAGTACAAGGCATACAAAATCCATCTTGGCAATGAGTGTAAAAGTCTTAGAGTAATCAATACCTTCAACTTGTGAAAAACCCTTTGCAACAAGATGAGCCTTATACTTGTTAATGGACCCATCAGTTGCATATTTGTTTGGTATACCCACTTACACCTAACCATCTTTCTTCCTTTAGGAAGAGATACCAAATCCCAAGTATGATTCTTCATCAAAGAATAATACTCAGCTGCCATCGCATCATCCCACTCCTGTATCCCATGAGCCTTTGAAAAAGACTGTGGATCCTCGAAAGAAAATGCACGACAAAAAGTCTAGAACTGTAGAATGTGCGTGGTGATGCCTAGTGGGTGGAAGATCCTCTATGAAAGGTGTTACCTCGAAAGCGTAGTACGATCCCACTTAGGCATAGTGACAACATCGGTGGGAATAGGATCCTAAACGACATCTATAATCCCCTTATCAACCTCCTCAAAGAAAGGATCCTCAAGATGAGATGAAGAAGGAGAAATGGAAGAAGATGAAGAATCATGAGGAGTGAAGTGCTCATCAAACGGCGAGCATGTGTTTAAAAAATAATGTCATGAGTATCAGAATCTAGAAGTCGATAAGCTCTCATGTCCTCACAATACCCTACAAATATCAAGGGTTTTCTCTTCTTATCTAAAGCTTTCCTTTTCTTCTTTGGCTCAAAGGCCTAAACATGACTCCCAAAGACTCAAAAAAATGAGACATTGGCTTAGTGTTGGACCAAGATTCCTCTAGAGTTAAATGATCAAGTGCTCTATGAGGTGTGTGAATTTGAATGTAGTTAGCACAATTAATTGCTTCTACCCAGTAGATAGGAGGTAAATCTATAGAATGCATCATACAATTAGCCATTTCCTTCAAAGTTATATTCTTCCTTTTGCTAATCCATTACATTTGTGGAGTATGAGGAACAAATTTGGTGAATAATGCCTTGAGTTGCCAAAAATTTAGAAAACTCATCGCTGAAGTACTTCCCCATTTCGGTACGAAGGTTTTTATGCAACTAGAAGATTGTTTCTCGACCAAAGCCTTGAAGAATTTGAAGTGTGAAAAACATCACTTTTGTACTTGATAAAATAAACCCAAGTACGCCTCAAGAAATTATCAATAAAGGTAAGTGCATACTTAGCTCCATTGAAAGAGGGGGTAGGAAAAACCATCAAGTCACTATGCACAAGCTCAAGTGGTGAAGAATCTCTCTTAGACAAATTCTTAAAAATGGATCTTGGTGTTGTTTCCCTAATGCATAGCCAGAGAGCAAACTCCCTCAAGACTAGAAACTCTAGGAATACCATTTACCATACCATGAGTGCTCAACTCCTTCAAATATCTGTAATTAAGATGTCCAAATCTTTCATGCAAAGCTTACTCTCGAATCTACATGAGAAATCAAGCATATCCCTATTGAGAAAGTGTACTCAAAACCCTCAAAGTGATATAGTCTAGAACTATGATAAAAATACCTGAGCAACAAGTGAATTTGACTCAACAAAGTTCGTACTATACGCCCAATGTGGTGTAAAAGTCACTTTGTTTTCCCTTGACGAGAATGATAAATTTGATATACGAAAGAAAATTTGTAGTGATGTTAGGAACATATAGTGCATCTTAGATACTTCCACCATCAAGTTGTATATCACCTTTTCCTTTAATGAATGAAAGGAAGAATCTCCAACCTTAAATTTGGAAGTAAAACTCAAACCTAGAGAAACAAAAGACTCCTTTGAAGAAGTCATGTGATGAGAAGCACCATAATCTATAACCCAATTGTCTGCAAGTGGTGATTGAGATCTCCCAACAACATTAAGTTCTTTGCCATGCTTGATTAGAAGGAGGTGAAGTAGAGATATATTTTGTGTTTCTTGACTGCATCCTCTAAGGCTTGCATTTGCTTATAACACCTATGTTCTTCATGATTACTACCCCCACAAAAAGAGCATGAACGACTAGACTTATTCTTAGATTTAGAAGAATCCTTGGGTTTTGAGTTGTTTTCTTTGGGTTTAGGAGAATTTTGAGATGGAGAAGGGGTGGATTTGGTTTTACTATTTGGTTTTCCCTTGCCCTTAGGATTAGATGCAACTAATGCCTTTTGAGAGATGGAAGACTCAAGGTGAGACAATTTGGATTCTTCCCTAGTAATTCTTTCACAAAATGTTTCTAAGTCAAGGACATTTTAAATGTGTCACCTAAGGCATCCATGCTAGAGAAAAAGGTAGAAGAAAATATTTGAAATGGTCCTCTCAACTTGGATAGAATCAAGTAAACACACTCTTCATCTTTCTTATCTCTTCCACTCCCCTTCAATTGTGTCAACAAATGCTTGAACTTGGTAAGATGGTATATAATTGTTGGAAAATATTTAAGATTAAGAGAGGTGATCTCAATTTCAAGTTGCATGGCTCTCATATGATCCACCTTACTAAATAAATCCTCCAATTTCTCCCATATTTTGAAAGGAGAGTCACATTTTCCAAATGAAACAAAATAATGTCACTTACATAAGTTCCTATCAAACCCATACACTCATCAAATTTACTTTGGTAGTGAAAATTCTCGTATTCTCTAGTGAACACTGGTTGTTTTGAAGAAGTCAAATCCCATAATCCTTTCCACTTAATTATTTTTCCATTCTTGGTTTCCATGTGTGGTAATTATGTGTTTTTAATGGCTCAACATGATCTAATGTAGAAGTATATGCCATCCTAAAAAAATCACCAAAATAAATGCAAGAACCAAGCAATGCAACAAGACCCCAAGTAATGCAACAAGAGCCCCCATATTTTAGCACTTTATAATGAGTGCGTGTTATAATATGGCACTTTATAATTATAGTGAAATTCTCAAAATAAATATTTCCAATGGAAATAAGGAAAAACAAGTTCTTTTGCAAAAAAAAGCACTCAAAATCGAGTTACCGATAAAAAGTTACAAGCTTTTCAATATTATGCTCTACTATTTATTTTAGTTGCCACTAAAATAGAATAAAATGCTCTTGCTTTCACCACACAAATAAAATGAAAGAGGGCTAGAGTTAGCACCTATTAGGGAATCATAAGCTTAAGCCCTCATACGACCATACCATATGACCAAAGAACGGTCATAAAAGAACTAGTCAAGACCATAGATTTAGGAGAGAACTAGACATGAAGGATCTAGTCAATACCATAGATCAAGGAAAGAACTAGTCAATACCATAGATCAAGGAAAGAACTATACCTAACAACTAGATAATATCCCCCTAATATCTAAATAAATAAAAGAAATATCCACACACATAAGTGGGTGAGGATAAATACAATAAAGGTAAATAAAGTACCTAGGTGAACATGAGCTAAGGTAAATACCTACTCTAACAGACATACCCATGGTAGAATTGTTTGGCACTAAACAATTCCCTCAACGAAACATTTGCTAGATTCCTACAAAGATGGAGAGGGATAGCCAATCGCTTCCCTGTACATTCCTTGAAAAATAACTTGTGAGTATCTTTGTGCCCAATCTCTAGACATCACTTTCCACCTTCAAATGCATTGTGTTCACACTTTCGAGGAGGTTATTGAGAAGGGTATTCAAATAGAGAAAGCCCTTATTGCAAAGGAATTCCTAAATATGACTCTAAAGATAACTAAAGCGTTAAACCTACGGAAAATTTGAAAATATTAAAAAAACAAAAATGTGGTGGTAGACGGAATCATAGATTCCAAACGTGTGCAAATAGTTCAAAGGTCAATATTTTAAATTGACCAAAGGACCTATTCAACCACCACCTAAACGTAGAATGTTCACTCCTCTCAACAAACCTTTTTGATCATATTGAAACAATTAGATGCAGCTCACATGGTAAATTATCCATGACACAACCCTTTGATGACAATGCCCCAAAGCCATCATGGTACAAATAACATGACTATTGTGAATTACATCATGTCGAAGGACACAAAACAAACAAATGTCTACGACTTTTTAGTACATCAAAACTTCATCGACAATGGGGAGATAGAAGTGGACAACCATGAAAAACTTAGACACCTAATGAAAAGATGGGGATATATAAAGAAGCATTCCTAAACAAGGTAAGTCGAGAGGAGCCAAAGCGGATTGAGGAGAGTCATCCCAAAGTTATAAAATAATGAATTATCTATATACCAAGAAATAAAATAATCATTACGATTCACTCATTGGATGTATCCCTCCCCAGTGACCATGTGAACGCCATTGAAATCAAGGGAAAGGATTGCACTACTGATAATAAGGTGTGGCCGCCTCATGATTCCTGAACCCTCTCCATCAACCCCACAAAGTGGTAGGTGCAACCTCTTAGAACAAATTGAGAAGACGTCGCAAATATTTCGATCTTAGATATTCTTAAAATATCCAATGTACATAACAAAATTTTCTACCAAACTCTTCAAGGGTAAGGAGTGCCCTTTAGAAGTAGATCCTACACTTCTTCAGGGATGTGGTAGCAAACATTGTTACGACTAAGCACATTTCCCTTAATCATAGGGAGATCCCTATTGAAAATCCAATGCATAATATCCCCTTGTATATTGAGGTATTCGTTACCCACCAAAAGATAAAATGGGTGCTTGTGGACAACATATCAAGATTGAATATATGCACATTGAAATTAGTTAAGCGGGACATATCGAAGAAGACCACGAGTCCCACATCATTACCATAACCACTTACAACAATGTGGAAAGAGAGTCAGCTGGCACAATCACATTACCCATGGAAGTTGGACCCACTTGTCATCACATGAAGTTTCATGTCTTGGACTTGGAACTCCCATAAAATATGCTTCTAGTCCGACCATGGATTCATGCCATGTGAGGTTGTTCCATCCACGTTCCATCAATAAATCAAACCGAAACATGAGGACACTGCCGTAATGATACCATGGAGATCCAAATCCTTCGCTCACCTGCAAAGCTCTCAATAGTTTTGCGTGTAAGGGTGCCTATACGTGTCCCTCTGTTGATATAGATGTTCCTCTTCAATAGAAGCCATGGAGTCTCGAGTAGATTTAGATTCCTCGGTTCTTGCACCCATGGTGCCTTTGCATCAAATTCCCCTTTTGATTAATGAGAGATGAAGGTTCTAGAATATGGTTGTGGAGAGTATAATGTGCAACAAGCTCTTTTAGTTTCGAGACCTCTCATTATCACTAAAACTAGAGGTCAACCCATGACTATCATTTCGGATGGGCTAGAGACGAGCAAACTATTGGGTCATTTTTACTTGGAGGATTATTTGTTGAAGATAAATTGTTGGATCAACCTATGACTTGGGTCTCAAAGATACTCAACCAACTTGCTACCAAACCCCGAGTATGAGAAATCTAGCTTGAATGATGTATTTCATGGACAAAGTCTAGGATGCGAAGTAATGAGGAAGGACAACGAGAACCAATTCCTCTCCCACATTTTAGGATAGAAAGGTATGACATCAAAATTTGGCCCTATGGGTCACACCCCAATGATCAAGATGCCACATGTTCTGAGTGTGAAGATAGCTCTGATTATTTAGACAATGACAAAGATTCCCACTGTAGCCAATACGAGGATCTTGCCTCCACGAACCTATTCATGAATACCACTTGTCCTCCTGTAACCCCTCACTGAACCTAAAATTGACCTTGTCTACCCTTGCCTTGTTGAATGGGACCAAAATGTCATGTGCCACTAGATTTATTTGAAAATGATGAAGTAATTGCAGAATTCATGGGCATTCGGGATACTGATCCCCATTGCTGAGATCACAAAAAGTGTTTACATTACATTGACTTGATACATACGCCTACTTTGGAGAGGAAGGTGAGCTTCATAGTCTACAAAATTTAAGAAAAAGAGAGGGAAAACGTTCTAATGAAAAGCCTTGGTAAAAGTCAAAGTCCAAGTCACATAATGAAAACCTCTTTGAGGTGCTAGAAGAAAAACATTTACAAAATCAAAGGACAATAAAAGTGACCATGCCAAGGATGAAAATCTCATGGAGACATCCTTGGAAGAAGATCTCAACCTTCCTCCCAATCCTATGCATATGGAGGATTTGTCAAAGTTATTGGTAGAAGAGACTATTGATGTAAACATTGGCACAAAAGATGACCCGAAAATAGTCAAGTTGGGAGCTTTGCTCTTAGCACGGGAACATAAAACATTCACCATGCTACTGTGGGAATTTATAGATGTGTTCACATGGTCCTATAAGGATATGCCAAGCTTGGACCTAACCTTGGTAGTGCATAACTTATTTTTACACGAAGACGCCAAGCCCATCAAGAAAAATCTCAGAAAGATGCACCCGAAGGGTGACTCTTCTAGTTAAGGAAGAGTTAGAAAGATTGCTCATGACAAGATTCATTCGACCCATTGATTACTCGAATGGATATCCAACATCGTCCCTGAGAATAAACTGTTGGGATAAGAATTTGTACCGATTTAGAGACAAAAATAAGGCATGCCCAAAGGATGATTTTCCATTGCCTAATATCGATATGATTACGAGGATTCAAGCGTAGGATATGAAATGCTATCTATTATGGATGGATTCTCAGGCTACAATTAGATCAAGATAGTCGACAAAGATCAACACAAGATAAAATTCACAACTCCCTAGGGTACTTTTTGTTATTAGGTAATGCCATTTGACCTTAGAAATGCAGGGGATATACCTATCAAAGAGCAATGATGGTGATTTTTAATGATATGATCCATGATATCATGGAAGACTATGTGGATGATATCCTTAGGAAATCCAAGACAAGGGAAGACCACCTTTTGAAAGCCGCTATTTTACGGTGTATCTTGAATGCCTCGTGAGAGTACAAAGTCCGTTTGAACCCAAATAAACGTGTCTTTGGCGTGCTTTATCATGAATTTTTCTCATTTTCATTATATCACAAAGAGGGATGAGGTAGACCCTGCTAAAGTTACTGCTATTACTGAAATGCCTCCTCCTAAAAACATTAAGCAACTACGCAACTCGCAGGAAAGATACAAGCTATTCGCCACTTCATCTCCCAACTTGTTGAAAAATGTCATTCCTTTGGGAACATAATCGCTTAAAAAGTATGTTGCCTTTATCTAGGATTTGGAGCAACATCGTGCATTTTCCTACTTAAGAAATAATTGGCTAATCCTGTCCTCATGCCCCAACTCTTGTTGAGCTGCTCTTACTATATATTTCTACTACTCAATTTGATATTGGTGCGTTGATCGCTAAAGTATGACCTCGAATGAAAAGAAAAATTAGTATACTATCTCAATCGTACTCTCATCTCTTATGATCTCAACTATCCTCAAATCGAAAAAGCTTATTTGGTTGTTGTTTTTACCTTTCAAAAAATTCACCATTACCTATTAAATATTATAACCAAGCTTATATCAAAAGTTGACTGCTCAAATACCTGCTATCTAAACCCGTCCTCACAAGTAGAATGGGTAATTGGATAATTCTATTGAGAAAATTTGACACCGAGAGTTTATGTACGAAAATTCGGTCAAGGGATAGGTACTTACTGATTAGCTAGCCAAAGCACCTTTACAAGCAAAAACCTATAAATCTGGATTTTCCGGATACTTCATTACTATACATTGAGGAATCTATCATGTGGTAGGTACACTTTGATGGATATTTTACTTTTCATGGTTCGAGGGTGGGTGTGGTACTAATTAATCCTTTTAGCAACCCCATACCTCATGCTTTTCACCTTGGTTTTCCTTGCACGAATAACATTACAGAAAGTGTGAGGTGCTCATCATTTGGGATGAAGCTTGCTATCAAATAGGAAATCCATCATGTTAAAATAGTTGGTGACTCACACTTAATCATCAAACAAGTCAATGATGAGTACAAAGTCAAGGATGATAAGCTCATCCCTTACAAGAACAAAAGAAGAGTATTTTGTGAATATCATGTCAACAAATTTCAAAGAGTATCTCAGAGATTATGAATATCAGGTTCTATGCTACACATTGCACTAGAGCACATAATGATTTTCCTTTCTTGGTTGAAAATCTACGCTTGACTCACATATGACATGTCAAAATCCTATCTATGTGATGTTGTTGGTTCTATGGTATGATCCATCTTCACTTACCTTAAATACAAATTAATGCAAATGATAATAAAGAAGCTATTGGCGAACTCACAATTTAGGTATCTTAGATAATATCGTTAAAGAAGTGATTAAAGGAAGTATAAAAGCAATAGAGACTAAACTACCAATAATAGAATGTCATCTATTTGTTTGGTCCTTTGGTTATTGATATGTTCGAGATCAAGTTACGAGGATAGACTAAGAAGCTGGACATGAGGCACTAAATATTTTTTGAGTGAATAGGTGAAAGGTTGGTTTTGGTATAAGTCACATGATGACCGAAATATATGCCATCAACGGATAATTACCCCCGATCATGGTTATAAACCGGTATCATGAAAAAAGTAGAGAATAACCGATATCGGTAGGGCGTAGTGATTTAGGGATTTTTAAATGGAGGTTGGTGTAAGGTGGTTATGAGGTTTGGAAGGTTAGAAGATGGTTGAGGGGAGTATTAGGGTGATCAGAGAAGACTTAGAGGTGAGAGAGCTGTCTTTGGGGAATATAGAGATGGATGACCAAAGGTTAGGTGCATGTTGTTGCTTTGGGTAGTAGATCCGAGTGAGCTTATAATCCCTATGAATTAAAAGTTCACAAAGTGCTAATTACTGAAGCAAAATGAAAAAAATTAAATACAAGGTGATAAAAGAGACTACTTACTAGTTTCGATGTGGATGTAGGTCTAAAGAATGCGATCCAATTTTTTCTCCTTTTTGTGGCATGAAAGGCAAGGCTATGTTGGGATGATCCGATGTTAATCGGAAGTGATCGATGAAGCTATCCTTACGATTCTCCCAATGTTTGGATGAGTGTGACAATGATGCTCAATAGTTGCTCGATTATAGTCTTGGGCTCGATACTCCTCTTTGCTTAAACTCTTCTCTCTCCTTCACTTGTCTCTCTCTTGCAAATGAATTCGTTAGGATCCCCTCATTTTGTTTGGGGAGGTCATTTATAGGGAACCAATGGTGGTAATAATTACGTAACTAACGCCTTGATCGAGTAGGGACCGATGTCGGTTAGGTCAAAGTTGGCTATTTTTAGTAAAATAGCCAATCTTTCCTCCTTTTCTCTGAGGATCGAGTTGTGGGCTTGGTAGAGTCATTATTAGGTTCATTTTGAAGTGGGTGAGGGGTGATGATTCATGGGTGTGGGTTTGGACCAAGTCATAGGTCTTAATTAGGTTAGTTTAGGGTTAGGGCTAGGTCATAGTGAGGTGGCGAGGTGAGGTGGTAGGGTTGGAGATGTGGATTTATTAATTATAAGGTAATTAATAAATAATTAAGTGTGTAAGGTTTAGGTGGTGAGGTAGGGTTAGGTTGCGGGACGAGATACGAATGTAGGTCAAAGGCATTTAGGTATGTAAGACACCAAGACCCAAATTTGGTGTCTACATTTTCCCCTTGTTATCGTGTAGCTTGTCTTGTAAAGCTGCACTGACAATAATAAAAAGTGGTTGCCCTAGTTAAGGGTATAGGTAATCCCCCTCAAATCTATCACAGATTGAGGTGACATGAAATCAGGGATAGGGTTGATAAAGGGTGAATGATGATGAGATGATGGTAAGATGGTGGGGTAAGTTCAAGGAAGCCGACACATGTTGAAATGTAGTAGTGCGACCAGGGTACATGTTTTGAAGAGAAAACAAGCAATTCATAGGCAAAGGTCGATAGTTTATGCAAAGCGAGGTTGATAAAACCTAAGGTGGTATCCAACGCATAGGGAAGTAGCTCTAGGGGATATAACGGGTACCAAAAATGCGGAGCGTTTAGGCATGTTTACAAAGACCAAATGGTTGGTTTGGTTGAGATAAACATCATGGTCTCGGTCTAGGAAAAGCTGGTCGGCTGATCAATTCAAGTATCCTAGGCATGCTAAAACATGAATGGGTGAGCTCGATTCAACAAACGGACTACGAGGATGGGTGGATAGAATCGTAATTTACGAGCCTCGGTCAAGGTACTTAAGGTGTTAGTACGGCCTTGGGTTGGGCCCATTGGGTTGGTTGTGGCCTTGGGTCGGTCGATTGGTTGGTTGTGGCCTTAGGTTGGGCGATTGGTTGGGTGCGGCCTTAGGTTGGGCCGATTAGGTTGGTTTTGCGCAGCCTTAGTCGATCCGATTGGTTGAGTTCTGACCTTAGGTTGGTTTGATTGGTTAGTTTTGGCCTTGGGTCGAGCCGATTGGTTGGGTGCGGCCTTAGAGTCGGGCGATGGGTTGGTTGCGGCCTTGGGTCGGGCCGATTGATTGATTACTGACCTTAGGTTGGGTCGATTGGTTGGGTGCGGCCTTAGGTCGGGCGATTGATTGGTTGTGGCCTTGGGTCGGCCGATGAATTCAAAATAAGGCTATTTTGCCAAGCACAGGGTAGCGAGGTGGTGAAAAATGGAGATTGGTGGATAAGATAGGTAACCAATATTGGTTAGGGGTGACCGATATCAATTATCTAGGGCGCGCTCTAACCGATATCGGATAGAGGTCAAAAAACCTATAAAAATAAAAAAGCGGCATGTCATTTTCACATTGTGAATTTGAGCACCAAAATTGTTCTTGTTGAATTTTGAAATGATTGTGTCAAGTGTGTAGGCCAAGTTGGCACTAGTTGAGTGGGTGAGTGAGTTCTTGGTAGGCCCAGAGATTGGGAGGCAAAATTTGATTGGTTGAGGACTCTGCTGAGGAGATTTGGAGCGATGGCCTAGGCTGGAGGAGTAGGAGGTGTTGGAGTGCTGGACCACCACCACCTATCCCACCATGATGATGTGTAGTCATACCGGTAGGCTCTAAATCCCTATATCTGTCATCAATTTATGACTTTAGTTGGGATTTGGGTATTGGGGTAGGAATCCAAAATTTGATAAAATAATGAAGAAATGAAGGTAAACAGTAAAATAGATTGGGTAGATATGTTAGGTAGGCCAAAACGTCAGGGTGGGTAAGTTTTTAGGAAATTGTGTTAGGTAAATTGGGAAAAATAGAAAAAAGGGGTTTTGGGGCCGATTTTGGTCCGGCCCCAAAATCCCACATGATGGCCGATGTCGATCACTAGTCGGACCGGCATCGGTCATAGTGTATTGTGTAGATTAGTAAGTACAAAGACTAGCATTGGTCATGTGTCGATCGAGCGTCGAGTTTATAAAATTTGGGACATAGACTGTGGGGGTGGGGACTTATGGCGGTCGAGGTGGTGACAATCTCAGGTCACCATGGGTAGGAGATAGGATTGTAAAATTGTTTTGTTGGGTGTTTGTTTTGGGCGGGTAGGATAGATTATAGGGTTGAAGGGGGAAAAAGATTTATAGATGTATAGGGTAAGATAGGTGGGTGTAGATGTGTTTATAGAGTTGTTGGTGGGTGGGTGAGTATATAGAGGTTAAGGTAGTTGTTTTGTGAAGGGTAGGCCTAACGGAGTGGGTTGTTTTGCAGGCACGCCGATGGTTGACCATTCGAGATCATATGCCACCTCTGCTTTAGAGCAGATGCGGCCACATGTGACCGCAGCATGATGGGAAGTTATGCGAGAGGTTGGACTCAGTGGAGTCCAGAGGTATATGGCTGTGGATAGGGACCACAACCTGATGGTTGCCCTCATCGAGAGATGGGATCCGGCAACCAATGCCTTTCATCTCCCTACTGGAGAGATTACAGTCACCCTAGAGGATGTGTATCACATCCTGAGACTACCGATCATAAGTGAGGAGGTGTTCCAGGTGGATGCTGAGATAGCGATGAATAACATCTTGCAGGTATTCAGGGATGCAACCCCATTGATTACGTATCATTGTGCAAGCATCTACTACGGCGATATGTATCGTGCTCATTAAGAGGACACGGCTTGCCATGCTGATGATGATCAGTATTACCTGCTTTGCCCTCCTTGACTCAGAGGGAGGCCACTTCCCACGGGCTCTGATGGGAGTGTTACATGAGATGGTGGAGGAGCACACCTGCTATGCATGGGCACCAGTGTATCTGGTGCAGCTATATAGAGAGCTCTGGGGCTATCGCCGTATGAGGTGATTTGGTATATGTTCGACATTCTTGTTACACTGTTGGGCCTACGAGCATATCGTGTGTATACGACCAGTAGGGTTGCCCTAGCAGCCAGGGCCACAGGCAGTCTATAGATATGGGTTTCAGAGGTGGTTGGGGGTTGTGGGCCAGCCACGAGCAGTTATTGCAGGGTGGGATGTCACTTATTAAAGGCATATGTTAGAGGGCCTGACTGCATTAGATATTATATGGAGGCCATACAGAGGCCATCAGCCCCATGGAGGAGCCCAAGCACAGCTGCGATGGATCCAGTACATCTTCTAGATAGCTAGATGGAGACCCGATGAGTACGAGAGGATTCCTCTAGAGAGGGTACGACAACAGTTGGGACTACAGTAGGATGAGCCACCTCCCTTCCCACAGTATCAGAGAGAGGATGTAGAGGCACTACTACACGGACCTCAGCCATTTGACCCGATCTGCAGGTAGCGAGAGACCGACAGCAGATGACACGGTGGATGACGCAGCCTTATAGGCTCATTTTTGGTTTGGTGGGCAGGGCAGAGGGTGGCCATGAGAGCAAAGCCAGCACAACCAGATTTGGCATCTGTGATAGCGAGAGAGGACCATCTCTTAGGTCGAGTGCGATTCACTACGGGGTAGCTTATGGGCTGCACAGTGTACAGATTAGGGTGTTACAGGGCGGTGCTTGAGCACGAGTATAGGCATAGGCACGGCCTCGGAGTTTCTATTCGAGCTCGATGCAGCTCCACCTCCACCACAGTGGTGCATTCGGGGAGTCGGGGTGTACAAGTAGAGCGGGGCCTACTTATTAGGAGCTGGGGACCAGCCCCACCAGCCATGGTGGCACGGGCCCAGACATGGAGGCGAGAATGGAGGTGCATTACTATCAGGACGTACTAGATGGTACCGGTGTAGATTATCAGCCATATGTGGCTCATAGAGTCGAGACTTCCTAGAGTCACAAGTCACAAGGGCCGTAGCCATAGCCGGTGGGTCAGTGATGGGTAGGAGGCGAGATCGCACGAGGCCAGTGAGAGATGAGCCGGGAGGGGGAGAGAGCTGAGTTGCCCCAGGAGCGGAGATGCTTTTGGTTGAGTTGGATAGTTGATTTTTTTGATAGAGACACCGCTCTACGAACAAGTGTGCATATGGAGGCTGCGTGCCCCATAGGATTTATGTATTCATTTTTGTTGTATATACCCGCTTGTGAGCCGAGTACATTTTGTATAGTTGATATCGGCCCGTGAGTGAGTATATTTTGACATGAGAAAAGCCCGCATGAGCCGAGTCGAGAGTTTTGACAGAGGCACATGGCTTGTGCCGAATTTGTATTTGGGATCACAGAGGCCCCATGCGCAGGTAATTTGTATATTTTGACATTGATTTGATGATATATAGATGATGAGTTTGATCCATATGGTGTGTATAATTGTTGATTTGATGCATATATTATAATGTTTCATGTGTTTTGTCGATGGTATTGGAATTTGATGTATATAGATGACGTTGATGATGTTTTGATGATATGCATATGTGTTGAAATGTTGATGGTATTATGATGATGGATGTTGATAATGATGTCGTTATGCAGGGAAAAGAGGTGAGCACAACCAAAAATTTGCAAAAAAACAAAGAAAAGGCCTAGGTATAAGCAAAAGGAGACAGTTGACCGATATCGGTTAGCTAACCGATGTTGGTCGCTATCTGACCCATACCGGTTAGGTAACCGACATCGGTTATGTTAAAACGATCTTTTCTAAAAATAGAAAAGCTTGGGAGGCAATTTAAATTCTTATTTTTAGAGTTATGCAACATGTTAAATATGAGCATGCGAGGCTGTTGACGTCCATACATGGTAGTTTCATGGGAGAATTGAGTGATAAGGAGGAAAGAGACAGTAAATTGATCATGGTCTTAGATGAAGAAGGTGTAAAGGCAAGTTATAGTGAAGAGTCTGGTGAACATGGCTGAACAAGGAGAAGCGTCCAGTGGGCAGAGAGGAGAGAGAAGACAGGTTCCACCTCAAGCTGCGTTGTATCCCAAGAGGTATAAGTTTTGGTTGGAATGAGATTTTGCATGCTTATAAATAGGATGTGGTAAGGTAAGTGGGTAGAAAGGTAATAGACAAAGATTTGGGATGGGGTGAGTGTTATAGGGTAGGTAATAAGGTGTTTTAGATATGTTTGTAAAGTACGAGAGAGGGTAAACCAATGAATAAGTTATCATAGGTGGTGTTTTTGAGCAGGATGGATAGTATTGACAGTGACCGATATCGGTTTAGGCCTAACCGATATCTTGGTAGGTAATCGATATCGCCATTCTTTGTGTAAAGTTGTAGATTCGATAAAAACACTTGGGGATTCATTTGTTGTTTGTTGTTCGTTGGTTTGATGTGTGCAGGCAGAGGCAAGGTTGATGATGAATGATAGGGTACCAGCTTTGTTGTCACGGGTCCAGCAGATGTAACACCAGTGGAGTGGGCATTAATAAACCATGTGGGGTTAAGCGGAATCCGCTATTATTCACGAATCACACACAATCATGCTATGTTGCAGGTGCTGATTGAGAGATGGAATCCAGAAAAGAATACCTTCCATCTGCCAATAGGGGAAATGATAGTGACATTAGAAGATGTGTTTCAAATTTTGAGACTTCCAATTATAGGAAGACCAGTGTATCAGGTAGGGCCTAACGCGGCGTGGGCAGCGATAACGGCAGTATTTGGTCCAGCCAATGAGATTTGACATAGCGAGGTGTGACATTTACTTATGGTATAATGTTTGCGGCACACCCTGAGGCAACAAGGTTGGCCGTGGTATTAATGATAGCGGTGGGGTATTATGCATTACCTAGAGTGGATGGGGGAAGATTTCTAAAATCATTGATGTGTATTATTCGTGAGATGATAGAAGGTAGCATTACTTTCGCATGGGCACCCGCATATCTGGCGGAGCTATACAGGGGTTTATGGGCATGCAGGTGAAATCATAGGACTACACTGGATTGTGAATACTTATTACATTGTTGGGCCTATGAGCACATTGTGTGTGTGTGTGTGACCAATAGGCCAACCAATCCGGGGAAGGAGAGACAGAGTGCGAGAGAGGTTGGGATTCAGGCGATGGGTCTAGACAGAGCAAGAGGCAAGAGCTGAGATCGTGATAGATAACGTCGAGTATTATAGGCAAAAGTTAGAGATGATGATGATTGTGGATATCTGTTGGAGGCCTTACGGGAACTACATGGTGACGGTGAACATAGCCGAGGATTTGAGGGGTGTAGAGCGAGTGAGGTGGATCACAGGACATAGGCTAGGGAGTACGAGAGGATTCCTCTAGATCGCGTGTGACGACAATTTGGATTTGTTCAGGATATACCCATGGATCATAGACCATATAGAAGTATCAACACCAAGGCACCATTCTCACCTCCACGGCCAAATCTTCTAGAAGGATCAGAAGAGATAGTAGCCAATCACAAGATAATGGATGCGAGGTAGACAGAGTCTTATAGATTATGGTGGGGAGCAGAGCTATGAAGTACACACGAGAGGGTCGATCATCCCGACATAGCTATGATTACCGCGGAGAGAGACCACCTGCAGGGTTTAGTTCACCACTTCAAAACACGGGTGAACAAGACCATAGGGTATTTAGAGGCATCACGGATCGAGTGGAGAGACTAGAGGTAAGATTCCTCCACACGAGAGGGCATATTCGTATGTTACAGGAGAGATTGGTGGATCAGTGGGAGGAACCAATAGTAGTGGTACCTTTGAGTATGGAGAGGCCAGTGAGCAGCGTTGATGATCACCATCACTACCTGGTTCAAGATGAGGTGCACGAGGGTATAAGTGAGTTTCATACATAGGGTTAGAAGAATAAATAAGGATTCCAACCGGCACGTCAATGATAGAGAAGATGTATTTGTTTAACATCTAAATAAAACGGAATATGTATGTTGATTTGAGTTTGTGATAATTATAAGAATATTTGTGTTTTGAATGTTTGGATTGATAAAGGATCAAGGTGAGTGTTATCAATAAAAATATGTGAAAATATTTATTTATTTATTATTATTATTATTATTATTATTTATTTATTTATTTATTTTTTTATAAAGAAAACACAACACATGATAGGTTATGGTAGGGGATGGTCGAGCTAACCTTGGGAGACCCCATGTCTCCTAAGTGCTGCCTACATAGCCCATTGCACAAAACAAGGAGGGGCCTCAGACCGATGTAGTTCTCCCTTAGGACCAGGGAGAGGTGAATTCAGGAAATTTGGTTGTGGTTAGGCAATTTGTTGGTTGGTAAAAGTTTGATGTTGGTAGAGTAATGTTGTTGGTGTTGGTGTGGGGTGAAGTGAGGGTTAGCTTACCCAAGCATAGGAAACTGTGTCCTAATTAAGGTCAACACACAATCCTAGATTCGGGTAAAAGAGGCAAAAGTGTCCCATAGTTGGAAAGAGCTAAACAAACCACGTATTATTGTAGGATGAGCTTGAATCCCTAGGTACCTTGCATAGGCAAGAATTCGATAGGTGAAAAGAGTTGTATAATCATAATATATCGGATATACGCACATCCCTTGAGTTTTGTTATTTTGAAGAATGGTGAGGTGAGGTGGATGGTATAGTTGGGGCGCAGAGAACTTGTTATAAGGTGATTATTCTGACGGAAGAGAACCAAACCAAAATAGACAAGTCCATGACTCAAAAGTGCTTTTGAATACTATTTTTATTTTTTTGGATATAGACTGATCGATGCGGGAAGTCTATATGGGATATGCATTTTGTTGTTCTTGAGGTCTTCACGAAGCTGATCAATGCGAGAAGCTTCTGATAGAGGCTGACTTTGTATAGCTGTCCTTCAAGGAGCAGTCTACTTATAGTAGCAGATGTGGCATTGCACATAGTTGTCCTTCGAGGGAGTAGTCTAGTTTATAGCTTAGAGGTCTAGATGTCTGTTTGGCATGAAGCATCTAGTTTTGCAAGAAGTTTGACTCAAGAATATCCCAGAATTGTATAATTGAGAACTTGTTATTTTGATACTTTTAAGTCATGGACCAGACTAAAAAGGAGAAGGCATCTTTAAGAGGAGGTGATGATCAAACCACGTGGGTTTGATTTTACTTTGAGATGCACGAAAAAGGTGTATGAGGTGGTAAATGAGCTCAAGGGATGAGCGCAAGGTAGATAAGAAGTGATGTAACACTAAATTCAATAGTAGAATGGTTGGAGATGCAAGGCATTAAGGGTTTTAGGCTCAGGTTTACCATTAAGCGAAGCTAAATGATAAGTACCTGATCCGTAAGTGTGAGTGATAATGTAAGGCCCAATCCAATTAGGAGCAAATTTTCCATGTTTGCTCTTTTCTAGTTTGGTTACATGTTGATTCTCCTTGAGGACAAGATCACCAATTTTAAAGGTACGCTCATGAATTTGCTTATCATAAGCACACTTGATGTGCTTTTGATAAATTTGAATGTGGTGAAAAGCGGTAAGACGACGCTCGTAAGAAGCTCAATTGGGCTAACCGCTCTTGGTAAAAGTCATCATTGGTGAGAATATCCCGGAGAGATATTATGAGGAAGGGATTTGTATTTCAGAGGCAAGACAACCTCGGTACCATACACACCGTGAGAGAATGGTGTGGCATTAGTGGAAGTATGAATGCTTTGGTACGATAAGCCCAAGAGGGAAAGGGGATGTGATCATGCCAATTTTGCCAAGAATCGTTAACGGCTTTCATGAGAATTTTGGTTAAGATTTTGTTAGAGGATTCGGCTTGACCATTTTCTTGTGGATAGTAGGGTGACGAGAAGCTAAGTTTGATACCAAATTTGTCACAAAGGGCTCGTAACAACTTATTTTTGAAAGATTTTCCATTATCGGTTATCAAGCGATGAGGAACACTAGAACAACAAATAATGTGATGATTGATGAATTCAACAATTTTCTCCTTTTTGGTTGAAATGAGTGGAATGACCTCCACCCATTTAGTATAATATTTAGTTGCCATGATGATCCAATGGTGACGTTGCGAAGAAGGCAGATGAATCTCACCAATAAGGTCCAAACCCCATTGTGAGAAAGGCCAAAGATCTCGTGCGACCTGTAGCGGGTGGCTGGGAGTATGTTGAAGGTTGGCATGTTGTTGACACATAACACAATGCTTAACATATTCACAATCTTTATTAAGAGTAGGCCAATAATATCCTAGGCGAAGGATCCGCTTGGCCATGGCAAAGCCACTAAAGTGCCCACCATAAATTCCATCATGGACTTGGATGGTATGAGTGACTTCGAGTGCACGTTAGACATCGAAGGAGGATACCATCGAAGCCATGTTTATAGTGGAGTCCCCCCATGATGACATAACAAGAAACAACTTTAAGAAAAGCACGTTTTCCATTACTACTAAGGTCAGGTGGGAGAAAAGAGGTGGTAAGGTAGTCACAAAATTGGTGATACACGGGTATCCTACTGAGTCGTGAGATACATTATTTACCATACAAACATCCGGGACTAAGTAAGATGGGGAAAAGAGTTGTTGGACCAAGACAAATATGTCAGAGTCAGTTGGTGATGTAGGAATTTGCGAGGCCAAGCAAGCCATAGTATCCACAAATTTATTAGTTGAGCGTGGAACGGTTTGGATAGTATAATGGGTAAATAAGGTCAAAAGTGAATCTACATAACATTTGTACTTTTGAAGTTCCTCATTTTTACATTGGTAGATGCCAGTAACTTGATTTACTACCAATTGAGAGTCACCAAAAATGTTAATAGACTTCACACCTAAGTGTAACGCAACATGGAGACCCAAACAAGGGCCTCGTATTCTGCTGTATTGTTAGTGTAGGGGAAATCGAGCCTAAATGAAAGAGGCATAGGTTCACCTTCAAGAGGAATGAGAACAACACCCACCCCTCCACTGCGCTGGAATTTAGATCCATCAAAGAAGAGGGTCATTGGATAAGACACATCATTGAGTGAAAGAGTTGCGATGAGTTCATCAGGGAAAGTAAAATTGGTAAATTATTCCCCAGGTAAAGGGGCTTCTGCGAGTTGGTCTGCGATAGTTTGTCCTTTGACTGATTTCTAGTGTACAAACTCAAGGTCGAGGTCGGCGAGGAGCATAAGACAAGCGGGTGATGCGTTGGTTTAGATGAGGTTTGGCATACATATAATGTATGGGGTCAGCATTGGTGATGACAAAAGTTTTGTGATTCAGGAGGTAATGTTAGAGTTTGGTGGCCACAAATGATAGGGCTAGGCACAACTTTTCAACGTGTGTATACCTAGTTTCGTAATCCATAAGAGTATGGCTTATGTAATAAAATTCTTGTTCTCGAAGCTTAGAGTCATGATGTGCGAGCATGGCTCCTACAACATGGTCGGTGGCAAGAAGGTAAAGGGAGAAAGGGTGATCATCCTGAGGTGGGATAAGCACGGGTGGCTGCAAGAGATAAGCTTTAAGAGCCTCAAAGGCTTGGTGGCACTCCTCACTCCATTGAAAGACAATGTCCTTTTTAAGGAGATGATGGAAAGGTTGACATCGATCCGAGAGTTGTGAGATGAAACGCTAGATAGATTGGAGTTTGCCCTGCAAACTACGCAATTGCTTTAGGTTAGTGGGTGGGGGCATTTCTAAGATAGCTTTGAATTTAGTGGAAAGAGACGATAAAGCCAAGGAGTTTTCCCGAAATGATGCCAAAGACACATTTCTTTGGTTGAAGACGAACATAGTATTGTAACAGGTGATCAAAAATAATGGTTAAAACATCGAGATGTTCACTGTGATGTTTGGATTTTCCAAGAAGATCATCGACATAATCTTCGAGGATAGTGTGCATAATGTCATGAAAAATGTAAGTCATAGCCCGCTGATAAGTCGCACCAGCATTCTTAAGGCCAAACAACATGACACGATAGCAGAAGGTCCCCCAGGGGGTAATGAAGGTGGTTTTATGTTGATTGGCCGAGGCTACTAAAATTTGATTATATCCTGAGAAACCATCCATGAGAGAAAGCATCTCATGGCCCGTAGTGAGATCAACAAGTTGATCAATGCTAGGTAGGGGGAAGTCATCCTTTGGGCAAGCAAGGTTAAGATCTCAGAAATCCATACATATCCGAAGTCCCCCTGTCACTTTAGTGACAGGTACGACATTAGAAATCCATTACGGATAGTCAATAGGTAAGATGAAAGAAACAGAAAGGAGTCGTTGAAGCTCTTTTTTAACTAAGAGGGAAATGCGTGGATGCATTTTCTCAGTTTCTATTTAACTGGTTTGGAGTATGGTTTCAGAGTGATGTTATGGACAGCAATGTCAGGATCGATTCCTGGCATGTCGGTGTAGGACCAATCGAAAGCTTGATTGCGGGCACAAAGGAAGGTAGTGAAGGTGGCTTGTTCTGATGTGTTGAAAGATTGTCCAATCTTTACAATGTGAGGATCATCCTCTGTGTGGATGTTGATTTATATAGTTGAATCATTCAACATGGTTTGGGTTTTAGATGGTAAGGCGCGTTAAATATAAGAGTCATTTACACCAAGGTAGGTGATGATGGAGTCATCATCCCTGGCACTCTAAAATATTAATCAAAGGTGAGTCTTCTTCGATCATGTCTGGATACAAAAGGGGAAGAGAAGATGGGTCTTCACCATCATGTTGATAAGTGAGAGGACCTAGGAAGATAGCATTCACGAAAAAAAAAGTTAGGAGGGATAGATTCCGGGTCTATCGACTCTGTGGGCGAAGATGACAAAATGGGCGATGATGGTTTGGAAGGGGTGACTTCTTCGTCTTCTTGGATACAATTGACACGAGGTTTCTTCAGTGTAGGTGGTTCATGAAATCCAAGACCACTATGATCTCTGTGTTTGCGTGTAGTCATGGGAATAATCATATGTCGTCCTTGTTCATAAAGACCGAAAACAAAACCTTTCCAAGCACAACGCGTTAGGAAGGTGAGGGCGAAATGACAGTTGGTTAGATATTGAAAATCTGATTGGGAGGGAACCACACCAAGGGGAGATTCGGGGTGACAGAGGATATGTTGACACCCCCATATGTTAGGTTGGTGCGGAAATTAGGTGGTCGTAGGAGATCACCTCCCCCACACTGTGATCGTAAGTAGGATGTGCATGTAATCATCAGTACTCCTATGGGGTATGGAAGGTGCTAACGTTGTATAGGTGGTACTCCCCCAGCATAAGGTGTTGAAAGACATCTACCAAGGGATATGAGGTTGGGATGTTGTCCGCGGGGAAGGAAGTGGTATTCGCATCGGTGGTTTCATTGGTCGAAGGTGTGGGTGCGGCTAAGGTGGATGGTTGAGGCGTGGTTGAAGTAGATGGTTGGGTTGGATCAATGGGTGTCTTGACTGGTACAAGAACATCATTAGGGTGGTATAACATATTACAGGTTTTGAAGGGGGAAGCGTTAGCTGTGATGGTGTATGACTTCCCCTCATACTCAAATTTTATGCATATATGTAAGGTGGAGGGAATGCATCCCATAGCCGGATCTAAGGGCAGCCTAACAACATGTTGTATTGGAATTATCCCTCAAGGACATAGAAGAGTTTGGGTAAGGTATGTGGCCCTACATGAATGTTAAGGATCATGGTGCCTAGGGTAGAAGTAATAACATCGTTGAATGAACACAACATGGTGGGGTTGGCACACATGCAGCTAGGAGGGATATTCATCTGTTGGAAGGATTTGGAAGAGACGATGTTTAGGCTAGCACCCCCGTCGATCATAACACGACGTACCCAGATGTCCCGGACATAAGCCGAGATGAAAAGAGCGGGGTCAAGATCTTCTGCACCAAAGATGACAATTTATTCTTTGGAAAAATTGACAAAGAGCGTCTTTTCAGATGTCTGAGGGACAAAAGTGGTTGTGGAGGTAGGTTGTTTGGTGAGAGAAGTGACATGGTTGGGTGTTAAGATGGAGGCGACGGGAAAGGTTTTGTTAGGTAGGACCTCTATCCCTTGAAGGATCTCAATTAGAGCTTGTCGATGTGATTCAGATGTTTGAATGAGATCATAGAGTGTCATTTTTACAGGAGATTGGTGAAGTTGTTTGATCATAGTGCGATGGGAAACTCCATCAGAGACTGGATAGGTAGGTCCACGAATAACCACTTTAGGTGGTGGTGCAATCGGGATGGCGGAAGAAGAAAGAGAGGCCGCAGGTGTGCTTTCTTTAGCTTTTCCATTGTTTTTCTGACCTCGAGTAGCAATGCTAATCATGTTGATCTCATGAATGTGAGACGAGGAAGATGACAGGGATAAGTCATTGTTCTCGAGAGGCAGGGTGGCAATGATGATAGATTTTGGCAAGGCGGGGACAGGTGGTATAGGAGAAGGGATCGAAGCTAAGAGATTTTCCCTCCGTAAGTTATCCTTTTGAGATTTTCTATTCGAGATAGGCAACTGGCGAAGGATGGCTTTCAAAGCATTGCATCCTTCTACATTGATGGCTTTAGTGAGAAGTGGTAGGCATAGATTTTAGATTCATCATAACCTATAAGTCAAGGTTTAGATGGATCATAGCGTCTGAGAGTGGGGGTAGGGAAATGGTCGCATCCCCTACTAAAGATATCAAGGATCTTGGCATAAGATCCTTTGAGTGGGTCAAATGATGATGAGGCTATTGATTGAGTGGGTGAGATTATTGATGGTAATGAGTGGTGGGTGAGATGGTGTTTAGGCAAGGGATTTTGATGATTGGGTTTAACTAGGTGTGGCTTCTTCCGTAGAGAAGTCATGTTTAGTTCATTAGATGATGAGGCCATAGATGACGTGGTGGTAGGAAACAAACAAGTCTTTCGATGATTGAGTTTTCTTAGGGTTGATAGGTAGGAAAGATAGTTGGGGTGACGGTGTTGAGATGCCCGTGGATTTCTGTATGGGTGCGAAGGTGCTGGTCATTTTAAAGAAGACGTGGGAGGTATGGTGTATTGAGGCAAGGTGGAGGGGTGAGGCCCCAATATAGAAGGTAGGTGTGACGGCAAGGGTTGAAGCCATGCCTGCTGTAGTGGTGTGATCGGGGGTGAGGGTTTTAGTTGTGGTGGAGGCATAGATTGGACTCGAGGAGATTGGGTCTGTCTCCTAGGTGGATTAATGGCTTTATTTTCGAATAAGTCTAACCGTTTAGGTGGGTGCGTCAGGCTGGGTATTGGTGAAGTCCCAAGCATAGGGGAAGGTTTGGCTAGGTTGATAGAGGTGGATGAGGTATTTGGTAGAGATGAGGGGGGTGGAGGTGAGGACATAGGCATTTTGAACTTTTGTAAAAACTTCAGGTATATGGTAGAGGTGTCTGGATTAGTCATTTGCATTTGAGTAGAGCATGGTGTACTCAAACGTTCCCATAAGAGTCATCTATCTTCTAGGGGATGAAAATCTTCACATATGGATGGGAATTTTGGTATGGAAGAGAAGTGGGTGTGATTCCGGTCCACTGGGGGTGTGATACAGGGGGCAAATGAGGCACTGTATCAATGGGTGTTAAGAGGTCAACCGGTCGCTGGAAAGATTTAGGTGATGAAGAACTGATAGGGAGGAGGGCATGTTCTAGAGGATCCGTCATGGTTAAGGAATTTGGTGATGTAGGCTCGAGGGGTTTCTCTTCTAAGGATGACAGAAAAAGTGGTGATCCTTCTTCTTTTGCAGCAAGTGTGGTGGAAGGAGATGTTTGGGAAATAGATAAGTTGGATAACATCCGCTCACAGTCTTGCAGGGATGTGGTGTAAGAAGGCTCTTCTGTGAGAAGAGAAATCTAGGTAGTTGATTCCTTTATGGGTAAAGGAATAGCAGGGCCGTCCTCTTGTCCTGATGAAGGAGAAGGGGGCAAGGACTCTTGCATTAGTGAAGAGGCTCGATTCAAAATTTCCTCGATGGAAGCCCTTGGTTGGGAGTTGAAAACCACATGGATCTCATGCACACTCTTCTCCTTGGCTAAGGTTTCTTGGTTTGTGTTACTGTTAAAGGAATGGTTTGGAAATGGTTTGTTGAAGATTTTTAAATTACAATTAGCAGGGGCATTAGGATTATCGAGGGTTATATCCCCTGCATCAACCATTTCCTGCACTATGTTTTTAGCATCTTGCAGTTTTCGTGGCTGTGTCCCTTCACGCGATGGAAGTTACAAAAGTCATTTTCTTTATACCAAGAAGGTATAGCACGGGCAGAATCAAACCCAGAGTGAGGTTTAACAGGAGGCAAGGTGATAGCTCCTACTTTAAGCAATTTGTCCAAGATCACATCATAAGTTTCTCCCAAGGGAGTGTATTTGATGGGCTCGGCTTTATACTTATAGGTGAATTTTGGCTGGGTATTAGATGGTGCTTGAGATTTGACCATCACCGCATGTACAACTCCTCTTGATTTCAAAGCAGATGATGCGTGAGAGTTGGTGGTGTTGGGTTTGTTGGTGGAGTCTTGGGTTCAGACATTTGAGTTTTTGTTGTGCAACTTCAATTTCTCCTCCTCTAAGGCTCAAATCTCTAGTTTCCGAGCCATAGTAAAGGCCTCATCAAAGGTGTGGAAAGTTTGAATTTGGAGGTTTAGCACAGGCCCACATAAAGAGTTTGATGAGCTCGGCCTGAGGTAAGGCATAAGTAAGTTGGTTGATGAGGCCCCGCCATCATCCAATGAAATTTGTGATAGATTCGTCTTCAAATTGTCGGATGGCATAGAGATCGGTAATGGATACTTTCTTGGCAATATTGATGGAGAAATGCTCCAAGAAAGATTCGGCTAACTGGTTAAAGGAGAAGCTTGAGTGCTTGGGTGTAGACACCAAATTTGTGTCTTACGACCCCTTTGTGACCCGCATCTCATCTTGCAATCTAACCTCATCACCTAAACCTTACACAATTATTTGTTAATTACCTTGTAATTGATAAATCCACATCACCTTACCTGCCACCTCATTTTGCCACCTCATCATGACCTAGCCCTAACCCTAAACTAACCTAATTAAGACCTATAACTTGGTCCACATCTACACCCATGACTAAGGACCCCTTTCTCGCACCCAAAACCGACCTTCTAGTCACTTGACCAAGCCCGCAACTAATCTCTCGGGAGAAAAGCAGGGAAGGTGGGCTATTTTACTAAAAATAGCCTACTTTTCCTTCCTACCGATGCAGTTCCTACTCGACCACCGTCGGTTACGTAACCGCCATCGGTTCCCTATAAATGGTCTCCCCAAACCAAAAACAAAGGATCGGAATTTCATTTTGGATCAGAGTGGAAGGATTTTAGGAATCAACAGAGATCATTTGGGAGTGATAAAGAGAGTCCAGATCTTCACTTGACCGAAGCAGAGAGGCGAGTGGAGAAACCGAGAAGAGTTGCGCAAGAAAAGGAGATCAATCCCAAAGCTGCAATGTAACGGCTTGAGTTCTCGGATACTCACTGATCATCGGGAGGGAGATATTTCATCTTCTATTTGTCCAGCCATCCTACCAGAGTTACGCCTTTGTCATCGAGTTCTTGGACTTGCATCTTCGTCAATAACTTGAGTAAGTTACATCTTGCATGTCCTCTTTAATAACATTTTTAGACTTTTTGAAGCACAATCCTCACAAATCCATTCCTAGATCCACTACCCGGCGTCTTGTGCATCTAACTATCATTCATCTACCTCTCATCACCTTATTTCCTAATATCACCTATATACAGCCTTACAAACAACACAACCACCCCACAAAACAACCAACCTTCAGATCTTAGACCATACCGATATCGGTTATCAGTAACTGGTATTGGTTATCCTGACTATAACCAAAAACCAACCTTTCCCCTACCCAGTTCAACGAAGCAATTTAATTGATATCTTACAGTCTTTTGTGTTAATTCATATTAGCAGGGGAACTGACCACCTTCGAAAGGAAGTTTTATATTTCCTGGGCCCAAGGCAGTTCCCTCATTTATTGTCTAATCAAAATCGTGTGGTCTTGTGTTCTTATTTGCAGGTAGTCCTTCCAAGACAAAAAGGAGTTCTTCAGCGATCAACCCGATCTTTCTCTGATGCACGCGCACACCATCTCGACGTTCAATGGTATTCCTCCTAGCCCTAACCTTATCTCTTTCTAAAAGGAATGAAACATTTCGAGTGAAACATGGGCTAAAGCACTGTACCACTCCAAGGCAAGTCCTAATAAGGACATGGGGAAGGTACGGAGTAGTAAGGCATTGTCATGAGCAATCAGATAGCAGGCATGTCTAAACGATTGCAAGTGTTGTTGAGGGTCTTCCTTACTATTAAAGCGAGTAAATTTCAGAAATTCCCATTGAGGAGGATATGTATGAAGGGGGATAGAAGGATGAATAGGCTCCTGAAAAACTTGCTCGTATGTTAGGGTGTTACGGCTTCCTGAAACAGAAGCCTCAAGATTTTGCATCTTGTCCATCATTTGTTTGATTAAATCATTGGTTGGGTTAGATGATGGTGCTATCATCGTAAACGAAGGAGGATTGGGCCAAGAGCCACTACTAGACAATGGTGGGGTTAAATGTTGATAAGGTATCGATGATGAATGTGTTGGGGCGGCTGAATAAGGGTGTCCTATATAAGATGTTGAGGCCACCGGATGCATTTGCAGAAATGAAAAGGTGGGCGGAGCTTGAGAGGGAAAGCTCATGTGGATAGGTGGTAGAGAACAAGTTATGAAAGAGGCAATCTACGAGAGGGATGAGGTAGGGGTGGTGGATGGTAGTGATATGTGGGGCCCCAGATTAACCAAAGGAAAGCCAATTGGTGCTAGTATGGACCATCAAAGCCACTAATCGGGAGACGGGCTAAGGATGAAGACGGTGAGGCGAAGTTATTAGGTGGAGAAGGTGAGCGGCTATACTAATAGGCATACCAAAGAGGAGCTGACCGTCGGGTGTACGGTCAAGGGTATGAGACAAATAATACTGTATGGCGCTAGGATTAGCATCCAAAAATTTGGCAAAGTCCTTATCTCCTATAGGGATCTTGGGAAAAGCACTGGTGTCCGTAGGATTCCCCATAGGATGTGAAGGGGGTGACTCAGGCAAAGACATGGAACACGCATGTGAAACCATGGCTGTGGCTTGTTTCTGGGTGATAACAACCATGGACAAGAAGATACAAGCAGGGAATTAGTCAATCAGGAATAGAAACAACAACAAAATGTTGGAATTGGTAGCTTCTTTTTTTCAAGAATGTGAAACACAAGAACCGATATCGTCCAGTAACCGATGTTGGTTGGGATTGTAACCCGACGCGTCGTTAGGTGACCAATGTCGGTAGAAGATGACCGGTGTCGGTCACTGTGAAGGAAAAGAGAGAATGTAAGAGGCTGCTGGTTTGGGGATAACAAGGCTTAGTATACCCACCAAACTGTCTGAAGTGATCACTGAGACAGGGTATAAGCAGAAATAGAACTGAAAGAAAACAAAACAAGCAAGATACACAAGCAACTCAAGAGACTAACCCTAGGATTAGTTTTAATCACTTTGGGCTTATGCCTTAGACATAAGATGATGTCAATCCTAACAAAAAAGACCTAAGGGAGATGTCAAGTTTGTTTTGGCTTGTAAGGCTACCTCAATCGGGTGGAGGAATACCACGGGAAGGGGGGATGTTTGAGATGTTGTGTAGATTATGATGTGATTTGGTATGTGTTGTGCAGTGAGAGTAAGATTAATTTCTTGTCAATACCGTGGATATCACCCCACGTCTACAACCTATTACTTAATCTACGTTCACTAGAATTAAAAACAACAAGCAAGAATGTGATGCACGTGTTTTAAACCCAAATCGAAAATGATATTCGATGAAGCAAAGAAAGAGAAGAGATTAAGAAGATGACTTTCACTAATGCAAAGATGTGAAAGAAAGACAAATTCTTTTACCAAAATGACAAAATATTTTGTGAATATTTAGAAGAAAAAAAAAACAGCAAGTGTGCTCCCTATATGAAAACAAGTAAGAAAGAAAGAAACCCGAGAAGGGTCCCACCGGGCGTGCCAAAATGTTTCACACAAAATTTTGTTCCAGAATAGAGTTAATTCTATCCTTTCATTCTCTTGAGAAACAGATAAGGGTTAGGGTTAGGAGGAATACCTATTGAGTGTTGGGAAGGTGTGCGCGTTAGAGAGATTAGCCGATTGTGAAGAGCTCCTTTTTGTCTGGGAAGGACTACCTGTAAATAAGAATGCAAGACCACTAGATTTTAGTTAGACAATAAGTGAGGGAACTGCCTTGGGCCCAGGAAATATTAGACTTCCTTTCGAAGGTGGTCAGTTCCCTTTTAATACAAATTGATGCAAATGATAATAAAGAAGCTATTGCGAACTCACGATTTAGGTATCTCAATAGCGGGTGAGGGTGACGAGTCATGGGTGTGGGTCTGGACCAAGTCATAGGTCTTAATTAGGTTATTTTAGGGTTAGGGCTAGTCAGTGAGTAGTGAGGTGAGCGGGGTTGGAGATGTGGATTTATTAATTATAAGGTAATTAATAAATAATTAAGTGTGTAAGGTTTAGGTGGTGAGGTAGGGTTAGGTTATGGGACGAGATACAGGGTACAGGGCGTCGTAAGACCAAAATTTGGTGTCTACATTTTCCCCTTGTTATCATGTAGCTTATCTTATAAAGCTACACCGACAATAATAAGAAGTGGTTACCCAAGTTGAGGGTATAGGTAATTCCCCTCAAATCTATCACAGATTGAGGCGATGTGAAATCAGGGATAGGGTTGATAAAGGGTGAATGATGATGAGATGATGGTAAGATGGTGGGGTAAGTTCAAGGAAGCCGCGCATTATGCTGGTTGTCGAGTGTGTAGGCCGAGTTGGTGCTAGTTGAGTGGGTGAGTGAGTTATTGGTAGGCCCTAGAGATCGGGAGGTAGAATTTGATTGGTTGAGGACTCTGCTGAGGACATTTGGAGCGATGACCTAGGCTGGAGGAGCAGGAGGTGCTAGATGAGCTAGACCACCACCACCTATCCCACCACAATGACGTGTAGTCGTACCGTGAGTAGGCTCTGAATCCATATATTTTTCAATTTTATGAATTTAGCTGGGATTTGGGTATTGGGGTAGGAATCCAAAATTTGATAAAATAATGAAGAAATGAAGGTAAACAGTAAAATGGATTAGGTAAATATGTTAGGAAGGCCAAAACGTCAGGGTGGGTAAGTTTTTAGGTAATTGTGTTGGGTAAATTGGGAAAAATAGAAAAAAAAAGGGGGTTTGGGGGCCGTTTTGGTCCGGCCCCAAAATCCCACAGTGACCGATGTCGGTCACTAGTCGACCGGCATCGGTCACAGTGTAATTGTGTAGATTAGCAGGTATAGAGACCGGCGTCGGTCATGTGTCGACCGACGTCGGTTCATAAAATTTGGGACATAGACTATGGGTGGGGGACCGATGGCGGTCGAGGGTGACCGATACCGGTCACCATGGGTAGGAGGTAGGGTTGTAAATTTTTTTGTTGGGTGTTGTTTTGGGTGGGTAGGATAGATTATAGGGTTGAAGGGGGAAAAATATTTATAGATGTATAGGGTAAGATAGGTGGGTGTAGATGTGTTTATAGAGTTGGGTTGTGATTGGGTGGGTGAGTGAGTATAGAGGGTTAAGGTAGTTGTTTTGTGAAGGGTAGGCCTGATGGAGTGGGTTGTTTTGCAGGCATGCCAACAATTGACCATGTGAGATTGGATGCCGCCTCTACTGGAGCGGATGCGGCCACATGTGACCACAGCACAGTGGGAAGTTATGCGGGAGGTTGGACTCAGTAGAGTCCAGAGGTATAGGGTTGTGGATAGGGACCACAGCCTAATGGTTGCCCTCATCGAGAGATGGGATCCGGCAACCAATGCCTTTCATCTCCCTACTAGAGAGATGACAGTCACCCTAGAGGATGTGTATCACATCCTGAGACTGCCGATCAAAGGTGAGGAGGTGTTCCGGTGGATTACGAGACAATGATGGTTAGCATCCCTGGTATTTAGGGATGCACCCCATTGATTACGTATAATAGTGCGAGCATCTGCTATGGCGATATGTATCGTGCTCATCGACAGGAGACACGGCTTGCCATGCTGATGATGATCGGTATCACCTACTTTGCCCTCCTTGACTCAGAGGGAGGCCGCTTCCCACGGGCTCTGATGGGAGTGTTACATGAGATGGTGGAGGAGCACACCTGCTACGCATGGGCACTAGTGTATTTGGTGCAGCTATACAGAGAGCTCTGGGGCTATCGCCATATGAGGTGATTCGGTATATGTTGACATTCTTGTTACACTGCTAGGCCTACGAGCATATCGTGCGTATACGACTAGTAGGGTTTCCTCCAGCAGCCAGGGCCACAGGAAGTCTATAGATATGGGTTTTATAGGTGGTTGGGGATCGTGGGCCAGCCACGAGTAGTTATCACAGGGCGGGATGTCACTTATTATAGGCATATGTTAGAGGGTCTGACTACATTAGATATTATATGGAGGCCATACAAAGGCCATCAGCCCCATGGAGGAGCCCGAGCACAGCTGCGATGGATCTAGTACATCTTCCTGATATGGCGGGAGAGACCCTGGGAGTACGAGAGGATTCTTCTAGAGAGGGTATGGCGACGGTGGGGCTACAATAGGATGAGCCACCTCCTTCCCCAAGATATGAGAGAGAGGATGTAGAGGCACCACTACCTGTACCGCAGCCATTTGACCCAGTCACAGGTAGTAGAAAGACCGCGAGATGACATAGTGGACAACGCTGGGGTTACTGAGCTCATTTTTGGTTTGGTGGGCAGGGCAGAGGGTGGCCATGAGAGCACAACCAACACAACTAGATTTGGCAGTTGTGACAAGCGGAGAGGGACCGTCTCTTGGGTCAGGTGCGATTGCTACGAGGGTAAGCTTGCATTGCGCACAGAGCAGATTGGGGTGTTACAGGCGGTTAGCCCGAGGCATAGCATAGGTATAGGCATAGGCATAGGCACGAGCACGAGCACAAGCACAACCTCGAGTCCTTGTTCAAGAATCGATGGTAGCTCCCACTACCACCATAGGTATAGGTTCGTGGTCGGAGTGTATAGGTAGGGCAATGCCCACTTCTATTAGGAGCCGGGGACCGGCCCCACCACCATGGTGGTACGGCCCAAGATACATGGAGGGCGAGCGGAGGCCTATTACTATCAGGACATACTAGATGGTACCGGTGTAGATTATCAGCCATATGTGGCTCATAAAGTTGAGACTTTCGAGTCACAGTCACGAGGGGCGCGGCCGCATGGCCCAGTGGGTTAAGTGACGGGTAGGAGGTGAGATCCAGCCACGGGCCAGTTGAGAGATGAGCCAAGGGAGGGGGAGAGAGTTGAGTTGCCCCGAGAGCGGAGATGCTTTTGGTTGAGTTGGATAGTTGATTTTTGAAAGAGACACCTGCTCTACGAACCAAGTGTGCATATAGAGGCCTGCGTGCCCACATAGGATTTATGTATTCATTTTTGTTGTATATACCGGCCTGTGAGCCGAGTACATTTTGTATAGTTGATACCGGCCTGCGAGCCGAGTATATTTTTGACATGAGAGACCGGCTCATGCAAGTGAGTCGAGAGTTTGACAGAGACAAATGCTGTGTGTTGACTTTGTATTTGGGATCACAGAGGCCCCATGCAGGGTAATTTGTATATTTTGACATTGATTTGATGATATATAGATGATGAGTTTGATCCATATGGTGTGTATAATTGTTGATTTGATGCATATATTATAATGTTTCATGTGTTTTGTCGATGGTATTGGAATTTGATGTATATAGATGACGTTGATGATGTTTTGATGATATGCATATGTGTTGAAATGTTGATGGTATTATGATGATGGATGTTGATAATGATGTCGTTATGCAGGGAAAAGAGGTGGGCGTCGCCAAAAATTTGTAAAAAACAAAGAAAAGGCCTAGGTATAAGCAAAAGGAGACAAAGGTTGACCGATATCGGTTGCTATCGACCAATACCGATTAGGTAACCGACATTGGTTATGCTAAAACGAGTTTTTCTAAAAATAGAAAAGCTTGGGAGGTAACTTAAATTCTTATTTTTAGAGTCATGCAACATGTTAAATACGAGGATGCGAGGCTTGTTGTCGTCCATACAGGGTAGTTGCATGGGAGAATTGAGTGATAAGGAGGAAAGAGATAGGTAAAGTGATCGTGGGCTTGGATTAAGAAGGTGTAAAGGCAAGTTATAGTGAAGAGTCTGGTGAACATGGCTGAACAAGGAGAAGCGTCCAGTGGGCAGAGAGGAGAGAGAAGACAGGTTCCACCTCAAGCTGCTGCATCCCAAGAGGTATAAGTTTTGGTTGGAATGAGATTTTGCATGCTTATAAATAGGATGTGGTAAGGTAAGTGGGTAGAAAGGTGATAGGAAAGGGTTTGGGATGGGGTGAGTGTTATAGGGTAGGTAATCAGGTGTTTTAGATATGTTTGTAAGTACAGAGAGGGGTAAACCAGTGAATAAGTTATCATAGGTGGTGTTTTTGAGCAGGATGGATAGTATTGACAGTGACCGATATCAGTTTAGGCCTAACCGGTATCGGTTAGGTAACCGATATCGGTTACTGTGTAAAGTTGTAGATTCTAATAAAAAACACTTGGGGATTCATTTGTTGTTTGTTGTTCGTTGGTTTGATGTGTGTAGGCAGAGGCAAGGTTGATGATGAATGATAGGGTACCAACTTTGTTGTCACGGGTCCAAGCAGATGTAACACTAGCGGAGTGGGCATTAATAAACCATGTGGGGTTAAGTAGAATCCTCTATTATTCACAAATCACACGCATTTATCATGCTATGTCAGCAGTCTTGATTGAGAGATGGAATCCAGAAAAGAATAGCTTCCATCTGCCAATAGGGGAAATGATAGTGACGTTAGAAGATGTGTTTCGAATTTTGAGACTTCCAATTACGGGAAGACCCAGTGTGTCGAGGCGAGGGCCTAACGTGGCGTGGCAAAGTGATAACGAAAGTATTTGGTCCAGCCGAATGAGATTTGGCACAGCGAGGCTTGACATTTACTTATGGTATAATGTTTGCGGCACACCCTGAGGCAACAAGGTTGGCCATGGTATTAATGATAGTGGTGGGGTATTATGCATTACCTAGAGCGGACGGGGGAAGATTTCTAAAATCATTGATGTGTATTATTCGAGAGATGATATAAGGTAGCGTTACTTTCGCATGGGCACCGCATATCCGGCAGACCTATATAGCGGTTTATGGGCATGCGGTGAAATCATAGGACTACAATGGATTGTGCATACTTATTACATTGTTGGGCCTATGAGAACATTGTGTGTGTGTGACCAATAGGCTGACCAATCCAGGCGGGGAGGGACGGGAGGGAAAAGGTTGGGATTCGGGAAATGGGTCGAG
The DNA here is from genome assembly GCA_018340775.1 of Taxus wallichiana var. yunnanensis. Taxonomy (NCBI): domain Eukaryota; kingdom Viridiplantae; phylum Streptophyta; class Pinopsida; order Cupressales; family Taxaceae; genus Taxus; species Taxus wallichiana. The sequence continues at coordinate 734,835,140 of CM031238.1, read as the reverse complement.
ATAGAGCAAGAGGTAAGAGCGAGACTATGACCGATAATGCCAAGTATTATAGGCAGAAGTTAGAGACGATGAAGATTGTGGATATCCATTGGAGGCCTTATGGGAACTACATGGTGATGGAAAACATAGCCGAGAATTTAAGGGGTGTAGAGAGAGTGAGGTGGATCGCAGGACATAGGCCAAGGGAGTACGAGAGGATTCCTCTAGATCGCGTGTGATGATAATTTTGATTTGTTCAGGATATACCCATGGATCATAGACCATACAGAAGGATCGACGTTGAGGCACCATTCTCACCTCCACGGCCAACTCTTCCAGAAGGACCAGAAGAGATAGTAGCCGATTGTAGGGTAATGGATGCAGGAGGGACAAAGTCTTATAGATTATGGTGGGGAGAAAAGCTCACTAAGTACACATGAGAGGGCCGATCATCCTGACATAGCTATGATTACCGTGGAGAGAGACCACCTGTAGGGTTTAGTTCACCAGCTTCAAACATAGGTGAATGAGACCACGGGATTGTTAGAGGCTTCACAGTCTCGAGTGGAGAGACTAGAAGCAAGATTCCTCCATGTGAGAGGGCATATTCATATGTTACAGGAGAGATTGGTGGATCAGTGGGAGGAACCAATAGTAGTGGTACCTTTGAGTATGGAGAGGCCAGGTGAGAAGGGGTAGAAGAATAAATAAGGATTCTGACTGGCGCGTCGATGATAGAGAAGATGTATTTGTTTAACATCTAAATAAAACAGAATATGTATGTTGATTTGAGTTTGTGATAATTATAAGAATATTTGTGTTTTGAATGTTTGAATTGATAAAGGATCAAGGTGAGTGTTATCAATAAAAATACGTGAAAATATTTATTTATTTATTATTATTATTATTATTATTATTATTTTATAAAGAAAACACAACACATGATCGGTTATGGTAGGGGATGGTCAAGCTAACCTTGGGAGACCCCATGTCTCCTAAGTGCTGCGTCACATAGCCCATTGCACAAAACAAGGAGGGCCTCGAGATCGATGTAGTTCTCCCTTAGGACCAGGGGAGAGGTGAATTCGAGCAATTTGGTTGTGGTTAGGCAATTTGTTGGTTGGTAAACTTTTGATGTTGGTAGAGTAATGTTGTTTGTGTTGGTGTGGGTATAGGTGAAGTAAGGGTTAGCTTACCCAAGCATAGGAAACCGTGTCCTAATTAAGGTTAACACATAATCCTAGATTGGTAAAAGAGGCAAAAGTGTCCCATAGTTGGAAAGAGCTAAACAAACCACGTATTATCATAGGATGAGCTTGAATCCCTAGGTACCTTGCATAGGCGAGAAGTCGATAGGTGAAAAGAGTTGTATAATCACAATATATCAGATATACGCACGTCCCTTGAGTTTTGTTATTTTGAAGAATAGTGAGGTGAGGTGGATGGTATAGTAGAGCGCGAGAGAACTTGTTATAAGGTGATTATTCTGATGGAAGAGAACCAAACCAAAATAGACAAGTCCATGTCTCAAAAGTGCTTTTGAAAACTGATTTTATTGTTTTGGATATAGACTGATCAATGCGGGAAGTCTATATGGGATATGAATTTTGTTGTTCTTGAGGTCTTCATGAAGTTGATCAATGCGAGAAGCTTCGATAGAGGCGGACTTTGTATAGCTTTTCTCCGGGAGCAGATCTACTTATAGTAGTAGATGTGGCATGCACATAGCATTTGTCCTTGAGGAGCAGTCTAGTTTATAGCTTAGAGGTCTAGATGTGCATTTGGCATGAAGCATCTAGTTTTGCAGGAATTTTGACTCAAGAATATCCCATAATTGTATAATTGAGAACTTTTTATTTTGATACTTTTAAGTCATGGACCAGACTAAAAAGGAGAAGGCATCTTTAAGAGGAGGTGATGATCAAACCACATGGGTTTGATTTTACTTTGAGATGCATGAAAAAAGGTGTATGAGGTGGTAAATGAGCTCAAGGGACGAGCACAACGTAGATAAGAAGTGATGTAACAATAAATTCAATAGTAGAATGGTCGGAGATGCAAGGCATTAAGGACTTCAGGCTCAAGTTTACCATTAAGCGAAGCTAAATGATAAGTACCTTATCCGTAAGTGTGAGTGATAATGTAAGGCCCAATCCAATTAGGAGAAAATTTTCCACGTTTGCTCTTTTCTAGTTTGGTTACATGATGATTCTCCTTGAGGACAAGATCACCAATTTTAAAGGTATGCTCATGAATTCACTTATCATAAGCACACTTGATGCACTTTTGATAAATTTAAATGTGAAGCTAGAATGAGGAAGAATAAACACATATAGTTCCATTACTAACACATCATTCTCTGAGCATACCGAGATCTATACCTAAGGGAGAGAATAATTAAGTATTAACCATGATGAGATCAAAAACATACTAGATTCAGATACACATAGAACTAACACCTAGATTCAACCAATATCCTTCATTATATTAACTATCATAAGTATACAAAATACTCATTATAATATCAATAGTATGCATGTAACAAATTAGCAACATAATCTCACTATATCTTTACGTATATGTCGATCTCTTTATTACACAATTTACTACATACTTATAGGGGTGGATACTTGCCCTTCACCACTTATCAGTTCCCAAAATAGGTCTCATGCTATTATTAGCCACGCATCGTTACAAAACTAGCCACACATGCAAGTGCGCTAACAATAGACTATTGGTAGTTAACTGACAATAGTAGATATGTTTTGGATTGTGTCCATGAAAAGTTCTTCGTAGCTAATCCTCCAAAAATAGCCAATGCGTGGCATGCACGTCTCTCTTTTTTTATGTGCTCCTCATGCCATCTCTAAAAATAGACATTCATGAGTGAAAATGGCTAAGTCTCGAAAGATGAACTTCTACTTTACGTGTGTGTTCTCCCTATCCATTTGCACCTTTGAATATGACAAAATTTCCCTCCCGAAATCTTGTGGGATTTGTCAAGTGTTCTTTGATCATCAAACATGATGCTTAAATCTTCAATATAGTGACATAATTCTTAAATCCTTGGTTTGGCTGACAGGACACCTAAATCCTTAGTACCATTCCAACCTTCTCTAAAATAAACAACAAATAAGAATAATTATATATTTTTTCTAATGACATTAAGGTGTATTTTATCCTTGATTCACTTGTTTTTCAATACACATTTCTATTTTCACATTTACTACGTTAAATTTTAATTTCATTTATCAAAAGCATTGACTACATTTATCTTCTTTTGTAAGTCGACCTTATTATTGGAGCTCAAAATTGGACCCGTCCTAAAGTTAACTCAACCCTTTCTAAACCCCAGTACCCACAACTAACTCAACATCTCTATTATCCCACATACAAAGGGATGTAGAGATTCCTTTATCCATTGGGCTATATAAAGATCCCTCCTCCTACCTTTACACTTACACCTATTCCTTGAGAAACAAAAGTGAGCAATAGCAAATAAGCTATAGCCATTTGTCATCTTGGAGCATTCTTCATTGGAGAAGCTAGCTACTTTCATTTCTTGTATTCATCCATCCAAGTTTTGAAGTCATATGGGGATATGTCAAATGGTCTTGTAGCCATGGATTGACAAGACTCCATTCTTGAAAACCTTGGGATTCAAACATACAATCAAACCTTTGATTGCTAAGGATCTAAGTAGGTTCATTTCATTTTTAGCATTCAATAGAGATAGAGATTAATGGATTAACATGTTAGTTTGAATATTTGTTCATGTTCTAATGTAAGGATGTTAGTAGATTAGTTTTTCTTAAGCTCTAAGCATGATGGTGCATTGAATTTGATTTAGTTTGGTTATAGGACTACTAGGTGTTAGTTCTAACTTTCTTAACTTTGCTAAAATTAAACCATGCACACATTTGGCATGCCCAGTGGGACGGATCCTTAGTCCCTTAACATTCTAGCTTGAATTCTATTATTTTTGGATAACCTTTGATATACACATATGGAAAATAATGTTCAATTTCTTAGGATTTTGCTAGTATTATATGTGTAGGTTCTCATTTAGAGCTATCATTCTAATGGGTTGTTGTCAATTTCAAGCTAACTTACTAAAATTTGAAGTGTTGTGAGATTTTGGTGTCTTTGGCTGTATTTGTACTACGAGAGAGGGGCATAGGCACGATAAACACAGTGCGAGGCACATTAAACCTGGTATAGGCACACTAAACCTGGCGTAGGCACATTAAACTTGGCGTAGACACTTTGTTTATATTGTACCTTCACTGCAGCTGGAAAACCTGTCAGGATGGCACACATACCTTAACCCTGGTGCATGAATCTCTGGGGTGGTGTAGGCACATTGTCGGAGTTTTGTATCTCTGTTTGGCTACCATGGCGCACATACCATAACCCTAGCACAGGCACCTCTCGGGTGGTGTAGGCACACTTTGTAACACCCGAACTTTTGTTACTTTCTCCTGAGCATTCAAGTGTTGATATGTGGTATCTCCTTTATGAGGACATGTACCTTTGTTTTCGGGAAGTCATGCTTGATTTGGTTATGTCCTTTCTGCTCTTAAGATCTTTGATTTAATCAGAATATGCTTGGACTCTTTTTCTTTCATCCTTCGCATATGAGTACAATCTGATTTCTGGAAGATTGTGGATTTATCCACCATTATGACTCAACCTTGGATCAATTGCATTGATCCAAGGAATGTTTTAATTTTATGTAGGATGAACAAATTTGTATTAACATTTTGTGAGTTACTAAGTCTGACTGAACTTTGAATGTTCAAGTTCTTTTAAAAACTCCTTCGTATAAAATAAATATATGTCCAGTAAAGAATAATTTTGTTGGATTCTGGAGGTTAACTCTGGCTGATCATTGCAATCAGAATCTAGTTTCAGTCATCATAGCATCAGAAAGGACCTAGACTAGAATCAGTAAGGTTATTAGTTTTTAACCTAAACTATAACCTAATGTTGCAAGGTTAGTTAATCTAACCTAGTCCCAAACTCATTCTTGATACTCCTAAGGGTTATCTAAACCTAACACTAAGGTGGGTGACTAAGGTTATATCCTATGACATTAAGACTAAGTATAACCTAAGTCACTAACCTATCCTAAAATAATGTTATGAAAGGGGACCTAAGGAGGGTCGCAAGTCTTGGGTGGTGGTTTCCATGGAATTTTAGGAAAATATAAGGATGAAGGACAGGGAGTGATGCTAGGGTTAGCGAAGGCTAATTTATTAAGAAGAGTCTCATGTGGTAGCATCTGTAAGAATGGGAATTTTGGATCCTGGATGAAACCTGCTTCATTATTCTTGTTCCCATGTTGTGAATCAAATATGGAGTTTTGCTATCTGTTTGGAGGTGTTGTAATTTTTCTTTATCTGACTGATGTATTAGATTAAGAACTGGCTCCATGAAAGGATGCGTACTAAATGATTACGTGTTTGAAAACACCATGGTAATTATTTGCTGTTTCGTGTAAGATTGGATCAACTGATTGTTTGCTTCGCCGTAAGAACTCTGGCTATTACCATTCCATGTTCAAGGAAATGGGTAATTAATTTTGTGGTTAGAATGTTAGTATATTCAGTGAGACTTGACTATTTTAGTTGCATGAGCTAGAAATGTTGTATGAAGTTTAAGCCTGTAATTTTCTATTTCGAAGGGGTTTGAATGTTCTTATGATTGCAGGTTCTGTGAGTATGGAAGTACATGGTTTAACTATTGTTTTGTGATTAAACAAGGGTATTAGGAACATGGTTATGTTCTGGAGGAAATGTATTTGGATAAGCTCTGTGTTTCTTGGAAAATTCATGGTTAATCTTGGATCTGCCTTAATAGAAATTATGTTTAATGTGTGGTTGAGATAAGACTGTGTTTTATTTTACCCAGAGGTGATTGTGAAATCTACTTCTTTGGGCCACATTACACAATGTCAGAAATTCTACTTTGGAAGAAAAACAACGACTTCAATGTCGATAAGTTTATCTACGTTCAGCTAATGCATCCCCTTTTGTAGTTGAAATTTGGGTTGAAATGTTCTATATGCAACTGAATGATCTATTTATTTTGATGACAGATAAAGCACTAATCACTACTATGGTATGAGTAGGGTGAATTTTGGGGCATTGTTGAATCTGTATTTAGAATTCAATTATTAATTATGTACATGCATTTTTGGTTTGGTGTCTGAAATTATATATCAACCTAATAGTGTGACGATTGGAATGATTGTTTGATCCATTGAAAAAGGATGGCAATGGGAAGTTACCATATTTTAGACCTTAAACTCAATTGGTTCAAGTGGTGGATGAGATGTAGACTGTTGTTTTAGATCAGGGTTGTGGTCTGAGTTTTTACCGTTTATAACGTTTTATGTAAAGCTGTTATTAATTGTTGTTTAATTTATAGTCATAAACCGTAGGGATCCATTGGAAAACTCTAAAGGTGACTCTACCTGACCTATGTTATTGGTTAAACTTAGATGTTTGGATTACTCATCTTTTCCTTCCTTGATGGAACTTGAGATGTATATTACTGTTGGAAGTTAATTAGTTCCAAACTTGATTACAATAGAGTTTTAATCTTCTCTGTTTTCTTCCTCTAAGTTGAGAAGGAAAATTGTTAAAGGGTTTCAAAATATGAAAGTGTTTATACTCTCTTTTGGAATAATAGTGTTCTCTTCTTTAGAATCCTATAAGGAACTCTGTAGTAAGGTTATGGGATGACATGATTGTTAAAAAGTAAGTGTAGAGAAATAGTAAGTGGTGAGATCTTATCTTGGAAGACTCCTTTCGTTTTGTAGTTGTGTTAGGTCTTATTGAGAACACAACTGTTATCTCCTTGCAAAGAAAAAAAAGGGGTAATCCAGTAGCTATTTCTTGCATACCTATCATTTACTGATAATTAGTATAATAAGGTTATGTGCAGTTTTTTAGGAGGTCTTGCAAGTTGTAGTAATCCATTCCTTTGCACAAATTGCTTGTATATGAACCTTTTGGATGTATACTTTAGAATGGTTAAGTTTTTAATTAGGAGTTGATTAAAAACATGATTTTCTACTGTTCTCGGTTTTCGGATGGCTAGGTACTTAAGATTCAGATTGTTCCTTCTTATTTTCTTGTATAAGATGAATCATCCGAAATAGATTAAAGTTGAAATTGTAACTGTAACTTGAGTTATGATATAGAGTCGTATTATAATGGGTAGAAAGAAAACTAGTGTGAATCATGATTTGGGATTTGATGGAATCGATGTCATTTAAACAGGATTGTTTAATGAAAACAATTAGTGGAATGCAATTGTTTTAAGGATTAGTGCTTATCATGCTCAGTTCACTGAACTGACCTGTGCTAGTAATTTTTACAGATGGTCATCGTAAGTGGTAAAGGCAGAAAAAATATGATATGATGCAATGACTATTTTAATCTGGTTCTTATGAAGAATTCGACTTGTTTTCCAAATTGTATTATGGAAGAAAGTTACTTCTTTTGTTGAAGGCTATTGTCTTAAAGTATGCCGAAGTGCATAGATTGTAATTGTATAGATTTGGAAATGAATGAAATGGAGAGATATTACTTATGTGGATTGTGTTACTTATTTGTTGGATTGATCTTCCTATTACCTATATGAATGAGTGTGCATTCTTATTGTTCTATGCAATGGAGTCCGGATGGATTCCCTAAGTAAGCCTTAGCTAATTATATGGCTGAATACTACATATTTCTGGTTAGTAATTCTTATATCTTATGATTGTGGTTAAATTGTAAATAAGACCACTACATTTTTAGGGAAAGTTGAGAGTGAACTATGCCTTAAAATGTAATTATAACTGGAATAAAATTTTAAACTCTCATAATTCTCTAATTAAAAAGTAATATATATATGGTTATAAACCACCATGACTTAATGGTATTAAGTCTGATATGTTTCAGTCTATAAGGTTGTTACATACCCTTACTAGATTAGTTATTTTCCTAATGGGAAAACTTAAATGGTTATTGTCCTATTTTGTGGATACAAGGTTGTTAGGTACCAACCGGCAACCTAGAAACAATCTTAAATATAATTAAAACCCTTTTGTGAAACTGAACCTAATTACAAAAGGTAACTCAAAGAGTGTTGAACTCAGGGTTGGGGAAGGCTACCTAATAAGGTGGACCTATAATCCAAATATAACTTGACATAAGTAAATTCTTGGAGGTATGTACATCTTTCCAAGGTTGTTTCATAGGATTTTGACACATGTCAACTACAAGGTTGTACCTTCAAGAAGATTAGGGTCTTCTCGAGGATACAACAATGCAGATGACATATGGCAACACCCTTCTGCATCGATCGTTAAGATTTACACACCTGAGACTCGATCAAGATTTCCCTCCGGGATTGGTTAGGACCATAGATAGGTTATGAGGCAGCCCTTAGAGACTCAGGGTACCTTGACACACGGGGTTAACATTGGTTGACCCAGTATGTCAACTTACCCCTAGTCTTCAAGAGCATCTTTATAACGTGAATTATGATTTTAATCCGATCCAGAGTGAAAACTTGGGACAAGGGGACTGACATGGTCAGTATAAGACATTCTATATAACATTAGAGTGGGGTGAAGGACGTATTCGGATTGACGAGTATGCCATCAAGGAATAAGTAATACGAACAATATGTTTCAAACCTTTGGCCAAAGTATTGCAAGCTGCTGATTGCATTGTCCTATGTCACCTAGTCTAAGGATCATGATGCCGATGAATAATAGTAACAATTATTTAGATAGGTTCCTTGGATAGAGCACTCAGAACCCGAGAATAGGGAAGAGAACCACGAAAATGAAGTGTTCAGTTGAAGACTTCAATCTCTAGTTATGAATGAATAGATCGGTAGTTCACTGAGTCATGGAATGAATAGATCGGTGGTACACCGAGTCATTACAATTTGTATATGGTTATCTGTTATAAGAATGATTTTTATGATACGTGTGTTCTAAATTATGTATTTAGAACAAGAGAACTTTAATCAATTTTTTTCCCTTGTTCTAAAGTATTAAAATGAGAATGTTACACACTTTCGGAGTTTTTACCTTTTTTGGCTACCCGACACACATACCCTAGCCTAGCGCGAGGAACCTCTTAGGTGGTGCGGGAACACTATCAAAATTTTGTACCTCTTTTGTCTACCCTAGCGCACATACCATAATACTAGCACATGAGACACCTCTCGGGTGGTGCAGGTGCACCGTGAACCCGAATAACATAGAGTGGCGCAACCACCCAAACCTACATGTACATGCCTAAAATGACGTGAAGGTGCTTTGTTTGAATTGTCCTGCACATTCCCATTTTCTTAAATCTTGTGTGTTAAAGTGCTAACTTCTAATTAATGCCTAATTATGTAGGGAATGTTTACATGATTTTGCTAGACTAGATAGGCTTTGCATGCTTACTTATAAGAGTAAGGTCACATATGCTCTTCCCTCACATCCTTTAGGGTGATCTTGGGAATCAAAAATGATTCTTAGGTCTTTTTACACTTTGAAAATGTTGAGAATGTCCCGATTGAGTAGAAATGAGTTAAATTGGTGTGTTTTGAATTAATTATTTTCCATTTGGTAAAATTCATGGATTCTAAAAAATGTCACGTATGTTTCTTCTCTTGCGTCCATGGACGATCTTGAGAATTAGAAATTATGTTTATTATTTTTATGGAAAACCACTAACCCGTTGTGCAGGAGTAACCAAAACACAATCTTGTCAAAGAAATGCGGAGTCAAAACATAATCAAACTACTAATACGGTTTTCGTGTAGGTTTCAAAAGGTGTTCAAGTAAACCACATCAAAATTAAACAAGATAAAAAAGAAAACCACATTCAAAACACTTTGTATTTGCGAGTTCAGATAAAGTACGTCTCGTCCGCTTAGAACTAGGACATAACCCCTTTGGCAATAACTTAACCTACAACAATGGGGGTGGTCCTAGGAACCCCAAAGTAGTCCACATAAGAGGAACCTTTTGGACGAAATGGAAAGTGCTCCACACAACCTACTTGACTAGTTGTTCCTTGTGAGTTAGCATTACTAGTTATCCATATGGCAACCCCAGTGATAGTACACGTAGATGCAATACTTGACTACTATGCTTGAAGGGGGTAAAGTAAATCCGAGATACTCCTAAATTAGTCATTGTGACTTTTATGTAAATTGAGCTCGCTTAAGAAAAATTTGTAACACCTAGTTGAGAGAGCCACCTAGGAAGATATCTTTGGCCAAGTGCCCACTTTGACCATTTAAAAATAGTTTTGAGTTGTGAGCCATCATTCATCATGAAACGTGGGAAGCGTTAATTTTTATTAGTTTTTCACTTGCCTTAAGGTGAGGCAAAACTCTACCGAAGTAAAGCCAAAAATTTTCATCCCCATTTTGATCTACTTCCTTCACATTCTTTTGACACTTTGTTCATCAAAAGAAAAGTGACTACCTTTGCATTATCAATAGATTATTTTTGCCACTTTTTTGTCTGTTTATGCCCATCCATGTTTGTGCCTGGGTAAGTTAAACAAATAAAGTGTGTAAAAGACGTATTCATATCATTGGTAGCCTTTGTAATTTTGATACCCACGTCGGGATCATCATCATGGTTAGGTGTGGTTCATCATCTTGAACTTCCTTGGAAAGGTTACCTTGTTTATATCGTATCACTACAATTTTGATATTTACGTCTTGTTTCTTGTAAACTTGACCTAAATATCTATATTGTAAGGCTACGTTATACACATTTAACAATTTTTAGTTATACTCTAAGATTTTAGTTTTATTACATTACTACCTCGATTTTGAAAGGTGCTACGTGTTACATATGTTGGTGACATTGTTGTGTCACTCACAATCATAACTAACACTTTTTGGGATATAGGTATTAATTAAATTTGGATTTGCTTCTAGTATACCTTATTAGGAGGTCGCATTAACTTCTCATTATTACTTACGCCTTGTTCATGTATTTGAACTCGACATAAGTAGGGACATCTTGTTAATTATCTTACTGATACCTACTACATTTTTGAAAAAAACCTAGGAAGTACTTCATTCGATTGATAGGCTTGGTACTAAACATCATGTCACTATTGAATTATCCATTATCACATCGGTACTTTAGCATTTATACTCATTCATATTCTTGGCATTATTTTGAATTTCACTTAGGTTTGATAAAAATATTTAAACACATTCACAAGATAACTTAGTGAAAGCTGTTACACATCATGGCTCCTAAAACATGATTAGGGCTCAAAAAGAAAACATTAGAAGCACAACAAGTGTAAACTTGGGAAGCCTCAAACAAACAAGGATCAAACCCTTTTATTGGCCATGATCTTGGGCCTTTATTTTCTATGGAAAAAGCGGTATAAGAAATGATAGATCATAGTGGTGACAAGTTGGAATCCCCACATGTGAAATTTGACTTCGACCCCACCTTGTTAGATGAATTCCTTTTTAGAAACAAGGATAGGGTGCTGTACGAGTTGTAGAATTGGGTACCTAACAACTAGATAATATCCCCTTATATCTAAATAAATAAAAAGAAATATCCACACACATAAGTGGGTGAAGATAAATACAATAAAGGTAAATAAAGTACCTAGGTGAACATGAGATAAGGTAAATACCCACTCTAACACTCCCCCTCAAGTGAAGCTAGGGGAAAAAAATAGAAGTGGCATGTCCACGGTAGGAGTGCCCACAACAAGGCATGATGAGGGACTTATGTACAATATATCCATGAAGAAATCTCGAACCAAAAGAAGGAAAGAATCTGCTAGAAGGAAAGAGAAAGAAGAAGAAAGAAGAAGGAATATGTTAGAAAAACACCCCCAAGAACAACTTTGAAACCCCAAGCATTCCCATAACTCAAGGTAGTGAGGTGATGCAAAAGGCTTCAGTAAAGATGCCCATGCAACCTGTCTTGCTAAGTCGGAGAATGTACTCCAAGCAAAGAACTCCATCTTGAATGTCTTTGTGAATGAAGTGCATGTGTATCTCAATATTTTGGTCGCTGGTGCTCAACTAGGTTGTGAGAAATGTGAATTGCACTTTGGTTGACACACCAAAAGTACGGTTAGTGAATCTATGGGAATCCAAACTCGTCAATAAGCTGGAAAAGCCAAAGAATCTGTTGACTCTTTATAACTACTACCCCTGTACTTTGCCTATGAAGATGAAAGTGCAATATCCTGTTGCTTTTTGCATGCCCAAGCAACTGGAGAAGAACCAAGACAAAAATATAGCTAGAAGTGGAACGTATGTCATCAATAGAACCTTCCCAATCTGAATCTGTATACCCAACCAATCTGAATAGACCCTAGTGTAGTGGAGGCCAAAGTGGGAAGTGCCCCGCAAATAGTGTAAAATCCTTTTAGAACTGCACATAGTGACTACTATGAGGAGAATGCATAAACCGAGATATAATCCCTACTGCATATAAAATATCAGGGTGAGTATGGGTCAAGTACATGAGACTCCCAACCAACTTCCTATATAATGTAGGATCACAAAGTGGTGTGGTACATGTGGAAGTAAGAGTAACCTCAGATTGAAAAGGAGATGGACTTGGCTTGCAATCAGCCATATCAAAGCATTGAAGAAGATCATGGGTGTACTTTTGTCTGACTCAAATGAATCCTTGAATCTGTCTAAGAAATCTGTAATCCAAGGAAATAATGCAATAACCCAAGATCTGTCATGTCAAACTGTGTAGAAAGAGACCTCGAATAGTATAAATGTGGGAAGAATAAGCGCGATAAGTAATAGATCATCAACATACAAGACAAGTATCACAATACCCTCACCAACATGATGTAGATACACTGTATGATCAGAGTGGCAACGAAAAAAACCAGTAAATAGAAGAAAAGAATCCATCTTCTCATACCAAGCCCGAGGGGCTTGTTTGAGACCATAGAAAGACCTTGGAGCCTACAAACAAGAGAAGAATCCTGAACAAATCTAGCTGGCTGCTCCATGTATATTTCCTCTTGTAGGTATCCATGTAAGAAGGCACTCTTCACATCCATCTGGTATACGGCCCACCCTTGTGATGTAGCAAATAGCAAGTACAAGGCATACGAGAATCCATCTTGGCGGCGGGTGTAAAAGTCTCAGAGTAATCAATACCTTCAACTTATGAAAAACCCTTTGCAACAAGATGAGCCTTATACTTGTCAATGGACCCATCAGCTGCATATTTGGTTTGGTATACCCACTTACACCTTACCATCTTTCTTCCTTTAGGAAGAGATACCAAATCCCAAGTATGATTCTTCATCAAAGAATAATACTCACCGCCATCACATCATCCCACTCTCCGTATCCCATGAGCCTTTAAAAAATCATGGATCCTCGAAACTACTTGACACAAAAGTCTAGAACATGTAGAATGTGCGTGATGATGCCTAGTGGGTGGAAGATCCTATGAAAGGTCTTAGCTCTAAAGCGTAGTCACGAGCCCACTTAGGCATAGTGAAAACATCGGTGGGAATAGGATCCTCAACGACATCTATAATCCCCTTATCAACCTCCTCAAAGAAAGTATCCTCAAGATGAGATGAAGAAGAAGGAGAAATGGAAGAAGATGAAAAATCATGAGTGAAGTGCTCATCAAACTGAGCATGTGTTCAAAAAAGAACCTCATGGGTATCGGAATCTACAAGTCGATAAGCTCTCATGTCCCCAAAATACCCTATAAATATCAAGGGTTTTCTCTTCTTATCCAAAAGCTTTCCTTTTCTTCTTTGGCACAAAGGCCCAAGCATGACTCCCAAAGACTCAAAAAAATGAGACATCGGCTTAGTGTTGGACCAAGCTTCCTCTGCGGAGTTAAATGCTCAAGTGCTCTATGAGGTGTGTGAATTTGAATGTAGTTAGCATAATTAAGCATCGCCTTGAGTAGATAGGAGGTAAATCTATAGAATGCATTATACAATTAGCCATTTCCTTCAAAGTTCTATTCTTCCTTTTTGTTAAGAAATTATGTTGTGGAGTATGAGGAACAGAATGCTGGTGAATAATGCCTTGAGTTGCCAAAAATTTAGAAAACTCATCGTTGAAGTACTCCCCCATTATCAGTATGAAGGTTCTTTATGCAACTAGAAGATTGTTTCTCGACCAAAGCCTTGAAGAATTTGAAGTGTGAAAAAACATCACTTTTGTACTTGAGAAAATAAACCCAAGTACACCTCGAGAAATTATCAATAAACATAAGTGCATACTTAGCTCCATTGAAAGAGGGGGTAGGAAAAACCATCAAGTCACTATGCACAAGCTCAAGTGGTGAAGAAACTCTCTTAGACAAATTCTTAGGAAATGGATCTTGGTGTTGTTTCCCTAATGCATAGCCAGAGAAAACTCCCTCAAGACTAGAAACTCTAGGAAGACCATCTACCATACCATGAGTGCTCAACTCCTTCAAATATCAGTAATTTGAGTGCTCTCTGAATCTGCATGAGAAACCAATCCTGTCCCTATAGAGGAAGTGTCATCAAAACCCTCAAAATGATATAGTCTAGAACTATGATAAAAATACCTGAGCAACAAGTGAATTTGGCTCTAACAAAGTTCGTACTTCTGCCCCATGTGGTGTAAAAGTCACTTTTTTCCCTTGACCAGAATGATAAATTTGATACACAGAAAGAAAATTTGTAGTGATGTTAGGAACATATAGTGCATCTTAGATACTTCCACCATCAAGTTGTATATCACCTTTTCCTTTAACAGAAAGAAAGGAAGAATCTCCAACCTTAAATTTGGAAGTAGAACTCAAACCTAGAGAAACAAAAGACTCCTTAGAAGAAGTCATGTGATGAGAAGCACCATAATCTATAACCCAACCCTCGCAAATGGTGTCGAGATCTCCCAACAACATTAAGTTCTTTGCCATGCTAATTAGAAGGAGGTGGAGTAGAGATATAAATTGTGTTTCTTGACTGCATCCTCTAAGGCTTGCATTCGCTTATAACACCTATGTTCTTCATAATTACTACCCCCACAAAAAGAGCATGAACGACTAGACTTATTCTTGGATTTAGAAAAATCCTTGGGTTTTGAGTTGTTTTCTTTGGGTTTAGGAGAATTTTGAGATGGAGAAGGGGTGGATTTGGTTTTACTTGTTTGGTTTTCCCTTGCCCTTAGGATTAGATGCAACTAATGCCTTTTGAGAGATGGAAGACTCAAGGTGAGACAATTTGGATTCTTCCCTAGTAAGTATTTCACAAAATGTTTCTAAGTCAGGCATTTTAAATGTGTCACCTAAGGCATCCATGCTAGAGAAAAAGGTAGAAGAAAATATTTGAAATGGTCCTCTCAACTTGGATAGAATCAAGTAAACACACTCTTCATCTTTCTTATCTCTTCCACTCCCCTTCAATTGTGTCAACAAATGCTTGAACTTGGTAAGATGGTATATAATTGTTGGAAATATTTAAGATTAAGAGAGGTGATCTCAATTTCAAGTTGCATGGCTCTCATATGATCCACCTTACTAAATAAATCCTCCAATTTCTCCCATATTTTGAAAGGAGAGTCACATTTTTCCAAATGAAACAAAAGACTGTCACTTACATAAGTTCCTATCAAACCCATACACTCATCAAATTTACACTTGTATCTTGAAAATTCTCATATTCTCTAGTGAATCTTTGGTTGTTTTGAAGAAGTCAAATCCCATAATCCTTTCCGCTTAATTATTTTTTCCATTCTTGGTTTCCATGTGTGGTAATCATGTGTTGTTAATGGCTCAACATGATCTAATGTAGAAGTAGATGCCATCCTAAAAAAAAACACCAAAATAAATGCAAGAACCAAGCAATGAAACAAGACCCCCAAGTAATGCACCAAGAGCCCCCCCAGATTTTGGCACTTTATAATGAGTGCGTGTTACAATATGGCACTTTATAATTATAGTGCAATTTTCAAAATAAATATTTCTAATGGAAAGAACACGGAAAAATAAGTGTTGATCTTAGGGTTTTGCCACCTTAGGATCCAATGGAATACTTTATTTTGTATAAAAATGCACACATCAACAAAATACGGACAAATTCATAATATATGAATATAGAAAAAAATGTTGCAAAGTGAGAATTACAAATGGATGTCAACAGCAATCTCTTGCTCTGATACCATAAAAGGAATGATAACCAGATCATACCAAGCCAAGAACACAGATGCTAATCAAACACCACGATCAATAAGATGAAAGAAATTTACCAGAATAACTTTACACAAAACCTTTGCAAACAAATGAGCAAAGACTATCATATATTATTATGGAACTCAATGAAATACAATGAGAATGGGCCTTGCTTATATAGGTAAGGAATAACAATCTAAGAACCAGTCAAGGTCGTAGATCAAGCCATAAATCAAGGAAATAACTAGTCATCAAAGAACTAGTCAAGACCATAGATTTAGGAGAGAACTATACATGAAGGATCTAGTCAATACCATAGATCAAGGAAAGAACTATACCTAACAACTAGATAATATCCCCTAATATCTAAATAAATAAAAATAAATATCCACACACATAAGTGGGTGAGGATAAATACAATAAAGGTAAATAAAGTACCTAGGTGAACATGAGCTAAGGTAAATACCTACTCTAATAGACATACCCATGGTAGACTTGTTTGGCACTAAACAATTCCTCAATGAAACATTTGCTAGATTCCTACAAAGATAAAGAGGGATAGCCAATCACTTCCCTGTACATCTTTGAAAAATAACTTGTGAGTATCTTTGTGCCCAATCTCTAGACATCGCTTTCCACCTTCAAATGCATTGTGTTCACACTTTCGAGGAGGTTATTGAGAAGGGTATTCAAATAGAGAAATCCCTTATTGCCAAAGGAACTCCTAAATAGGACTCTAAATATAATCAAAGCGTTAAACCTACGGAAAATTCTAAAATATAAAAAAAAACAAAAATGTGGTGGTAGAGCGGAATCATAGATTCCAAACGTGTGCAAATAGTTCAAAGCAGTCAATATTTTAAATTGACCAAAGGACCTATTCAACCACCACCTAAATGTAGAATGTTCACTCCTCTCAACAAACCTTTTTGGTCATATTGAAACAATTGGATGCAGCTCACATGGTAAATTATCCCATGACACAACCCTTTGATGACAATGCCCCAAAGCCATCATGGTACAAATAACATGACTATTGTGAATTACATCATGTCAAAGGACACAAAACAAACAAAATCCAAAACCTCATCGACAATGGGGAGATAGAAGTGGACAACCGTGAAAAAACTTAGACACCGAATGAAAAGATGGGGATATATAAAGAAGCATTCCCTAAACAAGGTAAGTCGAGGAGCCAAAGCTAGATTAAGGAGAGTCATCCCAAAGTTATAAAACAATGAATTATCTATATACCAAGAAATAAAATAATCATTATGATTCACTAATTGGATGTATCCCTCCCCTAGTGACCATGTGAACACCATTCAAATCAAGGGAAAGGATTGCGCTATAATAAGGTGTTCCCGCCTCATGATTCCGAACCCTCTTCACAACCCCACAAAATGGTAGGTACAACCTCTTAGAACAAATTGAGAAGACATCTGCAAATATTTTGATCTTAGATCTTCTTAAAATATCTAATGTACATAAGGAAATTTTGTACCAAACTCTTCAAGGGTAAGGAGTGCCACTAGAAGTAGATCCTACACTTCTTCAGGATGTGGTAGCAAAAATTGTAGTGACTAAGCACATTTCCTTTAATCATAGGGAGATCCCTATTAAAAATCCAATGCATAATATCCCTTTGTATATTGAGGTATTCGTTACCTGCCAAAAGATAAAATGGGTGCTTGTGGACAACATATCAAGATTGAATATATACACATTGAAATTAGTTAAGAAACTGGGACATATCGAAGAAGACCTCGAGTCCCACATCATTACCATAACCACTTACAAAAACACGGAAAGAGAGTCATTTGGCACAATCACATTACCGATGGAAGTTGGACCCACTTGTCATCACACAATGTTTTATATCCTGGACTTGGAACTCCCATAAAATATGCTTCTAGGTCAACCATGGATTCATGCCATGCAGGCTGTGCCATCCACGTTCCATCAATACATCAAACTGAAACATGAGGGACACACTGTCATGATACAAGGAGATCCAAATCCCTTCGCTCACTGCAGAGCTCTCAATAGTTTTACATGTAAGGGTGCCTATACGTGTCCCTCTGCTGATATAGATGTTCCTCTTCAATCTAAAGCCATGGAGTCTCGAGTAGATTTAGATTCCCTCAGTTCTTGCACCCATGGTGCCTTTACATCAACTTCCCCTTTTGATTAATGAGAGATGAAGGTTCTAGAATATGGTTGTGGAGAGTATAATGTGCAACAAGCCCTTTTAGTTTCAGACCTCTCATTGTCACCTAAAACTAGAGGTCGACCCAACTATCATTTCAGATGGCCTAGAGATGAGCAAACTATTGGGTCATTTTTACTTGGAGGCTTATTGGATGAAGAGAAATTGTTGGATCCACCTATGACTTGGGTCTCAAAAGATACTCAACCAACTTGCTACCAAACCCCGAGTATGAGAAATCTAGCCGAATGATGTATTCCATGGGCTACAAAGGTCTAGGATGCAAAAGTAATGAGCAAGGACAACGAGAACCAGTTCCTCTCCCACATTTTAGGATAGAAAGGTATGACATAAAAATTTGGCCCTATGGGTCACACCCTAATGATCAAGATGCCACATGTTCCGAGTGTGAAGATAGCTCGACTATTTAAGACAATGACATAGATTCCCAATGTAGCCAATACGAGGATCTTTCCTCCACAAACCTATTCATGAATACCACTATCCTAACTGTAACCCCCTACTCGAACCTAAAATTGACCTTGTCTACCCTTGCCTTGTTGAATGGGACCAAAAATTTCATGTGCCACTAGATTTATTTGAAAATGATGAAGCAATTGCAGAATTCATGGGCATTCAGGATACAATCCCCATTTCAGATCACAAAAAGTGTTTTTACATTGACTTAGATACCTACGCCTACTTTGGAGAGGAAGCTTAGCTTTATAGTCTACAAAATTTAAGAAAAAGAGAGAAAACATTCTAATGAAAAGCCTTGGTAAAAGTCAAAGTCCAAGTCACGTAATGAAAACCTCTTTGAGGCACTGGTAGACAAACATGTATAAAATCAAAAGACAATAAAAGTGACCATGCCAAGGATGAAAATCTCATGGAGACATCCTTGGATGAAGATCTCAACATTCCTCCCAATCCTATGCATATGGAGGATTTTTCAAAGTTACTGGTAGAAGAGACTATCGATGTAAACATTGGAACTAAAGATGACCTCGAAAATAGTCAAGTTGGTAGCTTTGCTCTCAAAGATGGGAACATAAAACATTCACCATGCTATTGTGGGAATTTATAGATGTGTTCACATGGTCCTATAAGGATATGCCAAGCTTGGACCCAACCTAGGTAGTGCATAACTTAGTTTTACATGAAGACGCCAAGCCCATCAAGAAAAATCTCAGAAAGATGCACCCAAGGGTGACTCTTCTAGTTAAGGAAGAGTTAGAAAGATTGCTCACGAAAAGATTCATTCAACCCATTGATTACTCTGAATGGATATCCAACATCATCCCTGTACAAAAGAAACCTGTTGGGATCAAAATTTTTACCGATTTCAAAGACAAAAATAAGGCATGCCCAAAGGATGATTTTCCATTGCCTAATATTGATATGTTTACTGATTCAACTGTAGGATATGAAACACTATCTATTATGGATGGATTCTCGAGCTAAAATTAGATGAAGACAATCAACAAAGATCAACACAAGACAAAATTCACAACTCCCGGGTGGTACTTTTTGTTATCGGTAATGCCATTTGACCTTAAAAATGTAGGAGATACCTATCAAAGGGCAATGATGGTGATTTTTAATGATATGATCCATGATATCATGGAAGACTATGTGGATGATATCCTTAGGAAATCCAAGACAAGGGAAGACCACCCTGCTATTTTCGGCGTATCTTGAAAGCTCGAGAGAGTACAAAGTCCGTTTGAACCCAAATAAACGTGTCTTTGTCATGCTATCGTGAATTTTTATCGTTTTCATTATATCACAAAGAGGGATTGAGGTAGACCCCCGCTAAAGTTCTTGTTATTACTGAAATGCCTCTTCCTAAAAACATTAAGCAACTACGCAACTTGCAGGGAAAGATACAAGCTATTCACCACTTCATCTCCGAACTTGTCGACAAATGTCATTCCTTCACTCATCTCGCAAAAAAGGATGTTTCCTTTATCTAGGATCTGAGCAACATCAGGCATTTTCCTACTTAAGAAATAATTGGCTAATCCACCGTCCTCATGCCCCCAACTCCGGTGAGCCGCTCTTGCTATATATTTCTGCTACTCAATTTTCTATTGGTGCGTTGATCGCCCAAAGATGACCTCGACCGTAAAGAAAAAGTAGTATACTATCTCCACCGTACTCTCATCTCTTATGATCTCAACTATCCTTAAATCGAAAAATCTTATTTGGTTGTTATTTTTACCTTTCAAAAATTTATCCATTACCTATTAAATATTATAACCAAGCTTATATCAAAAGTTGACCCACTCAAATACCTGATGTCTAAACCCGTCCTCACAAGTAGAATGGCTAATTGGATCATTCTATTGAGAAAATTTGACACCGAGTTTATGCACCAAAATTCGGTCAAGGGATAGGTACTTACCGATTAGCTAGTCAAGCACCTTTACAAGGAACAAAACCTATAAACTGGATTTTCCAGATGCTTCATTACTATACATTGAGGAATCTATCATGTGGTAGGTACACTTTGATGGATATTTTACTTTTCATGGTTCAGGGGTAGGTGTGGTACTAATTACTCCTTTTGGTAACCCCATACCTCAGGCTTTTCACCTTGGTTTTCCTTACACGAATAATATTACAGAGTATGAGGTGCTCATCACTGGGATGAAGCTTGCAATCAAATGGGACATCCATCATGTTAAAATAGTTGGTGACTCACAGTTAATCATCAAACAAGTCAATGATGAGTATAAAGTCAAGGATGAGAAGCTCATCCCTTATAAGAAGTTGGTCAAAAATTTGAAAGAGTATTTTGTGCATATCACATTTGAACAAATTCTAAGAGCACAAAATAGATCTGTAGATGCTATGGAAACTGTAGGTTCTATGCTACACATTCCACTAGAAAGTAATGATTTTCCTTTCTTGGTTGAAAATCTACGCCAGCCTACATATGACATGTCAAAATCCTATCTAGCTTGTGATGTTGTTGGTCCCAATTCCCCATGGTATGATCCCATCTTCACTTACCTTAAAGACAACACGTTCCATCTTGACATCTCCCATACCAATAAATAAAGCCTTATCCACCGTGATATCCCACTATACCCTCTTGAAGGTATCATTGTGGCTATGATGGGAGTCATGTTATGTTGTCTTGATAATATAGATTCATTCCAAGTGATTAAAGAAGTGCATGAAGGGGTGTGGAGCCCAAACAAATGGGATGGTTCTAGCAAGAAATTATTAAGAGTAGGCTACTATTGGCCTATCATGGAAACTAACTCGTAACTATGTGCGAAGTGTGTACTTTGTCGAAGTATGGAAATGTCATCCATGCCCGTCACAACCGTTGCAACCCATCACGACCCCATGGCCATTTTCCAAATGGGGACTTGATTTAATAGGGAAGCTTACCCCTACTTCATCTAATGGCCATACCCACATCATTACAGCTACTAAATATTTTACCAAGTGGGTGAAAGCTGTCCCTTTGACCTATGTAATGGGTGCTCAGATCTCAAAGTTCATCATGAATCATCTTATTTACTGCAGTATGGCAATCCCGCATCCATAGTTAATGACAACGGAAAATCATTCAAGAATAAGACCGTGAAATATATATGTCATCGGTTTTAAATAAGATTAAAGTGGTCTACACCATATTACCACCAAGGTAAATGGATGGCCGAGGCCACTAGCAAGACTTTGGTTTGAATCATGGAAAAGATGATAAGTAAGACAGTCACAATTGACATTTGCAAATTCACCCAAATTCTTTGGGCTTACAGACCTCTATTCGCACTCCTACCGGTGCAACACCATATTCCCTAGTATTTGGAATGAAATCTATCATCTTCTTAGAAATTGAGCTTCCTTCCTACGAATATCTCTTAGGGATTATCTATCTTAAAGGATGTAGATTACAAAGTGGTTAGACCGGGCAGAGTTGGAAATTCGGATGAGAAGTGCATCCGTGCCCTAAATCATCTTAAAGTGTATCAGAATAGAGTTTCTCACAATTACAACAAAAGAATCATACCTCATCAGTTTGAGGTTGGTGATTTGGTCATGAAAGAAAATCAGTTCAACACAAGGGTGGAAAGAGAGAAGAAAGGAAAGTTCAAACCGCATTGGTTAGGACCTTATGTCATCATGGCCAAGTATGGCACAGGAGCATACAAACTTGCCCACCCCAATGGTGATGAGCTCCACGAGCCCATGAATGCCATGCACCTTAAGCGGTTCTATGCTTAAACATGGCACATGAAAATCAGAAAAGCAAACCAAAAAAAAGGTAAAAATGATCAAAATACAAAAAGAAAAAGAAAACGAAGTCATCCATAAGTGAAAACTATGCAATTTTGGCACTTTGGATAAGTCCTGGGTGAAATCCAATTTCCAGCACTTGGGAGGATTCGTTGTTCAAAAGCATCTTGCATCCGGAGGATACTTTTACTTAGCCTAGGCTAGTTCCGCATCTACATCCGAGCTTCCCGTGAGCCAGTCTTGTCAAGCCTTGATCCAATTTTTTCTCCTTTTGTTTATCTATGAAGGGATGGTCTTTTTCTATTCCCCATCTCATGTTGGGGGTACTTCTGTGACTTCACCTTCCTATTTTAAGCTCGTGGCACTAGTCCTCAGATATTCCCCGCCTAATGCTAGGGCATCCACTCTTTCTTGGTTACCTCTACATAGCTTTAGAATATGTTAGAAAAATGCAAAAACATTCAAATATGTTAGAAAAATGCAAAAAAATTCAAATATGTTAGAAAAACACAAACATTTAAATATGTTAGAAAAACACAAAAACATTCAAAAATGTTAGAAAATCAAAACAATAGAAAATTGTTTCACAAAAATCAAAACACAAAAATTGTTTCAAAAATCAAAACAAGAAAATTGTTTCACAAAAATCAAAACAATAGAAAATTGTTTCACAAAACAATCTTACAAAAACATTTACTTTAATCTACTTCTTTTAGCTTGTTTCTTGTTTTTTCTTGTTTGCTTGTATAGTTGCTTCATGTTTGTACATTTGTATAGTTTGTTGTTTAGACATACTTTGTTAGGATTCATCTTTTCTTGATTAGGTTACATTTATTCTTACTTGTGAATATTGAATTGTGTTTTTGCATCTTTGGTGTATAATAGTACATTGTTGTGTTGATTCATTGTGTTCGTTGTTAGAATTTGATTATGTTTTCCTATTGCATGTGCATTGTTTTGTTATCACATCATCATATTTCCATCAATATCACCACATGTAACATCATCTATACATCATACATGAATGCTAAGCTAATCATCACATATCGTATCATCAAATGGGGGTAAGAGGGATCACAAATATCACAATGGATGAGGTGTCTAGGTGAGGTGGAAATTAGGTCAATTAAGGTAATAAAATAATGGATATTGTGAGGATGGGTATTTAATCTAATTAAAATAATTAAATTAATTATTAATGTGGGGTGAAAGGGGGCCATGGTTAGGTGCCCATGTTTAAGTTAGTTATCCGATCAGGGGCTAAGGGGAATGTAACCAAATTTAGGTGTCTACATTTTCCCATTTTTTTCACGTAGCTTGTATTGGTAAGCGATGCTAACAAAAATAAGAAGTGGGTGCCCCATGTGTGGGTGAAGGTGATCCCCCTCAAACTAGGAACTGGTGAGGTGGAAGATGGAAGTGGTGAGTGGTTTGATAAAAGATGGATGCTGTGAAAAGGAGCGTAGATGTGGGCGGTATGGGAAAGGGTAGAGGTCAAAAATAGGCAAACAAGTAAATGGGAAAGGGTCAAAGGTAGTAGCAGTCAAATGCACACACAGTTTATAAACTGCGACACGACTCCTAGGTTGAAGAGATTGCAAACTATACATTGTCCAATGTCGAGAGGTTTATCCGAACAAGGTTGAAGTGATTCTGGTATCCAAGGCATATGATATGGTGTGGAAACACAACGTGGGTCGATGTAGGAAAATTTAGGTATGTTCCAAGACACCAAAAGCTAGGTCGGGATAAACAACATGACAATAGGCAAGGTAAGGTCATTAGGTCAAACAACACAGGTAATAGTGTCACAAGGTATAATGAGCACATGAGTTCATAGGTCACTAACAATGTTCGGGTCCAGGTAGCTAGATCACGACATGGGTAGGGCCGAGGTATGGGTAAAATAACAAGTCCTTAAACACAATTAAGGATAGGGATAGGTAATGTAGGCTTGGAGGTATGTTGTGATAAGGGTAGGTAAGGTCAAATGGTGGTGGGGAAGGGTAAATTTTTGTCCAAAATGGGGAAAGGGTATTGACAGTAACTCATATTGTTTCATATAGAATTTTGTTCCAGAATAGAGTTAATTCTATCCTTTCATTCTCTTGAGAAACAGATAGGGATTAGGGTTAGGAGGAATACCTATTGAGTGTTGGGAAGGTGTGCACATACCGTAGAGAGATCAAATCGATTGTGAAGAGATCCTTTTTGTCTGGGAAGGACTACCTATAAATAAGAATGTAAGACCACCATATTTTAGTTAGACAATAAGTGAGGGAACTGCCTCGGGCCCAAGAATATTAGAATTCCATTCGAAGGTGGTCAGTTCCCTTTTAATACAAATTAATGCAAATGATAATAAAGAAGCTATTGCGAACTCATGATTTAGGTATCTTGTTACTAAAAGCAATAGAGACTAAACTACCAATAATAGAATGTCATGTTGTTTGTTTGGTCACTGGTTATTGATATGTTCAGATCAAGTTACAGGGATAGACCAGGCTGGACATGAGATTGTTTTGAGGTGAATAGGTGAAAGGTTGGTTTTGGTATAAGTCACAGTGACCGATGTCGGTCACTGGATAACCGATCGCGGTTATAAAACCGGTACCGGTAGGGAATAACCGATATCGGTAGGGGCAGTGATTTAGGGATTTTTAAATGGAGGTTGGTGTAAGGTGGTTATGAGGTTTGGAAGGTTGGTAGATGGTTGAGGGGAGTAGTAGGGTGATAGAGAAGACTCAGAGAGTGAGAGAGCTATCTTTGGGGCAATATAGAGATGGATGACCAAAGGTTAGGTGCAGGTTGTTGTCGGGTAGTAGATCCAGGAGTGAGCTTATAATCCCTATGAATTAAAAGTTCACAAAGTAGTGTCTAGAAGCATACAAGGTGATAAAAGAGACTACTTACTAGTTTCTGATGTGGATGTAGGTCCAAAGAATGTAGTGGCGAAGGCAAGGCTTAGTTGGGATGATCCAAGCAATCGGAAGTGATCTGATGAAGCTATCCTCCGACTCTCCCAATGTTTGGATGAGTGTGACAATGCTCTAGTTGCTTAGTTATAGTCTTGGGCTCGATACTCCTCTTTGCAAACTCTTCTCTCTCCTTCACTTGTCTCTCTCTTGCAAATGAATTGGATCCCGTCATTTTGGTTGGGGGAGGTCATTTACAGGGAACCGATGGCGGTTACGTAACCGATGCCGGTCGAGTAGGGACCGATGTCGGTTAGGTCAAAGTTGGCTATTTTTAGTAAAATAGCCAACTTTCCCTCCTTTTCTCCCGAGGGATCAGTTGTGGGCTTGGTCAAGTCATTATTAGGTTCGTTTTGATGTGGGTGAGGGGTGATGAGTCATGGGTGTGGGTTTGGACCAAGTCATAGGTCTTAATTAGGTTAGTTTAGGGTTAGGGCTAGGTCATAGTGAGGTGGGAAAGCTGGTTGGCTGATCAATTCAAGTATCCTAGGCATGCTAAAACATGAACGGTGAGCTCGATTGAAACAAAAACTACGGGATGGGTGGATAGAATTGTAATTTACGAGCCTGGTCGAGGTATTTAATTAGTGTGGCCTTGGGTTGGGTCGATTGGGTTGGTTGCTCGCTTTGGGTTGGTCCGATTGGTTGGTTGTGGCCTTGGGTCGGGCCGATTGGTTGGGTATGGCCTGGGTCGGGCCGATTGGCTTGGTTGTCAGCCTTGGGTTAGTCGATTGGTTGGTTACTAAACCTTTGATCGGGCCGATTGGTTGGGTGCGCCTTGGGTCGTGCCGATGGGTTGGTTACGCCTTGGTCGGGCCGATTGATTGATTATAGCCTTGGGTTGGGCCGATTGGTTGGGTGTGGCCTTCAGTCGGTCGATTAGTTGGTTGCCTGCCTTGGGTTGGGCCAGTTGGTTGGTGCGGCCTTGGGTCGGGCCGATGAATTCAAAATAAGGCTATTTTGCCAAGCCGGGGGTAAGCGAGGTGGTAAAAAATAGAGATTGGTGGATAAGGCAGGTAACCAATATTGGTTAGAGGTGACCGATATCGTTAGAAGACCAATATCGGTTATCTAGGTGCACCCTAACCGATATCGGTTAGAGGTCAAAAACCTATAAAAATAAAAAAGCGGCATGTCATTTTCACATTGTGAATTTGAGCGCCAAAATTGTTCTTGTTGAATTTTGAATTGATTGTGTCGAGTGTGTAGGCCGAGTTGGTGCTAGTTGAGTGGGTGAGTGAGTTATTGGTAGGCCCTAGAGATCGGGAGGTAGAATTTGATTGGTTGAGGACTCTGCTGAGGAGATTTGGAGCGATGGCCCAAGCTGGAGGAGCAGGAGGTGTTGGAGGAGTTGGACCACCACCACCTATCCCACCACGATGACGTGTAGTAATCGTACTTCTGTGAGGCTCGAATCCTTATATTTGTCAATTTTATGAATTTAGCTGGGATTTGGGTATTGGGGTAGGAATCCAAAATTTGATAAAATAATGAAGAAATGAAGGTAAACAGTAAAATGGATTAGGTAGATATTTTAGGTAGGCCAAAACGTCAGGGTGGGTAAGTTTTTAGGCAATTGTGTTGGGTAAATTGGGAAAATAGAAAAAAGGGGCTTTGGGGGCCGTTTTTGGTCCGGCCCCAAAATCCCACAGTGACCGATGTCGGTCACTAGTCAACCGGCATCGGTCACAGTGTAATTATGTAGATTAGCAGTCTGAGACTGACATCGGTCATGTGTCGACCGATGTCAGTTCATAAAATTTGGGACATAGACTGCGCATGGGTGGGGGATGATGGCGGTCAAGGGTGACCGATACCGGTCACCACGGGGGTAGGAGGTTTGCATTGTAAATTTTTTTGTTGGGTGTTTGTTTTGGGCGGGTAGGATAGATTATAGGGTTGAAGGGGGAAAAAGATTTATAGATGTATAGGGTAAGATAGGTGGGTGTAGATGTGTTTATAGAGTTGGCTTGTGATTGGGTGGGTGAGTGAGTATAGAGGGTTAAGGTAGTTTTTTTGTGAAGGGTAGGCCTGACGGAGTGGGTTGTTTTTGCAAGCATGCCAAAGATTGACCATGTGAGATTGGATGCCGCCTCTACTGGAGCGGATGCAGCCACATGTGACCACATCACAGTGGGCAGTTATGCGGGAGGTTGGACTCAATGGAGTCTAGAGGTATAGGGCTGTGGATAGGGACCACAGCCTAATGGTTCCCTCATCGAGAGATGGGATCGGTAACCAATGCCTTTCATCTCCCTACTGGAGAGATGACAGTCACCCTAGAGGATGTGTATCGCATCCTGAGACTGCCGATCATAGGTGAGGAGGTGTTCTAGGTGGATGCTGAGACAATGATGGATAACATCCTGCGGTATTAAGGGATGCATTCCCATTGATTACGTATAATATGCGAGCATCTCACTGCTGTTGATATGTATCGTGTTCATCGACAGGAGACACGGCTTGCCGTGCTGATGATGATCGGTATCACCTACTTTGCCCTCCCTGACTCAGAGGGAGGCCACTTCCCACGGGCTCTGATGGGAGTGTTACATGAGATGGTGGAGGAGCACACCTGCTACGCATGGGCACTAGTGTATCTAGTGCAGCTATATAGAGAGCTCTAGGGCTATCGCCATATGAGGTGATTCGGTATATGTTTGACATTCTTGTTACACTGCTGGGCCTACGAGCATATCGTGTGTATACGACCAGTAGGGTTGCCCCAGCAGCTAGGGCCATAGGTAGTCTATAGATATGGGTTTCAGAGGTGGTTGGGGGTCGTGGGCTAGCCACGAGCAGTTATCACAGGGCGGGATGTCACTTATTACAGGCATATGTTAGAGGGCCTGACTGCATTAGATATTATATGGAGGCCATACAAAGGCCATCAGCCCCATGGAGGAGCCCGAGCACAGCTGCGATGGATCCAGTACATCTTCTTGATAGCTAGACGGAGACTCGAGGAGTACGAGAGGATTCCTCTAGAGAGGGTACGATGACAGCTGGGCTATAATAGGATGAGCCACCTCCCTTCCCATAGTATTAGAGAGAGGATGTAGAGGCACCACTGCCTGTACCATAGCCATTTGACCCAGTCTGGGTAGCAGAGAGACCGGCAGATGACATAGTGGACGACGTCGGGGTTACAGGCTCATTTTTGGTTTAGTGGGTAGGGCAGAGGGTGGCCATGAGAGCATAGCCAACACAACTAGATTTGGTAGCTGTGACAGTGGAGAGAGACCATCTCTTGGGTCAAAGTGCGATTACAGGGGCTTTCTATAGCTACACAGAATAGATTGGGGTGTTACGGGGCGCTTAGCCCAGCACAAGTACAAGCACAACCTCGAGTCCCTATTCGAGCTCGATGGCAGCTCCACCGCCAACATAGGTACAAAGTTTAGGGTCAGGGGTGTATAGGTAGGAAATGCCCACTTTATTAGGAGCAGAGGACCATCCCCCCACCAGCCATGGTGGCACGTGCCCAGTACATGGAGGTGAGAGCGGAGGCCTATTACTATCAGGACATACTAGATGGTACCAGTGTAGATTATCAGCCATATGTGGCTCATAGAGCCGAGACTTCCCGGAGTCATAGGTCACCGGGGGCCTGCACCACAGCTGGTGGGTCAGTGATGGGTAGGAGGTGAGATCCAAGCATAGGGGCCAGCTGAGGGATGAGCCGAGGGAGGGGGAGAGAGCTGAGTTGCCCCAGGAGTGGAGATGTTTTTGGATAGTTGATTTTTTGATAGAGACACCGGTCTGCGAACCGAGTGTGCATATAGAGGCCTGCGTGCCCACATAGGATTTATGTATTCATTTTTGTTGTATATACCGGCCTGCGAGCCTGAGTACATTTTGTATAGTTGATACCGGCCTGCGAGCCAAGTATATTTTTGACATGAGAGACCGGCCTGTGAGCTGAGTCGAGAGTTTGACAGAGACAGCGGCCTGCATGCCGACTTTGTATTTGGGATCACAGAGGCCCCATGCAGGGTAATTTGTATATTTTGACATTGATTTGATGATATATAGATGATGAGTTTGATCCATATGGTGTGTATAATTGTTGATTTGATGCATATATTATAATGTTTCATGTGTTTTGTCGATGGTATTGGAATTTGATGTATATAGATGACGTTGATGATGTTTTGATGATATGCATATGTGTTGAAATGTTGATGGTATTATGATGATGGATGTTGATAATGATGTCGTTATGCAGGGAAAAGAGGTGGGCACCACCAAAAATTTGCAAAAAACAAAGAAAAGGCCTAGGTATAAGCAAAAGGAGACAGGTTGACCGATATCGGTTAGCTAACCATTTATCGCTATCGACTCAATACTAGGTTAGGTAACCGACATTGGTTATGTTAAAACGAGCTTTTCTAAAAATAGAAAAGCTTGGGAGGCAACTTAAATTCTTATTTTTAGAGTCATGCAACATGTTAAATATGAGGATGCGAGGCTGTTGACGTCCATACAGGGTAGTTACATGGGAGAATTGAGTGATAAGGAGGAAAGAGATAGGTAAAGTGATCGGAGCTTGGATTAAGAAGGTGTAAAGGCAAGTTATAGTGAAGAGTCTGGTGAACATGGCTGAACAAGGAGAAGCGTCCAGTGGGTAGAGAGGAGAGAGAAGACAGGTTCCACCTCAAGTTGTTGCATCCTAAGAGGTATAAGTTTTGGTTGGAATGAGATTTTGCATGCTTATAAATAGGATGTGGTAAGGTAAGTGGGTAGAAAGGTGATAGGCAAGGGTTTGGGATGGGGTGAGTGTTATAGGGTAGGTAATCAGGTGTTTTAGATATGTTTGTAGGTACAGAGAGGGGTAAACCAGCAAATAAGTTATCATAGGTGGTGTTTTTGAGCAGGATGGATAGTATTGAACAGTGACCAATATCGGTTTAGGCCTAACCGATATTGGTTACTGTGTAAAGTTATAGATTCTAATAAAAACACTTGGGGATTCATTTGTTGTTTGTTGTTCGTTGGTTTGATGTGTGCAGGTAGAGGCAAGGTTGATGATGAATGATAGGGTACCAGCTTTGTTGTCACGGGTCCAAGCGGATGTAACACCAGTGGAGTGGGCATTAATAAACCGTGTGGGGTTAAGTAGAATCCGCTATTATTCACGAATCGCACGCAATCATGCTATGTTGCAGGCGCTGATTGAGAGATGGAATCCAAAAGAATATACCTTCCATCTGCCAATAGGGGAAATGACAGTGACGTTAGAAGATGTGTTTCAAATTTTGAGACTTCCAATTACAGGAAGACCAAAGTGTGTCGTAGGGCCTAACGGGCGGACAAGCGATAATGGCACTATTTGGTCCAAATTGAACGAGAGATTTGACATAGCGAGGCGTGACATTTACTTATGGTATAATGTTTGCGGCACACCCTGAGGCAACAAGGTTGGCCATGGTATTAATGATAGTGGTGGGGTATTATGCATTACCTAGAGTGGACGGGGGAAGATTTCCAAAATCATTGATGTGTATTATTCGTGAGATGATAGAAGGTAGTGTTACTTTCGCATGGGCACCCGCATATCTGGTGGAGCTATACAGGGGTTTATGGGCATGCAGGAGAAATCACAGGACTACACTAGATTGTGCATACTTATTACATTGTTGGGCCTATGAGCACATTGTGTGTGTGCGACCAATAGGCCGACCAATCCAGCAAGAGAGACAGGAGTGCAAAGGTTGGGATTCAGGCAATGGGTCCAGACAGAGCAAGAGGTAAGAGCCGAGACCGTGACAGATAATGCCAAGTATTATAGGTAGAAGTTAGAGACGATGACGATTATGGATATCCATTGGAGGCCTTACGGGAACTACATGGTGATGGAAAACATAGTTGAGGATTTGAGGGGTGTAGAGCGAGTGAGGTGGATCGCAGGACACAGGCCAAGGGAGTACGAGAGGATTCCTCTAGATCGCATGTGATGACAATTTGGATTTGTTCAAGATATACCCATGGATCATAGACCATACAGAAGGATCGACGCCGAGGCACCATTCTCACCTCCATGGCCAACTCTTCCAGAAGGACTAGAAGAGATAGCAGCTGATTGTAGGGTAATGGATGCAGGAGTGATAGAGTCTTATAGATTATGGTGGGCAGCAGAGCTGCAAAGTACACATGAGAGGGCCGATCATCCCGACATAGCTGTGATTACCACGGAGAGAGACCACCTGCAGGGTTTAGTTCACCAGCTTCAAACACAGGTGAACGAGACCACGAGATTGTTAGAGGCTTCGCAGTCTCGAGTGGAGAGACTAGAGGCAAGAGTCCTCCACGCGAGAGGGCATATTCATATGTTACAGGAGAGATTGGTGGATCAGTGGGAGGAACCAATAGTAGTGGTACCTTTGAGTATGGAGAGGCCAGGTGAGCGGCGTCGATGATCACCATCACTACCTAGTTCGGGACGAGGTGTGGGGGTCTAAGTGAGTTTCATACATAGGGGTAGAAGAATAAATAAGGATTCGACGCGCGTCGATGATAGAGAAGATGTATTTGTTTAACATCTAAATAAAACAGAATATATATGTTGATTTGAGTTTGTGATAATTATAAGAATATTTGTGTTTTGAATGTTTGAATTGATAAAGGATCAAGGTGAGTGTTATCAATAAAAATACGTGAAAATATTTTTTTTATTTTATTTATTATTATTATTATTATTTTATAAAGAAAACACAACACATGATAGGTTATGGTAGGGGATGGTCAAGCTAACCTTGGGAGACCCCATGTCTCCTAAGTGCTACCTACATAGCCCATTACACAAAACAAGGAGGGGCCTCAGACCGATGTAGTTCTCCCTTAGGACCAGGGAGAGGTGAATTCAGGCAATTTGGTTGTGGTTAGGCAATTTGTTGGTTGGTAAAATTTTGATGTTGGTAGAGTAATGTTGTTGGTGTTGGTGTGGGTATAGGTGAAGTGAGGGTTAGCTTACCCAAGCATAGGAAACTATGTCCTAATTAAGGTCAACACATAATCCTAGATTCGGGTAAAAGAGGAAAAAGTGTCCCATAGTTGGAAAGAGCTAAACAAACCATGTATTATCGTAGGATGAGCTTGAATCCCTAGGTACCTTGCATAGGAAAGAAGTCGATAGGTGAAAAGAGTTGTATAATCACAATATATCAGATATATGCATGTCCCTTGAGTTTTGTTATTTTGAAGAATGGTGAGGTGAGGTGGAAGGTATAGTGGGCGCAGAGAACTTGTTATAAGGTGATTATTCGACGGAAGTGAACCAAACCAAAATATACAAGTCCATGACTCAAAAGTGCTTTTGAATACTAATTTTATTGTTTTGGATATAGAGGCGATCGATTGATGCGGGAAGTCTATATGGGATATGCATTTTGTTGTTCTGAGGTCTTCACGAAGCTGATCAATGTGAGAAGCTTCTGATAGAGGCTGACTTTGTATAGCTATTCTTCGAGGGAGCAGTCTACTTATAGTAGCAGATGTGGCGTTGCACATAGCTGTCCTTCGAGGGATCAGTCTAGTTTATAGCTTAGAGGTCTAGATGTTTGCTTGGCATGAAGCATCTAGTTTTGCAGAATTTTGACTCAAGAATATCCCGAGAATTGTATAATTGAGAACTTTTTATTTTGATACTTTTAAGTCATGGACCAGACTAAAAAGGAGAAGGCATCTTTAAGAGGAGGTGATGATCAAACCACGTGGGTTTGCTTTTACTTTGAGATGCATGAAAAAAGGTGTATGAGGTGGTAAATGAGCTCAAGGGACGAGCGCAAGGTAGATAAGAAGTGATGTAACACTAAATTCAACAGTAGAATAGTTGGAGATGCAAGACATTAAGGGCTTCAAGCTCAAGTTTACCATTAAGCGAAGCTAAACGATAAGTACCTGATAAGTAAGTGTGAGTGATAATGTAAGGCCCAATCCAATTAGGAGAAAATTTTCCACGTTTGCTCTTTTCTAGTTTGGTTACATGTTGATTCTCTTTGAGGACAAGATCACCAATTTTAAAGGTACACTCATGAATTCACTTATCATAAGCACGCTTGATGCGCTTTTGATAAATTTAAATGTGAAGCTAGCATGATGAAGACTAAACACATATAGTTCCATTACTAACACATCATTCTGAGCATACCGATCTATACCTAAGGGAGAGAAAAATTAAGTATTAACCATGATGAGATAAAAACATACTAGATTCAAATACACACGTAACTAACACCTAGATTCAACCAATATCCTTCATTATATTAACTATCATAAGTATACAAAAGACTCATTATAATATCAATAGTATGCATGTAACAAATTAGCAACATAATCTCACTATATATTTCGTATATGTCGATCTCTCTATTACACAATTTACTACATACTTATAGGGGTGGATACTTGCCCTTCACCACTTATCGGTTCCCAAAATAGGTCTCATGCTATTATTAGCCATGCGCGAAGTTACAAAACTAGCCACACATGCAAGTGTGTTAACAATAGACTACTGGTAGTTAACTGACAATAGTAGATCTATTTTTGGATTGTGTCCATGCAAAGTGTTTCGTAGCTAATCCTCCAAAAATAGCCAATGCGTGGCATGAACATCTCTCTCTTTTTTATGTGCTCCTCATGCCATCTCTAAAAATACACATTCATGAGCGAAAATGGCTAAGTCTCGAAAGATGAACTCCTACTTTGCGTGTGTGTTCTCCCTATCCATTTACACCTTTGAATATGACCAAATTTCCCTCCCGTACATCTTGTGGGATTTACGTCAAGTGTTCTTTGATCATCAAACATGATGCTTAAATCTTCAATATAGTGACATAATTCTTAAATCCTTGGTTTGGCGACAGGACACCTAAATCCTCGCACCATTCCAACCTTCTCTAAAATAAACAACAAATAAGAATAATTATATATTTTTCTAATGACATTAAGGTGTATTTTATCCTTGATTCACTTGTTTTTCAATACACATTTCTATTTTCACATTTACTACGTTAAATTTTAATTTCATTTATCAAAAGCATTGACTAAATTTATCTTCTTTTGTAAGTCTCGACCTTATTGTTGGAGCTCAAAATTGCACCCGTCTTAGATCAGGATGAATTGGGGCTTTGAGGCAACGTGGGATTGTCTCCAAGTTGTGGGAATTGCATTTGAGACAGACTGGAGAAGGCTGACTTCCTCTACCTATTTATACTGCTAAAACTACTCCTACGAAGGGAAATACAACTACGTATTACTACTATAGACACCTATAATTTAGCCTAAACAATTTAAATACTTAAATTGTGCTAATTATCCCCTTTCCCACAAATTGGTGACATATCGTCAATAATGCTCATCTTCTCTCCTATCATCATTAATTAATTACATTATGTTAATTAATTAAGTCTTCTATTCAACAAATACCCTAATTAATGACCTTCCATTAATTAATCCTTCCTTCTATCTAAACTAATTAATTATTATTAATTAATTAGCTTCCCCTTTCATTAAACCAATAAATCATTATTTAGTTGATTTAATTCCCTTCTATAGTCTAAATCATGCTAATATTCCTCTAAAAAGATTTTATAAGCTTGCACACCTATTAATTAATCACTTTGGTTAATTAATAAACCCCCTTTATCCACATGAGTCACTAAAGGACAAGTTAAACTCT
The DNA here is from genome assembly GCA_018340775.1 of Taxus wallichiana var. yunnanensis. Taxonomy (NCBI): domain Eukaryota; kingdom Viridiplantae; phylum Streptophyta; class Pinopsida; order Cupressales; family Taxaceae; genus Taxus; species Taxus wallichiana. The sequence goes on along the minus strand of CM031238.1, from coordinate 734,799,843 downwards.
CCTAAAGTTAACTCAACCCTTTCTAAACCCCAAAGTACTCTAAAACTAATTCAACATCTCTATTATCCCACATACAAAGGGATGTAGATATTCCTCTAACCATCGGGATATATAAAGATCCCTCCTCCTACCTTTACACTTACACCTATTCCTTGAGAAAAAAGTGAGCAATAGCAAATAAGCTATAGCCATTTGTAATCTTGGAGGATTATTCATTGGAGAAGCTAGCTACTTTCATTTCTTATATTCATCCATCCAAGTTTTGAATTCATATAGGGATATGTCAAATGAACTTATAGCCATGGATTGACAAGACTCATTCTTGAAAAAGTTGGGATTCAAACATATAATCAAACCTTTGATTGCTAAGGATCTAAGTAGGTTCATTTCATTTTTAGCATTCAATAAAGATAGAGATTAATGGATTAACATGTTAGTTTGAATATTTTTCATGTTCTAATGTAAGGATATTAGAAGATTAGTTTTTCTTAAGCTCTAACCATGATGGCGCATTGAATTTGAATTAGTTTGGTTATAGGACTACTAGGTGTTAGTTCTAACTTTCTTAACTTTGTAAAATTAAACCATGCACACATTTGGCATGCCCAGTGGGACAGATCCTTAGTCCCTTAACATTCTAGCTTGAATTCTATTGTTTTTGGCTAACCTTTGATATACACATATGGCAAATAATGTTCAATTTCTTAGGATTTTGCTAGTATTATATGTGTAGGTTCTCATTTAGAGCTATCATTCTAATGGGTTGTTGTCAATTTCAAGCTAACTTACTAAAATTTGAAGTGTTGTGAGATTTTTGGTGTCTTTGGCCATATTTTGACTATAGGAGGGGCACAGCAAAAGGTGCGAGAACATTAAACCCGGTATAGGCACATTAAACCCGGCGTAGGCACATCAAACTTGGTGTAGACACTTTGTTTATATTGTACCTTCATTGCAGCTAGAAAACCTCTCGGGATGGCGGACATACCTTAACCTTGGTGCATGAATCTCGGGGTGGTGTAGGCACATTGTCGGAGAGTTTTTTATCTCTGTTTGGCTACCTTGGCGCACATACCATAACCCTAGCATAGGAACCTCTCGGGTGGCGTAGGCACACTTTGTAACACCCTAATCAAGTTGTTACTTTCTCCTGAGCATTCAAGTGTTGATATGTGATTTCTCCTATATGAGGACATGTTCCTTTGGTTTCGGGAAGTCATGCTTGATTTGGTTATGTCTTTTCTGCTCTTAAGATCTTTGATTTAACCGGAATATGCTTGGAATCTTTTTCTTTCATCCTTCACATATGAGTACAATCTGATTTCTGGAAGATTGTGGATTTATCCACCATTATGACTCAACCTTGGATCAGTTGCATTGATCCAAGGAATGTTTTAATTTTATGCAGGATGAACAAATTTGTATTAACATTTCGTGAGTTACTAAGTCTGACTGAACTTTGAATGTTCAAGTTCTTTTAAAAACTCCTTCGTATAAAAATATGTCCGTAGAGGATAGTTTTGTTGGATTCCGGAGGTTAACTCTGGCTGATCATTGCAATCAGAATCTGGTTTCAGTCATCATAGCATCAGAAAGGACCTAGACTAAAATCAGTAAGGTTATTAGTTTTTAACCTAAACTATAACCTAATGTCAGTAAGGTTAGTTAATCTAACCTAGTCCCAAACTCGTGTTCTTGATACTCCTAAGGGTTATCTAAACCTAACACTAAGGTGGGTGACTAAGGTTATATCCTATGACATTAAGACTAAGTATAACCTAAGTCACTAACCTATCCTAAACTAATCTTTGTGAAAGGGAACCTAAGGAGGGTCGCAAGTATTGGGTGGTGATTTCCATGGAATTTAAGGAAAAGATAAGGATGAAGGACAGGAAGTGATGCTGGGGTTAGCGGAGGCTAATTTATTAAGAAGAGTTTCACGTGGCAAAGATCTCGTAAGAATGGGAATTTTGGATCCTGGATGAAACCTGCTTCATTATTCTTGTTCCCTTGCTGTGAATCAAATATGGAGTTTTGCTATCCATTTGGAGGTGTTGTAAGTTTTCTTTATCTGACTGATGTATTAGATTAAGAACTGGCTCCATGAAAGGATGCGTATTAAATGATTACGTGTTTGAAAACACCATGGTAATTATTTGATGTTTCGTGTAAGATTGGATCAAGCGAATGTTTACTTCTCTGTAAGAACATGGCATTACCATTCCATGTTCAAGGAAATAGGTAATTAATTTTGTGGTTAGAATGTTAGTATATTCAGTGAAACTTGACTGTTTTAGTTGCATGAGTTGGAAATGTTGTATGAAGTTTAAGCATGTAAATTTCTATTTGAAGGGGTTTGAATGTTCTTATGATTGCAGTTCGTGAGTATGGAAGTACATGGTTTAACTATTGTTTTGTGATTAAACAAGGGTATTAGGAACATGGTTATGCTCTGGAGGAAATGTATTTGGATAAGCTCTGTGTTTCCTAGAAAATTCATGGTTAATCTTGGATCTGCCTTAATAGAAATTATGTTTAATGTGTGGTTGAGATAAGACTGTGTTTTATTTTACCTAGAGGTGATTGTGAAATCTACTTCTTTGGGCCACATTACACAATGTCAGAAATTCTACTTTGAAAGAAAACAATGACTTCAATGTCGATAAGTTTATCTACGTTCAGCTAATGCATTCCCTTTTTAGTTGAAATTTGGGTTGAAATGTTCTATATGCAACTGAATGATCTATTTATTTTGGATAGATAAAGCACTAATCACTACTATGGTATGAGTAGGGTGACTTTTGGGGCATTGCTGAATCTGTATTTAGAATTCAATTATTAATTCTATACATGCATTTTTGGTTTGGTGTCCTGAAATTATATATCAACCTAATAGTGCGACGATTGGAATGATTCAGTTTCGATCCATTGGCAAAGGATGGTAATGGGAAGTTACCCTATTTTGACCTTAAACTCAATTGGTTCGAGTGGTGGATGAGATGTAGACTGTTGTTTTAGATCAGGGTTGTGGTCTGAGTTTTTACCGTTTATAACGTTTTATGTAAAGAAAATGTTATTGACTGTTGTTTAATGTATAGTCGTAAACCGTAGGGATCCATTGGAAAACTCGAAGGACGACTCTACCTGACTTGTGTTATTGGTTAAACTTAGATGTTTGGATTACTCATATTTTCCTTCCTTGATGGAACTTGAGATGTATATTACTTTTTGGAAGTTAATTAGTTCCGAACTTGATTACAATAGAGTTTAAATCTTCTCTGTTTTCTTCCTCTAAGTTGAGAAGGGAAAATTGTTAAAGGGTTTCAAAATATGAAAGTGTTTATACTCTCTTTTGGAATAATAGTGTTCTCTTCTTTAGAATCCTATAAGGAACTCTACAGTAGGGTTATGGGATGACAGGACTGTTAAAAAGTAAGTGTAGAGAAATAGTAAGTGGTGAGATCTTACCTTGGAAGACTCCTTTCATTTTGTAGCTGTGTTAGGTCTTATTGAGAAAACAATTGTTATCTACTTGCAAAGAAAAAAAAAGGGGTAATCCAGCAGACTATTTCTTACATACCTATCATTGTCGATAATTAGTATAATAAGGTTATGGGCAGTTTGTTAGGAGGACTTGCAAGTTGTAGTAATCCATTCCTTTGCACAAATTGCTTGTATATGAACCTGTTGGATGTATACTTTAGAATGGTTAAGTTTTTAATTAGGAGTTGATTAAAAACATGAATTTCTATTGTTCTCGGTTTTTGGATGGCTAGGTACTTAAGATTCAGATTGTTCCTTCTTATTTTCTTGTATAAGATGAATCATCCGAAATAGATTAAAGTTGAAATTATAATCGGAAATTGAGTTATGATATAGAGTCATATTATAATGGGTAGAAAGAAAACTAGTGTGAATCATGATTTGGGATTTGATGGAATCGATGTCATTTAAACATGATTGTTTAATGAAAACAATTAGTGGAATGTAATTGTTTTAAGGATTAGTGCTTATCATGCTCAGTTCATTGAACTGACCCATGCTAGCAATTTTTGCAGATGGTCATCGTAAGTGGTAAAGGCAGACAAAATATGATATGATGCAATGACTGTTTTAATCTGGTTCTTATGAAGAATTCTAACTTGTTTTCCAAATTGTATTATGGAAGAAAGTTACTTCTTTTGTTGAAGGCTATTGTCTTAAAGTATTCCGAAGTGCATAGATTGTAATTGTATAGATTTGGAAATGAACGAAATGGAGAGATATTACTTATGTGGATTGTGTTACTTATTTGTTGGATTGATCTTCTTATTACCTATATGAATGAGTGTGCATTCTTATTGTTCTATACAATGGAGTCAGATGGATTCCCTAAGTAAGCCTTAGCTAATTATATGGCTGAATACTACATATTTTTGGTTAGTAATTCTTATATCTTATGATTGTGATTAAAATTGTAAATAAGACCACTGCATTTTTAGGGAACGTTGAGAGTGAACTATGCCCTAAAATGTAACTATAACTGGAAGAAAATTTTAACCTCTCATAATGCACTAATTCAAAAGTAATATATAGATGGTTATAAACCACAATGACTTAATGGTATTAAGTCTGATATGTTTCAGTCTATAAGGTTGTTACATACCCTTGTTGGATTAGTTATTTTCCTAATGGGGAAAACTTAAATGGTTATTGTCCTATTTTGTGGATACAAGGTTGTTAGGTACCAACCGACAACCTAGAAACAATCTTAAATCTAATTAAAACCCTTTTGTGAAACTGAACCTAATTACAAAAGGTAACTCAAAGAGTGTTGAACTCAGGGTTAGGGAAGGCTACCTAATAAGGTGGACCTGTAATCCAAATATAACTTGACATAAGTAAATTCTTGGAGGTATGTACATCTTTCCGAGGCTGTTTCATAGGATGTTGACACATGTCAACTGCAAGGTTGTACCTTCAAGAAGATTAGGATCTTCTCGAGGATACAACAATGTAGATGACATATGGCAACACCCTTCTGCATCGATCGTTAAGATTTACACACTTGAGACTCGATCAAGATTTCCCCCTTTGGGATTGGTTAGGACCATAGACAAGTTATGAGGTAGCCCTTAGAGACTCGGGTACCTTAACACATAGGGTTAACAAAGTGGTTGACCCAAGATGTCAACTTGCCCCTAGGCCTTCAAGAGCATCTTTATAACATGAATTATGATTTTAATCCGATCAGAGCGAAAACTTGGGACAAGAGGAACCGACATGGTCGGTATAAGACATTCTATATAACATTAGAGTGGGGTGAAGGACGTATTCCGGATTGACAAGTATGCCATCAAGGAATAAGTAATACTGAACAATATGTTTCAAATCTTTGGCCAAAGTATCGCAAGTTGCTTGATTGCGTTGTCTTATGTCACCTAGTCTAAGGATCATGATGCCGATGAATAATAGTAACAATTTTTAGATAGGTTCCTTGGATAGAGCACTCAGAACCCAGAATAGGGAAGAGAACCACGAAAATGAAGTGTTCAGTTGAAGAATTCAATCTCTAGTTATGAATGAATAGATCGGTAGTTCACTGAGTCATGGAATGAATAGATCGGTGGTACACCGAGTCATTACAACTGTATATGGTTATCTGTTATAAGAATGATTTTTATGATACGTGTGTTCTAAATTATGTATTTAGAACAAGAGAACTTTAATCAATTTTTTTTCCCTTGTTCTAAAGTATTAAAATGAGAATGTTACACATTTTGAGAGTTTTTTACCTTTTTTGGCTAGCTGACACACATACCCTAGCCCTGGCGTAGGAACCTCTTGGGTGGTGCAGGAACACTATCAAAATTCCATACCTCTTTTGTCTACCCTAGCGCACATACCATAATACTAGCGTAGACACCTCTCGGGTGGTGTAGGTGCACTGTGAACTTGAATAACACAAAGTGGCGCAACCACCCAAACCTATGTGTACATGCCTAAACCGACGCGAAGGTGCTTCAGTTTGAATTGTCCTACACATTCCCATTTTCTCAAATCTTGTGTGTTAAAGTGCTAACTTCTTTATACGTTTATATAATTGTTATCCAAAATTCACCCTCAAGGTAATTTTGATAACATGCATCAAATTATTCGATCCAGAAAGTAGATTGATTTGAGGCCCAAAATCATGTTTTTTGGGCCCCCTCGGCTTCTTTTTAACTCTCCCATCCGAAAAGAAAACCCAACGAGTTAGAAAAGGTGAAAAAATTGCAAAAAAACAAGCTTGGGGCCAAAAAAATGAAGAAAATCAGCTAAGTCCTAGTCAGTGATCGTGGGATAGTTGGGACGTCGGGGCGCGAATCGGCCGAAAATCCGCCAGGCGGTCCGCACAAAGCAATCGGGACGATTGGGACGCGAAAATCCGAATCGGCTGAAAGAGGGAAAAAATGTCTAAGTCTTTTGTTTTGCGCAATTTGGGACATCTGGGCCAAAGGTACGCGCGGGATGCGAGATTGGCGGTTTGGCACAAGTCAGTCCATTTCGGGCGCTTGAGAGATATTTTTCACGGGCGGCCGGGACAGGTTGGGACAAATGTACGCAGAGGACGTGAACCGGCCGATTCAGCCGAAACAGGGGACTTTCATCTGAGAAAGTTGGGAGAAAAGTATGCATGGGACACGAAAAGCTGAAAGAGCCACCAACGAATGGAATCTCGCCACGTGTCTTCACCTCAAACAGGAACAAGGAAGCCCAAATCGGCTGAAACAGGATATTTTCTTTTGGGACATCCGGGACAAAGGTATGTGAGGGATGCAAAAGTAAACAGTGATAGCAAAGAATAAAAGTCAACATTTGACCCGTGAAACTTCAAACGGCCATAACTTTTGACTCCGAGCTCCGATTTTCATAAAATGACAAAAACGCCCGGACCCAAAATAGCTGCCCACACTCAGAAGGCCATAACTTTTGCATTTCTCAACAAAATCACACAAAATTGGTACCATTGGAATTGTGGCTCTGAGCCCAATGCAAATAAATCAAGAAATTCCAGATTTGATGAGAAATTGGTCGATATTTTTTAGAAAACGTGGCTGGGTTCATAATAGTGTTTTATTTGGTGGTTGGGAGTGCAATTAAGAGGCATGGTCATCATTCTTTCTCTGCTGCAGCACATGGGACAGTATGGGGAGCCTTTTGCAAGTAATATATAATAATTTTACTCCATTTAATGCCTCTTACAAGTGGTTGAAGGATAGATTTCGGGATTTTCATTTCTTCCCCCTCTCTCTTCTCATCTTTTCTAGAAATTGGAGTGTTGAGCTCATTGTAAAGGGGGAGTTTTCAGATAGCAAAGCTCTGTCAAAATTGCTTTGTGAAGCCAATGTGCTGCAAGCCCTTGTAGTGGACTCCTTGCATGGTGATCTAGGCCCTTAACTTGTAATAGATTGAACTGTGCATATCATGAAGAAATAAAATATCAGTTTGTGGATATATCTTCCCCGCTTTGTGTTTTCTTGCATTCTTTTTGCCCTCTTTAATCTTTCTACAAGAATATTGTGTCTATTATTATGTTCTTGTAGGGATCCATTATCATTGTGTATGCTTGGAATATCATTGTGAATGCATTTTTCTAGATTATGGAGAACTTTGATCACCTCTTCTAATGTGCACTTTGCTTATGTATTTCACGCATTTGGAGACTACTCTCACACCCTCCTTTTCGGTGTATCACCGCTTTAGTGTAGGATTTCATTTTATGTATTCTCTCTCCCGATCCCTTAGAAATTTAGATTAGAATAGTTATTTTCCCTGCATTAGAGTAGATTGTGGCGAGTGTAGTTTAGGAGCAAGAACCAGCTTTCTCGGAGGTCTATCTCAAGTAGCAAGTCCCACAACTTGGAGATAGTACCCATGTTATCCAATCACACCTGTGAATTCAAGTATATGCACTTGTATAAACACAGGGGTGCTGTGATTCGGTGATAACAATAATTAATGCCTAATTCGTAGGGTATGTTTACATGCTTTTGCTAGACTAGATAGGCTTTGCATGCTTACTTATAAGAGTAAGGTCACATATGCTCTTCCCTCACATCCTTTAGGGTGATCTTGGGAATCAGAAATGATTCATAGGTCTTTTTGCACTTTGAAAATGTTGAGAATGTCCTAATTGAGTAGAAATGAGTTAAATTGGTGTGTTTTGAATTAATTATTTTCCATTTGGTAAAATTCATGGATTCTAAAAATGTCACGTATGCTCTTCTTCTCTTGCATCCTGGACGATCTTGAGAATTAGAAATTATGTTTATTCTTTTTATGGAAAACCACTAACTCGTTGTGCACAACCAAAACACACTCTTGTCAAAGAAATGTGGAGTCAAAACAAAATCAAACTACTAATACAGTTTCTGTGTAGGTTGCCAAAAGGTGTTCAAGAAAACCACATCAAAATTAAACAAGATAAAAATAACACCACATTCAAAACACTATATTTGCAGGTTCGGATAAGGGTATGTCCCGTCCGCTTAAAACTAGGACATAACCCCTTTGGTATAAGCCTTAAGCTACAAAAATGGGGGTGGTCCTAGGAACCCCAAAGTAGTCCACATAAGAGGGAACCGTTTGGGACGAAACGGAAAGTGCTCCACACAACCTACTTGACTAGTTGTTCCTTGTGAGTTAGCATTACTAGTTATCCATATGGCAACCCCAGTGATAGTACACGTAGATGCACTAGTTGACTACTATTCTTGAAGGGGGTAAAGTAAAGCCAAGATACTCCTAAATTAGTCATTGTGACTTTTTAGGTAAATCGAGCTCGCTTAAGACAAATTTGTAACACCTAGTTGAGAGAGCCACCTAGGAAGATATCTTTGGCTAGGAGCCCACTTTGACCATTTAAAAATAGTTTTGAGTTGTGAGCCATCATTCATCATGAAATGTGGGAAGCGTTAATTTTTATTAGTTTTTCACTTTCCTTAAGGCGAGGCAAAACTCTACCGAAGTAAAGCCAAAAATTTTCATCCCCATTTTGATCTACTTCCTTCACATTCTTTTGACACTTTGTTGATCAAAAGAAGAGTGACTACCTTTGCATTATCAATAGATTATTTTTGCCACTTTTTTGTCTCATTTACGCCCATCCATGTTTGTGCCGGGTAAGTTAAACATATAAAGTGTGTAAAGATGTATTCATATCATTGGTAGCCTTTGTAATTTTGATACCCACGTCGGGATCGTCATCATGGTTAGGTGTGGTTCATCATCTTGAACTTCCTTGGAAAGGTTACCTTGTTTATATCGTATCACTATAATTTTTGATATTTACGTCTTGTTTCTTGTAAACTTGACCTAAATATCTATATTGTAAGGCTATGCTATACACATTTAACAATTCTTAGTTATACTCTAAGATTTTAGTTTTATTACATTACTACCTCGATTTTGAAAGCTGCCACGTGTTACTACTTGTATGTGTTATATCAATATCATCTTAATATCAATACCTTACTTTCTCGCAAAGTTTGGTTAACATATCTTGGTGACATTGTTGTGTCACTCAAAATCATAACTAACACTTTTTGGGATATAGGTATTAATTGAATTTGGATTTTCTTCTAGTATACCTTATTAGGAGGTCGCATTAACTTCTCGTTATTACTTACGCCTTGTTCATGTATTTGAACTCGACATAAGTAGGGACATCTTGTTAATTATCTTACAATACCGACTACCTTTTTGAAACAAACCTAGGAATTACTTCATTCGATTGATAGGCTTGGTACCAAACATTGTGTCACTATTGACTTATCACTTTATCACATTGGTACTTTAGCATTTATACTCATTCATATTCTTGACATTATTTTTGCATTTCACTTAGGTTTGATAAAAATATTTGAACACATTCACAAGATACCTTAGTGAAACTGTTACACATCATGGCTCCTAAAACATGATTAGGGCTCAAAAAGAAAACATTAGAAGCACAACAAGTGTAAACTTGGGAAGCCTCAAACAAACAAGGATCAAACCCTTTTATTGGCCATGATCTTGGGCCTTTATTTTCTGTGGAAAAAGAGGTAGAAGAAATGATAGATCATAGGGGTGACGAGTTGGAATCCCCACATGCGGAATTTGACTTCAACCCCACCTTGTTAGATGAATTCCTTTTTAGAAACAAGGATAGGGTGCTGGCACGAGTTGTAGAATTGGGAGCCAAAATGACTATTGAATAAGAAACAATCCCACCTATAAATGATGCTAATGATGAGGAGCGACGTCTTATCAACATGAATGATATTTTAACACATGGACATGCTTCTACTCTAACGCGGGAAACAATAATGTAGTGGGATATAGAATACCTTTCTTTAAAGTACCACGTAAAGTCGAATCGAACATGAACATGTTGAACCACCTCCACAATATGAAGAAAAAGAGGAACCTTTGGAATAAGAGGTCATTATTTAGAAACAAATTAGCAACCTTAGTTGACAATTAGCCTTTTAACTTCTCATGTAAGAAAAGAAACAAACAATAATGTCTAAAAGACAATGCCTAAGGTCAAAATCGGTGAACTTCATAGGGAAAATCAAGGAGAAGACAATATGGAGAATCATCATGTATATATGCCTACTTCTCCCTCCAAAGAACAATTAATCGCTCAAGAAATGCAATCCATGAGGGAAAAAAATTATAAGCCTCCAAGAAAGAACTATGGGAAATAATGGAAAATATAAATATGAAGAGCTATATCCCTATCCATTTGAAAAAAACTATTACACTTCAACCTTTCCCTACAAAGTTTGACATGCCAAAATTCAAAAATATAGAGGGAAGGGTGACCCACAAGACCATGTAAAATATTTTTATATGACATGCCAAGAAGTGGCCTACAAAGTGACAACTACCTCATACGAATCTTTCTAAAAAGTCTAGGGGACAAGCCTTAGAATGGTTTACTTGCTTACCTCGGGGTTTATATTTACATGGCTTGAATCGGCACAAATATTTGTATGAAACTTCTCATACAATATGAAAGTGACATTAAAAGGAATGATAACTAGATCGTACCAAGCCAAGAACACAGATGCTAATCAAACACCACAATCAATAAGATGAAAGCAATTCACCAGAATAACTTTACACAAAACCTTTGCAAACAAATGAGCAGCAATATCATATATTATTATGGAAATCAATGAAATACAATGATAATGGGCCTTGCTTATATACGCAAGGAATAACAATCTAAGAACTATTCAAGGTCGTAGATCAAGCCATAAATCAAGGAAATAACTAGTCATCAAAGAACTAGTCAAGACCATAGATTTAGGAGAGAACTAGACATGAAGGATCTAGTCAATACCATAGATCAAGGAAAGAACTATACCTAACAACTAGATAATATCCCCTAATATCTAAATAAATAAAAAGAAATATCCACACACATAAGTGGGTGAAGATAAATACAATAAAGGTAAATAAAGTACCTAGGTGAACATGAGCTAAGGTAAATACCTACTCTAACACCCCCCCTCAAGTGAAGCTAGGGGCCAAAAATAGAAGTGGCATGTCCACAGTATGAGTCCCAACAACAAGGCTTGATGAGGTACTCATGTACAATATATCCATGAAGAAATCTCGAACCAAAAGAAGGAAAGAATCCTGCTAGAAGGAAAGAGAAAGAAGAAGAAGAAGAAGGAAGATGTTCTCAAAAACAACCCCCAAGAACAACTTCGAAACCCCAAGAATTCCACGCAACTCAAGGTAGTGAGGTGATGTAAAAGGCTTTGTAAAGATGTCCGCAACTTGCTGCTGAGTCGAATGTACTCTAAGAAAATAACTCCATCTTGAATGTGCTGACGAATGAAGTGGATGTGTATCTCAATATGCTTGGTCCATTGGTGCTCAACTAGGTTGTGAGAAATGTGAATTGCACTTTGGTTGTCACACCAAAGTATAGTTGGTGAATCCTATGGGAATCCAAACTCTGTCAATAACTAAGCGAAGCCAAAGAATCCGACTCACCGTCAAGAATCGCTGCCCTATACTCGCTCTCGAAGATGAAAGTGCAATAGCCTATTGCTTTTTACATGCCCAAACAACTGGAGAAGAACCAAGACAAAAAGATAGCTAGAAGTGGAACGCCTGTCATCAATAGAACTTTCCCAATCTGAATCTATATACCCAACCAACTGAGTAGAACCCCTAGTGTAGTGTAGGCCAAAGTGGGAAGTGCCCTGCAAATAGTGCAAAATCCTTTTAGTAGCCTGCTAGTGACTACTATGAGGAGAATGTGCAAACCAAGATATAAGCCATACTACATATAAAATATCAGGGTGAGTATGGGTCAAGTACATGAGACTCCCAATCAACTTCCTATAAAATGTAGGATCACAAAGTGGTGTGGTACATGTGGAAGTAAGAGTAACCCCAGACTTAAAAGGAGATGCACTTGGCTTGCTATCAGCCATATCAAAGCAAGAAGAAGATCATGGGTGTAATTTTTTCGACTCAAATGAATCCTTGAACTGTCTAAGAAATCAGTAATCCAAGGAAATAATGCAATAACCCAAGATCGTCATGTCAAACTGTGTAGAAAGAGACCTCGAATAGTTTAAATGTGGGAAGAATAGCTGCCAATAAGTAATAGATCATCAACATACAAGACAACTATCACAATACCCTCACTAACATGTTGTAGATCATTGTATGATCGAGAGGCAACGAAAAACCAATAAATAGAAGAAAAGAATCCATCTTCTCATACCAAGCCGAGGGGCTTGTTTGAGACCATAAAGAGACCTTCGGAGCCTACAAACAAGAGAAGCATCCTGAACAAATCGAGATGGCTGCTCCATGTATATTTCCTCTTATAGGTATCCATGTAAGAAGGCACTCTTTGCATCCATCTGGTATACGGGCCACCCCTGTGATGTAGCAATAAAGCAAGTACAAGGCATACAGAATCCATCTTGGCAACGGGTGTAAAAGTCTCAGAGTAATCAATACCTTCAACTTGTGAAAAACCCTTTGCAACAAGATGAGCCTTATACTTTTCAATGGACCCATCAACTGCATATTTGGTTCGGTATACCCACTTACACCTAACCATCTTTCTTCCTTTAGGAAGAGATACCAAATCCCAAGTATGATTCTTCATCAAAGAATAATACTCAACTGCCATCACATCATCCCACTCATGTATCCCATGAGCCTTTGAAAAAGACTGTGGATCCTCAGAAACTACCGACACAAAATTCTAGAACTTGTAGAATGTGTGTGATGATGCCTAGTGGGTGGAAGATCCTCTATGAAAGGTGCTACCTTAGAAATTGTAGTACGAGCCCACTTAGGCATAGTGACAACATCAGTGGGAATAGGATCCTCAACGACATCTATAATCCCCTCATCAACCTCCTCAAAGAAAGGATCCTCAAGATGAGATGAAGAAGAAGGAGAAATGGAAGAAGATGAAGAATCATGAGGAGTGAAGTGCTCATCAAACTGAACATGTGTTCAAAAAATAACGTCATGAGTATCAGAATCTAGAAGTTGATAAGCTCTCATGTCCTCACAATACCCTATAAATATCAAGGGTTTTCTCTTCTTATCCAAAGCTTTCCTTTTCTTCTTTGGCACAAAGGCCCAAGCATGACTCCCAAAGACTCAAAAAAATGAGACATCTGGCTTAGTGTTGGACCAAGCTTCCTCTGGAGTTAAATGCTCAAGTGCTCTATGAGGTGTGTGATTTTGAATGTAGTTAGCATAATTAATTGCTTCTACCCAGTAGATAGGAGGTAAATCTATAGAATGCATCATACAATTAGACATTTCCTTTAAAATTCTATTCTTCCTTTTTGCTAAGCCATTCTGTTGTGGAGTATGAGGAACAGAATGCTGGTGAATAATGCCTTGAGTTGCCAAAAATTTAGAAAACTCATCGTTGAAGTACTCCCCCATTATCAGTACGAAGGTTCTTTATGCAACTAGAAGATTGTTTCTCGACCAAAGCCTTGAAGAATTTGAAGTGTGAAAAAACATCACTTTTGTAATTGAGAAAATAAACCCAAGTACGCCTCGAGAAATTATCAATAAACATAAGTGCATACTTAGCTCCATTGAAAGAGGGGGTAGGAAAAACCATCAAGTCACTATGCACAAGCTCAAGTGGTGAAGAAACTCTCTTAGACAAATTCTTAGGAAATGGATCTTGGTGTTGTTTCCTAATGCATATCAGAGAAAAATCCCTCAAGACTAGAAACTCTAGGAAGACCATCTACCATACCATGAGTGCTCAACTCCTTCAAATATCTGTAATTAAGATGTCCAAATCTTTCATGCCAAGGCTTACTCTCTAAATCTGCATGAGAAACCAATCCTGTCCCTATAGAGGAAGTGTCATCAAAACCCTCAAAGTGATATAGTCTAGAACTATGATAAAAAATACCCTGAGCAACAAGTGAATTTGGCTCTAACAAAGTTCGTACTTCTGCCCCATGTGGTGTAAAAGTCACTGTTTTCCTTGACCAGAATGATAAATTTGATACATAGAAAACAAATTTGTAGTGATGTTAGGAACATATAGTGCATCTTAGATACTTCCACCATCAAGTTGTATATCACCTTTTCCTTTAACAGAAAGAAAGGAAGAATCTCCAACCTTATTTTGGAAGTAGAACTCAAACCTAGAGAAACAAAAGACTCCTTAGAAGAAGTCATGTGATGAGAAGCACCATAATCTATAACCCAACTGTCTGCAACTTGTGACTGGGATCTCCCAACAACATTAAGTTCTTTGCCATGCTAATTAGAAGGAGGTGGAGTAGAGATATAAATTGTGTTTCTGATTGCATGCTCTAAGGCTTGCATTCGCTTATAACACCTATGTTCTTCATAATTACTACCCCACAAAAAGAGCATGAACGACTAGACTTATTCTTGGATTTAGAAAAATCCTTAGGTTTTGAGTTGTTTTCTTTGGGTTTAGGAGCATTTTGAGATGGAGAAGGGGTGGATTTGGTTTTACTTGTTTGGTTTTCCTTGCCCTTAGGATTAGATGCAACTAATGCCTTTTGAGAGGTGGAAGACTCAAGGTGAGACAATTTGGATTCTTCCCTAGTAAGTATTTCACAAAATGTTTCTAAGTCAGGCATTTTAAATGTGTCACCTAAGGCATCCATGCTAGAGAAAAAGGTAGAAGAAAATATTTGAAATGGTCCTCTCAACTTGGATAGAATCAAGTAAACACACTCTTCATCTTTCTTATATCTTCCACTCCCCTTCAACTGTGTCAACAAATGCTTGAACTTGGTAAGATAGTCTATAATTGTTGGAAAATATTTAGGATTAAGAGAGGTGATCTCAATTTCAAGTTGCATGGCTCTCATATGATCCACCTTACTAAATAAATCCTCCAATTTCTCCCATATTTTGAAAGGAGAGTCACATTTTTCCAAATGAAACAAAAGACTGTCACTTACATAAGTTCCTATCAAACCCATACACTTATCAAATTTACATTGGTACTGAAAATTCTCATATTCTCTAGTGAATACTGGTTGTTTTGAAGAATTCAAAGCCCATAATCCTTTCTGCTTAATTATTTTTTCCATTCTTGGTTTCCATGTGTGGTAATTATGTGTTATTAATGGCTCAACATGATCTAATGTATAAGTAGATGCCATCCTAAAAAAAAAACCAAAATAAATGCAAGAACCAAGAAATGCAACAAGACCCCCAAGTAATGCACCAATGAGTGCGTGTTATAATATGGCACTTTATAATTATAGTGCAATTCTCAAAATAAATATTTCCAATGGAAAGAGGACGGAAAAACAAGTGTTGATCTTAGGGTTTTGCCACCTTCCGGATCCAATGGAATACTTTGTTTTTCATAAAAATGCACACATCAACAAAATACAGACAAATTCTGAATATATGAATATAGAAAAAAATGTTTGCAAAGTGAAACTTACAAATGGATGTCAATAGCAATCTCTTGCTCTGATACCATAAAAGGAATGATAACCAGATCATACCAAGCCAAGAACACAGATGCTAATCAAACACCACGATCAATAAGATGAAAGCAATTTACCAAAATAACTTTACACAAAACCTTTGCAAACAAATGAGCAACAATATCATATATTATTATGGAACTCAATGAAATACAATGAGAATGGGCCTTGCTTATATAGGCAAGGAATAAAATCTAATAACCAAACCAAGGTCTTTGATCAAGCCATAAATCAAGGAAATAACTAGTCATCAAAGAACTAGTCAAGACCATAGATTTAGGAGAGAACTAGACATCAAGGATCTAGTCAATACCATAGATCAAGGAAAGAACTATACCTAACAACTAGATAATATCCCCTAATATCTAAATAAATAAAAATAAATATCCACACACATAAGTGGGTGAAGATAAATACAATAAAGGTAAATAAAGTACCTAGGTGAACATGAGCTAAGGTAAATACCTACTCTAACAAACATACCCATGGTAGACTTGTTTGGCACTAAACAATTCCTCAACGAAACATTTCCTAGATTCCTACAAAGATGGAGAGGGATAGCCAATCGCTTCCCTGTACATTCCTTGAAAAATAACTTGTGAGTATCTTTGTGCCCAATCTCTAGACATCGCTTTCCACCTTCAAATGCATTGTGTTCGCACTTTCGAGGAGGTTATTGAGAAGGGTATTCAAATAGAGAAAGCCCTTATTGCCAAAGGAACTCCTAAATAGGACTCTAAAGATAACCAAAGTGTTAAACCTACGGAAAATTTGAAAATATTAAAAAAAAAAAATGTGGTGGTAGACGGAGTCATAGATTCCAAACGTGTGCAAATAGTTCAAAGCAATCAATATTTTAAATTGACCAAAGGACCTATTCAACCACCACCTAAATGTAGAATGTTCACTCCTCTCAACGAACCTTTTTTGGTCATATTGAAACAATTAGATGCAGCTCACATGGTAAATTATCCCATGACACAACCCTTTGATGACAATGCCCCAAAGCCATCATGGTACAAATAACATGACTATTGTGAATTACATCATGTCAAAGGACACAAAACAAACAAATGTCTACGACTTTTTCAGTACATCCAAAACCTCATCGACAATGGGGAGATAGAAGTGGACAACCTTGAAAAAACTTAGACACCTAATGAAAAGATGGGGATATATAAAGAAGCATTCCCTAAACAAGGTAAGTCAGAGGAGCCAAAGCCAGATTGAGGAGAGTCATCCCAAATTTATAAAACAATTAATTATCTATATACCAAGAAATAAAATAATCATTATGATTCACTCATTGGATGTATCCCCTCCCCTAGTGACCATGTGAACACCATTCAAATCAAGGGAAAGGATTGCACTACAATAATAAGGTGTGCCCACCTCATGATTCCTGAACCCTCTCCGTCAACCCCACAAAATGGTAGGTACAACCTCTTAGAACAAATTGAGAAGACATCTGCAAATATTTTGATCTTAGATCTTCTTAAAATATCCAATGTACATAAGGAAATTTTGTACCAAACTCTTCAAGGGATGTGCCACTAGAAGCAAACTTCTTCAGGATGTGGTAGCAAACATTGTAGTGACTAAGCACATTTCCTTTAATCATAGGGAGATCCCTATTGAAAATCCAACACATAATCTCCCCTTGTATATTGAGGTATTCGTTACCCGCCAAAAGATAAAATGGGTGCTTGTGGACAACAGATCAAGATTGAATATATACACATTGAAATTAGTTAAGAAACTGGGACATATTGAAGAAGACCTCAAGTCCCACATCATTACCATAACCACTTACAACAACATGGAAAGAGAGTCATCTAGCACAATCACATTACCCATGGAAGTTGGACCCACTTGTCATCACACGATGTTTTATGTCCTAGAATTGGAACTCCAATAAAATATGCTTCTAGGTCGACCATGGATTCATGCCATGCAGTCGTGCCATCCACATTCCATCAATAAATCAAACTAAAACATGAGGGACACACTGTAATGATACAAGGAGATCCAAATCCCTTCGCTCACTGTAGAGCTCTCAATAGTTTTGCATGTAAGGGTGCCTATACGTGTCCCCGTGTGTTGATATAGATGTTCATCTTCGATTCAAGCCATGGAGTCTCGAGTAGATTTAGATTCCTCGCCTTGCACCCATGGTGCCTTTGCATCAACTTACCCTTTTGATTAATGAGAGATGAAGGTTCTAGAATATGGTTGTGGAGAGTATAATGTGCAACAAGCCCTTTTAGTTTTAGACCTCTCATTGTCACCTAAAACTAGAGGTCGACCCAACTATCATTTCAGATGGCCTAGAGATGAGTAAACTATTGGGTCATTTTTACTTGAGGATTATTGGTTGAAGAGAAATTGTTGGATCCACCTATGACTTGGGTCTCAAAAGATACTCAACCAACTTGCTACCAAACCCCGAGTATGAGAAATCTAGCCGAATGATGTATTCCATGGGCTACAAAGGTCTAGGATGTAGAAGGAATGAGCAAGGACAATGAGAACCAGTTCCTCTCCCACATTTTAAGATAGAAAGGTATGACATCGAAATTTGGCCCTATGGGTCACACCCCAATGATCAAGATGCCACATGTTATGAGTGTGAAGATAGCTCTGACTATTTAGACAATGACACAGATTCCCACTGTAGCCAATACGAGGATCTTTCCTCCACGAACCTATTCATGAATACCACTATCCTCACTATAACCCCTACTGAACCTAAAATTGACCTTGTCTACCCTTGCCTTGTTGAATGGGACCAAAATTTCATGCGCCACTAGATTTATTTGAAAATGATGAAGCCATTGCAGAATTCATGGGCATTCGGGATATAATCCCCATTGGAGATCACAAAAAGTGTTTTCATATTGACTTAGATACCTATGCCTACTTTGGAGAGGAAGATGAGCTTCATAGTCTACAAAATTTAAGAAAAAGAGAGAGAAAACGTTCTAATGAAAAGCCTTGGTAAAAGTCAAAGTCCAAGTCACATAATGAAAACCTCTTTGAGGCGCTGGTAGATAAACATGTACAATATCAAAGGACAATAAAAGTGACCATGCCAAGGATGAAAATCTCATGAAGACATCCTTGGAAGAAGATCTCAACCTTCCTCCCAATCCTATGCATATGGAGGATTTGTCAAAGTTACTGGTAGAAGAGACTATTGATGTAAACATTGGCACAGAAGATGACTTGAAAATAGTCAAGTTGGGAGCTTTGCTCTCAAAGACGGAACATAAAACATTCACCATGCTACTGTGGGAATTTATAGATGTGTTCACATGGTCCTATAAGGATATGCCAAGCTTGGACCCAACCTAGGTAGTGCATAACTTAGTTTTACATGAAGACACCAAGCCCATCAAGAAAAATCTCGAAAGATGCACCCAAGGGTGATTCTTCTAGTTAAGGAAGAGTTAGAAAGATTGCTCATGAAAAGATTCATTCAACCCATTGATTACTCTGAATGGATATCCAACATCATCCCCGTCTGAGTAAGAAACATGTTGGGATTAGAATTTGTACCGATTTCGTAGAAAAAAATAAGGCATGCCCAAAGGATGATTTTCCATTGCCTAATATTGATATGATTCTTCGATTCAATCTGTAGGATATGAAACGCTATCTATTATGGATGGATTCTCGTGCTACAATTAGATCAAGATAGTCGACAAAGATCAACACAAGACAAAATTCACAACTCCCTAGGGTACTTTTTGTTATCAGGTAATGCCATTTGACCTTAAAAATGTAGGAGATACCTATCAAAGGGAAATGATGGTGATTTTTAATGATATGATCCATGATATGATGGAAGACTATGTGGATGATATCCTCAGGAAATCTAAGACAAGGGAAGACCACCCTGCTATTTTACGGCGTATCTTCGAATGCCTGAGAGAGTACAAAGTCTGTTTGAACCCAAATAAACATGTCTTTGGCATGCTATCGTGAATTTTCTCATTTTCATTATATCACAAAGAGGGATTGAGGTAGACCCGCTAAAGTTAGTGTTATTACTTAAATGCCTCTTTCTAAAAACATTAAGCAACTACGCACTTGAGGGAAAGATACAAGCTATTCGCCAACATCTCCCAACTTGTCGACAAATGTCATTCCTTCACTCATCTGCTAAAAAAGGATGTTTCCTTTATCTAGGGACCGGAGCAACATCGGCATTTTCCTACTTAAGCAATAATTGGCTAATCCACCTGTCCTCATGCCCCCAACTCCCGGTGAGCCGCTCTTGCTATATATTTTTTCTACTCAATTTTCTATTGGTGCGTTGATCACCTAGTATGACCTCGACCACAAAGAAAAAGTAGTATACTATCTCAATCATACTCTCATCTCTTATGATCTCAACTATCCTTAAATCGAAAAAGCTTATTTGGTTGTTGTTTTTACCTTTCAAAAACTTCACCATTAACTATTAAATATTATAACCAAGCTTATATCAAAAGTTGACCCGCTCAAATACCCGCTGTCTAAAACCATCCTCACAAGTAGAATGGGTAATTGGATCATTCTATTGAGAAAATTTGACACCGAGTTTATGCACCAAAATTCGGTCAAGGGATAGGTACTTGCTGATCAGTTAGTGAAGCACCTTTACAAGGAACAAAACCTATAAATCTAGATTTTCCAGATGCTTCATTACTATACATTGAGGAATCTATCATGTGGTAGGTACAATTTGATGGATATTTTACTTTTCATGGTTTAGGGGTAGGTGTGGTACTAATTAATCCTTTTGGTAACCCCATACCTCACGCTTTTCACCTTGGCTTTCCTTACATGAATAATATTACAGAGTATGAGGTGCTCATTCTGGGACGAAGCTTGCTATCAAATGGCAAATCCATCATGTTAAAATAGTTGGTGACTCACAGTTAATCATCAAACAAGTCAATGATGAGTATAAAGTCAAGGATGATAAGCTCATCCCTTATAAGAAGCTGGTCAAAACTTTGAAAGAATATTTTGTGCATATCACATTTGAACAAATTTTAAGAGCACATAAAAATCAGAGATGCTATGGAAAATGTAGGTTCTACACTACACATTGCACTGTAAAGTAATGATATGCCTTTCTTTGTTGAAAATCTACGCTAACCTACATATGACATGCCAAAATCCTATCTGGCTTGTGATGTTGTTGGTCCCAATTCCCCATGGTATGATCCCATCTTCACTTACCTTAAAGAAAACATGTTCAATCTTTACATCTCCCATGCCAATAAATAAAGCCTTATCCACCAGATATCCCGCTATACCCTCTTAGAAGGTATGATCTATCATTGTGGCTATGATGGGAGTCTGTTATGTTGTCTTGATAATATAGATTCAGTCCAAGTGATTAAAGAAGTGCATGAAGGGGTGTGTGGAGCCCACACAAACGGGATGGTTCTAGCCAAGAAATTATGAGAGTAGGCTACTATTGACCTACCATGGAAACTAACTGTTGTAACTATGTGCGAAGTGTGTACTTTTTCAGAAGTATGGAAATGTCATCCATGCCCCATCACAACCGTTGCAACCCATCACGACCCCATGGCCATTTTCCAAATGGGGACTTGATTTAATAGGGAAGCTTACCCCTACTTCATCTGATGGCTATACCCACATCGTTACAGCTACTAAATATTTTACCAAGTGGGTGAAAGCTATCCCTTTGACCTATGTAATGGGTGCTCAGATCTCAAAGTTCATCATGAATCATCTTATTTACCAGTATGGCATTCCTGCATCCATAGTTAATGACAATGGAAAATCATTCAAGAATAAGACCGTGAAATATATATGTCATCGGTTTCAAATAAGATTAAAGTGGTCTACACCATATTACCCCCAAGGCAATGGACAGGCCGAGGCCACTAACAAGACTTTGGTTTGAATCATGGAAAAGATGGTAAGTAAGACAGGTCACAACTGGCATTTGCAAATTCACCTAGCTCTTTGGGCTTACAGGACCTCTATTCGCACTCCTACTGGTGCAACACCATATTCCCTAGTATTTGGAATGAAATCTATCATCCTGTTAGAAATCGAGCTTCCTTCCCTACGAATCTCTCTCGGGATTATCTAGACAAGGATGTAGATTACATAGTGGTTAGACTGGCAGAGTTGGAAATTCTGGATGAGAAGTGCATCCATGCCCTAAATCATCTTAAAGTGTATCAAAATAGAGTTTCTCACAATTACAAAAAAAAATTACCTCGTTAGTTTGAGGTTAATGATTTGGTCATGAAAGAAAATCAGTTCAACACAAGGGTGGAAAGAGAGAAGAAAGGAAAGTTCAAACCGCATTGGTTAGGACCTTATGTCATCGTGGCCAAGTATGGCACGGGAGCATACAAACTTTCCCACCCCAATGGTGATGAGCTCCATGAGCCCATGAATGCCATGCACCTTAAGTGGTTCTATGCTTAAACATGGCACATGAAAATCAGAAAAGAAAACCAAAAACAAGGTAAAAATGATCAAAATAGAAAAAAAAATTAAAATAGGAGAAAAAGAAAAAGAGAAAACAGGTCATCCATAAGTGAAAACTATGCAATTTTGGCACTTTGGATAAGTCCTTGGGTGAAAACTAATTTCCAGCGCCTTGGGAGGATTCGTTGTTCACAAGCATCTTGCATCTGGAGGATACTTTTACTTAGCCTAGGGCTAGTTCCGCATCTACATCCGAGCTTCCCTGTGAGCCAGGTCTTGTCAAGCCTTGATCCAATTTTTTCTCCTTTTGTTTGTTTGTGAAGGGATGGTGTTTTCTATTCCCCATCTCATGTTGGGGGTACTTTTGCGACTTCACCTTCCTATTTTTAAGCACGTGGCACTAGCCCTTGTATATTCCCATCTAATGTTGGGGCATCCACTCTTTCTTGGTTTCCTCTACATAGCTTTAGAATATGTTAGAAAAATGCAAAAACATTCAAATATGTTAGAAAAATGCAAAAACATTAAAATATGTTAGAAAAACACAAAAACATTCAAAAATGTTAGAAAATCAGAACAATAGAAAATTGTTTCACAAAAATCAAAACAATAGAAAATTGTTTCACAAAAATCAAAACAATAGAAAATTATTTCACAAAAATCAAAACAATAGAAAATTGTTTCACAAAAATCAAAACAATAGAAAATTGTTTCACAAAACAATCTTACAAAAACATTTACTTTAATCTACTTCTTTTATCTTGTTTCTTGTTTTTTTGTTTGCTTGTATAGTTGCTTCATGTTTGTACATTTGTATAGTTTGTTGCTTAGACATACTTTGTTAGGATTCATCTTTTCTTGATTAGATTAGATTTATTCTTACTTGTGCATATTGAAGTGTGTTTTTGCATGCTAGTGTATAATAGTACATTGTTGTGTTGATTCATTGTGTTCGTTGTTAGAATTTGATTGTGTTTTCTGTTGCATGTGCATTGTTTTGTTATCACATCATATTTCCATCAATATCACCACATGTAACATCATTTATACATCATATAAATAAAAATCTAAGTATACATCATACATGAATGCTAAGCTAATCATCACATATCGTATCATCAAATGGGGGTAAGAGGGATCACAAATATCACAATGGATGAGGTGTCTAGGTGAGGTGGAAATTAGGTCAATTAAGGTAATAAAATAATGGATATTGTGAGGATGGGTATTTAATCTAATTAAAATAATTAAATTAATTATTAATGTGGGGTGAAAGGGGGCCATGGTTAGGTGCCCATGTTTAAGTTGGTTATCCGATTAGGGGCTAAGGGAATGTAACCAAATTTAGGTGTTTACATTTTCCCATTTTTTTCACGTAGCTTGTATTGGTAAGCGATGCTAACAAAAATAAGAAGTGGATGCCCCATGTGTGGGTAAAGGTGATCCCCCTCAAACTAGGAACTGGTGAGGTGGAAGATGGAAGTGGTGAGTGGTTTGATAAAAGATGGATGTGTGAAAAGGAGCGTAGATGTGGGGGCTATGGGAAAGGGTAGAGGTCAAAAATAGGCAAACAGTAAATGGGCAAGGGTCAAAGGTAGTAGTGATCAAATGCACACACGCTTTATAAACCGTGACACGACTCGTGTTGAAGAGCTTGCAAACTATACATTTTCCAATGTCGAGAGGTTTATCCGAACAAGGTTGAAGTGATTCGGTATCCAAGGCATATGATATGGTGTGGAAACACAACGTGGGTTAGATGTAGGAACATTTAGGTATGTTCCAGTACACCAAAAGTTAGGTCAGGATAAACAACATGACAATAGGCAAGGTAAGGTTATTAGGCCAAACAACACGGGTAATAGTGTCACAAGGTATAACAAGCACATGAGTTCATAGGTCACTAACAATGTTCAGGTCCAGGTAGCTAGGTCACGACATGGGTAGGGCTGAGGTATGGGTAAAATAACAAGTCCCTAAACACAATTAAGGATAGGGATAGGTAATGTAGGCTTGGAGGTATGTTGTGATAAGGGTTGGTAAGGTCAAACGGTGGTGGGGAAGGGTAAATTTTGGTCAAAAATGGGGAAAGGGTATTGACAGGTAACTCATATTGTTTCACACAGAATTTTGTTCCAGAATAGAGTTAATTCTATCCTTTCATTCTCTTGAGAAATAGATAGGGGTTAGGGTTAGGAGGAATACCTGTTGAGTGTTGGGAAGGTGTGCGCATACCGTAGAGAGATCAGACCGATTGTGAAGAGATCCTTTTTGTCTAGGAAGGACTACCTGTAAATAAGAATGCAAGACCACCATATTTTAGTTAGACAATAAGTGAGGGAACTACCTTGGGCCCAGGAAATATTAGACTTCCTTTCGAAGGTGGTCAGTTCCCTTTTAATACAAATTAATGCAAATGATAATAAAGAAGCTATTGTGAACTCACAATTTAGGTATCTCATTACTAAAAGCAATAGAGACTAAACTACCAATAATAGAATGTCATGTTATTTGTTTGGTCACTGGTTATTGATATGTTCAGATCAAATTACAGGGATAGACCAAGCTGGACATGAGATTGTTTTGAGGTGAATAGGTGAAAGGTTGGTTTTGGTATAAGTCACAGTGACCGATGTCATCACTGGATAACCGATTTTGGTTATAAAATTGGTACCAGTAGGGAATAACCAATATCGGTAGGGGCAATGATTTAGGGATTTTTAAATGGAGTTTGGTATAAGGTGGTTATGAGGTTTGGAAGGTTGGTAGATGGTTGAGGGGAGTAGTAGGGTGATAGAGAAGACTCAGAGGGTGAGAGAGCTATCTTTGGGGCAATATAGAGATGGATGACTGAAGGTTAGGTGCAGGTTGTTGCCAGGTAGTAGATCCAGGAGTGAGCTTATAATCCCTATGAATTAAAAGTTCACAAAGTAGTGTCTAGAAGCATACAAGGTGATAAAAGAGACTAATTACTAGTTTCTGATGTGGATGCAGGTCCAAAGAATGCAGTGGCAAAGGTAAGGCTTAGTTGGGATGATCCAACAATCGGAAGTGATCTGATGAAGCTATCCTCCACTCTCCCAATGTTTGGATGAGTGTGACAATGCTCTAGTTGCTCAGTTATAGTCTTGGGCTCGATACTCCTCTTTGCAAACTCTTCTCTCTCCTTCACTTGTCTCTCTCTTGCAAATGAATTCGAGATCCCCTCATTTTGGTTGGGGGAGGTCATTTATAGGGAACCGATGGCGGTTATGTAACCGACGCTGGTCGAGTAGGGACCGATGTCGGTTAGGTCAAAGTTGGCTATTTTTAGTAAAATAGCCAACTTTCCCTCCTTTTCTCCCGAGGGATCAGTTGTGGGCTTGGTCAAGTCATTATTAGGTTCGTTTTGATGTGGGTGAGGGGTGATGAGTCATGGGTGTGGGTCTGGACCAAGTCATAGGTCTTAATTAGGTTAGTTTAGGGTTAGGGCTAGGTCATAGTGAGGTGGTGAGGTGAGGCGGGGTTGGAGATGTGGATTTATTAATTATAAGGTAATTAATAAATAATTAAGTGTGTAAGGTTTAGGTGGTGAGGTAGGGTTAGGTTGTGGGATGAGATACGGGGTACAGGGCATCGTAAGACCCAAATTTGGTGTCTACACATATCATTCATACCGAAGGGATGGTCTGAGTAAACCAAACATGGGTGCTAGGGCACATGGCATCGATGTCGGTTTAGGTATAACCAACTACGATGTGCTAGGCACGGGACCGATGTCTGTCTAGATATAACCAACGCTAGTCAAATCAATGTGAGTATATAAAAATGAAAAATACGCATAATACGAATTCATTTGTACGTTTTGGATTTTGTGAAAATGACAAGAGCATGAGACTTTTTTGCCTTGGTAAGAGGAAAGTACATGATGCTGTTCCGAGCTGAGGTGGAGAGATCCGGTTGGAGAGGAGAGCCAGGTAGACGAGTCCCCGAGATTAGGCAGAGGGAGGTGATTGGTAGAGAGGTTGGAGGTGGATTGGGACATGGTAAATGCAGGAGAGGGTTCTGTGGACCACTAGCACAGTGGCCAGATGTGCCACCATGGAGGTGACATTGAGATGAGGTAATATCTAATCCTTTCATTGTTATTGGAGATAGGAAGAAGGAAATGTAGAGGGGTAGAGGTAGGGAGGTTAAAATAATTGAAATTTTTGGTTAAATGAATGAAAGAGGGGGTGGGAAAGGTCAGAGGTAGGGGGAAGAGGGTTGGGGAGGGAGTTAGGTGAGGTGTGGGTAGGTTCATAGGGAAAATGGGAAAGAAATTAGGTAAAGGAAATTGGGGTTTTGGGTTTGGGCATGGTGTGATGACCAATCCTGGTCAAGGTATGGTGACATCGGTAGTAGACGGCTAGCATCGGTCAAGTAGTAGGTGACCGATGCTAGTTAGAATGGACCAGTTATGGCTAGGAGTAATCTGTGTTGGTTAGGGTGAAAGGGATAGAGGTATAGGAAGGGTAAGGGGAAAGTGGTTAGGGTAAAGAGTGTAAAATAGATAGCGGGTGAGGGGCCGGGAAGAAGGGAGGGGTTGAAGGTCAATGTTGGGTAAAATCAAGTTTTAATAATGTGTGTGATTGGTTGAATGCAGGCCAAGGACCAGCTATGGATGTGAGATAGGGTACCTCCCTTACTCGTGGAGGTATGAGGGAGTGTGACAGTGATGATTGGTGCCATGTTACAAAGGTTGGTCTCGATTGAGGTGAGACACTACCGACACGTAGTCCAGAGCTGATTTTGATGGTCGCTCTCATCGACAGATGGGACTTAATGATCAATACCTTCCATCTACCAGCAGTGAGATTACAATCACCCT
The DNA here is from genome assembly GCA_018340775.1 of Taxus wallichiana var. yunnanensis. Lineage (NCBI taxonomy): Eukaryota > Viridiplantae > Streptophyta > Pinopsida > Cupressales > Taxaceae > Taxus > Taxus wallichiana. The sequence continues at coordinate 734,772,513 of CM031238.1, read as the reverse complement.
GGAGGATGTGTACATGATCCTATGGCTATGGATAGTGGGGATGGATGTGTATTCTATCTCCTCAGAGGCATATGAGGATTTGATGCTTCGACTGTGTTTGGCTAGTGGGCCTGGAAGAGTTGAGGTTTGATAGCACCACTATGAGGTATGGGTAGTAGTGTTGCATGATGAAGGTAGTTTGCTACTTTTCACTACCAGATGCAGAGGGTGGGAGATTCCCATGATTGATGGGGGTTCTACATGACATGGTGGAGGATAAGACCCATTTTGCATGGGTGTCCACATTCATGGTATAGTTATACAGAGAGCTATAGGCTTATGGGAGGCTATAGAGGTTTATCCTGTGTTGTAATTTCCTACTTCATTATTGGGCATATGAGCACATTATGTGTGTGCATCTAGTTGGTATGCCTCGGGATGATGCATTTGAGTTGGGTATTTTTGGGTGGGCTTCAAGCGATGGGTGCCTGCGATTGGGGAGCACCAAGCTGCTAGAGCTACACATGATGTAGCCTATTATAGGTGATTGCTAGAGGGGTTGTCGACATGGACATCATTTGGAGGCCCTATGTGGGTTTTCCATCATATGGGCAGATGGTAGAGGAGCTACAGGAGCTACAAATACTCGATGGATAGAGGGGTGATGTGCGGAGAGCACAAGATGATACCCATAGAGAGGGTTAGATGACAGTTTGGGCTACTTCAGGATATACCTCCACCCTTCCCATAGTATAGGAGGGATGACGTGGAGAGGCCTCTGCCTCTACCACAACTGACAGTGCTAACATGATAGGAGGAGTAGGTGATAGATTGGTGGATTGATGATGCGGGGTGACTGATAGATACAGGCAGTGGTGGACCACACATTTACAAGCAGTACCTCCAAGGCCGTGACAACCAAATTTAGCCACCATCACAGTGTAGAGGGATTCCCTATAGGGGTAGGTGGCTACCCCGACACACGCTTAGGGATAGTGTAGGGAAGTTGGTAGGCTCAAAGGTACATGTTTCTATTTTGTAGGCATAGGTGGCCAGTTTACAAGCCCAGGTAGCATAGGGAAAGGTACGCGCACAGGGTGGAGACGGGGATGGGGTATAGGTGGCCACCCTAAAGGCACAAATTATAGGTTTATAGGGCCATTTTTCCACTACACAGGTGTAGGTTATGGCCCTTCAGGCCCAGATATAGGCAAGGATGGGACAGGGTCCCTCAGGATAGGCACAAGCACAGGGATAGGGTCCCTCTTTACAGGTACCAATGGGACAGGTCTCGAGAGATAGGTACAAAGGCCAAGGCCGATGGTACCACCACATACAAGACCTATAGGAAGATTAAGGGATGCCTTAGGTGATGTGAGGTATTATCAGGATCAGCTGATGGCCGTAGGGATAGATTTTCTATCCTATGGGGAGTATAGAGCATAACAGGCCTCGAGTGAGAGGACTAGGTCACATACCCATAGTGTAGAGAGTACAGGGGGCCAATGATCCCTGGGATAGGATCAAGGTGAGACTACTAGTGCACAGAGGCTAGCTCCTAGCAAGGGACCATCGGGGATATATCGAGGTGAGGTGGTGAGAGGTTGGTAGGGTTCCCACTGGAGGGGAGATAGAGGAGACTGATGAGATAGGGATGGATATCAGGTGGGGTGATGATTAGTCATCATTTATGATTAGTGTATCCATGTTTTTGACACATTTTTGATATGTATACTAGCTGCTGTGTGTCTTGAAGATGATGAGGTTATATATGATATTTTTGTTATTTTTGATCATATACCACTGCATGCCAAAGATGGTGAGGTTGTATATGAGAGATTTTGAGATATTTTTATTATTATTTGTATCTATGTGTTTCACCTTTTTCTTAGATTGTTTCTTTGAATTGTTGATGAAACAGATAGGGTAACAGGTGTAGGAGGAATACCTGTTCAAATGTCGGTTCATGGGTTGTTGCACATGTATGACTTTCGAATCCATACTGCCCATGGGAGCTTCCTTTTGGCTAGGAGGAACTAATTGTAATGAAAGAAAGACCACCGTAAAGAGTTAAACAATATGGGTAGTGATCTACCTAGTGTGAGCTAGATCCAGGAAGCATGGTATTTCCTAGATGGCTATCAATCCACTATTTTAAAAAATTAATGCTATAAACAAAGTAAATCCTACTATTATTTTAAAATGATTTAGGTACCTCACTTAAAACACAATAAGAAAAAGATCTAATCTAACAGTGCTAAGCTAGAATAGAATCCAAGGTCAAGTGGTAGGTTCGGGGTCTCTACGGGTTTGATAAAGGTCTCAAGTAGGTCACAAGTGAGTGAGGGTGAGGTAAAATTTGTGGGTAGGTCTCGTTTAAGACTATGTAGGAAAACATAGAGACCAGCGTCGGTCGTGGGGTTATTGACCATAGTTAGGTATAATAAGCGCCGGTTAATGTGAGATCTGGAAATCTCACGAGAACATGGTTTTGGTCTCCTTTTCGATTATACAATTGATTTTGGTTGGTCGGGATGAGGTAATGGGTGATTAGAGTAGGCTTTTGTGAGGTTTTGATGGGTCTACGAGAGAGGTGAAAATTTTGGAGAAGGTCAATAGGGAGCAAGATAAACAAAGGATGATAAAATAATGATGAAATGAAATAACTAGGAAAGTATGATGTTGTACTTACTTGGATTTCATTCCTGAAGGTCTATGTGTGAAGGATGGAGGTGTTGATGATGGGTTTGAAGGCTGCAAGTGATCACCAACTAAAGAAAATCTTTTGCATGGGCTGCATGCACACTCCTCTTTGCTTAGATAGATCAGATCGTGGCTGGGATGGCTGTGCAGGAGAAGATCCTCAATCTCCTTCCTTGGATGTGAGTTCTTGCTAGAATTGGCTCTCTGAAGATGTGTTATCTCTCTGAGATTTGTTCTTGTTCATCAACTTTCTTTCTTCCAACTTCTAAGTTCCAAGTTCCAACCTTGAGAATAAGGTTGTTTTGGGTTAAAAAGGGGTAACCGATGGCGGTCCGGCTTAACCAGTGATGGTTAGGGGTAACCGACATCGGTCAAGGTGGGATTTCCTAGGTTTACTAAACTTAGGGAGATCCTCCTGATTTCCTCGGATCTCATGTCATTATCCCGCGGATTAGACTCGGAGCCTCTTGTGAGCATGCAAGAATATGGTTATAGGGAATGTAAGCATTGATTTTTAGGGTTTGGGTAAGTCTTAGTTAGTTATGGTAACTTGCCAAGAATAGGTCTTAGGTTGAGTTAGCTTGGTGAGGTGTCTAAGTGAATCAGATGTTAGATATTATTTAAATAAGATATTTAAATAATAAATATAGTGAGGATAAAGCATTAATTTAATTAAATTAATTAAATTAATATTAGTGGGGTGAAGGGGGTCATGGCTAGGTAAATGTAATAAAGGGGGGCTTATATGTCGAGGGACGAAGGGGGAGTGTGACCTAATTTTAGTGTCTCGCACTATGTTCACATGTATGTGTACACAGACTTTCTCGATTTATAGATGATGGTATTTATAGTATGGATGGTGTACTTGTTTTAATTTTCATTTCTATATCTATATAGGTGGAAATAAAGTGGATTAGGCATGATAGAGTCAAGGTCATGTAGGCATGGTGGAGTCAGACCTTGTTTAGGCATGGTGGAGTTAGGTCTATTTAGGCATGGTGGATTCAGTCGGTTTAGGCATGGTGGAGTTAGGTTGATGTAGGCATGGTTGAGTTAGGTTGAGTTAGGCATGATAGAGTCAGGTTGATGTAGGCATGGTTGAGTTTGGTTGAGTTAGGTTGTTTTAATGTCTAAGTTTTTGGTAATATGAGAGATAAATGTTGATGTATATACTGGGTATGGTTTTTAATTTCCAAATTTGTGCCATAATGGAAATGTGAAAATGATAAATGGATAAGTTGATGATGTAATAAAAATGTGTATGAGTTGATGCTTATTAGGGTTAATGTCAAGATATTGATATAGAATGGAAACTAACTAGGGTAGAATGTGAATAGAAAAGGGAAAAAGTGGGGGGAATTGGTTAGGGTAAAGGGTGGCCAAGCTAACCTCCAAGGGCCCCAAGTCCCTGAGTCTGCCTACATAGTTCCGATGTAGTTTTCCCATAAGCTAGGAAAGATTAGAATGAAATAGAAGAATGGGTTGGTAAGTGTTAGGCATTGTTAAATGTAGGTCATAGGCATGGTTGAGTGTAGGTCACATGCATGGTTGAGTTTAGGTCACAGACATGGTTGAGTGGTTTTTAAATATACGTGTCAATAATCTGGTCTTGTATAGGATAATCAATAAGTAATGAGGAAGATGAATGGTAAGAGGTGGTAAAAGAGCCACTTAATTGATAAGAACCCTAATGAGTCGACCATACCTAAGAGGGGCTTATGAACGTAAGACCCTAAAGGTGTTGCATAATGAACCAGTCTAAGGGTGAAGAAAGTTGCATAATCACAAAGTGTCGCATTTGCAGAAATTCCTTGAGTAATGAGGAAATTAGGCTAAAAAGGAAAGGAAGTGAAAATGGGTGGTTTAGCATAACTTAGTATAAAAAAGCATATCTTTTGAACAAGAAACCCAAGATCAAAAAATAGGCAAGTCCATGACGAAAATTTCATCTTTTTCTTCATTTGTTTTTTTAATAGACTGATCGATGCGGGAATTCTATACGGGATGAGTATATTATCTCCTTGAGGTCTTTGTGAAGCTGATAGATGCGGGAAGCTTTTGGATATTTTTATTGAATTTGTGAAATAACTATGATATAGCTGTCCTTCAAGGGAGTAGTCTATTTATAGTGGTGGAATTAAAGTGAAGAGATGTCCCTTTTGAGGGAGTCATCTTTTGTTGGAAGTTTGACTCAAGGAGTTGTATCCCTTTTTGTTTTTTGGACGTTTAAGTCATGGAAAAGACTATAGAGGAAGGGTAGGATTTTGTTCAGATGAAAAAACCATAGTACATGAAGTTAACTATGAAAGGGGGTGGTTTTTAGTGAAGAACAACCATGGGATTCCATCTAGGAGAAGATGAAAATTATCCATGAGAATCATGCTATGAGTAGAGCCATTGTACTCATATTGAAGACAAGGTTAGAATGGTGATGGGTAATCACATGATTCTTGTTTAGTCGTGGATCCTAAAAATGGGTAATATGAAAGGTGAACAACATTCAAAGGATGAGCGATCAACTGATAGAAAGTGATATAGAACTTGATATCAAAAATAGAATGGTTGAAGATGCAAGGCATTAAGGGGATCAAGTTGAGTTTACCTTCGAGTGAAGACAAACAATAAGCACCTGATCCATGGGCATGGGTAACGATATAGGGTCCAATCCAATTAGGGGAAAATTTACCCCATTTATGTAACACCCTTGACTGTTGTTATTTTCCTCCTTTGCATTCAAGTGTTGATATGTGATTTTCCTTATAAGGATATGTTCTTATGATTATCGAAATCATGCTTGATATGGATACGTATTTTCTCTCTCTTGATCCTTTGAATGAACTATAATGACTTCTTTGAATCCATTTTCAATTCAGTAGGTAATTTGAAATCTGGTTTAAGAGTTGTAAACTTGTCTTTTTATCTAACTCATCCTTGGATCAATTTAAGTGATCTAAGGAATGTTTTAAATATTCTCTCGTTGAACGAATGGTAAAATTGGCATTCCATGAGTTAAGATACACGTTGGACTAAACTTTTTTGTTACAAGTTCTTTAATTTCTTTGTGAACGTACTTCCATTCAGTAGGTTGTTCTACTTGGGTCTTTGAAGATCGACCATGACAGGTCATTGCTGATAAAATGGGAATGCAGCTTGTTCATGGCATAAGAGATATCTAGGATCCTATTGAGGATTAACCTATGGGATCCTAAGCTAGGTAATATACATATATATTTCTATCTAAGCTATGATACTTGATAGAATTCTGAGCCTAACCTAAAACTCCTTATTCTATCTTGATTGGTTGAATTGTTGATTTGTAACCTAACCTAGTGTTTTAAACTATGGCACTTTGAATTATTTACCTATGTGGAAATTATCTAACCTAATTGCTAAGGCCATGGTGGGGGTTAGTTGTTAGTGTTATATCCTAAGGTATACATTTAAATTCTACCTAAGATCTAACCTAAGCAATCTAACCTATCCTAAACTAATGGATATGAATTGGGACTTAAGTGGTCACATGTATAGTGGCGACGGTTCCTAAGGCATTTATGATGATGTTGATAAGGTTTATTAATGCATATGGACTGCCACCTTTGGCATAGGTTAGCTGGTTTGGCAGAGGCTTACGTGGTAGTATCACTAAAAAATGGAAACTTATGTTAACTTGGACTTGGCACTTGCCGCGACTTGGTAGCGGTGGCAAGGAGGAGGATTATGCACGGGGAGATTTAGAATTAATGAGGTTAATTTTTTTGGTTATTGAGCCCGAACCACTTTTGTAGGCATGCCAGAGATATTTTTGTTGGGTTGTTTCATTTTGTATGTTCTCCGATTTTATTTCTACATGCGTTCTAGTTTTTGAACCAACAGAGTAAACTGCACTTCATGGCTATTTTTGAGGTTTCAAATCTATTTTCATTTCGTGGAATGTATAAGAAGCATTGTGGAAGAAGTATCTAGTTGTTTGATCTTTCGTGGAGAAGAGGAGAAGAAGTGAGTTTGGCTAGAGGTCTTCTTCGATTTCACAGTGACACTATCAGGCATGATAGGCTCTAACTGTTAAAATCTCTTGCTTTCCTCTAAGTGTTTTCATTAAAACAACTTTGCTCTAATGAGTTTGTGCATTTCATGCTTTACCTAGTTAATTGATTGATGGGTTTTGTAAAACTTACTTTTTGGGTTTTGAATCCATGATATACGTGATTCTGTTGGAAGCTTATGTTGTATTGTCTTTTGCACAAAGGAACTATGCATAAGAGAACAAAGTTGGTAACTCTGTTAACTTTTTCGGTTGTTGGAAATTTTCGTTTGGTTTCGACCACTTTTGTTGACAATGAATTACTAGCTGAGTTTTAAAAAGATCTCTGAGTTCTACCTGTATTGTTGAGATTATTGTTTTGTGAACTCGTTGCGTTTTGAGATCTCGAGCTGGTAAGGAACTCCAATCTTATTAGTCTTGTATGCAAGTTTGAGCTTCTGTTGGAAACTTTTTTTGTAAGGAGAACTGTAGCAGAGATTCTCGGTTCTATGATGCTTGCGTTTTATTTCTTAGTTAAATGGGACTGTGGATAAATCCGTATATGGACTGGTTTTTGTATCTCACCTTGCGAAAACTTTGACTGTTGTTGAAATTCGCATGCACTGGATAAACCCGTATATGGCTTGGTTTGGTATTTCTTCTTGCGAAAAAATTGACTATTTTTGGAACTCGCATGCACTTGGAACTGTGTTTGTTATCTTAGATAGACTGGACTGTTGATTAAAGCCACTTAAGGCATGGTGCTTGTGAACTATTGTCCTTATGACTATTTAACTGTTATTGTAGGTTCGTTATGAACCCGGCTTTCATGTCTTGTTTTCGTCGGGTCTGAACTCTGTTAAGAATCTTACATTCTATATGAAATAGGGTTTGATAGGATGTTAATTGGGAAGGGAAGCTCTTTTCTTATTTTGAACTGTATATAAGCAATTTCATTGTACTCGGTCTAGCATCATGATGTTGGTGTATATATGAATTCGTGATTGTGATGCAACACTGTACAAAAATTTGTTACTTGGTGTTTTTAATTGAAATGGTAACTTGAACGATGTGTTGGTTCTGATATTATAGTCTTTTGATTATTTTATAAACTAAGGAGGGAACATGTTGTTACCCAAACTTGGTTATAAGCATTTGAATGATCTTGATCCTTTGAGGGAGTTTATGCTTTACATTGTGCCCGGAATTGTATTTTGAGTCTTGGACAATACATATTATATATAGATGTTTTGATCTTGTCATTTGTTAGGAAACCCAATCTGTAGTTCTTGTAGTGATGCGCATTGACATATTGTTGAGATAGTTCTGCCTTGCTGAACTATTGGAAAGTTTTGAGTGTTAGCATCTACTCAGATTTCTTACCTCTTGTTGGGTCCAATAAATGAATGTTAAGTCTTGAAAGATAAATTGCGATTCAAAATTGATTGCAGACTATGTTTGAACTTCACTGTTTTATTATCAAGTTTAAAAAGAGAAAATTAATGGTAAGGATTGATGGAACTTCACTGTTTGATGGTAAAGTTTTCTAAGAAGGAAAAATGTTAGTATGTTTTCTTCAGGCTGTTCTAGTCCAATAAAAGATTGTTAAGTCTTTAACAGATACACTGTGAAGCTTTATTGTCCTTGGACTGTGTATGAGCTTCATTGTTACAATGTTCGTAATGGAAAGTAGAATTCATGCATTATAATGTGAAGATTTAAAAGGGAAGGTAGCATTTAGTTTTCTCTTTCCTTGATGTTGATCTTGTTCTCTTTCTCTGGAACTATTGCATAAACTTAAACCGTATGTATGAGAGGAGGTAAAACTATTTTATTAAGTTGAAAGAAATGATTATAGATTGGGATTATATTCTGTTAGGACTCCTTTTCTAATGCAAGGTTAAGTCCATTGGTTGGAACCTCCTGATTTTTTATTCTTATTGGAAAAGGGAATCAATGTTTATTAGTTTTTTTATACTTGTCATTTGATCTGAATTGAAGTAGAAAGAGATCAAAGATAGGTTGGCAAAAAGAAATTACAAACTTGTTGTTGATTGTTAATTCATCATTCCTTCTTGGATTTCTTTCAATTGGATTTGTTTGATGAATACCTTAAAATATTGAATTTTAAAGTATAGGACCTTTAAAGGAACAATTTAAATCATGATATACACATGTTTCTACCTTGTTGATGTTATGTACTTTGGCATAATGGGTATGGTCTCTCTCCTTCTTTACTTGAAAGTTAGATGAAACATCCAAGAGAGAATATGTCTGTAAACACTCTTGTATTTTATGGTAAAGATAAGTGTTGTATTATATTTGGTAGGATTGGAAACAATGGGATGTTATGATTTGTTGTTGGTAAAGATAATTGATAGATCAATTATATTTTAATTTGTAAGACAAATTTTATAGATTATATTATGTTCTTCTTTTCATTAATCCTGGTTTAGTATTGCTCTTCTTTTATTGATAATACTTATGCTTAGGGAGTATGAAATACTAGTTGTTCATTAAAGTAGGGTTTTTTTTATTGGAACAATTAGTGGAATGCACTTCATTTTAAGGCTTAGTGCTTATCATGCTCAGTTCATTGAACTGACCCGTGCTAGCAATTTTTGTAGATGGACTTCGTAAGTGATAAAAGAAGGTAAAAACTTATATGATGCATTAGCTGATCTAAGTTGATTCTTGTGAAGAATTCTGATTTGTTCTTATGATGTATTGAAAAAGAAAAGTTATTCTCTTTTGAATGAAGGATATTGTCATAAAGTATGCAGAAATGCATAATTTGTAAATGTATACGTTTTGAAAATGAATTGAAGACTAAGAATTTACTTGCATGGCTTATGTAAATTATCTTGTATTTTTGTAAAAGAAATGGATTCCTATCCTGTTGATAATCTTCATGTTATTTATATGTTTCAATGAGTGTTCTTGGATAAGTAGGAAAAAGGGAATTAGAGTAATTCCCTAATTGTGAAGCAACTAAATAAGTTGCAGAATTTCAATGATCTTATCTAAACAACTCATATTATTAAGGTAACGTGTAATGAAATTACAATGAAAACTATGAAATTTGTAAAGGACATAAAGGGTGTGTTAAACCCTAGAACTTAACCACTGAAGAGGAAGACTCTTCCTCTCTTATGAAAAAGTAGTCAAGAAGGAAGATATGATTTATAATCATTAGACTTCATTTAATAAAGACTACTAAGTTACAACCTCGGTGGTTGTTACACTTCCTTGAGTGGTTAAGTCACATTAAATGGAACTTAAGAGGTTTCTATCCTTTCTTCTTGGTAGTTGCTTGATAAGCCAAAAATTAATGAACATCAAAATAATCTTAAGTTAAGGAAGTTCTTCAGGGTGTAATGGCACCTGATTTGGAAAAGGACTTAGGGAGAGTTGGATTAGAGTTTAGGCAGGGTTGTGAAAACCTTCCTTTAAGAATCCAAATTAATTATACATTAATAATTTCCTAGGTGTATGTATATCTTGACGAGGATGTTCTCGAGGATCTTTGGCACACGCCGATCGTGCAGGTTGTACCTTCAAGAAGATTAGGATCTTCTCGAGGATACATCACTGTAGTTGACATGTGGCAACACCCTTCTGCATTGATCATCTAGATCTACACACTTTTAGACTTGAACTTAGTTTCTCTCCAGGACTGGGTAGTAGTGTAGTTATGATACGAAGTAGCCCTCTAGGATTCAGGGTACTTGGCACAGGAGTTGACTTAGGTTGACCAAAGATGCCAATATATCCTAAGTCTTTGTGAGCTCCTGTAACATCCTCATTTTATACTTTAGAACAAGTGAATTTTTTTTTTTTTTTTTATAATTGCATCCCGGTTCTAAATACATAATTTAGAACTCACAAATCAAATAACCATTCATATAACATGTACTACAACCATATGCACCGTAATGACTCTGGATTACTTCCGATCTATTCATTCCATGACTCGGTAATCTACCGATCTATTCATGAGTAAAAAGAGTTGGTGTTTTTTTAGATAACACTTTACTCTTTGCGGTTCTCTTCCCTACTCCGGGATTCAAAATGCTCTGCCTAATGAACCTAATCAATAATCGTTACTATTATTCATCGGCATCTCATCCTTAGACTAGGTGAATTAGGACAACGTAATCAAGTAACTTGCGATACTTTGGCCAAAGATTTGAAACATACTGTTTATGTCTCGTATTCCTTAACGGCATACTTGTCAACTGAATACGCCCTTCACCCCATTCATATGTTATATAGAATGTCCTACACCGATTCATCTGTCGGTCCTTCCTTTCACAACTCGAATCACCGGAGGCAGATTAACAAGGTGATAATGTTATATGGATGCCCACGAGGATTAGGGATATGGTGACATACCTTTGGTTCAACCTTGCAGTTCAACCGCAGTGTCATGATACCCGAATCTCCTAGGCGTAGCCTTATAATATGACCACGTTCTTAATCGGACCTCGGGTAACTCGTATAAATCAAGTGTAAATCTTAGCGATCAATGTAAAGGGTGTCGCCATAAGTCATCTGCATTGTTGTAACTTCGAGAAGATCCTAATCTTCTCGGAGGTACAACCGGCATTGACTTGTGTCACAACCTTTAAATCCACCTCGAAAAGATCTACTTAATAACATGCGTTACGCACTTGAGTTAAATTACTTTAAAGACTTTTCCCCAAGTTAGCCTTTCCGATCCTCGGATTCTTCGCCTTAAGACGACCCTCCTCTATAAAACCCATTACATGGTAGAGGTATTAAGGTCAAGCTCTCATCAAGGAGTCATTAGAATACACCGATTCTAAAACAATGTAATTGGACAATATCTCATAACCTTTGCTTTGAGATTGCCATCGAACTCCATTTGATTGTATATCGTTCTCTTAACTCGAATTTATATCATACTTATTAGTATAAAGATATAAATGATTAAGAATCCAATTTAATATTGTCCTGTCATACTTAGGACTAGGGATTAGTAATTTAATCCAGCTTGTTTAGCGTCCCGCTTAGGTTCATTTTTAACCTATCTTCTAGAAAGACAATTATTTAAATTCAATATTGCTTTTGCTAGAACAAATTAGAACTACTAAACACTCATAAGAATTCAATCTTATTTCCTTATAAGCTTTCATTGTCAATCACAAAAGCATCCATATTACACAAAGATAACGTTACCACTCTGGTATATAAACCGAAGAAGGTCAACTATCAGAATTAGAATACAACACATAAGTATCAAACACTTATTTCCATTCCTTTCAAAATTATACAATTACATTTTATGCAAACAACATACTTGATACAATGCTCAACGGAAAAGAAACATCTTTTCACATATAGTACATTTATAAAATCAAGCTGTAATTCATTATAAATCAATTAAACAATCTGATCAGCCTGTCAGATCTGCATTGCTTTTACCTCTTACGGCAACCATCTGCAAAAATAGTCCACATGAGTCAGTTCAATGAACTGAGCATGATAAGCACTAACTTTTAAAACAATTGCAATCCATCAATTGTTTTCATTAAACACCCTGTTTAAATGAGATCAGATATCCACATAAGTAAACATATTCAGACTATGCCTTTGTAATACAAAATGATTACAAATATGTAACTCTATCATTGTTACAAAATAGTCTTAATCACTTTCTAATATTTCATCAAATATTAAGAATCAAGGAACGAATGTACACAAACAATCATTGCATCCAAAATCACCACATTGGACAGATCGTTTCATTCATCCAAAAAGGGAAATATCATAACAATTCGGGATTCCACCAATATGTTACAAAACAATTCCCACTGTTAGACAGATATCATCAAATAAGCAAAAGAAGAGAAAGAACCAAATCATTCACACTTCCTTTCACATAAGTTCATTACTGTAATGTCTTCACCTATGAATTGTATTCATCCAAGATGTATACGATTAAACCGTCAAACTATAAGAAGAATTATCACATAATAAAATCGAACAAAACAAGGCTTTTCAACCCAAGTTCGAAATCAAAGAACCTCTAGAATTGGTCAACAATGGACAACATTGCATTAGGCAATTGAATGTTTCCCTAAGATTATACCAAGATAATCACTCAAAACTTCCAGACATGCTACCACAATTAGACATTGGAGTAAACGGAGAGGAATATATCCAATCTATTCTTACCTAAGCGTAAGCTAGTCTAAAGTGTGGTATTCGCGACTCACCCCAACAGGGATAGAACACGAAATAATTAACCATACTCAAGGAAATAGTGACAAACGACAGGTGTCCAAGTAGCAGGTTCATTAAGAGACAGAAATACAAGTTACCTTCCAAGATCTCAAATGATTCCAGCAGTAGTAACAAGTCAAACAATTACATATGATTCCATCTGAGCTCATCAACGGAGCATAATAAAAATCAGGCAAACAAATTTAATTACTGATTTCAAACAAAGAATCCAACTGAACTCTTGCCAATGCGACACAATGGTATTCTTACGAATAACAGAGATCAAAATACAATTTATTCCCTTAAGTCGCTGGAACAACGATTTCCAAAATTCATCTATATTCAATCATGAACAGTGACTTAAACATATAAATCATTCAATCGACTCCACTGAGTCATTCAAATAAAAATGAATATAATTCTGTATTTATATTGCATACTGATACGGGTTAATATCCATGACCTAACTTCATAAGGCCGATATACAAGATGTCAAACTATTCGAGAAACCCGCCGTGCCAAATAGACATCACGAGTTCAATCTCGGAAGCTTATACGAAGCCAAAAGAAACAAGATACCCTCTACAGGGTCAAACAACAGATTAAACCCAACAGTCCCAAATTTGAAGCGATCACACTGGTTGTTTATCAAGAATCAAACCAAGTCTATACAATGGTATTCAAGATAATAAAGAAGAATAATTAATGATTCATCTACTCCAAGTAATGATAAACATAAAAAAACAGGCTTCAATAATTTCTGCTTTCAGTAAAGAAAATACCAACCTGAACCTTCTTCAACATTTTGAACAAGTTACACAGGAGGAAACGAAACCGCATACAACTGGGAATCTATACCCAAAATTATCAGAGTTACAGAGGTCGAAAGACCTGTTACTTCTCAAGATTTCAAACAAATCCTTGTCCAATATTCAAATATATATACATCCATAATGCATACTGTAACGGTTAAATCTCGTTACCCCTACGAAAAGGAAAACAATTCCAAAGAGTTGCAAAAAGATACTGTCACATCGAAAGATGTTATTCACAAACAACCTTCAAGACAAACGAAACCCAACAGTATCAATAACTGCCATCAACAAAACCCACGACAGAGCTTACAAAATTTTCCAAAACTCTGAACAATCAAACAGGTACACCAGTATCCTTCCCGACTGTTTTCCCCACAAAATTGACGATCAAAAATCGACAAACAAAACAATGGCCGATACCCATTACAAGAACGATCTATGGGCTCACGCTGTACAGGCCGAGCATTCACACATTTCATATGTTTCACAAATTTAAGCCCAAAATGCAAACACAAAGAAATAATGCCACAGTTCGAATTTAATAAACACCCAACAAAGGATAAATGAAGATTCGAACCAGAAGAAAAACAGTACCAAGAAAAATCACACCAGACATCCATAGATAACAACTAATTTCTTAAATCATTAGAACAGAGTTGTTCTAATGAAATCATTTGATAGACAGCAAGATATTTAAAGGTTAGGGCCTAACATGCCTGTATTTTTGCTCAAATTTCTGAAGCAGACCACTGGAAGAGCTCGTGCTTCCTTTTCCTTTTCCAAGTTAGAGCGACCAACAAAATTTCGCTATCTCCATCACATATATATCCTCCATGACAGAGAAAAGAGCTAGATAACCTCATGCTCGCCATGCAACACAAAGAAGATCAAAAGTGAAGAACCAGTGAACAGGCAGAGAGAGATCCGAAAATCGCGACAAGCCAAACAAACCAACAAACTTCCCGTTTGCATGCCTTCTCGCGAGTTCCGAGCTCGACTACCGAGAATATTGAATGCAATTAAACCAACTTTCCCGCTCAGACTCCACTTCCACCGACCACCAGAATTGGCGACAGCCCAATGAAAATTCATGTCCATTTCCAAACTTAGCGACCTGCCACGTCGGCTCAGGTTAGCTGTTGCCTATACCTCCGCCACGACCTGTCCCTCATCCTTATCCCATGCATTAAATGTCATAGAAAACGCCGCCCATGGTTCGCACCCCCTTCCATAGGCCCCCTTTTCATTCTCCTCATTAGTTAGGTTAGTATCTTAGGTTAGAATTTAGGGTAATACTCATTCTAACCATATTACACATAGATACTAACTTAGGACATTAACACATAGCCTAGGTCTAGGTTAGATTAACACTAATCTAACCCCTAGGTTAGGTTTAGTCTTAGGTTACTAATCATTTAATAATTCCAGTTAGGTCTGCATTCTGTACACTCAGAAAAAGACCTTCATCATACCTTCTTAAACAGGGTTAGCTCCTGTTCTGCTGCAGAATCGTATGTAGCCGAATTATTACCTGGTCCACGATCGAGACCTTCCAGATATACTTCCATATCGGGAACCAATTCATTTTTACATGATCAGCCTGAGTCATACTCCTGACTAGCTTATTAAATACTTCTAGACCTTGCAATCCTGTTCAAGGTCTGTGATTTAATTCATCATGAACAAACTTAAAGCATTACTTGGATCAATTCCACTGATCCAAGACTAGATTTTATAGATGGATAACTCTATAATTCATTGAGACTCGGATTAACACTCGGATACAAAATGAAATAGATAAAAGAGTCTAACCATATTCTCGAGTCAAGATCTCGTATCTGCGCAAAGAAATTACTGGTACATATCAAGCATGATTTCTAAATCGAGGAACACATCCTTATACAAGAAATCATATATCAACACTTGTATGCCCGGAGAAAGTAACAACAGATTGGGGTGTTACATGCTTCCTCTCTAAAAGATTCATCGTCCAGATGAATTACATATTAAATTAACCTTTCAGTCAATCAATTTATTAGTACACAAACAATGTGACTACTTCCATAATTGAATAGTTCGAGAAATCAATGTCACAACATATTTTATTCAACTGAATAAAGTCTTCCTTCATCTGGCTTTCATAAATACTTAAAAAAACAATCGGTTCATAAAGTATGTTTTATCAACAGATTTCATTACATTGAAAAGAGAAGGAAAAGCAATTTTCATCTCTTCAGATTTTCCCAAGTTGCACTTTCTTCGCAAAGCTGGTCCCAATGGACCTTACATTCATTGAATAACACGATTTCTTAAATGCAATTGGCGAGTTTCAGCACTCGTGTGGGTTTAACCACGATTATTCACGGGTCTTGGACTGCAAGGAATTCAATTTAAAACATGTGATGATCTGAAACGTATTTCTTGAGCAAAGAAATATGGAAAACATCATGCATGCGAGATAAAGCGGTGGCAATGCTAAGCGATAAGTTACGAGATTGATTATTTTGACAATTTGAAAGGTCCACAAATCGAGGTGACAACTTGGCAGCCTTGCCAAAAGTTATAGAACTCTTTACGGGTTTAACACAAAGGAAAACCTTATCACCAAGCTCAAACCTTCTATCAACCCGGCAAGGTCGGCAGATAGCTCTTCCGTCATCCACGCCTCCTTTAATCTTTCACGAATCGAGCAACTTGCATTTTCCATTTCGTGAGAATCTACGGTCCAATTACCACTCTATCCTCAACACTTGTCCCCACTAACAGGGTTCGCACTTTCTTCCATAAAGTGCTTCAAATGGTGCCATCTTAAGAGATGAATGATAAGTGTTGTTGTATGCGAACTCAACTAATGGAAGATACTCTTCCCATTTATACTGTTGATCCATGCAATACATTCGCAACATATCCTCCAACACTTGATTTACCCTCTCAGTTTGTCCATCCGTTTCCGGATGATATGCAGAACTGAAGTTTAGTTTCGTTCCTAGGGCTGTGTTAAGCGTTTGCCAAAACCTTGACGTCATTCTAGGATCCCTGTCAGATATAATCAGTTCTGGTACACCATGTAATCTGAAAATTTCGTGTACGAATCTCTTGGCCAACACTGGTGAATCATCCTTTAGATTTCCAGCGATGAAATGAGCTACCTTGGTCAGTTTATCTACAACTACCAGGATAACATCATGTTTATTCCTGGACATAGGTAGTCCTTGTACAAAATCCATGGTTATTACTTGCCATTTGTACTGCGGTATGCTATGAGGATATAACAGTCCAGCCGGGTGCATATGTTCTGCCTTCACCCGCTGACATTCCAGACAATGAGTCACAAGATTAATCACATCCTTTTTCATACCTTTCCAGAAGTATTGTTGTTTCAAATCAGCTAGCATTTTTGTGATACCTGGGTGTCCAGAGAAAGGTGAATTATGAAATTCAACTAACAACTTCTTCCTCAAGTCGCTCAGCACCGGTACATATACCCTATTTTTATAACGCAAGATTCCTTCATTATCAAAATGAAAACCTTTATACCTTATATCCTTAGGTTGCAGCAAGTTGCTTTTACTTGCCGATAGTATGCATCGATTCCCGAGGCACTTTTTACCTCGTCCTTAAACCGAGTTCTTAATGTTATAAGAGCAGAAATGTGCCTCCTACGACTTAGAGCATCGCCTACTCTATTCTCCTTCCCTTTGATATAGCTTATATCAAAGTCATATTGTGATAAAAATTCTAACCATCTTCTCTGCATCTGGCATTGATTGGGTGAGTAAAATATATTTCAGTCCCAAGTGATCAATTTTCAACTCAAAAGGTTTCTAGTAAGTAGTGTCTCCAGGACTTGAAGTGCATGGACAATGGCAAGCAAGTTCCAAATCATGAGGGCATAATTCAGCTCATGTAACTTAAGTTTTCTACTTTCATATGCTATGACATGATCATTTTGTAGCAAAAACACCTCCAAGGCCTTCCCCTGAAGCATCCGTTCTGCAATGGTAAGAAATTCCCATTAGGGTTTGGTAGCAACTAAAATAGGTGCGTAAGTCAATTGGTCTTTCGATTTTGAAAGCCGCTTCGCACTTGTCATTCCATATGAATTTCTTATCCTTCTTTTGTAAAGAAGTTATTGGTGCAGCTATTTTAGAAAAATCCTTAACAAATTTTCTATAGTAACCTGCAAGACCCATGAAGCTTCTTACTTCATGTACATTCTTTGGTGCAGGCCACTCAGTTATTGCCACTATTTTTGAAGGATCTACTGCGATTCCTTCTTTACTTATGACATGACCCAAATAGTGAACTTCTGAATCAAAGAAAGAACATTTGGATAACTTACCATACAACTTTCTCTTTCTCAAAATTCCCAAAACTATCTTCAGATGCTCATTGTGCTCCTCAACACTTTTAGAATAAATGAGAATATCGTCCAAGAATACAAGTACAAACTTGTCCAGGTATTCTTGAAAAATATTGTTCATTAAATTCATAAAGGCTGCGGGTGCATTAGTTAACCCAAAGGGTAGAACTGTAAATTCATAATGTCCGTACCTTGTTCGGAAAGCTGTTTTATGAATATCTTCCTCTTTAATCCTTAGCGATGATAACCGGATCGAAGGTCTATCTTAGAATAAACCGCTGCTCCACGCATCGATCAAGCAGATCATCGATCCTAGGAAGTGGATATCGGTTCTTGATCGTTGATTTGTTCAACATCCGATAATCAATACACACCTTAGTGTTCCATCCTTCTTTTTCACAAATATCACGGAGTGTGCTCCCAAGGTGAAACACTTGGTCTAATCAATCCTTTAGACAAAAGCTCTTGTAATTGTGCCTTAAGCTCAACTAACTCATTAGTAGTCATCCGATAAGGCGCTTTGAAATAGGTTCCATTCAGGGCTTGATTTCAATGGAAAAATCAAATTCTCTCTTGGGTGGTAACCCCTGGTAATTCCTCGGGAAAACATCCACGAAACCTTGTAGCAGAGGAATTGTTCCATGAAATCATCATCTTCTTCGAAGATTCGAGATATCTTTACCGCATAAAGGTACATCCTTTATTTTTAGCCTTTTTAAGCCGCATGCATGGTGCAGGTTTTCTAACTGAAATTTCTCAAGCTTTCACACCTTGAATCTCTGCTGATTCCAGTGATCATCTAAACATTTTATGTTCTTTTCATAGCAATCTACCTTTGCTTTATGGTCACTAACCAATTGACACCGATGACAATGTCATACGATCCCAAAGGTGCAACATAGAGATCAACTTCCGTGGAAAAGTCAGTAAGTCAAGGATCGCCCCAAAAAGACACATACTCACCTTTGTATGAACAGGAATTATTACCATACCTGCATACCCAAGATTTATCCATTTTTCCACTTTTCTTTTAAGTTTAGAAGCTAGTTTATTAGATATAAAACATCTAAAGAAATTAGCTCTGTATCAAAAAGAATAGTGACAAGTATGCCGAATAACTTACCCAGGAACTTCTATAGGTGTCACTTGCTTTTCACTGACTGCTTGTCGCTCATCGGCAAAGATGTATCTTATCTTTGATTGACGATCATCCTTCTTCAAAGGGCACTGATTTGCGTAGTGATCTTTACCACAATTGTAGCTTGACCTCCTACAGGTCCCTTTTAGGCTCAAAGTTGCCTCCGGTTTATAATTGTCACATTTGTCCTCCATAGGGCTTCGCCCATTATTATAATTTTTAGCAAAATTATCCTTTATGTTTCCAGTAGGCTTATTTATGCTGCTTTCTTATTGTTATCTCCTGGAAACTTACTCTTGTTTCCAAACTTTTCCATGGTCCTTTTCAAGGCAAGAGAGGTTCAAGAAGGGTTTGCAGTCTTCTTCCACACTTCCTCCTTATGAGCGAGAAATAGCCTTTAATTTCTACATTTTGCCTTATGGCCTTTTCAACAACTCCTTCCATAGTGGTTGGTGTGAACATCGACCTCTCCCCTATCACGTGATTCAATCCCATGATGAATTTCCATATCTCGAACTTTTCGTCGTTTGATATCATGCGGTACATACTTGAGGAGTTTTGTAAACCGCTCCCAAAGTATTCGGGCCATTTGCGTTAGCTTCCCTTGAGCTAAGTTCTGAAATTCTGTCATTTTTTGATCATAGAAAAGTTGTGGCAGCCAACGTTGCCTAAAATAGCCTTTAAATTGATCCCAAGTAATATTGGTCTCATCAATGTTTAGCTCAACTTTTCGGCTATCCCACCACGAAGATGCTTCGTGAGAAAGCTGATAGGCTCCCCAAATAGCTTTGGTTTCCTCTGAGAAGTTCCTTATTGCAAAGTACTTCTCCATTTCGCTGAGCCAGTTCTCAGCTCCATCTCCTAATGTGGTGCCATCATACTTAGGTGGACTTATCCTTTTTATATCATTAGTGAGTTCTGCTGCCAATCTGGCCTTTTTGTTTTCTGGTTGGACAGGTGCATTTCCAGCATTAACATCAACACCCATGTCGGGGTTGTCCTCAGGAGGTTGCTGATTATTATTATCAGCTTCATCATCCTCCTCATTTCCCATTACCCGTTGTTCAAGTACTAAAGCGATCTCTTGTGTCCAACAGGCAGCAAGGATCTCATCAAGTTTCGGTGGTTGCACGGCTCCTCCTTGGTGGAGCATTATTATGCGCGTGCCCCTTGTTTAACCATTTTCTATTACAAGAAAAATTTAGGTTTTTATCAGATTATGGACTTAATAGGTCCAAGAGCTACAACCTTCAGCTCTGATACCAAGATGTAACATCCTCATTTTATACTTTAGAACAAGTGAATATTTTTTTTTTTTTTTTTTATAATTGCATCCGGTTCTAAATACATAATTTAGAACTCACAAATCAAATAACCATTCATATAATGTATAACCATATGCATTTGTAATGACTCGGATTACTTCCGATCTATTCATTCCATGACTCGGTAATCTACCGATCTATTCATGAGTAAAAAGAGTTGGTATTTTTTAGATAACACTTTACTCTTGCGGTTCTCTTCCTACTACGGGATTCGAATGCTCGTCCAAGGAACCTAATCGAATAATCGTTACTATTATTCATCGGCATCTCATCCCTTAGACTAGGTGAATTAGGACAACGCAATCAGCACTTACGATACTTTGGCCAAAGATTTGAAACATATCATTTATGTCTCGTATTCCTTAACGGCATACTCGCAACTGGAATACGTCCTTCACCCCATTCATATGTTATATAGAATGTCCTACACCGACTTCTCGTCAGTCCTTCCTTTCACAATCGAATCACCGGGGCAGATTAACAAGGTGATAATGTTATATGGATGCCCATGAGGATTAGGGATATGGTGACATACTTGGTTCAACCTTGCGGTTCAACCAAGTGTGTCATGATACCCGAATCTCCTAGGCAGCCTTATAATATGACCACGTTCTTAATCGGACCCTGGGTAACTCGTATGAAATCAAGTGTAAATCTTAGCGATCAATGCAAAGGGTGTCACCATAAGTCATCTCAGATTGTTGTAATTTCGAGAAGATCCTAATCTTCTCTGAGGTACAACCTCAGCTTGACTTGTGTCGCCAACCTTTAAATCCGCCTCGAAAAGATCTACTTAATAACATGCGTTACGCACTTGAGTTAAATTACTTTAAAGACTTTTCCCTAAGGTTAGCCTTTCCCGATCCACGGATTCTTCGTCTTAAGACGACCCTCCTCTATAAAACCCATTACATGGTAGAGGTATTAAGGTCAAGCTCATCAAGGAGTCATTAGAATACACACGATTCTAAAACAATGCACTGGACAATATCTCATAACCTTTGCTTGAGATTGCCATCCGAACTCCATTTGATTGTATATCAGTTCTCTTAAGCTGAATTTATATCATACTTATTAGTATAAAGATATAAATGATTAAGAATCCAATTTAATATTGTCTGTCATACTTAGGACTAGGGATTAGTAATTTAATCCAACTTGTTTAGCGTCCGCTTAGGTTCATTTTTAACCTATCTTCTAGAAAGACAATTATTTAAATTCAATATTGCTTTGCTAGAACAAATTAGAACTACTAAACACTCATAAGAATTCAATCTTATTTCCTTATAAGCTTTCATTGTCAATCACAAAAGCATCCAAATTACACAAAGATAACGTTGCCACTCTGGTATATAAACCGAAGAAGGTCAACTATCAGAATTAGAATACAACACATAAGTATCAAACACTTATTTCCATTCCTTTCAAAATTATACAATTACATTTTATGCAAACAGCATACTTGATACAATGCTTAACGGAAAAGAAACATCTTTCCACATATAGTACATTTATAAAATCAAGCTGTAATTCATTATAAATCAATTAAACAATCGATCGGCTGTTAGATCTCGCATTGCTTTTACCTCTTACGGCAACCATCTGCAAAAATAGTCCACATGAGTCGGATTCGATGAATCGAGCATGATAAGCACTAACTTTTAAAACAATTGCAATCCATCAATTGTTTTCATTAAACACCCTATTTAAATGAGATCGAGATATCCACATAAGTAAACATATTGGACTATGCCTTTGTAATACAAAATGATTACAAATATGTAACTCTATCATTGTTATAAAATAGTCTTAATCACTTTCTAATATTTCATCAAATATTAAGAATCAAGGAACGAATGTACACAAACAATCATTGCATCCAAAATCACCACATTGAATGATCGTTTCATTCATCCAAAAGGAAATATCATAACAATTCGGGATTCCACCAATATGTTACAAAACAATTCCCAGCATTGACGAGATATCATCAAATAAGCAAAAGAAGAGAAAGAACCAAATCATTCACACTTCCTTTCACATAAGTTCATTACGTAATGTCTTCACCTATGAATTGTATTCATCCAAAGATGTATACGATTAAATCCGTCAAACTATAAGAAGAATTATCACATAATAAAATCGAACAAAACAAGGCTTTTCAACCCAAGTTCGAAATCAAAGAACCTCTAGAATGCGGTCAACAATGGACAACATTGCATTAGGCAATTGAATGTTTCCCTAAGATTATACCAAGATAATCACTCAAAACTTCCGGACATGCTCGGTACCACAATTAGACAGAGTAAACGGAGAGGAATATATCCAATCTATTCTTACCTTGGTGCAAGCTAGTCTAAAGTGTGGTATTCGCGACTCACCCCAACAGGATAGAACACGAAATAATTAACCATACTCAAGGAAATAGTGACAAACGATGACAGTTGTCCAAGTAAAGCGAGTTCATTAAGAGACAGAAATACAAGTTACCTTCCAAGATCTCAAATGATTCCAGCAGTAGTAATAAGTCAAACAATTACATATGATTCCATCTCGAGCTCATCAACTGAGCATAATAAAAATCGAGCAAACAAATTTAATTACTGATTTCAAACAAAGAATCCAATCGAACTCTTGCCAATGCGACACAATGGTATTCCTACGAATAACAAAGAGATCAAAATACAATTTATTCCCTTAAGTCAGCTGAACAATGATTTCCAAAATTCATCTATATTCAATCATGAATAAGTGACTTAAACATATAAATCATTCAATCGACTCCACCGAGTCATTCAAATAAAATGAATATAATTCGTATTTATATTGCATCTTGATACGGGTTAATATCCATGACCTAACTTCATAAGGCCGATATACAAGATGTCAAACTATTTAGAGAAATCCGTCGAGGCCAAATAGACATCACGAGTTCAATCTCGTGCTTATACGGTAAGCCAAAGAGAAACAAGATACCCTCTACAGGTCAAACAAAGATTAAACCCAACGGTCCCAAATTTGGGCGATCACCTTTGGTTGTTTATCAAGAATCAAACCAAGTCTATACAATGGTATTCAAGATAATAAAGAAGAATAATTAATGATTCATCTACTCCAGTAATGATAAACATAAAAAAATAGGCTTGATAATTACTTTGTTTTCGTAAAGAAAATACCAACCGAACCTTCTTCAACATTTTGAACAAGTTACATGATGAAGGAAACGAAAATTATAACCGGGAATCTATACCTAAAAATTATCATAGTTGAGAGGTCGAAAGACACATTACTTCTCAAGATTTCAAACAAATCCTTGTCCAATATTCAAATATATATACATCCATAATGCATATCAGAATTAACGGTTAAATCTCGTTACAGCCCCTACGAAAAGGAAAACAATTCCAAAGAGTTGCAAAAAGATATACTTGTCACATCGAAAGATGATATTCACAAACAACCTTCAAGACAAACGAAACCCAATAAAAGTATCAATAATCGCCATCAACAAAACCCAGAATGAGCTTACAAAATTTTCCAAAACTCGAACAATCAAAAATAGGTACATGTATCCTTCCGATTTTCCCCACAAAATCGACGATCAAAAATCGACAAACAAAACAATGGCCGATACCCATTACAAGAACGATCTATGGGCTCACGCCGTACAAAGCCAAGCATTCACACATTTTCATATGTTTCGCAAATTTAAGCCCAAAATGCAAACACAAAGAAATAATGCCACAATTCGAATTTAATAAACACCCAACAAAGGATAAATGAAGATTCGAACCGAGAAGAAAAAGATTTTACAAGAAAAATCACACAGACATCCATAGATAACAACTAATTTCTTAAATCATTAGAACAGAGTTGTTCTAATGAAATCATTTGATGATTAAAGACAAGATATTTAAAGGTTAGGGCCTAACATGCCCGTATTTTTGCTCAAATTTACCTGAAAGTGTGTAGACACCAAATTCGTGTCTTACGACCCCTTGTGACCCGCATCCCATTTCGTAACCTAACCTCATTACCTAAACCTTACACAATTATTTATTAATTACCTTGTAATTGATAAATCCACATCACCTTACCCGCCACCTCACTTTGCCACCTCATCATGACCTAGCCCTAACCCTAAACTAACCTAATTAAGACCCATGACTTGGTCAGACTCACATCCATAACTAATGCCTCCTTACTCGCACTCCAAAGCCGACCTTCTAGCCACTTGACCAAGCCCACAACCGATCTCTCTGGAGAAAGCGGGGGAAGGTGGGCTATTTTACTAAAAATAGCCTACTTTTTTCCTTACCGATGCGGTTCCTACTCGACCGCCGCTTGCCGTCGGTTCACGTAACCGCCATCGGTTCCCTCAGTAAATGGGCTCCCAAACCAAAACAACGGATCGGAATTTCATTTTGGAGATCGGTCACCAAAGGATTTCTGGATCAACAGAGAGCATTGCGAGTGAGGAACAGAGTCCAGATCTTCACCTGACAGAGCAGAGACGAGTGGAAATACCAGAAGTGTTTACAACCAAGGAGATCAACTTGCATCTTTGTCAAAACTAGTAAGTCACACCTGCATGTCCTCTGTTATAACATTTCTTATGCTCTGTGAATTTCAGTCCTCCTAAATCCATCTCGAATCTACTACCCAATGTGTCATTGCATCTAATCATTATTCTTTTGCTTCTAATCATCCCATTTCCTAATATCATCCATAAACCAGTCTTACAAAACACCGTAGCTACTAAGAAGATCCTAGAACCCACCGGTATCGGTTATCATAGTAATCGCACGGCTATCATAACCAGCATCGGCTATCAGTAACCGCCATCGGTTCCTATGATCAAAACCGGAAAACCAGCCTTTCCCCTACCCAGTTCAACGAAACAATTTAATTGATACTTTACAGTCTTTTGTGTTAATTCATATTAGCAGGGAACTTGACCACCTTCGAAAGGAAGTTTTATATTTCCTGGGCCC
This sequence comes from Taxus wallichiana var. yunnanensis, assembly GCA_018340775.1. Taxonomy (NCBI): domain Eukaryota; kingdom Viridiplantae; phylum Streptophyta; class Pinopsida; order Cupressales; family Taxaceae; genus Taxus; species Taxus wallichiana. The sequence continues at coordinate 734,746,926 of CM031238.1, read as the reverse complement.
AAGGCAGTTTCCTCATTTATTGTTTAATCAAATCTTGTGGTCTTGTGTTCTTATTTGTAGGTAGTCCTTCCAAGACAAAAAGGAGTTCTTCGCAATCAGCCTGATCTTTCTCTACGGTACGCGCACACCATCTCGACATTCTACAGGTATTCCTCCTAACCCTAACCTTATCTGTTTCTAAAAGGAACGAAACATTTCCGAGTGAAACATTTTGGCAATGCATAGCAAGTGGGACCCATTTTAGGTTTCTTTTCTTGCTTATTTTCATTTTAGGAAGCATACTTGCTGTTATTGCTTTTGTTATATATTTCGTAAAGAATTTGTCTTGCTTTCCTAGTTTCGCATTAGTGAAAGTCATCTCTCTTGCTTCATCGAACATAATTTTCAATTTGGGTTTAAAACACATGCTTTGCATTCCTGCTTGTTGTTCTTCAATTCTAGTGAACATAAATTAAATAACAGGTCGTACACATTGGGGTGATATCCACGGTATTGACAGAAATTAACCCTAGTTTCACCGCACAACACATACCGAATCACTTCACAATTAACAATGACTCAAACATCCCCCTTTTCCGCGGTATTCCTCCGCCCGATTGAGGTAACCTTATAAGCCAAAACAAACTTGACATTTCCCCTAGGTCTTGTTGTTTAGGATCTGACATCATCTTACGTCTAAAGGCATAAGCCCACGATAATTAAAATTAACCCTAGGGTTAATCTCTGGATTTGCGTGTGCATCTTGCTTGTTTTTAGTTCTGTTTTTCTTTCTCATACTGCCTTCTCGTGATCAATAATTGGACAAGTATACTAGCGTTGTTAAAAATCAAATTAGCAGCCTTTTTATATCTTGTTAGCCCAGACTTCTTACACCGACATCAGTTACTTGACCGACGTCGGCTATAGTATAACCGACATCGGTTACTAGACCGACATCGATATATTCTTGTCTTTCCTATTCGACAAACCAAAGAACCTAACAATTTTACGACCTGAGTTTGTTTTATTCTCGACAGATTAAAACCCTCTTTGTGAACTTCGTCCATGGTTGTTATCACTCGAAAGCAAGCCGCGCCATGGTTTCACATGCTTGCTCGCTTTCTTTGCCCGAATCACCCCCTTCACCTCGTGGGGAACCCTACGATACCAGCGAGGTTCCTAAAATTCTGTAGGAGACAAGGACTTTGCCAAATTCTCTCGGATGCCAATCCTAGCGCTGTACAATACTATTTGTCTCATGCCCCTGACCGTATGCCCGATGGTCAGCTCCTTGTTGGCATGCCTATTAGTATAGCTACTCATTTAGCTCCCACTCCTACTCATAATACCGCCTTGCTTCCAACATCTTTAGCCCCTTCTCCCAATCCGACAGCTTCAGAGGTTCATACGACTCAGATTGGCTTTTCCTTGGCTAATTTTGGACCTCACGATCGTTACCACCAACCGCCCCTACCTCATCTCTCTTTGTGACCACTCCATTCATGACTTGCTTCTGCCACCTATTCACATGAGCTTTCCTTCTCAAGCTCCGCCTACCTTTTCATTCCCATACACGTATCCAAAGTAACCTCAACACCTTATATGGGACATCCCTATTCATTGCTCCAACATACTCATCCTCCATACCTTATCAACACTTAGCCCCACCATTGTCCAGCGGAAGCCCTTGGTCCAACTTGCCTCCGTTTACCACAACCGCACCATCATCTCATCCAACCACAGATTTCATCAAACAAATGATGGACAAAATGCAAAACCGGAGGCTTGTTTGGAAGTCGTAGCGCCTGACATACAAGCAAGTTTGTCGGAGCCTATTCACCTCTATGTTCCCCTTCATTCGTATCCTCCTCAATGGGAGTTGCCAAAATTTACTCGTTTTAATAGTAAAGAGGATCCTCAACAACACTTGCGATCATTTAGACATGCTTGTTATTTGATTGCCCATGATGACGCCCTGTGTTACTCCGCACCTTCCCCATGTCCTTATCGGGACCCGCCTTGGAGTGGCAGTAAGGTGCTTTAACCCAAACACTCGATCTTCTCTTTTAACCAACTAGCCCAATCTTTCTTGGATCATTTCTCCATTAACATTGCCAAGAAAGTATCTATCACCGACCTTTATGCCATCCGACACGGGTTTGAAGACGAATCTATCGCAGATTTCGTGGGACGATGGCGTGGCCTTATCAACTTGACTTACATATGCCTTGCCTCAAGTCAACTTATCGAACTTTTCACGCTGGCATGTGCTAAGCACATTTCTCCTACTCTTCAAATTCAAACTTTACGCACATTCGACGAGGCCTTTACCATGGCTCTAAATTAGAAATTCGAGCCTTAGAAGAAGAGAAATTGCGGTTGCACAGAACAAAACCCCATTTCCGAACTCGGATTCTACCAACAAGCCAAACACCACCACTCCTCACGCGTCCACTTCTTCTAAATCAAAAGGAGCTGTCCACGTGGTAATGGTCAAATCTCAAACACCGTCTAATACTCTGCCGAAAACCACCTATAAGTATAAAGCAGAACCCATCAATTACACTCCCTTGGGAGAAACTTATGGCGTCATCCTGGAGAAATTGCTCAAAGCAGGAGCCATTACCTTACCTCCTGTTAAACCTCATTCCGGGTTTGATTCCACTCGCGCCATACCTTCCTGGTACAAAGAAAATGACTTTTGTAACTTTCACCGCGTAAAAGGACATAGTCATGAAAACTGCAAGATGTTGAAAAACATAGTGCAGGAAATGGTTGACGCAGGGGATATAACCCTCGATAATCCTAACACCCCTGCTAACCGAAATCTGAAAATTTTCAACAAGCCATTCCCTAATCACTCGTCCAACAGTAACGTAAACCAAGATATCTTAGCGTGAGGAGAGTGTTCATGAGATCCATGCGCAGTCTTCGATTCTCAACCAAAAGCCTCTATTGAAATTTTTTTGAATCAAGCCTCTCCACCAACACAGGAGTCTGAACCTCCTTCACCACCATCAAGCCAAAGTGAAATCATTCCTTTACCCATAAAAGAGTTAACTGCCTGGACTTCTCTTCTCATCGATGAGTCTTCTTACACCACATCCCTACAAGACTGTGAGCGGATGTTATCTAATTTATCTATTTCCCAAACGCCCCTTCTACCGCTTCTTTGCAGACAAGAGGAAGGCTCGCCACTCCTTTTGACATCCTTAGACGAGAAATCTCTTACACTGACATCACCACATTCTTTAAACATGAGATCCCCTTAAACACACCCTCCTACCTATTAGTCCCTCATCGCCTAAATCTTTTCAACGACCGGTTGACCTCTTAACATCTATTGATACAATGCCTCATCTACCTCATGTGTCACCCACATTGGACTGGAATCACAACCGCCATTCTTACGCACAAAAGTTCATATTCACACGTGAGGATTTGTCATTCCATAGAAGATAGAGCAGGGCCCTATGGGAACGTTTGAGTACCCCTTTTCTACTCAAATGCAAATGACTCGATCCCGATGTCTCCACCATATACCCAAGTGTTTACGAAGCTTAAAATGCCCCTGTTCTCACCTTCACCCCCTCACCTCTACCAAATGCCCCATCCACTTCTATCAACTTAACCGAGATCTTCCCCTACGCTTGGGACCTCACCAATGCCGGAGCCTAACGACCCGCCTAAGCGACTCGATCTATCCAAAAATAAATCCGTCCCGCCACCTAGAGACAAACTCAATCCATGCCCTATCACAATCAAAACCATCATCGCCATACCTACCTTCCATATTGGGACCTCATCCCTCTACCTTACATCAATATATCATACCTCCTGCGTTTTCTTCAAAACAACCTACGCCTTCGCACCCATACATGTGTAAATTCCAGGTATAGAACACTGTAAACTCCGCGTATCCCGTCCACCTATCAACCCTAAAAAAATTCCATCATCAAAGGATTTGTTTTCGGTCACTCCTATTTCCCGTGGTTGTTTTCGATACCACATCATTTTGCAGCCTCATCATCCAACATAGCTTCACCAGCATAAAGAAATCACGTTTAGTGAAAACCACGTATCAACACCCTTCGGCTAAACCACCACCCGTGCGAACCAACCACGCCCAAACATTACCAAAACCCGCACAACCAATACCCTCATCCTCTTCCGATTTTGACCCACTCAAAGGATCTTACGCCAAAATCCTTACTATGTTGGTGGAGAATGCGACCATTTCCTACCTCCACTTAGACCTTATGACCCGTCTAAACCCCGGCCTATGGGTTACGATGAGTCTAAAATCTGCGCTTATCACCGCACACCGTGACATGATGTGGAGGGATGCAAAGCTCTAAAAACCATCCTTCGTCGATCCACCTCTCCTGATAGAAAGATTAAGAAAGACAACTTACGAAGGAGAGACCTTTAGTTTCCATTCCCTCTCCTATACCATTTGTCCCCGCCTCACCAAGATCTATCATTATTACAAACCCACCTCTTGAAGACCATGAGTTATCCAACCATCTTCCTTATCTCAGTCTACTGAGATTAATATGATTAGTGTCGCTACTGAGGAAAGAGGAAAAACAATGGGAAAGCAAAAGAAAACACACCTGCGGCATCTCTTTCTCCGTCAAACATCCCGATTGCACCACCACCTAAAGTGGTCATTCGCGGACCCGCCTATCCCGTCTCTAATGGCATTGCCCACCGAAATATGATTAAACAACTTCACCAATCGCCCGTAAAAATGACACTGTATGATCTCATTCAGACTTCTGAATCTCATCGACAAGCTCTCGTTGAGATCCTTCAAGGGATAGAGGTTTTACCTAATGAAACCCTACCTGTCGCCTCCATTCTAACACCCAATCACGTTGCTTCTCTCACCAAACAACCCACTGCCCCAACCACTTCTGTCTCTGTACAACAAGCTGCTGCAGTCAGTTTCTCCGAAGACGAAATTGTTGACTTTGGTACAGAAGATCCTGACCCTGCTCTTTTCATCTCAGCTTACATCCAGGACATTCGGGTGCACGTCGTATTATGATTGGCGATTGGTGCTAGCCTAAACATCATCTCTTCAAAAGCCTTCCAACAAATGAATATCCCTTCTAGTTACATGTGTGCTAACCCCATCATGTTGCGGTCATTCAATGACGCTATTACTTCTACCTTAGGCACCGTGATCCTCAACATTCGGGTAGGACCACGTACTTTACCCGAACTCTTCTATGTCTTGAGGGAGAGTTCAATATAATATATTCTTTGGGTCAGTCCCTTGGATCCGAGCCATGGGATGCGTTCCTCAACATTACATAGATGCATAAAATTTGAGTACGGGAAGTCCTACACCGTAAAAGCCGACCTCCCCTTTAAAACCTCGCAATATGTTATACCGCCCTAACGATGTGCTTATACCAATCAAGACACCCATACATTCAACCCAACCATCCTCTTCCAATGTACCTCAACCATCCACCTCAACCGCGCCTACGCCTTCAACTCGATGAAACCACCATCGCAAAACCACTTCCCTTCCCGCAGCCTAACATTCCAACCTCCGACCCCTTAGTAGATGTTTTTCGAGTGCCTTACGCTGGGGAGTACCGCCTATATAACGTTAGTTCTTTCCCGACTCCCACAGAGTACGGACAATTACATGCCCATCCCACCTACGACCAGTCGCGTGGGGGAGGTAATCTCTTACGGACCACCCCATTGCCGCACTAACCTAATGTATGGGG